>JAGXOD010000007.1:1835000-2435000 GCA_020368025.1 Brachyhypopomus occidentalis | reverse complement strand
ACACCCCGACGTACTCTCTGCCTCTCTCTCTCTCACACACACACACTCACACACACACACACACCATTACAGCATTCACACAGTCTCACACACCACTCACCGAGGCTGGTGGGCTTGATCAGCTCGTCTAGCACGTCGTAGAAGGGCAGCCTCTGCAGCTTGACGTCGGGGTGCACGGGATGCAGGCCGGCGGGCAGGTGCGTCAGGCCCAGCTCGTGCTTGGGCCCCAGGAGCGAGACGGGCAGCAGGGGCGAGGGCGGCGCGCCGTGCCCGTCGAAGGGCAGCTGAGTCAGGCCGGCCGGCAGCGAGGTGGCCCCCGGGTGCACGGCGGGCAGCCCCGCCAGCTCGACGGGGGACACCAGCTTGGTGGGGAAGCGGCGGCGGTACAGCTCCTTGATCTTCATGTGTACGGCGGGACTGCAGCCGGCCTTCAGCAGGTGCAGCGCTTTGGTCAGCAGCTCGTGTTTGCGCCCGTGCTTGTTCCGCCCGGCGTATCCCAGCAGCACCTGCAGCTCCGATACCCGCAGGCTCATCACCATTTGCTGAGTGGGGGAGAGAGAGAGGGAGAGAGAGGGAGTGGGAGAGGGAGGGGGGTGCAAGATAGAGGGAGATAGAGAATGAGGGAGAGGGAGACAGACAGAGACACTAGTTTGAGATTTTAGCTGACGTCTGATGATGCAAGAAATAAAAAGGTGCCGATAATTGAAGACAAAGTCCATGTACAGAGAGCCCATGTACAGAGAGCCCATGTACAGAGAGCCCATGTACAGAGAGCCCATGTACAGAGAGCCCATGTATAGAGGCTCAGCTGCCAAACTCCACACTGATACACTCAGCCAGCACAGACCAGACTGTTTACTAGCCAAACCCAGACTGCAACTTCCCCACCAACACACACACACACACGCATGCAGGCACGTGCTTGCGTATACACACAGCTTGGAATGTACAACACACACACACAGATTCAGCTGCACAAACACATACACTGAAATACAAACACTCACACAGACGAAATCAAACACAAATGCAAGGCACCCACAAAACAGACTCTACATTTATAACAAAACACAAACACACCAAGAGCGCATGCGCACACAAACACACTCACACACACACACACACACACACTCCCTGAGGCCTTTAATCACTGTTAGCTGCAATAGTGGAGCTGGACTATGAAATAGAGTATGACAATGGAAAGAAAGATACACAAGCACACACTCAAAGAAGCATATCACTTAAGCATGAAAGTCGAACAGTAAAAACAAACAAAACTAGCAATAAATAAATAAATACACACTTCACTTCTCCCTAAACACCCACATGCACACACACCTAGAAATACACTTGATTGCACACTTTATTGATGCTCTCTCTTTGAGATCAAGACCAAGAACACACACACACACACACACACAGACACGCAGACAGACACGTGCGTATGTCAGCTCTGTGTGTGGTCTCTAGTCAGGTTTGAGTTAGGCTTGGAGCAATCATTTGTGTTTATAGTCTGGAACAGTCTGCATGGTTTTCTGTCCGAGTTCATTCCTGTGTTCACAGGTATTCTTTAAATCCTGGAGGCAACCAAAGTAAAACACTCTAGTCTAGTGTAAGACATCTGCAGCCGGCGCACGCCTGCAGAAAGGACTCTTCCTTTATCATTCCTAAAACACATTCATATAGAGAGACACAGGAACATCCCATCAGTGGTGAAAGAGGAGGAAGGAGGAGATGAGAGGAGAGGAGAGGGGAGAGAGAGAGAGAGAGAGAGAGAGAGAGAGAAAGGGACACAACAAAGAAAAGAAGATAGAAAGAGAGAGAGGTTTGTCACAAGAGAGCCCATGCAAACTGAAGTGAGGGATAGAGAGAGAAGGGGAGAGAAAGACAGAGAGAGAGCATGAGTTAGAGAAAGAAAGTGAGAAAAAGAGAAGTACTGAGAAAGACAGAGGGGGTGGAGAGAGAGAAGCAGAGAGAGCAAATAAGCTGCAGAGAAGCAGAGACAGACAGACAGAGAGAGAGGGTGAGAGAGAGAGAGAAAGAGAGATCGAGAGCATGAGAGACAGAGAGAGAGAGAGAGAGAGAGAGAGAGAGAGAGAGAGCAACATGGGGGAAGGGCTGAGATATGAGCTGCTCAGCTTCCAAAACAAATGAAAATGAAAACACGCACACACACACACACACACACACACACACAGGCAGGCAGCTGGAGTGAAAACACACAGTAGCATGAGACAGTGCCTGTTTGAGAGCAGAGCTTGTCAATCAAGCTGTCTCCTCTCACCCTGGCTCTCTCACTCACCCTCTCTCCCATTCTCGCTCTCTCACACATATACACGTGCGCACGCACACACCAAATGCAGGAGTAAGGTTGAAGCAATGCAGCAAAACAGACAGAAATACCATATGAAAATAAATCTGAAAAGATGGGTAACATGATGGGGTGATATAAACAATGGGAATAAGAGAGAGAGGAGAGAGAGGGGAGTGAAACAAGTGGAAGGGGGAGAGAAGGAGGAGGGGAGGGAGGGAGAGGAAGGAAGAGAGGGAGAATGGGAGAGCAAAGGAGAGAGTGTGTGGAGAGAAAGAGCAAAAGGGAGAGACAGAGAGAAAGGGAGAAAGAGGGAGGGAGACAGAGAGAGAAAAATCGATGCATGCTTGCGTTCATAAGGGTACAGTCCATTTGTCAAACACTTCACTCATAATATGGCAGGAGAGTGTCCAAGTGTCCCTCTGTCCCCCTGTCCCTCACTCTCTCTCACACACACACACACACACCACACTCACAGTCACACTCAAAAACACTTATCAGGACTTCTGCTGGGCAAAATTGCTCCCTGCCACCAAGCCCAACATGATTCCAGAATACCAGACAAATAAAACAGCCCACTGGACAAAGACAACTTCTGTGCTTAAAGACAGGAGCCTGGGCCAGAGATGAAGCCATGAGTGTGGAACTAGACCTAGTGCTGGTCCACATCTTAACGCCAGGCTTAAGAGTCCCTGTGCAGGAGGGTGGGCCTCGCTGCAAAAATATCACATCACAGAAAGGGCAACAACAACAACAAGAACAACAAAAAAGGATATTTCAGCTGAATTAAACAAGTACCTGACAAGAGGCAGGCGTGTGCCGTTATCTACTACATTACGACGGCATTATTGGTCTAGAGGAGGATACACCGTCTACTGTAGACTCATGGGACAGAATGGTGTCACTCAGCCCCTCCCTGTTTAAAGCAAGGGTGAGAGGCTCCGTCTCAGAGTCCCAGTGGGTAGACGGCTGGTTCACACACTGCAGCTCAAAATAGCACTTCACTCTTGCCATGCTACAGGGGCCATTTATTAACATTGGCTACAAAGAAATTTACATTAATTAGAACTACAGTGACATTGCCTATGCAAAAGTGCTGCCATCGCACATGAATTAAATAAAGAGGGGGAAAAAGAAGAAGGAAGAAAAAGAAAAAGAAGAAGAAGAAGAAAGCCCCATGGTGGGAAAGCTTTTCATTTGTCCATTTTTTTTTAAAGATACTAGCAAGACTGCTGACAAGATAATCCCCCCCGCTGCATACGGGTGACCGTCCAGGGCACCAGAGGCTAGGGGACAGGTATAAATTGTTGGTTGTGTGTTTATGTTTGGTTTGTACCAGTCTGTGAGAAAATCTAGCCATAAATACCCACTAAGCCACGGTGTCATCTTTATGTCTGCTTTGGATATGGTGGACTAGTGCTGACGTGGCTTAGTGAAAGCCCAGTGTGTACCAAATGAGAACTAAGAAAAGAAGAGCCATGGCTGTCCTACAAAACGTGCCAAGTGTATCTAGCTAACGTCTGTAAAGAGATCAGTGCCACTCGATGAGCTGAACAGTACAGGATCCGCAGAGATCAATGAGAGTGATCGGAAGTGCTTTGGTTGGTAGCAGTGCCAACACGATGGGCCCAGGTGGCTACAGAAGGCAGACACGGCAGAACGACGACACCAGCGATGTAGTCACTTCAAACGGGAGCCGAATGTTTACGTTCTGCTCTTCAACCATCACTTGACTATTCGGGTTTGCTGACACAAAGGGGTAGGGAGAAAATCTAAACGGTAGGAACCACTGGTTATACAAAAGCCCGTTCTGTGATGGGTGAATCTGTTTGAGCTGGGTCAGTCTTACAAGTTCCCAGACTTTTACTTTTGGTTGTTTTTGAGTGCATGCAGAGCGCTCAGAAGGGCCTTGGGAAGCAGCTTCACTCAACTGTATGGAACACAGCTATATGGAACAAGTACCTTTCCTGCAGCCTGCCAGCAGCTCCTCACACAGGACCTGGTCCGGACCTCACGTTGGACCTCCTCCTCCTCCTCCTCCCCATTTAGTTCTTCAACACGGTCAGCTACAAACTGCTTCATCTGATCTGGTAACTGGACTGCCACCTTTGCTACCTGGTAACTGGACTGCTAAATGTGTTGTCATGCGTTCCTCTGCATCAGTGCATCGGGTGTGTGTGTAGCTGATGATGGAAGAGACAACCAATACTGTGTGTGTGTGTGTGTGTGTGTGTGTGTGTGTGCAGAGGGACACCTAAACAGCATCGGCATTATCATTCATTCACACAAACGCGATCATGTGAAATTTTAACTCATGCATTCAGAGAACAAATGGTGGCATTCCAGAGCCCTGCTAAAGCAGGCCATGATGAGTTAATCGACCATCTACACAGGTGTGTCGAAATCACATGTTGCTAAGAAACAAGAGCGTAGCAATAGCAAAGCACTGGGTAGACCATACAAGAACACTTTCAGTTAGGAGTGGGCGATCTTCACAGAAAATCATATCCCAATCTTTTGAACACCCAATCATATTTTAAATTGCAATCTTTCTTCACATTTTTAAATGTACTGTCGAGAATATCCTTTTCTATGGACTTGGAACATAATACTACATTAAAGACACTGTTTTCAAAAGGCTAATTAAAACCACAGAGTTCAACTTTATTTTAAATATTAAGCAAAGCTGCAATCAGCAATCAATATATAACACATCCTTAAAGAACGCAGATTTCTCAAGCACTGTAGTAGTAAAATTTACATTGAAAAGGTGCAGCCCCCTGTCATCATTTGGTGTTAGAAAAAGATTTGCCACTTCATCATACCATTCAGAGTGCATCAGAGTCATCAGAGTGCATCAGAGTCATCAGAATCCCACACTATACGCTGTGTGTACACAGCACCATATACAATTCTAATATGTAGGACAATGATAAGTGTTTATGTTTCAGGACCTCATGAGATACAGATGAGTGTATGACCTGAGTAACCCCCTCAAAGATGACTTTGATCTGCGAAAAATCTGTGTCCCCAGACAATTTCACACCACTCAAATCAAATTGTTTTTAAAATGCGTCACACATGAAACAGATCATGTGATGGAGACACATGGTATAATGCCAGTCTGCAATTTGCTCAAAAAGTTCAAGTTTGGTCACTGTATTAGATCAGATCGCCCACCCCGACATTCACTGCTGATCACACCAAGAACAGGAAGGAGTACTGACTTGTAAAAACTTTTCATGAAGAGAAGAATTTACAGTAGCACGACATCACAGGGCTCACCACAAGATCCCAACCACCACAACGCTTCACGCCCAAAGACCAGGTTACAATGTGCTAGAAAAGTACTTAAAAAATACTGTTGTGTTTAATTTTGTGGACAGATTAAAAAAAAGAAGGTTAGCCTGTACAGGCCGTGTGGAATGAGGAACATCTACATGAGAAGGGAAGTGTTCCTGACGCAAACTCGAGCCAGACCCACACCTGCCACCAGCCCCGGGATCCCCCCCCCCCTGATGAGGTCACTTCCAGTGGCAGCGGAAGGATGGATCCTGAAGCGGGAAGGCGTTGGAGCTGCCAACTTCCAATGCAAAAACGCTCGGATCCTCGGAGGATGGCTACTGACGTCACAGCAGGACGACGGGCTGAAGCGTGGCGGTCTACAGCATCTACCGATGGGCGTCTCCAAGCCAACAAGGGCAACGGGCAGCGGACTGCGGAGTCAGTCAGCTGAGGCGAGCCCCTCTGGGCCTGCGTTTCACTTACTGAAAACAAGACTCAAACAAGCAGGAAGCGAAACGGCTGTATTACCGGCCTGCCAGAGCGCATGAGCGGGAGACGCTCGCAGGAGGAGTCGTCTAAGACTCGCAGGCTCCAGGTAGACACTGCCCGCATGAACACCTCCCAAAGGCCAAACGCTAGGCTGTTATTAGGGATTATTTTAATTTCTCTAATTACACACGGTACCTTGAAATGGGGTGGGGCAGGGAACTATGTCTAAACAGGGCTACAGGCTTCACCCAGTACAGACATAAACAGATAGATATGAACACCCTAAAGTTCTAGACATGTGTACTTCTCCATACTATTATCTCCTATAGTCATCTCTTATTATCTCTTACAGTCTCTTAGTCATGCAGTCACTCTCTCATTTCAAAGTTCAGAGCCAATAATAATAATAATAAAAAAATATGTTAGTTACTTAAGGACTGTGCTGTATGTTCAGCAGGTCTTTGCTTGATTATAGTTTGTATGGGTGGGTGTGTGGGTGGGACTGTATGAATGTTGTTCACCCATACACATAAACTGATGGAAATGTTTGGTGTCAGCAAATGCTCTTCTAAGAAGTTAAGGTCTACTGCAGCTTACACTGTTTACTGGAAACTCTATAGGCAAAAAACAAGCCATGTGACTAATATGTGTGCAGAAGATCTGCTCCACTGCGCAAGGTCAAGATGTGTGTGTAATCTGGATTAGCAATTACTAAATCTAATAATCTTGGAGAAAGAGAGGAGGGACGAGGCAAGTGGGAACAGCATGGGATTAAAAGAGAAACTACAGCCAGCCAGTGCAGCATACACGCCATCCTCTTCTCCACCTTCATCCTCTCCTCCACCCTCAACCTCTCCTCCACCCTCCATCACTCCATCCTCTCCTCCAGAGTCTCAGAGCCCTCTCACTTTGTTAGTTAAAATATGGACAAACTGTTGGAAAGCACCTCGTGTCTGTTCCCTTTCCTTTCTCTTCAAGACGCTGGTAATCTAACTGAATGCCACACACACAGGCGCACACACATGCACACACACGCACAAAATTCCCTCCCCCACTCAGACTAGTGTCTCACTTTATCACTTTATCTCACCTCTCTCTCTCCACCCCCCAGCCGTGAGCCCAGAGTGTGATTGTGTTGGCTCCTCCTTCAGCACTCCCTCTGCTGCACTCCCTCTCATTCTCCCTCTCTCACACTCTCTCTTACTCCCTCCCTCCCTCCCTCTCCCTCTCTCTCTCTCCCTCTCTCTCTCTCCTTTCCTCTCCCCCTCCCTCGCACATTTGCACTCTCTCTCCCTGGTCTCTCTCTGGTCTCCCTCTCCCCCTTCTCTCTCCCAGTGATTATTGTGTTGGCTCCTCCTTCAACTCTCACTCTGCTGCACTCCCTCTCATTCTCCCTCTCCCTCTCTCTCTCTCTCTCTCTCTCTCCCTCCCTCCCTCTCACTCTCTCTCTCCCACCCTCCCTCTCCTCCTCCCTCGCACACTTGCTCTCTCTCTGGTCTCCCTCTCCCTGTGTCTCTCCTGAAGCTCAGAGTGTGATTATTGTGTTAGCCCCTCCTTCACTCACTCCACTGTGCTCTCACTCAGCTCGCCTCCTTCACATGCACTTACTGTCTCACTTTTTTTCCCCCTCCCTCTTTTTTGCTGTACGTTCTCGCTCTCTCTCTGCTTTCCTGCTTGTGTTTTCAGTCTCTCTCTCTCTCTCTCTCTCTCTCGTCTGCCCTTCCCCCACTCCTTCTCTCCTGCAGCTCACTGGCTGTGGATCAACACTCACATACCTCAGTGTATTGTGCTTTTCCAACACAGTACCAATGACAGACACACACACACCCATATTAACAAACAGACTCTAAAAGCGGAAGACAGCTCACTTGAAGCACATTAAAAAAAAAAAAAAAAAAACATACCACTCACACAGCCAGACCTACCCAGTCCTACCAGCTCAGAAAATCCCACAGTACAGTGGAAGTCAATATACTGGGTTCTGTCCTTTTCGGAGGGTAGAAATATGACTTAAAAATGAATAAAAGTAAAAAAAAAAAGATTTAACCAACCTCATAAATATTTTAGTTCACTAGTACTATTACAAGTGGATGGTGAGATTTTAGCATTCGTGCCACATTTTGTAGCTTTGCAAAGGAAGGCTGGAGCAAAAAGCAGAGTTTAGCATGGGACACCCACCACTCAATCCCCATCCAAATCTCACTCCCGCTGACGCTCAACGACAACCATTCCACACACCTGCACCTCCAACGGTGTCGGTCCATTCTACAGGTAAACGCAGCAGAACAGAGCCCAAACAGAGAAGGTACGAGAGGCTGCACGAGAAGCACTCTGCAAAATCGACTCGAGGCTCTTTCTGAGCGTCTACAGAAGACCGTGGCGTACAGGCAGAGGAACTAGGGGAGGCACAGAGAGAAGCCTGGTTTCGTTCCCATGTCTCCCCACACGTCTCCTCTCCAGCTGCTGGGGTTGGCTGAGCTGTGCTAGACCACTGGTCACATAAAACGCATGGGCAAAGTAGGTACAACCAGAGCGCCCAACTCACCAGCCTGTGACACAGATTTAGAGAATCGAAACGACTCCTGTTTTGCTATTTAGAAATATTTCCGTTCGTAATGTGTAATATAGTAACGGTTTTCGAGTGTCTGAGGTGTCATCTTGCTCTTCCTTAGCTTAGTGGCTGACCGCAGGTCAAATTCTGAGTAAGCACAGGGCCCGTTCCCAGGCCGGTGCACGTCACATACGTCACACTTTACATATCTGCTGTATTACAACATGCCAGGCGCATGAATCAGCAGACCACCACAAAACAGCAAACAGGGTCTGCAACTCTATAAAATCAAAGGAAAAGACTTAAGTGTGACAGAAATTATAATATAACTATGCAATTTAGATTCGGAATGTGGGGAACCTTGCAGACCCTAACTGAAGAACTTTCCAAATCACATGCTTATAGTGTAACCAAGACTGCCTTCTGTCACTTCAGAAATACTGAGTTATACTTTGCTTAACAGCCAAAGGGCTCGACATGCTTTCAATCATTTCAGTCTGGGTGTAGCGAGTCTGTTCACCTCAAGGGCCTGTACCATTTCATGTTACTGGGACACAAATTCAACTCCCGTGAGATGCCAAAATCATACCTGCTCCAAAGAGCACAGGAGCACTCTCTGTGCTGTCCATGAGAGGACACCTAGTCCCCTTCTCCCTTATTTGGACTGGTCATGCGTGAAGAACTGGGGAAGCAGAGCTCTCCTCAAAGCCCCTTTCCAAGATGGGGTGTGAGCAGTGGGTCTAAAGCTTGTGGTGACTGGGTACACGTGTCTTAAAGAAGACATGCGGTAGGAGGGAATGAGGCAGCAGGTAAGGACTGACAAAAAAAAAGAAGAAACCAGAGTAAAGTGTCTTCACTCTGCAATTAACGCACGTTATTTCAAAGAAACCTTGGTAAACCATTACAGTTAAAAATGCTTTTTAGCTATTTAAATTTTAACATTGATAAACCCTGGAAATGAAAAGAACTTGAATAAAGTGGTAACTTATTGCCTTGAGGTTATTGGTTTTACAGTGTTAAGGTCATAGCATGGAACATTAGGCCCATGAGAATAGCCCTCCACAGCATGGCTGTCCCACTAAACACCAGCGCTGTCCGCACCATCCCTACTGCAGAAGCCGCCATGTCTTTTCAAGACAACACACCGCACTGGTTTAAACTCTGCGTTAGAAACCGGTGTGTCACAGGTCAGATATTAATGACTGAGTTTCTTCTATTTATGTCCATGTGCTTATTCAGTGCTGATGGCACAGTGGATAAGGGCAGGTTAATTCTGTTGTTCTAGCCCACTGTAATTAATCTTATTAATGGCACAGGCCAGAAAAAGATAGTAATGTCTTAAATAGACTATAGCGGTTCCTGAAAATAAAAATACTAAGAGATATTTTCATTTACAGAGTTCAAACAGAACACCAGTGCACACCTTAAAAAAATATTGTAGCAGTCATCTTGAACATATTTTATGAAAATGTTTATGTACAAGTACTATTACAATGGTATTACAAACAATGCAGCAGGTACAATGCTAACAGGTGAACATAAGAGTCCTTACATATGAGCTGTGCATGGATGGGACAGTAAAGACATTTTCTATCATGAGATCACTGAGCAAAACTAAAAATGCTAAATCAGGACACCAGACATGACTGACTACCGTTGGATTAAGGGCAGAATTGTG
Source organism: Brachyhypopomus occidentalis (assembly GCA_020368025.1). Lineage (NCBI taxonomy): Eukaryota > Metazoa > Chordata > Actinopteri > Gymnotiformes > Hypopomidae > Brachyhypopomus > Brachyhypopomus occidentalis. Next base: position 2,424,686 of record JAGXOD010000007.1, on the reverse strand, counting down.
CAAATTTGCAAATGGAGCAATTATTATCTAAAAGGTAAACCTCCTGATTTGACTGTCTCTTTCTTCTGGATATATCCTGTAGAGCACTACAGATTGAAACAGTGTGTGACACAGATTGAATGAGGTTATGTAAGGGTGGTTTAAGTAATTATTACAGAATCCTTTATTAATCAGAATTTATTAATATTTCATTTCATTATCCCATACTGTTCTCATCTAAGTGAGCAGTATTAGCAGTAGTCCTGACAGCCTACAGAGTTAAATCAGGGGAAGAACTGGCTATTTTTACACTTATATAAAACAAATGTAGTACAACTGTATTATATACATAATGTCTGGTGAAAAGATAATATAACTAACATTAACCAACTGTGAAGCACATTAAGAAGTCAATATTATTCATTTAAAAGTGGGGCTTAAATTCATCCTTACTGGACAAAATATGAACTACAAGATTCTTTTTCTCTGGCAGCAGGCAAAGCAAAAAGCACAGAACCTGTAGGAAAACGCTGGGAAAGTAAAGTTCTTTTAGCTCTGGTCCCTAAACAAAGAGAAAAGCACAGTTTCAGTCTGGCTTTCTGTAACAGACGGGGGACCTCCATCCAGGGCCTGGGTTCACACAGAATGAACTCACAGTGCTTTTCAAGCCACTGGGACACTTTGACAGCGACACAGAAAGCACTTGCAATAGAGAAGATGAGCGTGTGCAAAAAAGCCCAGCCCATTCAGTGACAGTGCTCTCAGGGTTCTGTTGAAACTCTTTAGAAGAATGTGGTCATTCACACAATCACATCTATAACAGGTTTTTTGTTGGGTTTGTTTCTTTGTTTTTATTACTTCGATTACTAAAAGTCATCGATGCAAATTATTTGCATCGAAGCTTCTTGTAATCAATGTAACTATATAGAAGATATTCCTTTAAGTCGAAAACAGCTTTAGTTAGCTAAATACTAGGCTTGCTAACAAGAAAAATGAGGAAGCAAGGCAAACAACGTTAAAGCAAGTTGAAATTGTAATAAAGTAGAAGGGTGGGAAGACAATACAAAGAAGACAAAAGTGACTTTTTAAAGTATTTTCTTTAAGCATTTAGCAAGTGATTGCAACAATTATGTTGACTTTAATGCACTCACTGAACCTGCAATAACGCCCCAGAGACGGGAGAGGTCCATACAGCGGGGTGCTCATGCGCAACTCGGGAGGTCACGAGGTCATGTCGCCGCTATTTAACGTAAGGTTAAACTGGCAAAGTAGCTAGTTCGATATCTAGCTATGTCAGACTGTTGGGTTACAAACAAATTAATGAACAAATACTGTATACTGTTTGGGAATTACCTTTTGAACACTGGACAAGTACTAAACTGCTGTGTTCTGCCAAATCTGTTTAAAAAATGTAGCTTATGCTTTCACTCCAATCCTGAGCCCAACGAGTACACTGTACTTAGTTTTAACTGGTTTATAGCCTATACTTTGTGTATGTAAACCAAAATCTTTTGTGCTTACCACTGATATCAACAACCAGCACCACTAAATAATATAAAGGCCACGTAAAAAATATCATAGATACCTTTTTTTTTAAACCAGAATGTAATATGCAACTTAAATACACTATATTTTGGTTTATTTTTTAGATATTTTTAATAAAAATGTAGCTAGATTTTTCTAAAATAGTGTTCAATAAACATTAAGGGAGTGCACGTGTTTCCAACTTTACTTAACGTTTTTATTGCTAAATACAAATTGTTTAAATCTAGTGCAAAACAAAAGGTTTTTTTTTTTACATATCCCAACAAAAACATGTATGTTGTCAAAATGTTGCTTCTTTAGTTATGTTTTCCAGCTACAAGGCTAACATAATACAGTGGAACTACGAAGAAATGGAAGCTTAAACCCACGAATTTGCATACTGCAACCTGCACGTTCCAATCATTACATACTTGCTTCAAACCACATTCAACAGTTAGGCTAAGTAATGTTAAGAAGACTGTGTGCTTATGTGCTTAAGTATGTTATGTGGTTTCTGGCATTTTAACATACTGACATATATACAAATAGACAAAAGTACAGACAAAATTCATTCTGTAGAATGAATTCCTGCTACTATCGTTTTAAAATGTTCATAACATCAAAACGACACAATTTGGGACTGCTGTGGCAAAGTCTCCAATGTAATCTTTCCAGCTATCCAAACACATTAACAAAAATAAAACTACACAAGTGTAGGGATGACAAATCTCCCACCATGAGCTAGTTAGACAGACACCTGTAGCTACTGGACAGGCTTCAAAGGCATGACCTTAGATTAGCTAGGTGTCATTAGCTTGGAGTCTCAACTAATTTGTTTTCAACAAGGTGAACTGCCCCAGACATCATTACTTGTCTGCTGGACCAAACATTGGCAATAAAAGTGGGGACAAAAGTGACAAAAATGAGAAAAAAAGACTGATAAAGAAAAAGATTAGATGCACAGCATGACTATTCCTTTCTGCACCGGTCATAACCAGCTATGATTTGAGATAATTCTCTTTCCTTTTCTTTCTGTGATTCCAAGTGTGCTGACTAGGACCAATTTGATTTTCAAGGAAAAAAAAGAACTTCAGAACCGAATAATTTCAGCGTGTGATAAAGGTTGAATAATGAAAGGAAGAGTGGAATATCTGAAACAGTCCTGCTGATTTTCAGAAATCTCTCACTTTTGTATACAGAAATAATCACTGAGGGTTAAACCTAAGAAATAAGTACAGGAATTACTATCAGGTAGAAGAACATCTGGTGAGAAGAGATACACACCCATGTATGGGAGGCAGACACACACACAAAACTCAGCATATTTTTAGTGATGGAGGCAGGTCAAAGAAAGAGGGACAGAAAAAGAGAGACAGAGCGTGAGTGTAAAAGAGAAAGAGAGTGGGAAAGAGGGAGAGATAGAACACAGGTATGGCAAGAGCTGGTGTGAGATTGGCAGAGAAGGAAGAGAAGGCTCCAGAGAAAAAAAGCCAGACAGGCTGAAGAAAGGAAGAGTTAACAAGAGAAAGAGGATTCGATCGGGTGGACAGTGATGAACTTGATTAATCTGAGGGAGCATTTGTTTTGTTTTGCGGCATCTCCACCATAAACAGAAAGGGGGGGGGGGCGATATTCTTCCCCTACAAGTAAGAATTTGGAAACATTGTCTCCCGAAATTACACAAGCAAGATTTCAAGACCAACAGAAATCAATTTTATGGTTACGCAATTACATATCCAATCGTTCCTCTTACTAATCAATATCAGATGAGTCAGTACACCGCTTTAAAAAGCAGCAGCTGCAAGGTTGTTCGTGCAGCTGCGGCTCCTGAACACCCATGTGTGGGAAGATGGACCCACAGCAGCAACTCCACCAGTGCTGCACTGATTTCAGTTCAGTATGAGTGGGCAGGCAGTGCTACACTGGTCATCATCCCACCCCTTAAGCCTGATCTGGGTACAGTATGAGTGGGCAAACAGGTCTACAGTTCCAGAGCAGCTTGCACTCATGTGTACTCAATCCCTGATCCTAGATCAGCATTCGACAGGTCTCGTCTCAGACTCAATGTCTGGGCCTGCACACTTCACAAAAAATGTCAATGAGTGAGAGGATTCCTTTTCATTACTTCAAAATTCCAAAGACAACATTTTCAACACAGCCACAAAAAATGTTTTATGAAATATTTCTCCAACATAAAAGGGATGGTTAGATGAAGCGATGTTCAGAAAAAAGGCAGGAAAAAGTCAATTTATTTTTCATTTATATAAAAATCAAAAGAGTCATGAGATATGATTTGATTTAGCATACACCAGAGTAGTGCTTAAACTTTACATTTCCCACATGTGCTGAGGTACCAAGATACTGTATCTGGAAATACATATTCATTTAAAGCAGGAGTTCTACAAGAAACGTCTACAAGAAACACCACCAACAGACATACACGTTCATTGTACTATGGCCTGTCACCTTGAACCACCTTTGATATGCTCATATAACCATTTAAAAGAAGGTAATCACAGTTGCTTACACAAAGCAACTGTGTAATATAGCTGCACCTGGTTCTGTACATGGAGTGCTACATTACAAACCCACATCCAAGTTAGGTGGGCTGCTGAAATGAACAATGAATGCCCTGAAACTGCTAGGAGCTTATTTAAGAGATACTGCTGACCACAAAAACAACTTCCAGTTATGTTTGTAGAAAACAATCACTCATAAAAAGAAAGAGGAATTAAGTAGGAATATGTGAACAACTTAGAACTTTAGCTCAGCAATGAGCTAGGCTCACCTGTGTCAGGTTAAGTTCATATTTGGTTCTAGAGAGGTCAAATATTACGATGGTTAATAGAGATGAATAACAGAAGAACAGCAGGGATACTACCTATGAGCAGTGCTTTGCATCTCTGACACTATGTATTTGTCACAGAAAATACTGAGTTGTCTACATTTTCCAACCTCTAAAGGCCCTACACTTTGTTATTAGTGTCCACAGAGTAGCAACATGTCAACAATGTTTAAAACAATGCCACTAAATGGGGTGAGTATGTTTTTTATTCCACATCTAAATGGTCATGCAAGGTCACCAGTGTTTCAGGCCAAAACCGATCTAGAAATAGATTTAGAAACTATATATAGAACTTGATAAAAGTATGGACTAGATTGTCCTCTCTCCTCTCCCCATATGGCTCTACCTGTTATAGACACAAGCCTAAATGAGAATCAAGGACAAACAGTAGGTCAACATGAAGGACACTGACTATTACAAAACAGAGCTTGTGGACTACTTTGAACAAAGGCTACTTCAAATAAGTGTTAAGAAAGTCAGAACCAAACAACCACACTCAACACACACACACATCAGTGTGCGCGCACACGTTCCTGCATGCGCGCCACACATACACACCCACACCACCTGTTTATACAGAACATCTTAAACAGTGCTTGATACCTCCATCCCCTGAACTGCGTTGTTACACTGTGCAAAGTTTCAATTTCCTATGCAGCTTGTAATGAACAGGGGTTTCCTTTGTCACCTGCTTCGTGCTAAAAACAAGTTGCGAGAGAGAAAGAGCGCGCAATGAGAAGTAGGCAAGCGTTGTGCGTTAGCCAGATAGTTATCAGTCTATTTAACAAGCGAAGTGACATTTACCCTTTCAAAAACAGATTTTACGGTTTCATAACAGCTCGGCCCAGTAACATTTTTCACCCTCAATCATAACCTAAACACACCAACGTAATATACGAATCGGTGACTCCTGTGATATAACAATAACATAACATTAACTCTGTCCACATACGCGAGTAAAAAAAAACCTTGACAGATTCGCAAAATCACGCTTTTGCTTATCCAGTGTATTAATGAAGCAGCGGTCTGCTTTACACAGCTGCACGCTGGTATCACCACCACACACATCTGCCTCTGCTTTTTCACGCTCGTTCAATACGTGGACATGAAACGCAGAAACCAAGTCACTCAACACAATAACGACATCGCATAGCTGGCAGAAATGCTGAGAACGGAAATATTTTTTGACTCCCAGGCTCTCTACATGGACGGCACGTCAACGGCGCTCTCTCGCCACAGCGATGAAGCCTTCTAGCAAGAAGTAGTAACGTTAGCCAGCCAGCTAGCACATCCCCTCTTATTCAACAAAAACACAACCAAAAACCATTAGAATAACTCGCCCAACATCTACATGTTATCTTGTCTGGCATCCTATATACTTAGCGACACACTTATTTTTCCAAAGCTTCTTTGGAAGAGAGGGAAACTTGTGTATTCCCCTGAGGAGCTGAGCTGTGGTCGGCTCTCTCAACATCAACAATAACATCTTAACGCTGCCCAGCGACGAGCTGCTCCGGCTCCAAGAGGCACTGGAGAGCGAAAATGCAGTTTCAACGCAACTTTCGCCACTTCGGGAGAACGCGCAGAGCTCGAAGTGAGAGCCAAGTGAGTAAGTAAGCATCGCGTATACTTGTAGGGGCGTAATACGGGTTCTCAATTGACAATCTAAGTGGAAATTGAGCGCAGCGTTTTTACCTTCAGTTCCGCACTCTCCGCCATCTTGTAATTCCTAGCGCAAGCGTGACGTAGACCGGTCACGTGAGCTGGGCGCGCGGCACGGTGGCGTAATTGCGCATGTTTGCAAATTGAACTACCAACCTAATCAAATAACCACACCTTAAGAATAAATTGTGTTTTAATTATATTTGGACTGAAGATGCATATGCTAAATCTATATTAGAATAGCCTATTAGGTATTATTGCTCGGGATATGAATTTGGAGATAAGTTAAAACAATCGTTATAATAAAAAACTATTACTATGAAGAAGGTAGCATTATATATTTGAAAAACGGGCTATGTATAAGTATCAACTCCGTTTTGGGATAAACGGTTGACCTACTTGCTAACAAATACCCATAAGATTAAGCAACATTTATTAAGCCGTAAAGTTAGTATTACTCTGTTTAAGTTAGCATTACGTTAGCACTCAAGCTGTTGAAATAGCTTACTGAATAACCTCATATGGTGCAAACCTGATCAAATGTAGCCTAATAAATGACAAATAAATAAATAGGCAACTAAATAATTTTAGCAAAAATGTTAGTCAGGTTATCCAGAATCTTGGTGGGAAATAATCAATACAAAATTAGCCTACCTGATTTTGGATATAATCATATCAAGTTATACATAAACTGTACAGAGGTAACACAGGTACCTGTGAAACGGTAAAATAATTTAATAAGAAACGCTCCCGGAGAAGAGTGAATGGAAATTCATTGATAAATCAATCGGTATGTTCTCGTTTACTCATCTTAAAACAGTAGTTAGGAGGGGATAAGCCAATTTAGTTTTCTTCATACCCCAAATGTACCCGTTCAACAGTCAACATAACATTTTAATTTTTTACTAACTGCGAGCTTAATACAGGTGAGTTTTCTCTATAAAATGTAGTCTGTGGTGTTTGCAGCGAAACAGCAGTCCATTTTTAAAATCAATAACAGGGTAGGCTGGGCTAAGTTATAGCCTACAGTGTCAGAAACTACAAGCAATTCTATTTACGATTACCTAATAATTTGACAGGATTTGCGAAAGATGTATGATGATGGCCTCGTAGCTCTGGCGCAAAACTAGGAATGTTTTAAATATTCCTTACATTAAGTATTTCCCCTCTCTCACAACTCTCTGATACCTTTCTAAGTATTAACGATTATTGCACAACAGGATCCATCAGAAATTTGTAGGCAGCTCTGTTTGTGATTTGTAACTTAACACTCGAAAATTAGGTGTAAATTTCCCACCTTACATCAAACATAACCAAAACGAAACCTGTAAGGAAAACAGAGTAATTTGTAGTGAGGAGTTCATTACATGGACACTAGATGGCAGCATTGGATTTAGATTAAATTTCAGCAAATCCGTTAAAGGCCAAGATAAGGTATACGGATACTTTCGGGTAATGCAGATTCCACGTTGCTTTGATCAATCTTAAAATCACTACTGTTCATGGGTTCAATTAACAGATTTTGTGTGGACGATACTTACGTCGTTACCTATAAATAATTTATGCATCCAATGTTCATTAGCCTGTGCGAATCTACATGAAATCCATGGTCCTGACACGTACTCCGATTGTTCATGACATCACAAGACGACCATTGTGTCAAGTTCCTTACTAATTATTGGTAAGACGTTGAAAATTATTAAATTAAATATTGTTGTCTCAGATAGATAGATAGATAGATAGATAGATAGATAGATAGAATTATTAAATTTATACAATTAGTATTGTCAGTAAAAAAAAAAAACTCAAAATATATTTCAATACCTTGGAAAGCCCTTATTATTTTAGCTAAAATCAAACAATCGGGGGTTTGTTTGCTGGAGGTTGTTTTATGGGAAATGCTACATATAAATGAATTATATACGCTCAGTGTGAGAGTGATGAGGGCAGGATAACGTGAAGATCTACATGTATAACGATCTAATGTAACTTTTATTTAATAATGAAGAAAGAAATCATTTCTTTCTTGAAAATACACTTCAAAAGTCATAGTACACATCAGAGTAATCACATATATGTAGAGTAACACCATTTCCCAAAATCTGAATGATATATTTGGGAATGGTGGATTAAGTGCTTGGTCAAATTCTTATTCTGTACACAGCAACATGGTAAACAGAAGTCATTTTAATATCTTTAACTTAAAGGTAGATTGAGTTTGGATTAGGTAGGTCGGTTTAATTTCTCGTTTAAAGTGCTTATACATAGACAATACATTTGGAAAAGCACATCAGTGACTCAATTTGGAGCAAAAATAATGTAAAAACACAAATAATGACCACTTAAGAATTACAGTTGTGAAGTTCCATATTGTATAATTCATTGCACATTGCCACTTCATGTACTGGTGGCATTTTAAGGAGAAAAAAAATTCTCTGAACAATATTATTATTCTATTATACACATATTTATAACAGTTTAACAAGTCAACTCCTAATAAATGTCGTCTGCACCACTGGCACCTGTATAAAGACATCTTGTATCATCTTTAACAGGCTCCTTTCATGTACGGTTTATAGAAAACATGTCCACTTAAGAAGAATTTACAGTGATAACAGATAGGCTGCGAGACTTGCATGTTTACAGTCCATGGAACATTCCGAGGTCCTCTCGGAAAAGTCTCAAACTCAAGTGCACCCGGAGCATTCCTTGGAGAGGTCTTGTGTTTTTCCCTGTGCGTGTACAAACACAGCCGCGGTCCACCCCCCCACCCCCACCCCCCATCCCCACCGGCGCAGCGCCTCGGGTTACGGCGGCAGTAGAGGTGGCTTAAACGTGCACGTGCCCGTGCAGTGGCGAGGGGTGAGCATCTTGCAGGAGAAGTGGTGTAGAGCGTCGTGAGCTTCTAGGAGAAAAGAGCATTGAGGGACCCGTGCAGCAGAGGAGGGCGCAGCTGGGCAGAGTGCATTAGCATGCGGACTGCAGCACTGCACCAACCATGCACACAATCTTACTAGTTCACAAAGATCACAAGACCTTTACAAGTTGTGAGCATCACAGTCACAGAAAAGTAGCACTTGCATATTTGAATTTCGAAACACGAGTTCATAGTCCCACGAGCTACATGGTTTCTGTAGATTTTCTGTTGTGTAATAATATTAATTACCTTTTAGCTTCTGCTGAATTGCATAACGAGCTTTTCTTTCTTGATCCAACTCGTTGCACAAGGTGTCTAAAATAACAAATAAGTAAATAAATAAATAATGAGGAAACATTAAAATATGTTTAAATCCATATTCTGGGCCCATAGGTATGCAATTCTAAGTTATATAAATAGTTTTCATAATATTTTGTAATTTGTGGTAAAAATAGCCCAAATGATTTTGAAACTATAATGATCCTTCCTAAAAAAATCTCCAAACTATTCTCCATTTTTGAAATTTTCTTTGATTTAGGTCTTCCAGCGTTTTCTCAAATCAGAGTAGCCTGATAGACTACGAAGAAATATGCAAGTGTCACTTTTAAAGATTTTTTTTTTGATGATCTTCGAAATGGCATATCCATTTCATCACAACCAATCACACCCACACGTACAACTCACGTGCAGCTCACCTCTCACTATCTGCAGCTGTTGCACCATTTCCTCTCGATAGGACAGTTCCCTCTTCATCTGGTCCTGAAAATTATCTATTAAAGTCAACATGCACAGAGTCACTAATGGAAAATTGTACGTCTGTCAGTCCATTACTTGAACATCTGTGATGGAACGCGGGCTCGAGGAGCCTTGCTGTCCAAAGCTAAACCCAGCGAGTTGATCTGATTTACCTTTCAGACTTTGAAATTCGCGTTCCATTTTCTTTCTGAGCTCCACCTGCTCCACCAGCTGTTTTTGGAGCTCCTCTGTCACAAAGCAAAAAACAATCCGCCATCAACAGCCTAGCTGACTTTCTATGTGCCGCTTCCACAATTACATAATTTGTATTCTTAAAAGAATAACAGTTGTTCATTTAATATCATGAACATGACACTAACCTTAACCCTTTTAACGGGTTTTCTCGTACGTGCACATTTTAGAGAAAATTATCAGCTACTAAAGAAAAACATGCGGTTGCCGTGTTGTCAAGCATGATATTGCAAAATAATTAGGAACGTTGCCCCGGGCTGTATGTGGAACGAGCTTGGCAATGTATGGGGCAGTCTGCGCGAGCAGTTCAAGGACGTTTCTGTATAATGCACGTGATTCGTGCCCTCTTTTGTTTATACATAAAGGAAAAACAAAAGAAAAGCAGCCATCTTATGACATCCACAATGGGACAGTTACAAACGTTTATGTCGAACGACAGGACCCATTGGTCTGTGACTGTGTAGCGTAGTTAGTATTTTGACAGTTGCAGACTTTGTACGGTAACGTAGGCCACAACGTTAACCAAATAGTTCCTTTTTTGAACTCTTAAAATATCTTACGTGCATCTAAACAGCAAATAGTTGTGTAAACATTAACTGTAATCTGTGGTATCATTAACTGGAACCTATTCTATATATTTGTCATGACAGAAATATAAAGCAAGTGCGATGTTGTTTCATGATGTCGTGTCAATGGGTAACCTGAACCTCATCAAAAAGGCACCATTTATGGAAATAAATAAGCGCATAAACGAATAAATGAATTAATTAATAAATATATAAATGAATAAATAAAGCGCAAAAATGTACCTTTTGCCATGTTCTCTATGTCTTTTTCGATTAACTTAAATCTGCTATCAGTCCGCAGTGCACCGTCGACTAAAAAAAATGCATAATTCCATGTTAAAATATGCGAAAAAATTAATTAAAAGATCCGAGACGGTCCTTTGAATATTTTACTGTGAAAAATAGATCGAATGTCATAGAAAACAACAGAAACCGAGGCAGGAATGATACTTACTAGATTCTTTGCTAGCGTTAATTTGGTCTTGGTAAAATTTCTGTGGTTCACATTCGTCCTCTACCAAAGCAGTATTTAATTTGTGAGAATCTAAAGTGAAAATAAATTGTATGCGGGACAGTTCAAAGCACAGAAATTAGTATTTTCAAAAAGAGCTTGCTTTAATTTAAATGACGGTGGAAAAGATAATCTGCCAGTAACCCAAGATATAGAATTGTCCAAATAGGCCTGCGTAGATAGAGCTTACCATTTGGTTCACGATTACGAGGATATTTGGACGCGGGAGCAGACAGCGCGTTCAATGAGCCTGCCGCGTCCCTTTCATGAGTGTACACCTGCAAACATTAACCAACTAATTACAAATAAATACGAGCCTCAATTATGTGTAATCTTCTTTCTATTTTCCCAGTTTTGCAGAAGAGAGTATGTTGTCATTATTGTTTAAATCCTCAAATGAATCGCGAACGTCGGGCAGTAGATTAAGGCAAATTACTCATATTGAAACTTAAACTCTATCAGTGGAAATGACAAAGAGAGTAATTTGCGTTGAACCGAGGGTACAGTCACAGGGGACCCTTTCCACAAATACGTTTATAGCCGCAGGCCAAAATTAGATCTGACCATCTAACATTCAATTTAGCGCAATTATGTCAATATTTTATATTAAGATTTTTAAAAGACTAAGAAACACTTGCTCAACATCATTGGGACAAAGGAAAATCTGAGATACAAATATCAGAAATTAGGCATCACACTTAATCTCTTTAATAATTAATTATGTGAACTACTGTGTTCGAACTACCAACTACATTGTTCCCGCTGGTTTTCCCCTCTGACGGCGCTATCCTGTTCCGTCTCTTATTTCAGTCTCGTCCTCTGTCATACTCACATCATACGCCGGGGTGGCACTGCTTTTGGGCGTGGGTTTGCTATGCTTGTCTTCATCTGATGATCCCGTCTCACTAAAAGGCATCTCCTCCACCTGTAAGGTGGGCCTGCTCTCCTGTTCTGGACACTCTTCGTAATTAGTCTGAGACGAGATTTCCCTTACGGGACTCTCCCGATCCTCCACAGAGAGCTGAACAGATTCGTCATCATCTGCCACTCTATTGGACTCTACGTCCACTTCCGGTTCTTCTCCACTGTCCACATCTGGTGATATAGACCTGTAACTGGAACTTTCGCTCACAAAGTCTGGCGACAAATAGCCGGAACGTGTGCCAGTATATGCATCTCTATTACCGTAAAGCTTGGCTATGCTCTCTGCGTCTTTAATGACCGGCTTAAATGCAGAGATGTAGCTGATCTTGCGCGGAGTGGTGGCATGACCTTCGGTTGACCTCACCTCGTCCCCGGATTTGTCCTCGTCGTTCCTGAGTGACTGCGAGCTGGAGCAGCGCTCGCTGTCAAACACACTGTCTCGAGGAGTATTCCCTCCTCTTTCATTCTCGGATCCCTCTGTTTCACTTTGCCGCCCCCCCATGAGTTCCACGTGCGGTTTTGGTTGTGTTTGCTGATATGATGGCAAAGGCAGACTGCTTGCTGTAGGCCAGAACATGGGGAAAGTCGGGTAGAGGCTGTCCTTTGCCCCAGGCCAAAACACGCCTGATACACTGGTCTTGTTTTGCTCATTTACACCGTCGTCCTTCTTTTGACACAACCCAAAAGCCGAGAAGCCATACGGGTGTGGGAACAGGGGTGGTGGGATTTTTTGCAGCACACCAAAGCTTTTGCTAGGCACTGGAATAACCGGGTAACTGCGCACGCTGTTGGCTAAATTGAGATTCCCGCGGTCATCATCGCAGCGTAGGGTTTTGTGCGGAATCTCAGGGGAGCTGGTCTGCGTAATGTTGCCGGAGCCCTGCGGTTTCAGAGGTGATGACATCTCGGATCCACTCATCGGCATCGTTCGTTTCCTGCTACCCCCGTTGAACATGGCTTTAACATCCTCCCAAGCATGACTTATGTCATCGGACGAGTTTTTATCGGCCAGTTTCAGATGCCGCCTCCATGAATTAAAATTCGCCGCGTCCGGCTGTGTGTACTTTGACTCAGGTGTGCGATGGGAGTGAAATATGAATTTGTTTGGGGAAAAATACATATTGCAATATGTGCACTTGATGCACTTGGCCCTGGAGCTATTGTACCTGGCAGGAATAAAGTTCCCTCTGCTTCCCCACGCGCATTCGTGTGAAACGTCAAATGCGAAATTTTCAGGTAGCTTGGGAGGACTGTGCGCTCCAATAAACGACTTGCAGAGCCTCTCGGCCTCGCGTTTAGTGATCATGCCACAGCGCCGCGAAGAGATGGGCATAGCCCCCGCGCGCCTCAGAATCTCCAGCTGGACCGGCGTGCACTGTACACAGGTTATTCCAAGGGCGACTCGGCGGTTGTGAATTTCGTTGTAGCTGTAGTTCTTTAGTAAAGTGTTGGAAATCTGCGCTAAGCACAGTCTCTCTTGACCGTCTATCACCAGAGACACGATGGGCACTCCGTACAGCGAAGTCTCACTCACTTGATTAGGTTTCAACGAACTGGTGCCGTTGCTAGAGAAAGGCTGCAAGTCTTGCTTAGACTGAGGAGAAGAGCTGGCGTCTCGTGCCGCTGGAAGTTGGCTGGTTATCGACTCCATTCCAGAAGTCTGTAGAAAATGGAAACAAAAATTAGCATCAGGAAAGTTATTTCCTGGAAAAACAAACAAACAAAAACACCACTATATGTATCCAGAGTTTTGCATAGTGTGAGGTGCGTTATTAGTATTGCTGTATTTAATTACAAATTACGAATTAAAATGTTAAATTACTAATTTTGTTTAATGATGTATTATAATTTTTATTTGTGTTTTTACATTTTATATCTGGACTTTAATTTACACACACATATCTAAATAGAGACCTTTCGAATTTCATTTCGTTTTATTTAGCTGATTTTTGATTACCTGTTTGTTTCGTATAAATAATACAACCTAATCATGCTGTACTATTGCAAATAGCTTTCACTCCGTGAATTGCCTGAGTCACTGTGAAGTACAAAATTTCCACTTTGGCTCAGTGACTGGTGAGATTACTTAAACACCTCTTTCGAAGCTACAACGCAAAAGTCTTACTGCTACGGCGATTATAACCAACAAGAAAAAGAACCGCTAATCTGGGTAGTCTCCCAAAATCATCCTAATGTTAAGATCATTTTAAATGAGAGAGAGAGAGTGAGTTCGGTGTTATACTCGGTCTATCAGATGATCTTTGTTTCATGATGGCTTGGAAACCCAGCCACGCTTTGTCTGCAATTATAACTTTAATCTGTTAATATAACTCATTTTTATAATTAGGAGACTATAAAAAGAAAACAGTATTTAGCCTAGTTAAATGTCATTTTGCGTTACGACCAGTTGTTACCTAAACGTTAACACAAATTTCAATGAAAGCTTTGTTAGCTGTCATCAGCTATATAATAACGTTGTGATCGTTTCAGTACGTGGACGAAGTCTGAACACAAGAATAATATACGATCGTTCGAAAGTAATGTATTACAGTTCATATTCAGACAATGCTTTAAAAACTCACCTTTTTAATTTGAAACGAATGCAATTTTGAATACGTTTTGTTGCGCCAAATTATTATAAATAGGTAATACAGCAAAACGTTCCCCAGATGTCAAAAATGCTCAATGAGAAGCTGGAAGAGTTGCGTTCCCTCTCCTTTTCCTTGTCCCTCTTCTCAGAGTAGGGCAGAATTCTCCATCCAGTTTAGCGTTCGCGCAGTGTGCAAGCAACGAAAGACCAATGGCCACATGGTAGCCCGGGCGCTCGTGCCACTTCTTATCAGACTGAACGCGTGGTATTCCAACTGAGGGAACGCCAAAAATAATGGCAAGGCACACCCACAGAGTACAAGCCCGCTTGTCTTATTAACCATTCACGTTCAGGAGTCGAGGAGCCAATGATCACACAGGATAGCAATGCAGCAGTTTCTAGACAATGTAGGTAGGTAGATAGGTAGATAGATAGATAGATAGATAGATAGATAGAGAGATAGAGAGATAGAGAGAGATCTAGCAATAATTAGAACAATAATAATAATAATAATGATTAATAATAACAATAATACTAATAAAATGCTATTTAAATCAGTGCAATAATAACAATTATAAAATGCTATTTAAATCAGTGCACAATGATCAATCGTTGCACATAACCACCGAAACAAGGCTTAGTCATACAAACGAGCATTTCTTTAAAATAATCTTCAGAAGAAAAATTCTTTAGAATAATCTGCGTGCACCTGAGTCCTGTCTAAGTGAGACCAATCAGTTTCTATTCTATTCTAAGAATTCATGTAAATTTTTGAGCGTTGCATACTGACATGTGGTAATCAGACAACAGATATTCATTACGAATTTGCATTGAGAATTTGCCCCTAGGCAGCCCGTCCCTGGGCGAGTAGCCTAAACTGCTATTGTGGTCCCATGGACATCGCGTCTGTCTCCTGTCAAATGTCAGACCCTAGGTAAATGATGCACATTTGTTTAACACACAAGCCAGTGAGAGCGGATAGGGTGTACAAACAGTGATATATTAGAGCAATAGACAGAGGTAAGTGGTGGAACCTTATATGACCATATTAACTATTTAGAACCTGATCAATGCCCTTCAGTTAACCCCACTAAGCCTTGACGTAGAGATATCCAGTCTGACGAAGTTGCCATCTGCAGTTTAAAACATGAAAGTGGAAAACTGTTCCTTTTCCTAGAAAGGGTGGGTGACTTAGCAGGGCGACACGAGATACGCGCTGCAGCACAACTCGTGGAAAAAAGGCTTCGATAGCAATCGAGTTTAATTTGAATATGCAAATAAAACAAAACTAAACAAAAATGAAGATTTTTTTCTAACCCTTAAATTATGTAAATGTATCATGTAGATGTTTGAAATTATATTTTACAACGATGAATGGCGATTCCGGGCGAGGCTATTTGTTGCATTTAATACAGGAGAAAATGTCACAAATTGCTTGAGTCCGTCTTTCACTGAGGACTCCTACAAACACGCCTTCTGAATGCACTGTAATTAATTATACTGTGCAGGTTTAAACAGTTGCAATCAAAATGGATTTAATGACATCAGATAATACCCGAAGGCTATGATGCTATGATGAGGCTAAACATGCAGTATTATATAAACATACTGCATTAGGCTATATTGCATTAAAGCGATATGCTTGCGATGTAGCTTGCTTGTAACGACCGATTTAAGATGCTCAATTTGACGGATGCTTCGCACGAATACAAAACTACCAGTTTATTCACATTTTTAAAGTTCATACAATTACGTCCAAGTTTCGACTTAGCTATGAAGTTTATAAAATACTATTAGGTTACTGTTCGCTATTTTGATATATTTTGATGTATCACTATCTTATCAGCTGGACTGGCGTCACTACTAGGCTATACATGGGAAAGTTGAAAAATCTGCCAAGCGACGCCGCGTGCCCTGTCACTGAGGGGCCACCGGCTAAGCTTAATGCAATATTGATGGAGAGGGAAACTTTAACCCGACCTGCTCTAACCGTGTCCTCTTTCACAATCAAGAGGCTTCGCTCCATCCCAACAATAATTACAATTTTATACTGTAATTATTCCTTTCCTGTTAATTATTTAGAGCTCAAACTGACTGCGGCATTGTTACCGTTTATGGCGGGGAGACAGGGTCTCACGTGTCCTACAGCTCTCTCATTAAAGGTCTGTGCCGCTAGAGCGCAGTTGCGACCACACAACACACCTAGTGTCTTAAATCAGGAAGGCCAGCAGTCATTTCAGTGAACACTTTTAATCCTCGTGGATACACCCTGTTCTTATTCTTTTGCCTAGACAATAAAGCGCAATTTAGTTTCATAAACAAGGTAGAGATTTCCGTTAGCGACCTTTCCCATACGAAGTCTAAATTTCAACGTATTAAACTCTAAATATACTAAACGTAGCGTTATCTATTCTGTTTTCTTCATAACTAGGGTGATATTTAACTTTCCATCATTTTGTTTGTAACACTCCATGACATGCTTTTAAATAATCAATGGCTGTTTTACGCAACATTTTAGTCAATATGGTAAATATTGTATTTCAGAAACATATGCCATTAATAGTTCATTAATATACTAGATATTACATTACACGTGCGTGAATGAATCTTTTTGCAATACAATATATGATTGTAGCTACAGCATAACAAAAACCAAGGAAACGTCGTGTAATTACTTCATACTGTTCACGGGTCACGTTAACATCCTGTGGTGGTAACATTTAAGATTTATTTGGAAATATATTTTGACAGGCGAAACGAAACTGAGAATTGTGTGAGTATATGTGAAATCAAAATTACAAATCTGTTTAGTCACGTTTGTCGTTCTAGGGAACTCTGTGATAATCCTAATTCTAACTAACCTTTCTGGTCTAAATTTATGTGACATTACGAAATTACGATGGAAATAAGGAGTTTCAATCCAGCATCCACAGTGTGCAAATATGTTTCCCCAGAACAGATATTCTGTGTGGTCTTCGTGTTATTCCAAAGCGGATACATTTTAATAAATTTCTAAGAAATTTTAAATGATCCGACCATTGGCTTAACCGGGCCAACTCCTCTTCAGATAACTCCGCTCTCTCAAATATACACAGTCCAACCCCATTAGCCTTTTTAATTTGACAGAAGCAATTAATGACAGAAAGCTCGTCTCTAGCAGTCGATGAAGAGTGGTGAAAATAACCGAAGGATGGAAAAGTACATCCCGACGTGATATGGTCTAAACAGCGTTTTGAGACCTTCCCTTTCCGAGGGGTGTGACGGTGGGGGGAAGGAGTACCCTCCCCAGAGCGCAGAGGCATCAGGGCAGGAGAGATGGGAACTCGATCCGCACTCTACATATCAACCGTACACGCTGCTTCACTCGTGAGTCTTAACGGCCACTTGCTGCTTATGTGGGTTCAATGAACATGACTTGCACAGGTCACGAATTGTACCATGCGCTTAAAGTAATCCACACGTGGAAAACGGATAACCTAGGCTAATTTCCACTTTCTAGAAGCATAATCTGCTAAAGGACAGAAAATGTCCTAAAATAATCCAGGGAAGTGATACCACATTCGCTTACACATTTTGTGGTAAACTAAGGGAAAACATTAAAACGGGGTTACATAAAAAAGCAAGGTCTACTTCTGGAGGTCATTGAAGAGATTGCCACATAAATCAGTGACAGCGTAATTCAGAGGGAGACGTTTAATAAACGTATCAGTTGAAAACCAATGTTCTACAGTAACGGTTATATCAGCAGCGTCTAAAACCATGACCCCAATAAATTCCACTTTAGAGCTAGATCAATCAGCTTCTTTCATATTGATCTTCGTCGACTTGACACTCTTAAGTCGCCTAGCGCAACCTTTTTGTTTCGAGTGAAAATAGCGTTTCGATTACTGTTTTTATTAGGAAAAGATTGCTGCATGAGGCTGTCCATGGCCTGAAAATTAAGTGGTGACATTTTAATTACTGGACATTGATAAAGGAATCTCGGTAATGGCGGTGAACAGGTCCGGCTCTGTTCGTCCGGCCCACGCGCTAATCAAATTGGACTGCTCCGAGAAAGGTCACGAGGCAATAGAACCCAAACGAATGCCCCGGCAGCTTCGGGGAATACGACCAGTTGGTGCAGTGATCACTACACTCTGTGCCTTCAAGTCGGTCCTTTTTAAAAAAAAAAAAAAAAAAAAAACAGTTTTAGCAACTTGCAAAACAACAACCGCACGCGCCATGGATCTGCGGAACGACTAATATGGGCAAAACTTTTGCGAGCCATTGGCTTAGTTCCGTCCGTTAATTCGGTTGTGCAGCTTTCAGTTTACACACGCCCCCTTTTTAAAAACAACATCGGCGTATTAAAGGCTACTGTGTGCTGTTATATGTGGTTTAAGTATTTTATGGCAATCTTACCGAAGCAGGGGTCAGCGCGCGCTGACATCCAGAGAAGGGCTTGGTGCACTTGGCAGGGTACGACATTCGATTCAGGTTTCTGCCTGTCACTTGTCAACGTTCCCTGCGGAGACCAACAATGAGAACACACAGTCCCCCGACGACCCCCTCCACATGGACACAGAACAAGTGATAATGAGATAGACCAGTGTAACAGAACACCGTCCCAGGTACTCAACATGTAGTCCCATATCACAGTAATCGTTTGCGAGATAAGACCAGGCTAACCCACACACTTGTACCGAAAGCCAAGTTTGCTTAAATAACACATGTACATAATAGCTACAAAATCTGTCACATTCAGAGCAAGAACACACAAGTTAGTTTAATTCCAAGAAATCAACTTGAGCTGCCTGACTTAGCTTATAACCCCTACCTGCTTCAGCTGCATAACTTACTACTAACTTGCTAGTATAACATAGGCAGACAAATTTAGTCAATCAATAGCCAGTGTATAACATATGGAAGAGCAGGTCTACATTAATAAATGATCAGGCTATAGAATGGCAGTGGGGAAGTGTCTAATGCATTTTATCTGACATGGAAAAAGATTTGGGTAAGCATGAAACACACACACACACACACACAAACCACTGCAATCAACATGGTAATGAACAAAGCAATATCTTCTATGAACTAGGCAGCATGAAAGTCCTGAAAAACCCTAGTATCTCCATAAGTATCATCCTGCAGTCTGCACTGAAAAATACTCTCAAACACATATATGATCTTGAATAAAACATATTTAACAGTGAAGAACTGTCCTTTCTACTAAGTAGTGTTTGTGAACATGAAGAGAACAAGCTGACTTTAAACTTTGCTGCATTTTATTTCAACCCTCATGTCTTGTTATAGTCCCAGGGTTTCCTGGAGCAAAGCACCATGCCAATGGCAGTTCAGCCTGGGGACTGGTGTGTGTGTGTGTGTGTGTGTGTGTGTGTGTGTGCATGTGTGTGTGCGTGCTTGGCATCTCACAAGAACAATCTCACGTTTGTTGCTCGCACACATACAAATGGAATAAGACTCATAAATGACCTCTTAAGATACAGGATTCCTTTGGATTTCATCCCAGAATAACCATTTTCTGCTGCAGCCATTAAAACAGGTTTCTAATGGCTTGAATAAACAATTGTTCTTTTATATTAAGAGAATGAACTGTTGTAAGACACCATCAGCAGATACATTAGTTTTAATGATTTTCATTTACTTAACAGACCTCTGAAGGTAAGCCTCTATGGCAACTGCATTGTGCACCAAGGGTCAAGGGTCAGGTTGGCAGCATTTGCAGAAGGTGGAGTGACCTGGCTGAGGCGTGCCTACAAGTTCATACAGGACAACTTACCGCTGCACATCACCAAAAAACAAACAAAACAAAAAACAAAAACAAAACCACGACAGCGACTGGGGCTGTAGGTTAATGCTGACATCATGTTCTTTTGAAAACAAAAGTTTTGTATAAAGCCCACATACAACACCTGCACCTCTGGTGAACATTTATATGGCAGTGGATGTAATTTGGGGGGGGGGGGGCTGTTCTAAAGCTTCAAGTAACATCATTCCACCCTAGCACACAAGGCTCTGTCACACCGAACCTCATGTTCTTCACAGGAATCATGTAAATAATTGATTATTGTACATTTTTACTTTCTTGTAAAATAGTACAATGTATTCTAAATAACTAAACATGTCAAAAATGTAAAACAGATGAAACAAAAAAAGGAAAATGGAGAGAAGTGCCTACATTGCTTCTGTTATAATGTAACACTGTACATAAAAAAATAAACAAATAAGAAATCTACAAATAAGTACATAATGGCTTCAAAACATGTTTAAGTGGCCCACGCAGGATTAATCTAGCAGGCAGATGTGGTGGGCTGACGCATCTGTAACATATGAGCCATGTTAGTGAGCATCTGTCAGTGGTTAATAGAATAGTGCGCAGAAATGATTTACCCCCTGTTGAGGAGCGATTACATGGTGGAGCGGAGGGAGGGGACGCGTGTGCCTTATGCACCTCCTTACAGATCAGTGGGGTCAGCTCAGTTAAAGATGCAGATTTGAGTCACACTGCTATGGCGTTCACACACTGGCCTCTAATGCGCATACTTGGAGAGAGGAGGGGAAAAAGACCATAATAACTGCATCCGTCACTAATCACTTTAAAATATTAACGTGAATATTTCTATGCAAGATGCTGTGGTTATGCAGTGATAGCTGTGAGCATATCATTTCTCTCACCATTTGGTAGAACAGGGTCTTGTGGATTAGCATTATGGAAATAACAATTTAGCAAGCGTCCGAGTTAATGTATATTAGGATGGTGATTCTTTCTACAGAGAGAAAGGTCCTGGTGCCCTGCTATGCTATCTTCCGTTGATTTCTGTAGCAACCAATCCTGTACTGTGACTGTAGCAATCGTAACTACCCGGGGAGGACCATGTGCCATGGTTGAGTTTCATGCGAACCCTTTACATACGACGCTGCAGCTGAATGTGCCCAGGTCAGTGCTCGGCAGATACCGCTCAGGGTTAATTCAGCCTGACGAACTTCACTTGACACTACAGGCAAGGGGTGGGGCGGACCTAGGGGGATGGCCAAGTTCGTCACGACACCCTGTGCCAGTGCTCCCACACACACACACACACACACACACGCACACACACACACACACACACACACACACACACACACACACACACACACACACACAACACTGCCTCATAGGGAGCTGCCATCAGGGGCAAACGAAGAGTGCTCAGTACTTGTGCCAGACGGTCCTCTTTTTTGAACTAAGGACGGTGGATAACTGTTTAGTCTTGCTCCATGGTCCAGTTAAACGGACAGTGACGAGAGGTGGGAGTGAGAAGACTCCAAGGAGGCCGTTCTTCTCAAACCTTCACACTGTAGTCCACACAGGAATTCAACAAACACTGTTATATAGAAAGCAAAGCTATAATTATAGATGCAAAGTTACAGGAGCCAGAAGTCATGGTAAAATGTTTATAATCTCTCGGGTCAGCTCTGTGGATGGAGTGAGGGGGTCGCCTTCAAGTAAGCCGGTAATCCCAATGCTCTCAGTGGAGGCTTAAAGGAGGCAGGAGAGTGGACTCCATTTCCCATGGGCCCTCATTGTTTCCTTGGCTTCTTACATTAGCCCCTGAGCTTGCTGGGATTTACGGTCCTCCAAGCTCCGACACACCCACATGGACACGACCTCCGTGTTGCCATCGTCATACTGCATAATAAAGGCATGGTCCTGCCGAGGAGAGAGTGAGAAAGATCAAAGACGAGAAGTTAGAGGGGTCTCTCTTAAATATGTCCTTTTAAAAAGGTCCAGTTTTAATTACACAGCAATTCTTTGCACACCCGGTTTGTTTACAACTGCTGACACAAATTTTTAAGACTAAATGAGATACGACTGAAATATGAGATGGTGTCAAAAGTCTAAAATAATTCTATGCCACAAATAGACAATGACAGCAGCTACCCTCAGACTTCTAGAGGGACTGATGTTTCTCATTAGTGTCTGAACAGCACCATCACCAGCACCATCACCAGCACCATGCATGCTTAATGCACATATGACCTTACTGACTGCCCAAACTGATATTAGTCAGAAGCGTCTGTAGTGCTCTACACTGGCTGGACAGTTACAGACTTACTACTGGGACCCAGTAACAATTACGCATGGTGTTGTTTAAATCAATGGGCCTTTTTGTTTGTGGAAATGTTTCTGGCAGAGGTGCACATGTAAACAGGATGAGGAGATCCGAATGAAAACGTCCAAGGAGCACCATAAAACAAAAGCAGGACTGATGTCCAACAGAGCACGAAGGAGCATGCCTCATCAAATCTATGTCGAAACGCTAACCTTGCCCGACAAATCTTTGGGAAGTTCACCCCTGAAAGTATTTACCTTTTACAGCAAGAACTTTTGATAATTTCTGTGTTTCTTCACTTAAAAAACCAATACACTATGTTTGATCTCCTACATCACTACTGTTGACTTATACACACCATTTCTCCATTTTTCCTGTGTGCTCTCACACACACACACATACACACACACGTACACACACGTGTACCGAACACATGCACACACATGCACGCGCACATCCTCTCCCTCTCCCTCTCTCTCCATCTCTCTGTACGAGGACAGAGCAGCACCATCAATCGTGCTGTCCTGCTAATGGTGAGCTCTGTCGTTGCCACGGCGAGGTTAATCACTCTCAGCTCCGAGTTCAGGAGAGGCCCGTCCTGAGGGCGAGCTGCAGCGGGTGCGCGTCTCATCCATCACCCGGCCCGGACGCGGCCTCGCCAGCCCACACCAGCTCCGGGCCCAGATGAAGACGAGTAATATGCACCTCCGCCACTGAACCCAGCTCTCCGCTGCGACCCCGTCAACCCGCACGAGGGTCTGACCCCATAGAGCGCCTGTTCTTCCTGACCCAGAGTGTAGAACAGGAGGGCTGAGAGCACGATCAGAAAGAGGCAGAGTCAAGGAGAGGGGATGGGACACACACACACACACACACACACATGCACACACACACACAGGCGACTGAGGAGGGGGGAAAAAAAAAAATACATAACGCATGTGCACACAGTGTCAATGACCAGCCTGCGCAAACCTGCGCATTTACACGCACGTTTCCTCAAAGCTGGACGACGACAAGCTGCAATAAATCAGAGCTCCACCGGTCACCTGCTTGTGTGGCCTCACTCACACACAGGCCACTCCTCTTTCTCACACACACACACACACACACACACCTCCACCTATGTGTCCCTCTGCTTTGTGTGTGTGTGTGTGTGTGTGTGTGTGCATGCGTGAGTGAGGAGAGAGTACACGTGCATGTGTCTTGGAGCATGCCAGGAACAGCACCTTCATTAATTAACCCACCTGCTGCTAACACTGCACCCATGCAGAGGAAGTTATTAAGAGAGGAAAGGCAGAATAAATACTCTTTTAGTTAGGTCATTATCAGCTCCTGCTTACCTCTCTACCGTCAGATGGAAAAATCTCATTTAAAAGTGTGGCTACATTAATCACAGCGCCATATCAAAGTGATAATCACCTGAATTCTCCATTAAAATAAAAGTGCCAAACCCAGGGGAAATCTCACCTTACTCTTTAATTGTTTCGAGTCTGTGATAGGCTTTTTAATCTAAGATTAATTTATGCTATTTTAAATAACTCTACATATGATTAATAAGCTTGAAAATTAAAAGGAGTCTAAAGCAATTATAACAAGTGGTTGGTCATCACCTCATTAGAATGTGTTAAAGAACACCACTGGTGGAGAGCAATGTGTGTCACAGTGTGCATGTGTGCATGTGAGGGTGTGTGTCTGATACCGGAGCAGGGAAAGAGCACGAGAGAGATACACAGAGTAAGAAAGGTGAAGAGGTCAGTGTTATAACTAGGTCTTTGCAGATTTGCATACTAATGACATGCTCCCACTGGATAGGGAGAGACGTGTGCATGTGAGAGCGTGTGCAGAATAGGCTATAGTACTGTGAATGCTGATCTCTTAATTCAACAGTCACCAAGGGAAAGACTATTCGTCTAGATTACAAAAGAGCAGGGGCAGGCTTACCCAGAGCTGCAGCCAGCACGCCTGCTCGACCTACAGCTGCATATACATGAACATATCCCCAGAACACACACACACACACACACACACACACACACACACACACACACACACACACACACACACACACACACACACACACACACACACACAAGAAGGCAGACTTACCCAGAACTGCAGCCAGCACGCCTGCTCATCCTGCAGCTGCACTTGCAAACCAGACCGTTATATGAACACAGCACTCACCCACACACATACACACTCACCCCCTCCACACACACAAAGACACACATCCACACACACAAAGACACGCATCCACACACACACACACACTCACCCCCTCCACACACACAAAGACACGCATCCACACACACACTCACGCCCTCCACACACTCAAAGACACGCATCCACACACACACTCACCCCCTCCACACACACACAGACACACATCCACACACACCCCAATTTCCCTCTGGCACAGAACTATTTTCAGGACAATTGAACCAAAGAGCAGCTAATTCACCAACACCTCTTGGAATAAAAACCTCTGTGAGCCAACCTTTCCCAGAACCGATTCAGGAGATTAAAACACTGATTAGCAGCAGGGCCGCTTGCTCCGATAGCCGCGCTCCGACAGTGGTGTGGTTCCTGTGGCCAGCAGGGCTCTGTGGCTGCGTGGGCTTGTCTTTCCTCGGGGGCTTTGGGGGTGGTTTGGGGGGGGGGGTTATCCAGAAAGCCACAACGTTAGCGAGCTAAAAGGCAGGATCGCCCTCGCGGGACTCCTTGCCGTGCTAATGTGTAAACAAGTCATCAGAGCTGTGTCAAAGGGCTGAGAGAGCCTGCTCTCATCCAGATCCCTCAGGCACAGGCCATGGGCTTTCACCAAGCCAGAGGGGCTCTCGATGGCCCGTCCCCCTGAGGCCTACATCTCTCCCCGACACGGGCACACGCAAGCAAGGCCACGGGGACGCGTGCCACGGCCGGGGAAGCGCAAATGCACACGGAGAGATGCAAACTCGCTCTTCCACCATCAGGCGGCCTCGGGGAGGGGGAGGATCCGCGTGCCCCCTTGCGGATTTCGGGGGGAGAGGGCTGCCGTAGTCCACGAAGCAGGGCGGCCTTGCTCCTTTGTCCCAGACTGCATCATCTGCTGCAGCTGGGGCCCACTGTCCTGCACGCCCCTCGGGGGGCCGGGGATGAGCCGCTGATGGGGGACAAAGGTGCTAAAAGGCTCGGTGACAATGGGAGGAGTCCACAGGGAGGGGGAGATGTCAATCACTGCACAATCACAGTCACATGGATGACGTTCAGGGAGGCTGAGAACACATTGGAGCTGCCTTCACAGAAACGCTGAGATTCTAAAAGCTGAGCAGGAACTTGCTAAATCTCATCAAGGCTAACCCTATTGTGCACACACACACACACACACACACACACACACACACACACACGAGCACTTGCATACACGCACACACACACGCTAGTTTAGTTCCTTTAATATCTGGTGTGCCATACAGTATCTCATCACCTGGGTGGTATGTGTTTGAGAGGACATGGTGATGTCTCAGGTACACAGGTACACAGAGGGACTGGGCTGCATCACACAAATGCAGAGAGGGAAGCGATGACATGGACTAGCCTGCATATGGACCACACTCTCACAAGGGAAGGCAGTAATAACATTTTTTGTACTGACAGGAAAAGTCTGCTGCCTAGACAGCACAGTCACACAACCATACAACACAGCGACCCAACCATACAACACAGCCATACAACCATACAACACAGCCATACAACCATACAACACAGCGACCCAACCATACAACACAGCCATACAACCATACAACACAGCCTCATGACCATACAACACAGCCTCATGACCATACTGCCAAACACACTCTACAGCTAACACAAACACTCTAGCACTCAAGAACCCATACACGCACCTAATTATCAGTGGATTCGACTGCTGTCCATGGTGCTGAAACAGACTTAGCTGTGCTGACAGCCTTTAAAAACTGTGTGTGCCTATGTGCCATTAACTGTCATTCCATGACAACCAGAGGTTTGGGAGGAAACTTCAGAATAACAGAGCAATAAGGGAAAACCACATAGTGCAAGATTGGCAGACAATATTAACTTCACTGTCAAAAGAACTTGGTGCCCTTAACAGGCAGGAAATGTGATACTGACAATATGATGCGTCAAGCACCTATAAAAACAAACAAATATATACACAAACACACAGTGCTTCCTGTGCCTCATCTCCAGAACTCAGGACAGTGACTCCGTGATCACTAATGTCTGAGGCTTTTTGTAATCATTCACGATCATAGCCTGGCCAAAATGTATAAAATGGGGGGATAAATGCATCTGAATGCACCTGTACGAGCTAAACTGCACACACACACACTGCGTTTGGTTTACCAAGAAGAAAAGAAAAGAAGAAATATATCCTATAGGTTAGAACTGAACCAAAAACAAACACACCCAACCAACCAACGGGCACCGCACAAGCAAGGGACCACACAGACCACCAATTCCCATAACTCACAGAGTACCGTGTTCGACCCAGTACTGTGTTCGGCCTACAAGGCCTGTACCCAAAGAGCATTATGAACCACAGTCTAATTGCACACCTGTGAGGCAAATGAGTTAGGGCTGGAGTTAGTTGGCTTGCTAACTAGTTTGACAGACTATGCAGACTCTAGACTAATCCGCACCCTCTCTCCAACCACTACTAACATTAACTGCACATATACGAATGCTGTTCAGGAGTCACAGAAACCTACACTACTGTTGTACGTTTCAACAGGATAAAGAGGACAAACAATGCGTTTGATTAAACCGAAGCTGCCCTTCAGCTCTCTTGGTCTCCCCATGTTGTGTTACGGTCTGAAATGACAGCAATATGAAATCGTGAGAGGTTAGAGTAGCCACAGAACGACCCGCTCCGTGTTGAACCAATAAGCACGCAGTTACACTCTGCATACGACGTCTAATCTTGGCTCTCAGAGCTTTACTGCACCTTCTGGGCATGACCAAGTAGGAAGCACTTGCCACACAGATTGGAAGGTCACCAAAGGTTGTTCTATTCAGGCTGGGGGCCTGTGGGTCTCGCTTTTATCTAGTCCATGGTGATGTCATGAGTCAAGGTCTCGCGACAACACCACACTGAACGCAGAGTCTATACAAGCCATAAATTGTTGCTCACACTTAACCCGTTTCCATCATCTCTAATACAGGTTTGACACTCCACTCTTTCCATGAAGTCACTTTTGTTTAGGGGAGTAGAAAGCTCCTTTAGAAAGCCCTGTTTAAATATAAGCTAAGGAGCAGGAACTCACCATGAGGTTATTGGGAGCAGGACGTTCTTTGGGTTGCTTTCTCATGCTGTGGAGAGATGAGAGAATCCATGTTACAATGCACACGGCCACATCTCAGCGGAGAATTCCACTGCTCACATTATTCATTGTAAACGAAGCGCAAAGGCATGAGAAGAATCGACCGCGGCGGTAACATTTAGCCCGACCGATCGGGTCTCCTACATCTGTGCTTCAACAGAGCCATGATCAGCGCGGTAAGCATCACCCCTCGCCGCCACCCCAACTCTCAATCCAGTCCTGCGGCAGGGCTGTGACCAAGCAGCCCATCCTTGTTAGGAAAGGTAAGTAAGTCCAGTAGCGCCTCTCCTTGGCACAGATCTACCCAGGGCTTGGGGTAAATCAGTCATGCTGACCCATATAAGAGCAAGGAGGGATTACAGGGCCACGGAGGTGTACACAGGGGCTGTTTGGGCCATGACAAATGAAGCATCCCCAAGAACAAGGATAATAATAGCAGGGAACTCTGGGATAGCTGCGCCAGGTGACCTGTTTGTATAAATAAGGCAGGAGGTGGATAAACAACAGCGCAAAAACAAGTCCCTGCACATCTGGCCGCATCCAGTGTGCACAGGGGCGCCACAGCCGAGGGGGCGAGGGAGAGGAGGCGCGGGGATTGTGGGTACTTGGGGCACAACCTGGGAGAGGGGACGGAGTGAACGAGAGCGTGTGTTTAGGGAAGATGGGGGAGTGGAATGTAAACATTTTCATCTGTGTAAAGTCTAGCTGGAGTAAACCAGGTTGGTGGCTGGTGAGCACTAGAAACTGGGCTGGGTCTCCGTGCTCTAGATTCAGGAGTCCCCAAAGTTCGTCTGTAATATCCCAACATCTACACCGCCTGTACGGAAGACGTTCACTTTCAAACGAAGGCAGGCGTGCTAATTCTGTGGCACACACCCTGGTATAAATAATAATGTTCCTGTCTGTCCAAAACATCAGCCATATTCAACTCCCATCATCATAAAACAAAACAAAAACAAACCGGCTGCATGTGAAAAGAACTGAACTTCATCCAAAGCACGTTTTTGAGGGGAAGCAATGTTTGCCAAATTTTGAGTCATACATTTAGAGCACTGAAACACATACACTCACTCACCACTGTGTTATGAAGTGCACAAATTTCTCACTGAAGTGGCCAGCAGGTAGCACAGGGGGGTCCTAGAACACAGAGATGAGTTTGTTAGACAACTGAAGGTTAAAGGGCAGAAAGAACATATGCAATACAAAAAAAATGATAATAGCTAGACTCAAATGTAAAAACAGAAGCACAACAAAAAGTCCAACTCCAAGAACATGTCAGGTATTGTATTTTGTTACACAGAAATTGGGGAAAGGAAAACAAAAATCAATACAATTTTAAAAAAACTGCATGCTGATTTAGAAGCTCATATTTAAGTATTGTCAAAACACAGCAAATGCTGATGGAGAGTGATATACAGGGGGTCATGCGTCCTTCATCTAGAGGGTCCTGGTGAAAAGCAGAGGGTTATATGAGCATTTCTCAACACCTGAACCCCTCTTTTGTTAGGGACAGCACAATGCCGAATGTGGTCCAACCATGATTACAACAAACCCCGGAGTCCTTGAATGAAAAGATAGTGGAAGATGGCATAGAGGTACATTAACAGGACAGCAGGCCATATTCACAAGAGACAGAGGGAGAGAGACAGAGAAAGACAGAAAGAAAGGAAAGAGAAATAGAGGAGAGCAAGAGAGAGAGAGAGAGAGAGAGAGAGAGAGACGCTAGATGCTCAAGTAGAGCTCAAGGGTCTGCTAAAGATAGATAGTCTGCATCCAACTGTGATGAACTCTACAGAGAGATGGCCAAAATAATTACCAAAAACAACCACCCAACCAAATCATAATAATAATATAGATGTGACATCAAGAAATGCCATGACTCCTGTATGTAAGAACCTACATTTTGCTCCTGGTATAATCTCTCCCCTGTTTGATTTTGATATGCTCAGATAGAAGGTTAACACCAGTGACGATGAATAAATGGGAACGCACTATTACACTTGTGTGAAGTACAGCACATTTTTTCATCACTTCTGGGAATGAAGACATCTCCAGATTCTGGACATTCATAGCTCAGGAAACTGGCATAATCTTATCATAAACGTGGACAAGTACTCCTAATAACAGGCTAGAGGAGGCTGGTATAGTGCTATAAGGAAATATTCAAATAACTTCCTCACATTTAGGACAACAACCTTTTGATTACAGAAATTGAGGCCTGTTGTACAGTACTTGCCTCCCGATCTCAAACGTTGTACTAGAAGGTTAGTGTTCCTTAGAGTGAAAGCCCCTGTGGTGTGTAACTCACAGATCTGATGAAGTGCGGAACAGGGGGTCATATGTGGTGTGTGCAGAATGGGCATTTGTTATTTACTTCTGCTCCATTTTATTTACTTACTCTATTGTTTTATTTACCCGCCTTTTCCCTGTCAAGGACGGCCATGTTTGGGGGTTACATACTGTCAAAGGACCGAGCGGATGGAAGGAACGCTAGGATGCGGTGTTCAGCCGTTCTGAGTAAATGACCTTCCACTTGATTGACATTAAGGAGTTCAATAAAAATATCACTGCATCACCATGTCTTAGATTTGTGTTCATGAACGGGTTTCAGTCTGCTTCCAGCAGAATATGAGAATGCAAAGGTTATCTGCAAGGGAACACAGATACAGTGGAGACCTTCTCATCCAAACAGAGCGTCAACGTCAGTTGAAGAGGTGGTGATGTGAGGAAGAGCAGGAGTCCGTCGGCAACGGAGGCCGAGGACCCTGCAGAGGCTGCACGAGCATAAACAAATGTACACACACACACATACAAGCACACCTAGAAACTACAGACTGGGGGGGAATCGGAGAGAGCGGGAGAGGACTGTTAAAAAAGAAGACATAATAGTCATTATTACTTGTGAAATTAAATGCTAACTGCTCTGTAGCAGCAATCTCATTACAGACCAAACACACACACACACACACACACACACACAATGCAGAAGTCATCCAGTCAAATCACAGAAAAGTGGATTGATCTTACTGGCTATTAAAAAGCCCTTTGGGCTGCTTTCCTTCCCTGTCCCCTCCCTCCCCTCACCATCCCTCTCTCCCTCCCTCCATTTCCATCCCTCTCTCCCTCCCTCCCTCTCCCCTCTCCATCCCCATCTCCCTCACCATCTATCTGCCCTGTGTTCTGGGTGGGCTGTAGGAATATGATGCATGCACCTATTTAAATTAACAAAGCAATAAGAGTCTGTGATCTGCTACTGCTAGAGTGAGTTGCAGTCTACCGGAGCAGCCATACATCATTACACAGCCTGGGCCTATTGCCTGGAGGCTCACACACACACACACACACACACACACACACACACACACACACACACATGCACGCGCGCACACATGCATGTACACCTCTACATCAGACAGCCTGAAGGCTTAAACACACACACACACACACACTCTCTATGCAAGCAAATACAAATACAGCACAACCTTTGCATAGAGACACACACAGAAAAACGCACAGGCAGTCAGACGCACACAGCTCTCCATGACTGGCACTTTGATGTGGCTGCATCAAGACGACGGTGCTGATGATGAAAGTGCCGGCGTATTATGCAGCACTGCTGCCATTATCCACCACTACACACGTCCGGAGACCTGAAACCTCTCGCCACAATACCAGCAGTAAATATACATGTAATTGGCCGCCAGCAATTATCAGGCGAAATTAGATCCGTAATTACAGCGGTGAATTTAAGCAGGGAATCTTATTAGGGACATCAGCTCCTTGTCAACACACAGGCAGAATGGAGGAATAAAAGAGGCGCTGCCCATAGGAGGAGCCGAGCACCGCCGTCCCAGCATGCACCGAGGCCCACCCAGAACAGCACACCAGTGCATCTAACGAGAGTGAGGGAGAGCGGCTGAGAGGCAGATACGGGCAGTGAGAGAGACACGGGGAGAGAGACATGTAGAGAGAAACAGAGAGCGAGGCAGAGGACAATGGGGGCTCTTGTATGTATTACCTCATTTAGCTGTTTATTCACCCCTCACCTGAGCCCCATGAGACCTTGCAACTAATTATTTATGCCTCTCCATGGCAACACTCCACACACACTTATTATCGGCCACATCCATATTACACTGAACACAAACACATGTATGTGTGCCACACACACACACACACACACACACACACAGACATGCACTTATTATGGGCAACGTCCATATTACACTGAACACAAACACATAGGTTAACACACACAAACACATGCATGAGTGCCCCACACACACACACACACACACACACACACACACACACACACACACACACTCCTAAAACTGATGACTAATTCAAATATTTATCTCACTTTTCTGACTACGACGTTCGAGCTAATTGCAAACCTAAATAATGCAGTATTTGCCTTTATTGATTTTGTTGCCCCTCCCATAGACACCTGTTCCCTGTCTCTTGTCCATAGTCACCTCTCACGCCTCTGCAGACGAACCGCTTTTCTTGATCCCTCACTCACAGATAAGTTTTCCCATAATGCCACCCACTCTCCTCTTCTACTTTCCCACCTCTTCCCTGAAGCCAATCAGGTGCTCTCTCCTTCTCTCTCTCTCTCCTTCTCTATCTCTACTGGATTACTCTTCTAAAGTAGGTCCCACAATGTCCCTGCCAACCCCCTGTGTCTCATTCAGACACTCTCTTACACACACTCACACTTGGTGAGAGCTGTAATTTAGTGGCTGCCATGTGTGTGTGAGTGTGTGTGTGTGTGTGATAAGGCCTTGGTCAGCTGAAAGCAGGCGGCAGAGGCAGTGTTCCCTGGCCTCGAGGTGCTGTAGGGAAGGGCATGGCAGAAAATAGTTTTGAGTGATGCCTCCGCCGTTTGAGTAATGAACAGTTCATCCAGGTCAACCCATTACACCAGCCGCCGTTTAATTATTAATTACGCCCAATCTATAAGAGAAAGGACAAGTTCAGTATGTTTAATGTGTGTTTATGCTACACCCCCTCACTACACTGCCACTGCGCTATTAGCATGTGTCAGTAAGCTGCTGAAGCAGAAAGAAGAGATCTCTCTCTCTCTTACACACACATACACACACTTGCAATTAACCAAATTACTTATTAATCACTCACACAGACAAGAAAATGTTCGTGCATATTTTTATTCAACTTCATTTGAGACGGGAGAGATCAGTGGGGAGTCTAAAGACACACTCCTCACTCAGCACAGGACGACCTTGTACCGTCTCTAAATCCGGCTTCAGTCAGTAGATGTAATGTCAGTAAAGGGAAGGCACAATCAAGCTGTTCCACCAACGGCCCCCGTCACAATAACATCAGAAGTACAGGGTGACGCCTCTGTTTACAGTAGGTTGTGGTACCCGAACTCACCACTGGCACCCAGCTCTCTGGACAAGAGGGAAGACATTTATTTTATTTCCCAGCCATTCTGCTCGAGTGAACGACGCAACTGCGCCAAGCCAAACTGGCCTGAACCAATCGGGTGGCGCTGTCTTCCGTGCCAGGGCGAGGTGGCTAGGCCATGTGACGTGGAAGAGGAGCCGAGGCCAGCCGAGTGCGGGTGGCGTAGGGAGCGGGCGGTGTGGCCACTGCGCTGGGGGGGGGGTTCGGCCCTCTCGTCTTTCAGCCCAGCCAGAGCTCAGAGAGACAGGGGTGAGGAAGTGTGTCAAGGTTTCAGGTGGGTGTATTTTAGTGCCTGGTGCAGGTCAAGGTTAATGCAACACCGCACAGCCTCAGTGCTGTGCAGCCCGGTCATGCTACATTACCTGGGCAAAGAGGAGGTATGTGTGTGTGTGTGTGGGTGGGTGTGAGAGTGCGTGTGTGAGAGTGACAGAGAGAGATAGAGAGAGAGGGGAAAGAACTGTGAAACAGACAGAAAGTAAAACAGTTGCTGATAAAGGAGAGAGGGAGGTGGACTGAGTGCCCAGGAGCTGGAGACGCCAAACACGAGAGAGAGAAAGACAGAGAGTGTGTGAGAGAGAGAGAGAAAGAGAAAGAGAGAGAGAGACAGAGAGAGAGAGAGCAGGAGACAGAGAGACTCCAGCAGAGAACCTGTCAGGCATTAAAAGCCACTGCTCACTCACCACACACATGAGTCTGGCAATTTAAAACCAGTCCAGCTGCAGCTCAAATGTCAGCTGCGGTTTGGGCAACCCAACCCCAGCCCGCTGAGCTACTGCAGCCCCAGGCTTCAGCGCGGCCTGCTGGCTCCAGGCCGCGCTACACACAGGAGCTGATCTGCTAAAGCACTCTGCTTCATTAGGAAACAAAGCAGCCGCCTTCCGGCCCATTAGTCGCAGTGCTAGGGACGCCGGCACGGCGGAAGCGGACTCACCTCATCAACGATGCACTGCAATAACTGGAGAGGCTGTTGGTTGTGGGTGGAGGGGGAGAGAGAGAGACAAGAGGAGATTAGACCCATCGCCTTACAGAGCAAAGGAAATGAAATCGGCAATGCAGCAAAAACAGGTAGCGATCCCGATTAATCAAAGGCGCTCAGACAGGGCGAAGCCGTCGGATCTGGAATGCTCTATTATTTCTAATGGCCTGGTGTGGGAATGTGGGGCACTTAAGCGCCGGTGCGCCGTTTGTCGTATTAGCTTTAGAGGCGAGCAACCAAGCGGCGCAAAGAGATGACTATCAAAAGATATAAAGAAGGGCTGGCCTTCATCTCAAAGAAAACAAACAAAAACAAGCTCACGGACTTACCATTAAGGACCCTTGGTTTTTCTGAATCTGCAGAAGGAGAAAGAAAGAGAGTGATGAGGGAACAAAAAAATAAAACAGAGAGAGAGAGAGCAAAAAAAAAAAGGCGATATGTAATTAGCATGTTATAATCACAAGCGTCGCACCAGGACACGCTTACGATGGCTTGGAGTGGAGGGTGTGGGAGGGGAGGTGCATGAAAAGCCCTGTGGCCACAAGGGGCCACGACGTGTTAACGGCATTTGCATAATGAAAATACACAAGCACTAATAGGCCGATCTCGGTTTAGTGGGCAACGCCAGCCAATCCTCATGCTGCCTCCAGGCTGCACGGAGACGGCGGGTTTGGAAAAGTGGATGCGTGGCGTGCATGTTAAACAGGAGCGGGGTCTCTGCTGTAAACGGCCTGTGTGCCCGCCGCACGTCAGCTGACGGACGAGCTCAGATAACCGCAGAGCAGGGGCACGAGCGCCTCTGATGGGTCAAGCTCTCGCACACTGGAATCACATAACTACTACTGTGATTACATGGCGCAAGCACTGGATCTGCTCTCTGCTGCCTGCGCTTTGTCCAAGATTCCTAATGGATCTGCAGGTATCAATTAAATATGTGATTGGCCTGCTGTCTCCAATGCAATCATACAGTAATGTAGTGAAGTGTTGCAGTTACTGAGGTCATCATGGCCCGGCGGTGTCTGTGAGAGGCCTTTCCTGTTTGCAGTGCAGGGGATGAGTCAGTCTTTGGGGGATGAGTTAGTCTTTGGGGTCTGGTCGATTGGTGGGGAGGGGGGTTGGGGGGCAGTGCACCAGCTGTCTGCAGCGTTTGTGCACGTGTTGAGGCTGGAGCTGAGGTAGCAATTCTCAGCCTGGGACCAGCCCGTCTGTCTGCCCTGCCTCCAGGGCCAGTGGAAGGCCAGTGGCCCCATGTGCCTCCCGCCCCCTGCGTGCAGGTGAGAGACTGCTACTAGTGCCACTCTGTCCACTACACACGGCCGGGCATTTTTTAAACTCCCAGAGACTCAACATGGCGCACAATGACTTTATGGGGTAAATCAGGATCCAAAACACAACGTCAAACTGAACGAAACTATAAATAATTAAAAATAAATAGGAATAAATAATTAATAAAGCAAAATCAAACGGAAACTTATTATTGAATTGTTTTTAACCATTTAAACAAGACTAGTCAAATGTTTCCTACTAAAAAACTTGAAATCAAGGCTTTGGAAACAAAGCAATTTCGTACAGTGCACTCGGATGAATATGGAGGGAAAAATGATGCGAAACAGAAACAGCCGGAAAACACAAAAGGCAACAACAAATCAATCAGGGAAAGAAGCGCCGTGGGCTGTGTGCACATGCCAGCGAGTCTACAGTCTTCAAAGATTCTCCGAGCGAGCCGTCGAGAGACGCCATTAACTCCTGACAAAGAATGCAAATTAATCCCAACATGGGGTGAGACGGAATTAAAGAGTCTTTTATAATCAATGACGAGACAGGAGAGCACGCACACATTCGGAAGGGCGCGCGCACACACACACGGACGTACGCAGGCGTACGAAGACAAAAGGAGGGCGGTCAAGGCGAGTGCTGAGTACTGAGTGTGGAACCTGAAGCCCCTGTCCTTCAGGAGTCCTCACAGGCAGAGAGGCATCGCATGGGTAGAAGTCTGCATACATTAATAGAAAAGTGTAAGTGTGTAAGAGTGAGTGCGGGTGTATGAGACTGTGAGGGAGTGTGTGTCGGGCAGAGAGAGAGAGAGAGAGAGAGAAACACATGCAGATGCATGGGCTGCAGTAAATGACAGGCCAAGCCTGAGGTAGTGTGTGTGTGTGTGTGTGTGTGCGTGATGCCTGTAGGTGAAGAGTCTGCAGCACCATATGGAGCTGTGAAAATTAACATCAAGAGCAAAAACGCAGTGGCAGCAGGAGGTCCTGTCTCTCGCTTTACTCTCTCACCCTCTCTCTCTCTCTGTTCCGCTCAACCTCCCTCTCCCTCTCTCCCCCTTTTCTGTTCTTGACCTTTTTCCTCTCTCCAAATGAAATTTAAAGATGCAGGAAAAGAACTGAAGAGAGGGAATGAGAAGGAGGGGGGGAGGGAGAGGCAGAAAGACAGAGAGAGGGAGAGAGAGAGAGAGAGTGGGGAGGGGTGGGGGGAGAAGGGGATATTAGAAAACGAGAGTAATAAATTAATGGGGTGTAAAAACACAAAGAGCTTCATTATAGTGCCTGTGGCTCTGTTTGCCAAGAAAAAAGTTCCTACACATTCAAATCCCCATTTGTCTAATCATGCAGAAGATGACGTGGTCTAAATGAAGCAAGGGAGAGAGAGTGTGTGAGAGAGAGAATTCTAACAGCGCATTACAAGGGAACGGACATGCCACTCGGGTGTGGATATTCAAACTGATGCAAACGATTTTCACCCAAAAATAAGGTTTGCTTAGCAGGAATCGAACCATTAAAACATCCTAATTCTTTTCTTGAAACCACATAATTTAAAACATTTCCTCCCATTTTCCCCCCACTATATCAAATCAGGTTAGATAGGACTGTTTATACAAATAATGAAACATCCTTTTGCCCCAGCAATGTACACTGTTCACACTACAGA
The DNA here is from genome assembly GCA_020368025.1 of Brachyhypopomus occidentalis. Taxonomy (NCBI): domain Eukaryota; kingdom Metazoa; phylum Chordata; class Actinopteri; order Gymnotiformes; family Hypopomidae; genus Brachyhypopomus; species Brachyhypopomus occidentalis. Next base: position 2,387,397 of record JAGXOD010000007.1, on the reverse strand, counting down.
ACAGTCCACAAGTAACCGCACAGTGAAAGAGCCTGTGTCACTCTGGCCTTTATTTCATCACACTGGTGAATTCCTCGAGTATGATGTTCAGTTCAGACTGTTGAGGTCATTGGGCCTTTTCCGCTTTGCTCTGGGCAATCGTCCCCACCAATGCTGTCGTTCGCTTGTTTGGGAACAGTAAAAGGGCTTCGGATTCGTCCTGCTTCTGTGAGCATGAGCCGGGTCGCCGGGCGGATCAGCTCCACCGGAAGCCCTGCAGGTTGGCGCTAGCATCACAAAGCCAGCCGTGTGCTTTACATGGACGGAAGCTCCTGGCTCTCTCCTCACTCCACCAGTTCCGTCCCCGCGGTGCCTTCGTCTCCTCCGGCTGAGACACGCCGGTGCAGAACCCCGCAGACTTGTTACGTGTACTTTGTTTTCGTTTTGGGAAACTGGAACTTGGCTTTTGTGTCCTTGAGGCCGTTCAGGCGCTTGCCTCTCCAGGCCGCCCCTCCGAGGTGAGTGGTGGACACATGGACGCTGTGCGCAGGACGTCACTCTCAACTTGGACAACACTTTACCAAGAACTCCAAGAACAAAGAGCCACGTAACATCTAACTCTACCGATCCATCTTGTGTTTCAATAAATGACACACAGCTGGCCAGTTACTTACAGTTCTCTGAAATGTATACATGCATATATAAAAAGTGGTTCGTACATCATGAACCTACATGTAAGCACCGTTGAATCAGAGCAGACTTCGTCCTCAGATTTCCTGCATCTTTTTAACTATACTGTGCTGAAGAGGGGGCGAAGGAGACTAGTGCTGTCCACTCACGCACAGAATGTGCTGTATCAGTGCGGCCGAGCGTAAAAAGACCTTGTGATGGTATAAAGGAGCTGATGGCAGGAAAGAGCAGTAGAGGTTCAGTCACTGGGGAGATGTGTGTGCTTGCATTATTTTACGTAATAACACTTGTGGTATTAACATGACAATAAACACTGCTAGAGAGCACTGGAATAGGCGTCCAAATGAGACATGCCTCAGGCTATGAGCTAGCACGCACGCACGCACACACACACACACACACACACACACACACACACACACACACACACCCCGCAGGCTACCACTACCACACGCAAATTGGACTAAATGCAGTAACACTCATCAATAGATAAACAAAAATACTATAATAATATTGTTATGCAAATGTCTGACTGCACAGCTGATACATATTGTACCGGGTCACGTGCTTAAATAATCTCATCCACTCTAATATTCAAGGTCCTGGCACTGATCACAGATTCTGAGTGTTCCTTCCTGTTTTCTATAAGCGGTCCTGAGTGGCTGCTTTAGTTGAATATGCTAATTAACCCAACAGGCATGCTGGGAGTAATTTATTGAGCATTAGTCAACATTTCCCTTGTTAAAGGGCCCCTGCACATTTCCAGAGGGCCTCCCAAGTTTTAGCATGTTTGTACACTAATGCTATGGATCTGTAGAAATGTGTCACAGAGGCCAACGAGAGAGTCCTGGACAGTTTGTTACTGCTTGCTCCAAAACTTAGTATATTTCTGCACCTCCATCTGCCAGTAATTTTCTGCTTGGTGTCCAAAACAGGAATTAGCTGGCCACGCTGGATGGCACAAACACAATATCATCATAAGGTAAAGTTGCTCTTAAACTAAGCCTGCGTCTGATGGGACTGGGATTATAATGCAAAGCCGGGTTCCAACACTGGGTACACTAGAGAGAAAAAAGCCATGCTGAAAACAGACTGAATGGACTAAGGAATTTAGCAGTACCACAAGATTGTACAGAGAGTAAACATGGCCAAGAGGAGCAATGTGATCGCAAACCGAAGGAAGATAATTACTTTGTCACACAGACAGATTATGGGAGAATGTATGAAAGCAATGATTTTACAGAGCCTGAGAGGGAGACAAATCTGCACTGATGGATCCTCACTCACCTGAGGGTAGGGGAAATGTCCAAGGGCCAGCTAGGAACAGACAAACAAAAAGGAGACAATTACCAAAAAAAAAAAAAAACTTAAAGCCATTATAAAGATAAAAGATATTAACCAACCCCAACCCCCCGAACACCTGGATCCACACACAGATCCAGACACAGATGCAGTTTGTGTCTACTCTATACACAAGTTAAAAAAGATGTAAAAATAGGAGAAAGAATCTAATTTAAATACCCAAACAGCATTTTTGTTTATTGTCCCACCTGTTATGCAGCCCATGTGTCTTAACAAACAAGATGCCTGTTGTCTGCTGATAGATAATGTACCTACTGCATACCAGCTGTTACACAGACCTGTTGGGGGGCGGTTAGGGGGGGTGTTAGGGTTAGCACAGTGCCCTTATCCTCCTATGCATCCTGGGTCTTATCTGCAGATGTGTATAATGGAGTAAGATGTGTATAACTTACTCAGCAGATGTGAATAACTGAGGGCTTAACCTGCCCTAACTGGGGACTCAGTTTGATTAAAGGGAGGGTCTTAGATCTGCCACAGAGCTGTTCACCCCAGTGGGAGCTGACCAAAGGAGAGCAGACATAGGGCATGGCCCACCCACTGACCCCGCCCAAAGATTCACCAGAGGAAAAAAGAGGAGGGGACAAAAGTTTGATCAAATAAATAAATCTTAAAAATAACGCCTGTGACAGATTCAATCTTAGCCAAATGGAACGGTTTAACCAGGCTGTCGTCACACTCGACCTGAAGTAAGTGCACCAGCTGGCTGCATTCAACAAAACGTCCAATGAACAGATCTTACTATTTATTTATTTGTTTGTTTGTTAATGTATTTATTTTGCACGCAATCAATGACTATTATAATTGTTAAGATATTCAACAGTATTGACAAATACAGGATGATTGTCACAGCCACTCAGAGCTGCTGACAATAACAAATTAAAAATCATTACAACTGTTGAGAACTACTAGCATGGCAAATTTAGTACAGTAAATGAAACGGTATTTTTAACATGTATCCTGTCCAACCTGTTCATGGTAACGATTTGATACAAATGAGCACACATGAACACCCTGTCACCCTAACATTCTCAAAAATCTCACAAACACACACACACCCACACACACGTACAGCACGCATGCATGCACAGCAAGTGTGGAGAGTATCGGCAATAAAGGCATATAGAACACAGCACTAATTATGGCAGTGACCATCTGACTGGTGAGGATTAACCACAATGCTTCCTCAACTGAGATTGTGTTACACACACACACACACTCACTCAGCCTCTCTTTTGTTTAGATGCACAACTTGTATTTTATTTTATTATTATTCTTTTTACATAAACACACAACCACAACTGTATTTTTCTCCTTTGACTTTTCCAGTAGTGTTGAAGGTGGAAAATGGGAAGAAATGAAAGAAAACATTAAGTCATCAAAGGTAAAAGAAGACAAAGGGGTTAACGTGTGGTGTGTGTGTGTGTGTCTTCACTACAGTCGGTGGGAGATTTTGAGTGTGATCCATGCATAGCTGCAGGCCAACATCTGTTTGCACAGGCTGCCTACAGGGACTCCTAATACCTCTTAGCTAACACACAAAAATATCGCAGCAGCAGAGAGAGGCAGCACACATCCACGGGCCTGTGCGAGCTTAACCAGGCCAGGGCATGCACACGCATGCACACGCGTGCACACACGGCCGCTGCAGCCCCTGTCTAGACTGGGCTTGGTCTTGCTGTGGGGTTTCTGTGAGCCTTCATTAGAGGCCATTTAGCAGCTCTGGGGCCCTGATGCAGATGTACTCAGTCACAACACAAGAAAAGGCTTTACCTCCATGAAAGAGATTCCTACACTCCATACGTCTGAATGAATGCCATACTGCTCCCCAGATATTCGCTCAGGCTGCGGAAAAACACATACGCACACACACGGATACACATTAGTACATAATATTGCATTTGTGGAGCATATATACTGAATGACAAGTGAGTCATTACGAGTGTGTGTGTGTGTGCGCATGTGTGTTTTTGAGAGACCTGGCCTTGTGTGTCCATCCTAGACAAACCGTGAGAGATTAAATTATATCTTCATGACCTGTATCAGTCTGAGTGATGTGTAAAAGAAACGTTGTTTTTGTGTGCAGTACATGTCTCCAGAGCTGTGGGCCTACAGCCTAGCTGGGCACGGTGTGATCCAGCACGCTGGCTCCATTACAGCCGGAGCAGATACCTGCTCCCCGAGCAGTGACCTCAGGGGGAGTGGCCTCCGCAGGCCTCAAAGAGGACAAGACAGCGTTTCATTTGGAAATAATATCCCCAACCTACACACACTCCCCACTGGGCTACTAATGAAGTGCAAAGGGAGAGGGGTGGGTGCGTATGTGAGAGTGTGTGTGTGTGTGTGTGTGTGTGTGTGTGATGGCACTCTGCAGCCCTTTTGGTTTGTTTACAAATGTACGTTTACAAATGTACGTCACTGAGATGATCACAAGTCCAGCTTAATTACACCGTCCACTCCCCCTGTCCTGAATTTCCCATCTGTTATGAACACAGAGTGCAGTGAAGCTGAGAGCATTCTTTCCTCATTCAGTCAACGTGAAAGGGAGCTTGGAAGCCCTGCTTGGTTTAGAAGGCGACTCCTTCATACAGAACATCTGGAGTGATCTGCCCGCTTCACCCACCAAGGACCTCGTTCTGAAGAGCAGCAGGGCCGCAGCTGAGCATTTACCAGACTGGTTCTAGGCCAGGCACACCTAGCAGGGACGGCGGAGGCTGAGCTCACTTACCGCCATATAAGCGTTGGTTCCTACGTAGGTTTTGGCAATGGAGTTCACCAGCTGTAGAGCAGACACACAACACAAATGCATCAATCCTCATCTGACAAAACCACAGCACAGCTCTACTCATGTAAAAGGACCATAAGGCTGGAGCATAAAGCAGTGAAAACACATCGCTCTGTTTCTGATCTCAGATATGTGTCCTTTGTCATGGTGTAATAGTAAAGGCATAGACGCAGCTTTGCGGCTGATCCAGGACCTGCACCCTGGAGTCACTTTTAGCCTAAGCTGAATGTGCCTGTAATGAAGCTGATGAATGTTACACTGAAGGGTGACATTCGCTGATGTAGTTGAGGCATACAGAGAGAGAGGATACAGAATAGGGAGGGGAGTGTGTAACCCCGGCTCCAATCTGTGGGGACAGAATGCTTTCAGAGGGACTCGGAGCCCTGTGAAAATCTACTGACATGGCAGGCCTGTGTTATTTTTGAGTGTTATTGAAATGTCAGCCTGGTGTAATTTTAGTGGCCCTCTCTCTGTGCTCCGCCTCTCGTCGTCTCTGGAGAGCCTGCAGGAACTGGTTAATGCAGAGGAAGACAGGACACACTGGCACATGCCATCAATGACAGGGCAAACATAATGAGTGTTCCCCGGTGGCTCTGTGTGTGTGCACGGGTGTGTGTGTGTGTGTGTGTGTGTGTGTGTGAGAGACAGAGCTGGGGAGGCCCAACACACAGAGTGATGTGACCTACCCTTCCTTTAGGCATAGGGGGAAAAAGCGTTCATGCACACACACACAGACACACACACACCTTAACCATGGGTCAGACGCGTGATGCATCTCTAAGGACAGGATGATGAATAATAATTAAAAGGGGAGCGAGTGGAGTGATAGGGTTTTATTGTTAGACTCCTCTGTGTATTAGAAATGGGAAAAGACAACGCAGACTCTCTCAGCCTGAGCTATTGTTGTCACACACACACACACACGCACACTTCATCACACACATATAAATACACAGCCAGCATCACTGGTCAGCATGGTAATTAGGGCAGGGAGATGGAAGGGAGTGATGGAGTGGGGTTTAGGGAGGGAAGATAAGGCTCCCCTGGGGAGACACACGACTGACAGGCAAACCAGGCGAGAGAACTGAGAGATCACGCCTCACAGGGCAAGGGATATCTGATTGGTAATGGTCTCTCTCTCTCCCACACACACACACACACACATGTGCTGCCAACGAAAGTGAAAATGTACCTGTGTGCTGACTCCGAAATCACAGAGTTTGACTTGGCCCCGCGTGTTCACTAGCATGTTGGAGGGCTTCACATCTGCACAGAGACAACGTCATTCTATTCAGTCTGCAGCCGAGGTGGGCAGACCTGAGCGGCACAAACAGGCTGGTGTCCAGCGCGTGAGCGGACGCTAAGGCTGGCGCGTGATTCGCCAGCGCTTGATTCGCCAGCTCACGGCTGTGGCTTTAGCGAGGCTTCAGGACTACTCACTCACCTCGGTGTAAAATCTTCAGGCTCCACAAATACGTCAGTCCTTTCACCACCTGGACAAACATTCACATTCCCAATTACAGTTGGTTGGTCTAAGGAAACGTTAGCCGCACTGTATGTTTTAAAGAGACACAACGAGAGACTGCGTGTGTGTGTGTGTACATACAGTTTAGGGACACAACTGAGAATTACACCACAATCAGCATGTTGAGATGATAAGGGGGAAACTCACTGCCACTGCGATCCGGCCCAAGACATGCTCAGGAACCCTTCTATAAACATCCAGAGAACCACCTGCATGCACACACACACACACACACACACATATATATATATATACACAAATACACACACACAAACACACGCTCACACACGCACGCATACATACATTTACATACATATATGCATGTCTCTCTACAACACCAATGCAATGAGGAAGACTCACCATCCATAAACTCAGTGCATATTGATATTCTGTTTTCCACAAAGAAAGCACTGTAGAAAGTTATGATGTACGGAGAGTCACACTGCAAATTAAGTCAAATACACGGGTCCATTTAGAATATGTTGCCAGCATTACAAAATGTATTCCACAGATTTGCCACAAAGAAAGACAGAGAGAGAGACAGTGAGTGAAAGAGAGAGAGAGAGAGAGAGAGAGAGAGAGAGAGAGAGAGAGAGAGACAGAGACAGAGACCTTATACAAAATTTCCAGTTCAGACATGATCTGTTTCTGCAGCTCCACTGTGATGTCAAGAGGAATGACCTATGGAATGACACGAGAGGGTAAGATGTATGACATCTCTCACACACACACACACACACACACACACACACACACACACACACACACACACACACACACACACACTCAATATTCAGTTAACACAGAAGCACCACTCCACACCATCAGTGTGATGGCCAAACATGGACTAAGGCAGAAGCAGAACACTGCACTGGGGCTAAACTGGTGTATTCCCCCACCCCCACAGAGTGGAAAAACAAGTGTAATGTACCCTCAGATTAGCTAAAACGCTTCTTTAGTTAAGGTTAGATCAGTACTCTCCCATGGAAATAATTGATTACAGGCAAGTCAGGGGGTTTAGGGCCATGGCATAATAGGGAGATCACCTAGCCATGGACAGAGAGGAGAGCTGAACCACCGTCTCCAAAGATCAGATGAGAGAGTGAGGGAGATGAAAGAGACAGAGACAGACAGTGTGTGAGAGAAGGAGAGCAAGAGAGGTAGGGAGAGAGGTAGAAAGAGAGAGGTATAGAGAGAGAGAGAGAGAGAGAGAAAGGGGTAGAGAGAGAGGTAGAGAGAGAACTAATTAGTGAAAATGAAGAGAGCAGCTTGACAAAGACAGCAGTGTAAAGAAAGCAAGCAGCTCTGAGACAGTTGGGGTCACGGCAGGGTCACAGGGTCCAGTGAGTTTAACAGCAGCCGTCAAGAGACGGAGGGCTACATTTGCTCCCAGTGCCCTTCAATTAGTACAGTGCTACTAACACTGAGCTAACGGCCATTTATCATCATCTGCCATGGAGAACACATACGTCTATGCTCACATGTATGCATACGGGCAAGCATACACACATGCGCACACACATACAGGCAAGCATACACACATGCACGCACACACACATACACACACCACATGAGCACATGCCCACACATACCATACATATATGGGCATGCGCTCACCCACACACACACAGGTGAAGTTAAGCACCCACTCTCTAAGACCAATTTCCCCCTTCAGTCTCAAAGATACTAAAGCGTCCTCTCCAAGTTCATGTCCTCTTCTCTTACCTTCACTGCTAGAACCCTCTTCCCCAGGAGATGATATGCTCTGTCAGGAGACAGAAAAAAGGAGAAGGAGAGTATAAGAGACAGACGGTGTGGGACATTTGTTCAAAATATTCCACTGTCCTGTCTGACAAACTTGCAAATTTGTCAACTGGATTGTCAACTAAAACAATCAATTCAGTGAGAAAAAGTGCACAGTGGCTTCATTTGCCAGCCCCAGTGTTCATTCTCAGAATGTGTAACTGCATATTGTGGGAAGGGGACCATTTCTGAGGCCTGAACATCACAATGCTACACCATATCTGACTGGGACCTGCCAGGGGTCTCACTACTGTCTGGAGCAGTGGGCGGAGTCAGAGTGGGGTGGAAGGTCCACGCAGGAGACGGTGACCCGCGAAACGCCGGTCAGCTGGAGGCAGATCAGGCCCGTGTCGGATTCAGCGTGAGCCCTGCCACACGCCTCCGGTTACGGGCCCAACAAACAGCAACGGGGCGATGATTTAATTATGACGCCTGTACACCACCCACTGCAGCTCTGCTTACTAGAGGAGGGCTAAGGGCTCGGCTTACCAGGAGAGAGAGAGACAGAGAGACAGACAGGCAGAGAGAGAGACATAACGGCCGACACGTTGGGTACAAGAATGGGCCTATGCATATAAGCTAAGAGAATCAACCAACATGTACCCATCATCCCACCATACATGGCTCTGTGGGGTTCTACCCATCATCTCCTCTTCCTCTCTGACGCAGTTTGGACATGCTTGCACATGTGTGTGTGTGTGAGTGTGAGAGTGATTAATGTGGAAGTGATGGCCGATCTGGTTTCGGCTCCAGACACCTGGTAACTGCCACGGGCCTTTAATTAATGACACCTCTAAGTGAGGCGTCGGCTAATGTCCCTCGCTGAGGCCAGAGACACATGATCCAGAGCGGTACGTCAGTCCAGGGAGGACACACTACAGCCGGGACTATTCAGGCCCTTCTCACAAGACTCCTTATGGGGGACGCGGCATAACCATGACAACCCCGAGTCCATGAATGTGCAACGCAGGTTTTTTCTATGTTTGTAGTTTTTGTTGTGGTTGTAGTTTTAAATAAAGGACCATTGAATGAAGGTGCAAGATCTAAAGAAAGGAGGAGTAATTAGTACGTGAAGGACTGCTCAGGTGGAATGGTGTTTACACAGGAACGGGTGTAGTGTTCAGATCATTTACGGGGGAACGTTTCAGACACACGGCGGAAAAGAAAGGCACATCATTAGCTTCAGTGTTGCCCTGCCAGCAGTGTCATACAACCTATATAGAGACTGTTTTATGGGACTTTGATATAGTCCCCGTCCTTCACCTTTGACCCCTGACGGCTAGCCAAGAGGAGGGATGATTGAAGGCTTCCAGGCCTGTGGCCAGGGTGAGGTAACCGTAGCGACAGCCGGTAACCGGTCCCGACCCTGGTAAACGCGGCTCCATGCAGTTTGTTATTTAAACTCCAGAGCCTACTGTAATGAAAGCTCCGCCATGCAGTATTCATGGGCCTCTCGACGGCAGTCATCGTAACACGCACGCACACACACACACTCTCACACACACACACACCCCATGCGCACACATACACAGGTATTGGTTACAGGCACCAGACCATACACTCTCTCCTTCTCTGTCTCCATCTCTCACCCGGGATGACCTTCGACCGGGTGGTGACCTCAGGGTGAGTGAGAAGGGGATAGATAGGAAGGAGAGTTAGAGGACAGTGATAAAGTATGAACAAGGTGAAAGTCTGAACACACAAACACCCCTACTGTTTTTTGCCTATTGAACTATATGATCTATTGTATAGAAATAATGTCATGCTTTTCCTTATACCTTAAAGATACCTTACATTATAGCTTAAAGATTCAATAACTGATTTTTTTTCTTCTTAGCCCTTTAATGCTTGCTCCACATTCCTACTTAGTACATCTTTGCGCATATGCAAATGAATCATTAATGCCATAGGTGTAACTGATTGGTTAAAAACAGCCACAACATATTTCAACCATTTCATTAGCAGGATGTGGATTACAAATTCTTTTTGATCTTCATTTCAACATTTTTAACATTTTCAAATGGGCTGGGAGTGGGGGGGGGGTTGGGTATATTCGCCAAGTGGCAGCACCCCACCCCACCAAGACTCTCCACACATGAACCAGCTCCACTTCAGAGGTTCACGCGGTGCTTCATATCTAAAAAGAACCTTTAAAAGGCCTTCAGCGTGCACAGAGCGCCGTGCAGGCCTGCTGAAGCCCATGCCTCTCCCCTCCTGACCCACCCACGGGAGCCCGAGCTGTGAGCCTTTACTGGCCTGTAAAGGCCAGCACACAGCACGCTGCCCTGCCGGACCACCGTGATAAACCACAGGGGGGCCGTATTGATCTATTACCAGGTCAACACCGCAGAACAGTAACGCTGCACATAAGTGCTGGGTAATTGTGAGTGGATGGAGAGGGGGTTCCTCATAAACAGCGGTCAGGTTTAAGAGCCGAGGCCGGGCTCACGGACGGCACATTCCAGCTTTAATGATCACTGCGAGGCTCACGGCCGGCACATTCCAGCTTTAATGGTCACTGCCTGGCCGGCTACTTTGGGCTCCTCTACATGGGTAAGCAGCCATTCACCTGGTTGCCAGGTACTAGGCCCAGGAACCTTGACGACGAGGCCGTGTAGGACAGAAGTGATCACTTGATGAAATGCAGAGTAAGGTGGTTCGCGTCTCCTTTCGAAATGTGGTTTTAAATACCCTGGGGGAGCAAATCTGGGTACCCTTATTTTTGTAAACGTGTGGATGTAAGCAAGAGGCAGGGTTATCAAGTCCTCACGCTCTGACACATAATAACAGAACACCTGGAGGCCCAGCAGGTTAGGTGAACACCCTATGGAAAAAAAAGCACACATTTATATATTTTTTTTAAGGAAAGCAATTTAAGCTAATACCCCAGGCACTGAGGACCACAGAAGCTGCCTGACGGTTAGAGGTGTGTATTTTACATAAAGTAGAGGGAGAATCAGAGCACGAGGGTGGGCTGGGTAGTCCGTGTGTGTGAAAGGTGACCGAGGACAGTGGTGGAGATGAATGGGGACACGGTCCTGATTTTGCCTATGGGACACACTGTATTACACGATATCATATTTCACTGTTCTTTACCCACACCCGCACCATATTTACACGCAGTGACAAAATACAAACGTGTGCTCGCAAGCACAATGCCGATAAACACCTTTAAAATACTCCCTGAGGGAGACTAACACTAACCCTAGCAAACTAAAAATCAGTAATTCATCTAATAATATGACCCAATCAGGTCCTCTCCTCTTAACAGACCAAGAAATGATGAATGGGTTCTAAGGTCTGTGATTGGTGTGAAAAATGTTTTTCAAACAGGTCAAGAAATAGCCTACCTGCTTCGCATATGTTAAAACCTAAAACACAAAAAAGATGCCAATAATGGAACGCAAACTATATTCAGCACTTTCTCACTTGGGAACAGAAACTGGGGAGTAGGTATTTTGTGCTGAGATCGGCATGCTGGGAACATGTTTGGGTTGCAGTATTGGCTTTTTATAAACAAAATAAACAAATAAAAACATAAAATAAATAAATAAATAAAACCTACAAGAATAATTTCTAGCAACCTGAAGCTGTTTCCCCAACTCTTATTTTTTGATCCAGGGGACATGTCATTAATAAATTTTCCACCATGGTTCCTGATCATTTCAAGAGAACATTTTCAAGGATATTTTCAGAAAATATTACTCTGATACCAAGCAAAGCAAACCTCCTGTCCTCAACACTGCACTCTGAACAGGACATGCACTGCAAACATAAACTGTCAGGTCCTTATAGGCCACATTCAGAACAGGACCTGTCCCGACACCGCATATATATCTACTCAAATGAAAGTCATGTAATGCATTCAAATGAATAAGTATACACCCATATATAAATGAAACATAAGTCTTTATATCCACTCACTAATTTGCTTGGCTTTCAGATAATTGAAAGAATCCATATTTATCTAGATATTCAAACTCAATGCAGTGTTTTGGCAGATAGCAGATAAGTACTGGGTGAAGTGAGACAGAGTGTGTGTGCACGTGTGCGTGAACGCATGCATCGTGCTCTCACGTCACTTTAGTTGTTTGGTACCAATAGATCATTCAGGTAATAGAAACCGGCTTCAGAGGAGTCAAACTGAATCAATTCCATCCCTCAAAGTCAAAATCAATATTGCCCACATTTGGCAACCTTCACTTTATAAAATAAATAATCTTCCGAGCCCCGGTCGCCTTGTCCCAGGCTCCAAGCAGGCTGGGTGCACGTTGGAGGTATTGAGCGACTGTGGAGCACGAGGGAGAAATATTACCATGAGATGAGAAAACGTAACAAAACAAGATCCAGTGTGCGACCTTTTTGCTTCGTTTACACTGGATCCGCAGTCTCCATTTTGCAGTAATGAATGGAAAGGCCAGTGAAGAGGGAGGCGCCCGACGGGCCCAATTAAAGCCCAAGGTAAAGACGAGCACTCACTTGTATACTGTGCCTCCATTTCCATGGCCCAGCTGCTCCTGGTACTGGATGTCTTTTTCATTTATCTTAAAGAAGAGACAGAAAATGAGAAACAGAGGGAGAGAGAAACAGAGAGAGGGAGGAGAGAGAGAGAGAGAGAGGACACGCAGGCATAAAACATAAAGATGTCACTGGGGGACAGAAGTGTTTGGGGGAGGAGATCTGCTGCAGGAGACCATAAACAAGGGGTCTGGCTCTCAGGTCATTTCAAGTTGAGCAGTGGAATGGGAGCAGGATCAACATTTGCTGTCCAATTTATAAAAGGACAAGTCTGGGGGAGGGAGGAGGGAGTGATGGAGAGGCTAACAACGATTTGTTTAACTGTGTCGTCTTATTCGACTTTGATAATAGCTGTCAAAATTGTAAGACGAGTCTGGCAGCTGCTGACAGGGAACTACAGGGAAAGGTTTGTTTGTTCATATATATATTGTTTGTACAGCAGCAGCCAGACTCTTATTATACATATTTAATAAGATAAGATTTTATTATATATGTATTATATATTATATTATATATATATATATATATATATATATATATATATATATATATATATATATACACACACACACACACAATTCTCTTATTTTATCATCACCAGTGTTTGTATATGAATCAAAAGTAAATGAACCACAGCTGCATTAGTAAAGCCATTTAGGTAAAAGACTCAGGTGAAACACATGTGGGTGCTCAAGTAATTAAGCCGACCAATCAAAGGAGACATTGGGAAATGATTTGAGCCGCACTGATCAAAAGGGAGAGGAAAGCAACCAAACCACTGTCAAGCCAAGGTGTAAAGCACACAGATCAACAATGGTGAGAGGAAAGGAGACATCTGAGGACATCAGGAAGAAGGTGGTGACAGCCCATCAGTCTGGGAAAAGCTACAAGACCATCTCCAAAAGATTCCAGCTCCATCCATCCACTGTAAAACAAATCATTTACAAATGGAGGGCACTCAGCATCACTGCAACTCTGCCCAGAAGTGGACGGCCATCAAAACTTATACCAAGAAGCACCAGAAAAAAACTAAAGGCCAACCCACACATCACCTCCAGAGTGTTTCAGAACTCTCTGGCAGCATCTGGGTTAAATGTACATGCGTCTACAATCAGGCAAAAAATCAATAGACATGGCATTCATGGGAGCAGGAAGCCTCTGCTCTCAGGAAAGAACAAACTTTACCAGAGACTTTATGGAAGTCCATTCTCAAGACAGATGTGTCCAACTTTGAATTATTTGGCCACAATCACAGGTGCCATGTTTGGAGAAAAGTCAACACTGCATATAAAAAGAAGAACCTCCTCCCAACAGTAAAGCATGGTGGTGGAAACGTGAAGGTCTGGGCCTGCTTTTCTGCCTCTGGACCTGGAAAACTGCATATTATCCAAGGAACCCAGGCCTATCAACAAATTCTTGACCAGAATCTCCTGCCATCAGTCAGGCAGTTACCGTTGGGATGGAAATGGATTATGCACCCAAAGCGTTACAGCAAAACTACCAAGGAATGAGCAGATTTCTTGTTTTTTTTTGAGTAATTACTTTTGTTGAATAAATAATGAAAATGTTATCTCTTTTCTGTGTGTGTCCCTTATTTGGAAGGTTTGCTTTACAAAGTGAGATTTGGATGTTCATTTCATAAGATTATTACATTTTTTAAAACAATGACCATATTTTGGTTGTTCACAAACTTTTATATTTTTACTATTTTATAGTTTGACAATCAGTTCACACACTCTGGTACACTGGAATATTCTTTGGACTTAAGCATCCCAGATACTTCAGAGGGTGGCAAGATTGTAGTAACATGACTGCAAAGGATTTGAAATGACTTAAGGTCTCTAGCAGAGACCTGAAGGACCAAGCCAGGCCTGGCAGACACTCAATAAAGCAAAGATAAATGGGCACGAAGCTCAGTAGTACAGGCTTATGAGACACATCCCGGTCTCTTGATGCAATGCGTGACCATTTACAGAGAATAGGATCAAATGTATTCAATATAATAAAGTATCATTTCTCTATGGTAACACCAGTAAGTTCTATACAGCAGGCCATGCATCCATCCTTACACCCACTGTTATTTATAGATAAGTATTGCCTACTGCTGCTAAGTATCAAACAAAGTCAATATCCTGCAGTCAAGCCTCATTTTAACTGGGAAATATGGCATTCACTCCGATGCTGGTCCATTGATTAGACTTAAGTGTGCATGAGCGAGACAGAGAGCAGGTGTGTGTGTCTGTGTGTGTGAGTGTGTGTGTGTGTGTGGATGGAGGCCAGAGCTCCATTAGTTGTGCATGATACAGGTGTCACATGGGGCTTGATTCACTTAATTGTCATCGGACACTCTCACGGCTCCGTGGCAGACCAGCCATGGAGCCAGCAATGGGCGGAGCAGGGGGTGGAGTAGGGACATGGAGCAGTGGGGTGGCCCGGGGGGGGGGGTCTCGGAGGGTTGTCAACCAAATGAGACACCCTAATAAACAAACGCGGCCATTGCTCGGCTTGGCCAAGATAAAGATCTCAAAGGGACTGCAGAGAAAAGGGTCGCGAGCATGTTTTGAGACGTAATCAATGGGAATCTAGTGACGCGCACCCATGCATGTGATGTCAAGCACCGACTTCTCCAACTAAACCGTACGTCGAGAACACAACAGGGAGAGGAAAATGTGAAAAAGCAAGTTCCAGATTACATGGTGTGACAACGAAGTCGTTAGGAGAACGTTAGGAGAGAGAGAGAACAGCACCAGCTCCACACAAGACGACAATCTCATCTGGAAGTTCTGTAAAACGCGTGTCTATGCACGTCAGTACCTGGCCATTGGTCAGGATCTTCTTCAGCTCTGCCGACGATTTCTTTAAGCTGGTGAAAAGGGAAACAAATCTTAAATATTTCTTTCATACGTTGCATGCATGATGTTTTGACTCAATATTTCAAGGACATTTCAACACGACGGCGTTGTGTAAATGTAGCGGCTTTGTTCGCTATCGGTCTTGGAAGGGCAGTTTGGTGCATCTCATCTGAACCTCCACCTCATGAGTAACTCAATACCACGTAGCTTAACTGACGGCGGCACAAGTGCACGCCTGCTATAGTCTCCTCGCATCAAAACAGACGTAGACGCAGTTAGACCATAACACAGAGCCACTTGGCCTTGTCGTAGTTAAAGCAAGTGCTAGCCTGTTTGATGCATACTGGTCTCCAGAGAGTGGCACCGATGCCTGGAGCAGACTGGCCTCCCTACAGACCTACACAATGAAATCTGGCCAAACATTTCTACAGATTGCATAGGTCGCCTTGATGCCCCCTACTGTCCTCATCAAACAAGAACGATGTCACTGAATGGGACTGAATGGTTTCAAGATGCTGCTCTATATTTCTGTAACAGCAGATCAAAGAGTTTTTACTCTGATTTTCATTTGATATCTTTGGTGACACTGATGTCACTACTTTTGAGAGCCTCTGGCTGTAATATTTTCGGTCCTTTCCTCCATGCCAGCCTGGCCTTGGCAAGCGTTGACCCAGGCTGGCTCACCTGTTGTTGGGCAGAGAATCAGCAGGGGAGGGCCCGCGGCTGCTGGAGGACCCGGGACGCGTGTTCACCTGCGGGCAGACAAAGACCATCAGCACCTTCAGCTAATCAACCCGCAGCGTGACAGCAAGCCCCACAGTACAACGACAAGGTTAACCGAAGTGGCCTTCGAGCATGCGTGTGTGTGTGTGTGAGAGAGAGAGAATGGGGAGGGCAAAGAGAGTTATAGAGACAGAGAGGGAAATGAAAGAGAGAGAGAGACAGCAAATTAGTGTGAGAGAATGAGAGAGAGAGAATGTGTGTGTGTGGGGGGGGGGGGGGGGAGAAAAAGACTTGAGGAAAGGGGTCAATCTATTTACTTTGTGAAATTAAATATAACTTCAAGAACATCTGTGCATGCATATAATATATATATATATATGGAGAATAATTACAAACCAACACGGTGCCCTTTATTTGTCATTCAAAAGGGAAATTAACAAGGCTACTTGTTGTTAGATGTACATCTCACCTACTGGGACCGATAAAGAAGAAAGAGGAAAAGAAAAAGAAAGTGACTAAAAATAACTAGCTTAATTGAGGTCTTTAGGTCATGGTGGGTAGTCCAGCACAGCAGCCATTCTGTTCTTAATTAGTACCCATGAAGACCTCATTTAAATGTATACTGCTTCTCTCCCCGTTTCAAGCCAATTAACTTTAGATTAAAACAAAGGACAAAAAAAAAAGATTACAAAGAGTTAAACATCAGTGCTAGATTTTGACTGGAACTTGCTCGACAGAAGGCCAATTTCACAGGCACAAAATCAGCACATTTATGACAAAGGATAAAAGTGGCTGGTTAAAGTTGCAGAGCTGCAGTGTTTCATGTCCAGACATCCTCGTGGGATTAGGAGGGTGTGGGAAACGGCCAGCGAAGTGCACAGCGGTGAGCGAGGGGAGCGGAGATGTCACCAAAACCACACCTTCAGCGCTACAGCAGGCGGTGGAGCAGAGGCGGAGACAAGACGGCGAGGCCAAGAGTGCAAGTGTCTCCACTTCAATTGACACTTTAATAAGTGGGACGTGGCACGAGGCGATCGTGGGGACCGCAGCCGGAGCGATCGCCGGGACACTTACCTTGAGGCCGTGGATGTTCCGGATCCCCGGAGTCTTGCCGGCTGCAAAAGTAATTGGCTGGATTGTAAAGCACATTGGGGCCAGAGGGAGGAGGGGCAACGGAAAACACTGTGGAATGAAAAATGAGGCTGAGGGACAAATTAACAGACGCACTTTATAGACGCATCCCACCGCACTGCCCATCAGCATGGATGCCAATACGTACTGTCCTTACCCACACATGCATGCAACCACGCATGCACACACGTTTTAAAAGACAGGAAGTGTGCATCGCATTACTCCTACAGAACCATTCATTTAAAGCATCCTACTCAACAGAATATGATGTAGTATTATGGGTTCGAGTATGAGTCACACACAATGCAGATTGTTCAAATTGTTGCACATTCATTCTCCACATACAAGTCTTTCAAAGGACCATATTACCTTGGGCAAGTTTATGGGAGATGAGAAGTATACACACACAGAGCTCACTAACCTCGAGGAAAGATCTGTAGAGGCTCTGGAAGGAGTCCATTCATTCGTTGCTCCATCATTGTGTTGCAGTACTGCATATCCACACACACACACAAACACACACATAAACACACACACAAACAAACACAGATTTCCTTTTGACCATAGCTCACAGATATTTAAAGTTATATTGACAAGAGTCCCACAGAAGAACTATAGAAAGGGAACTCACTTGTAATGGACCTTTGATTATGCATGTAAGGTCAGTATCTTTGACGATTCAGATACATTAGACACTGAGCAAGAAAATGTTTATGAACCCTTTAGAATGATGTACATAACATGTACAACACTGGTCATTTTTACACTTAAATTAACCTTAAAATCTAAACCTAAATTATACTTCACTGGAAAACCCAGAAGTCAAAAATAGAAACCCGATTTCAGACAACCTCCCACTCCTCCTCAATCACCATGTCAGTGCTAAAATGCACTAATCACAAACTCAGTATTACGAAACCTTGTATAGCTTGTGCGTTAAGGAAAAAAAGGACCAAACCAAAGGGAGCAGTGACACACACAAATATTATACATGAAGATACACACATTTTCTGTTTTCACACACACGCATGCAGAAACAAGTGCACACATCTCCTGCCAAAAGGCCATTTCAATTGATGCCTGTGTTAACAGAACCATCTGGCTTTGAGATGGGCCGCCCCTCCTCTCTGTTGAGCACGAGACCTTTGTACCCAGACACAGGCCCCAATCACAGACAATCAACCTCCTGAAACCACAAATCCAGATGGACACAGGAGAGGGAGGGAAGGCTATGAGGGTGTTTGTGTGGGAGTGTGTGTGAATGAATATGTGGAGAGAACACTTCAAAAATCAACATAGTAATCTGACCCTAAATCTAGACCAATAACCAGTAACTGAAAGACTAAAAGATTAGGAAATCAGAAACAGAATTTACAGGACTTCATAACTGCAGAGAAAACAGGAGCTACAGCAGAGACATAGCTGTAGTAAAAACCGTCATTTTAAATTAGATGCAAAAACACTGCGCATGCTGCAAGTAATTCTATGTTAAAATAAAACAAAAGAGAACAGGTCGTCTCTGAGCTCCTGCAGGTACAACACAACGATAATTGGAGTTTTGTAAAATTCAATCAACGCAATGAGCTTGTTGAAAACGGAGTTTCCTAGAGCCAGATAATCAGCATACTACATCACCTTACCACTTAGTTTAGGGGGTTGGGGAGCTGGCTCAAAAAGACCACAGGTCCAAGGTGCCGATATAGCAAAATAAATACAACTAATAATCAATATCCAAAGAAGAGCCAAGAGGTAAGGAAAGAAAACCATGAAATGCAAAGGCCAGTGAGGACCAGTGGCTAACACCTAATAACCCTTCAAACATCACACACGAGAGTCTTCGAAAAGCTGCGAAAAACAACAGGCCCAGGGTGGTGGTAAAACGCAGACTTCAAACAGCATTTGAGGCAGAGTTGTGTTCTGCCAGGGCCCCATTAATGACATTTCTTTATAAAGTGTGAGACTTTAACATAAACAGATACAATTTAAAATAAACAGCATTAATTAACATAATTAAAACCTTCTAAGCAAAGACAAGATGACTACAGTAAGATGACTACAGCAATCTAAGAGTGACAGACACACACCATTACAGACCACATTTTGCAAAATCAGAAATTCCTTCCTAAAAAGAAATGTAAATGTGTGACCAGTTTACCAGAGAAGTAAATTAAAAAAATTAAATAAAATAGTAATTAAAAAATGAAGTAATAAAAGGTTGCGGAGCAAGGCAGGAGCTGCAGATTCCTCCCACTGTGCTTTGTAAACCAAGCAGAGTCTGCACTGCTGCCGCCACGCTGCTCTGTGTGGGCATGTGTGATAAATACATAAGTGTACATGAAGACATGCAGGGGAAGCAGTTGCTGCAGCTGTTCCATTAAGAGCCCTATTTATCACTGTCAGCTCACCACTGCCTGCCTCTCCCCCCTGCCCCTGCCCCTCTCTCTCTCCCCCCCCCCTGCCCCTCTCTCTCTCTCCCCCCCCTGCCCCTCTCTCTCTCTCTCCCCCTGCCCCTCTCTCTCTCTCTCCCCCTGCCCCTCTCTCTCTCTCTCCCCTGCCCCTCTCTCTCTCTCTCCAGCACTGTCACAATGCAGCTCAGAACCAATGTGGCTCTTCCGAAACACACAGGCACAGGCACACACACACACACACACACACACACAATTTTCTGCTCCACTACTTTATTGATTAGGGATGCAATTACCAACTAATCTGTACCAGTGTATTAAAAGGACACCACCACCCCACTTTGTTGGACAATAACTAAAGGCATTTTGATCAGAGGCTGTGTGCCAGAGGGGATGGTCAGACCAGATCCTTCTCTCCTGCTAGAGATGCATCGTCATTAAGAATGGAATACTCCTCAAATTGAGACTCGGGAAACAGAGGACGGCTGTGTGTGTGTTGGTGCATGTATTCTACATTTGACATTGCCAACTTAAATGCATGCAGGTTTCCAATGTGTGTGAACCAACAGTGAAGACATGATTACTTCACTTAAAATATGCTGTAGACACTGTGCCTTCTTTAGAAAGATTATTTGCATAGAAGTATTCTAATTACACACTAATTACCCAAGTCCATGATTTTTATTTGCACTCTTGCTAGAGTGTTGTAGAAAATACAAAGTAATTTCACCTGACATGGCAACCGGACCATTAATACCAGTGCAGCATGTCACATCGAGTGCGTCAAGGGTACTGGAAGACCACAGGAATTACTAGCTTAAGTACCCACAAAGTAGCCGTCTCTTAACTCTGACCAGTTCAACATAATAGCTATCCCTTCATCTGGAATTAATGGCATGAAGGCAATTCACTCACACACACGCGCGCGCACGCACAGATCTCAATGGAGACCGAACAGCCACGTAGGCAAAAGACAAACCCCAGTGCGTGAATATGAGCAAAATGATAATTGAAATGAAACAGATATGGGCAGCGTAAGGCCCTGCATGTGATGCGTTAGGCTTATGCATTCTCTGCATTAAACAGTGCACTGCACAGCCCTGGTTCAGAAAAACGGGCATCTGTTTAATAACAAACAATGGGATGTAATTATACACATATCTTCTGTAAATGTTAAAACATGTATTTATGAAACCTCTTTAGTGGAAGAACACATTCACTGAAAGAACACTGAAGGTTTCCATAACATGCTTCTTTAATGTGGCCGCCTTAAACTGAATGCAGAAAACGGGGAGTCAGCCATGCAACAGAACCAAGACCAAATCAGTACACTTTTTGTTTTGGTTTTCAGCACAGAATCCAAAACAGTGGCTTTTTCAGCCTGTGGCCACTACTCATTGGGAGCTATAGGGGGGAAATGAAAGGCTGCACCAGCTGAAAGTGGATTTTGAAAAATTTCTCTGCGCAGAGGGGGAGGCATGCTTCTAATGAGGCGAAACTTTAAGTACTGAATAATAAATAATAAAAGTTGATCCTTCATTTAGTTTCCCCTGTACTTGAGAGAGAAACATTTACAAGTCATTACTCCCGGCGCCCGCAATGTGAGCAGTAAGTATTGAGGAATATGCATTTATTATTGGCTCCCAGGGACAGGACGAGAACAATCAGCAGACTAGCAATAGTCTAGCAGACAGCAGAGGCTGAGGACAGGCCATCTGACAACCTTCTGCAGCCAGGAGCTCCCAAACAGAAGGCCATATGTGCACAGTTGTTACATTTAAGACTCTGTTTTATTGAATTATTATTGTATCTGTTATAAGATCCTGAATTCATGATGCATTAAGAAGCATTATTCAACATTAACGAAATTTGCCAGAGAAGCTTTCCAAAACAATTACAGCAATTATATATTACAATTCATAGAACACACATCCAATGTCAATTCTGCAATAAATATGGATTTAATACGGAGTTAATACGAAGTTTTGGGTTATTTCAGCAGCATTCAGCAGTACTTCACAGAATTTAGTGTACACTTATAAATGCAGTATAAAGGCATAAAGGCAAGTTGACTCATAAAACACATTACAATTCATTGGTTATATGGTTATATGGGTATATTGGGTATATGCTTTCTTTAGCCTCTATTCCAAGGTCTGCTTAGGTATGGCTCAGGGCACAAGGTTTTTAACACCTCAGTGTTTAGGCTACATGAGTAAAGAGACAGAAATGTATGTATCAAATGTTTAAATGCCCCTCCCTCGAAAAAAGCCAAGATTAAGCAGTTAAATTATAGAAAAGGAATTGTAACTACTTCTTATCTCTGCAAATCTGCTATTTAATGAGACGAGTTTGCCCCTGGGTGAATAGATCTAGAAGAATAGATCTTTAATAGTTTTGCATTTAAACAAAAACACTTCCAACACTAAAAGCAAAATGAAAACAGTAAATAATTGCAAAAACCTAGTACTCTGTGGTCAGTACATTTTTTTTAAAACCACAAATGCTTTAGACATTTATGTAGGAAACAACACTTTCAAATACAGATCTTCAAATATATATTTTGAAAGCAATATTCCCTATTCCCCTGACATGGTCTTAAATAGTGAATGATCACATTTAAGAAGCATTTCATTATTCATTAGGTATACTGAAATTCTGTTTATGAAAATGTTTTAATGTTTCCAAAGAAACCTTTTTGACTAGAGAGACTCAATGATCAATGGTCCTGCCCATAACAGCAATTATATAATCTTGCCTATACTTTTAAAAGAAAGTGTCTAAGCCCCAAAAATGTGTGGTTTGAAACTACAGATAACATTTGGGCAGTTAGAAATGTCTTGTCTTACGCCCTACTCCATAGTTATTCAAAACAAACATAAAAGGGGGTGGGGCATCTCATTAACATCATCCTTCCCAGTATGTGCTTTACTTGTGAGGAACAGCAAATTCAATCTGAATGCCATTTGAACAGAACCCCTACATAGTCTGGTTCTCCTTGCATTGCTATATAGAGGTATACAGAATATGCCACTGGACTGGCAAGACTTTTCTAAACATTGCGTGAAATGCAGTGTACATGGTACAAAAGACCTGAAACAATACTTACATATGACAGCATGGCTTTGAGTTCTTCATCACTCCGAACTGTGATTCTGTCACCCACCTCATCTTCATCTAAAACACAGGCACACATTACCATCTTAACTGATGACCAGACAGCACCAAGAGTACAGTCAACTAGGTCTTCTACTTACTTTTATATTCATCTGTACATATGCTACAGGCATACGATGTGGAATTAACAAGAACTGATTGCCAGTCCCTGAAATACTTAAGCTATGATAACAGGTGTTGACATTACTATTTGAAATCTATCTACATTTAAAAATTAGTGGTGGTATACAGTTACATTGTTTCACTGAGTGCTTTAAGTGTTTTGTCGGTGATCTCGAATTAGTAACTTTCCAGCAGAAGTGCTCACATTCAAATGCAGTAACTGTCGCCTCAGGCATGACATCTCGGATTGCGACCTGAAAAAAAAACACGAACGATAGCCGCCTGACAAATAGGACAACGGTAGCCAATTAACCACATTTACATTTCTAAAAAAGCAAGCCAACAACCGTTCTCAAAACTGTGCAACACTCAAAGCAGTTCCTTGAAATTGCCACTGAATGCAAAACTAATGGAGGAATGAAACTTCTGATATTGCTTGACGACGGATAACCAAAGCATAGACGTCTACTGATATCAACGTCTTTTGCGTGTTGGACTTCTGTTTGAATTAAATCACATTACTAATAACAACGTCCTACCAGTAAATCGTTGAAGCTCAAATGTGACGGGTCCACTGATGAATCCATGTCCCCTACCGGTGTCTTTATTCGAATTACGATTCCGTCGGAGTCCATGGCGTAGACGTTATTCAAAGCAAGCAAAAGCATAACAGACGCATCTAATCGAAGTCATAATCTAAGTGCGGTCACCTGAGGTGATTATCTGCGCTCGAACTGCTGAACAGCAAGTAAGTAGCTAGGTTAGCTAGCCGACATGCTATCTCAATACCACTAACATTTCGAAACGAGGTGAATATGTCGCGACAATTCCTGAAAACTGTCTGTAATTTTACAAGACTTCCGCTACGACATATGGGATGTAAAACAGTTAGAAAATAGCGACATGAAATTTTGTTCTGCTAAAGTATTTTCACGTGCTAAGTGTCAACAAAACTCAAGAGGAAGTTTACCGGAAATGTGTTACATTTAACCGGAAGACGGAAACGCAACAGAATCCCGCCGAGAAGAGCAATAAGTACCATACAGTTAGGTTACCCTGGTTAGCTTATAACAGAGACAAGACAAGAAAACAAGATGTATTTTTGTTAGTGTCGTTTTTAATGGAACATTAAAATCTCATACAGATACTGTGCTTAAATGATACTGCCACATACCATAAACTGAAATCATAGTTGTCTTAGTTGTAACATCTGTTACATAATGTGGATATCATAGTTATACCATAAACCATTAACTGCTATAAGAATATATGTCTTGATAAATTAAACATGTGTTACATACTGTGGATATCATAGCTACACCATAAACCATAAACTGCAATAATCATACTT
Organism: Brachyhypopomus occidentalis; assembly: GCA_020368025.1. NCBI lineage: Eukaryota > Metazoa > Chordata > Actinopteri > Gymnotiformes > Hypopomidae > Brachyhypopomus > Brachyhypopomus occidentalis. The sequence goes on along the minus strand of JAGXOD010000007.1, from coordinate 2,362,997 downwards.
GTCTTGATTAACGTATAATAGGTGCATGCAGCAGCCGTAAATCTTATCGGAAATGATTTTAAATTTCGGGCATGGGTAGTCCCGTTCAATTCGGGTAACTGAATTTGGATCTGGGTTTGGTATAATCCCATGCCTGGTTATGGACATCACTCATACAAATGAAGATGACTGTAGTTATTGTTTGATGTACTCTTCAGATATTGAATTTTACATATGTACATCCCAGAAATTCAATTAGAGAGGAGTCCAAATTTTAGTAGGCTGTTATTTCTTGTTGAAATAGGCAACAAAAGGCAAATCAGATGTTTCTTTAAGATCAGCCCATTCTATACAAACTAGCACACAGGGCATCTAACTGAGTAAACAGTGAACTTTTCTGCTAACCAGCCTTTGCTTTGGAAGGGGACCTGATTGCTCAAGGAATATGTGCAGAGTTCACAAGCCTTGATAGACACCAGCCTCTCCATGTAACAGCAGATTCATCTCTATTTTACGCTCACACAAATGTGATTTGAAGACCTGACCAGAGCATTATATAGGCTGGTGATAAGCAGGTCTGAATCTGAAGTCAACGGGAGGATCCCTGGCTGCTAAATCAGTTTGGATTGCATATTAGAATCTACAACAATAGTGTCTGTGGTCTGTCCATGCTGTGGAGCATGTTGGCCTCAAGCCGCACCCTCAATGGACATCCTTTCAAAGGATGAATGGGAAGTGGAAGAATGCCACTCATAACGTTTTCTGCGCACACTTTGTAAGAGGACAAAAGCTGAAAGCTTAAATACGCAGCAGAGCTAAGTGCGACTGCGGGGCATTCTCATCTCAAGGTGAACGTTAAATAGCATGCTTTCAAACTTGTCTGTTTACAAACTCATTAGATTAATGTTCAGATGGCGTGCTGGCCACGTTGTTTCGCCACTGGGAGAGAAAGGGGCTTTCGCTAAAGTCCCAGAATAATAGGCAGAAGGGCCGCATGAGTATGCAGCGGGCAGTTTGTGCAGGTGAACACACAGGCTGTGGGTCACCACATTACACACAAACACGCGGCCATCAGATTTAACATGAGTGGTTAACCATCGTTTATGTCTGCATTTCATGACGGTTGATTCCGAACGATGTTGCCGACCAAGTCGAGTATGCCCAGTACAATGAGCAAAGGCCCGGGCTGTTTGTTGCAGTGTGTGGGGCAGATGCTGGGGGGGGGGTAATGGAAGAGCAGGGTTAATTCACCCGGCAGCAGAGTGCTGATGGGGAAACGAATACAGATGGCAGTTTGTCAAACTGACCCCGCGAGGGCACGGTGTTACAGCCCTGCGCCAGGGTGAATTTAAAAGTCCAGTCAGCAGGTTCAATTATCAGAAATCAAAGTCAGGAGATGGCTCTGAGGAGGCCCAGCGAGAGACAGGCCGAGAGAGAGCCAGCCAACAATGGCTGCTAATTAAAAGCCATTTCATCAGCCCAAACTCATGCTCTTTCCTCTCCTTCTTCATTGACAGGCTGCTTAGCTAAGGAGAAGCTACATTTGACTTCAGACATATGATCTGGAGGTATTTAACTTTTGCAGGCAGAGAGAGTGAACACAAAGAAAAGCATGAGGATCTAGCTGTTACTGGAAATAGGATAACACTGAATCTATCCCCATCTGCCTAACCTCTCTTAAGAACCACTGGATTGTGTTTTTCTTCATTTATTCTGAAAATAAACTAAAGATCTATGTTGTAAGAGTGAAGCGTCAGATGTTACATTTTAAATTCAGTACTACACAAGTTGTTACCTACTCTGATGCCAACTTTACTGTTCATAATTACACACTACAGTGGTAAGATTGTGACCGCATTAAAAATCCAATATGAAACTGAGCCCTTTCCCAATAAAATGTAATAAAATGATACATCTGATATATATTTAAGTTAGAAGTAGTTACAGTCAATAATACATAGTTAATATGCCTTCAGAAAGACAAAAAAGATACACTTTTCATGTTGACACAGGACTCAACCAAATCTTGACCCTTGCCTAACCGTAAACCTTTCCCTATCCTTAGCAACCAATCCTAAAGTTAATCCCAACCCTAACCTTTGACCTTACACATTACATTATATAGTATTATAAGTCAGTGGGGGCAAGTTCCTTTTGTCTTGACAAAATTAAACACAACATATATGCTGTTACAACCTAAGTGAGTTTAAAATGAAAAAAACTTTCCTTTCTATTTTTTATAGTACCAAGCACAAAATGTTTATTTTGTTTTTTTTATTGCACACTGCAGATTTGTAATTGTATTGTATTGTATTAATTGTAATTTAATTAATTAATTAATTAATTGTATTAATTGTAAAATGAACATTATGGACATCTGTAGGTGCAGGTGAAGGTTATTTTGCAGGTTTTACTTAAGCCTACTGTGGTCAGAGAGGAAGCATGAGACACAGAGATCATGGATCACAGAGGTTATGGCTCAATGGCAGCAACCCTCTAGCCAAAGGACACTGATGCATCTGATGCATTCATCACACAAATCGTCACGCATAAAAGAGTTTTAAAAACTCTGTGCAACAACTACAGGATGGTTTGGGAGACTGTCGATTGTCTGAGCTGTGTGGTAATTGTGGGGTTCTGAAGGGGGGGCGTGGCTGTGCGTCAGGAGTGCAGTCGTGCAGCAACTATGGAGCTGTGCAACAGCTGCAATTACTGAGACTGCTGTGGTTGTTGAATTGTGCAGCAGTTTATGGTTGTAAGTTGTCGTACTGTGCAGTGGTTGTTGAGCTGTGCAATGATTGAGGGCCTCTGTAAATACCTGGAGAGGTTATTTTGAAACGTCATTTGGAACTTAAATGTTGACACTATGGGACGTGTGCATGTGAACGTATGATTGTTGTTCGGTGTGTGGCGAGTCCAAGAAAAATTTCTCTGCGGGACTATAAACTATATATCACACAAACACCATCTGAAGGCAGTGATCAACGTGGCATTACGTAAACGCTGCTCCCATAGCAGAGTTCTCACTTGAGCTTTAATAATAACAATGCAATTATTTCTGTCTTTGATGATGTCCACTGCAGTTTACACTCTCCTCACCTTCCATCAGCTTCATGCTGCCTTAACGCATTGCGTGTTATAGCTCAGGACCTTAGGTATTCCCTCTTAAGTGATTGTGTTGCACAATGGCAGGAATCGAAACTGGCGGGAATCGAGGTTGGCTAACCACCATGTAGGGTATTTCAAAGTAGCCTATACCAATTACTCTCAAAACCACAACCTAAACCGTGCTCAATGAAGGCTGCAGGTTGAGGTGTCAGCAATATGTAAATGAGAATCCCACTTCATCCATAAATATGGATACATGCATGATGAACTTCCACATGAATATTTAATTACCTGATTATTTTGCTTCAGTATTGGAAGTAGCTTTGTGCAACATCCAAAACTGCTGTGAATTGACTAATGTCTTCATATTCCTGCTCCATTATTTAAGTTCATTTTCATTCATTTATATATGTTTTCACCAATATTTTAACCAATATCTTATTTAAGCAATTTTATGGCTGGTTCCATTACTGATTTTGAAGTGCTTGTTTCTAAAAAACAAAAAAACCCAAAACACAACAAAAAAACACTCAAACCCCATTCTCATACATTATTTGTGAAATGGTGTACATTTAGCGTTCTAGTGGCATACTAAAGTCCAAAGCAATGCAAAGGTAGCAACAGTCTTAGAATAAAGTTGATTCACTACCTTAAATGTTCATTTCAGGACAGGCTAACAGGCACCTGATTCCTGACCCAGCAGTGCAACCAAAGAGGTAAAACCGATCAACATCACTTTATGTTACGATGCCTAAGGACGGTTTATGGCTATGCATGAATGAATGCTGTGCACGTACACAACATTCAAGTACACACACACATGTACACACAAGCAGTGAGAAAGGTCTTCCTAAATAATATTGCTTGTAGGATGCTACTGTAATAGGAAAACTATATATATATATATATATATATATATATATATATATCTCACTGATATAATATACTAAAAGAAAAGTGATCCGAACTGCTCTGTGGTTGGCAATAATAAAACCAGAAGGTAAGCAATCTTTTCTTCCTGAAAAAAATGCTTTTTTCATGGATTTACTGACATGCAGTACATGAAGGTGTGAAAATATGTTTTAGTTGAAAATTCCCTTCAATATGAAAAATATGAATATGAACTATCAGCATATGCCTCTAGACTATCAAAGAAAAGAACCCCCCCCTCAACGCAGCTATGCAACGATGTAAAAATCCACTCCTGCCTCAATAAGATCAGAGTGCACTGGGCGATCAATGGGCAAAATTACAGACAGACATAAAAGTGCAGATTGAGGTATCCAAGAGAGGAAAAGGAACCCTCGTTTAGTGCTGTATTGATTCTGAGGCGGCTCCCGTCTGCTAGCCCCGAAGAACCGCACGATGGGTAGACTCCAGAGGGACGTTTACCGCGGCTGTAAGAATCAAACCGCATTGTCCGACATAACAAAGGCGGCTGACATGCGAACCCGGATTGTACCTGTTTTCTATAGCGCCACGTTTTCATTAAAAACCACAGGCGTGCAGCTGAGGCCCCTCCAAAGCCACAATGCAGCGCCGGAGCACAAGGGCAAACGCCCATGACCCGGCACTAGCCTCCCAGCCATTATGAAACAAGATGGCTTTCTGCAACAGGTTTGAATGTAAATGGAGGCTTGAATGGACATTGGGTTTGTGCACGTGTCTCCCCGGGCTGTCTGCTGTTTGGGTTATGTCTGTCTGTGGCTTTTTACTTTAAGGTTCTGGGGACCGAATGTCCCTCTTCCTTTGTCTGCTTTGATGCTTTTGATGTATTATGCTGATTCACCGTTAAAGGACGTTCTCAAAGATAGTATTACATACAACTGGCTTCTAAATCATGGTGTGGGTCTACTGGAGACTGATACTTCAAAACCAAATTATTTGAGTCTTGATAACCTGAGAACAAGAACGCAGAATTGAGAAAACAGCTTAATTTTGGTGTGTTTGTGTGTGTGTATGAGAGAGAGCATGAGTGCTTGTGACAGGGCAAGCTCTACTGTAATTACAGGGCAAGAGTTCACCCCGTACGAACCAACAGAAAATGCTTGGCTGTCATACCCAGCAACCTTTGCCTGCCACCAGGAGCAGCCACATATTTCTGATGTCACCTCAATTTTGCTGAACCACACAGGGCAGAGACACAGGGCGGGAACATACTGTATTTTACCTCATTATGCTAGCAGATTTTGACGTAATGTGGGAGGGTAGTTAATAAACGCTAAACTATCAAATGATATTATTTCCAAAGCAGTTTTTCCTTGTAAGGGCTGAATTGAATCCCAGTTTGAGTGCACTAGTTTAAATATATTCTTTTGCAATTTATTGTAAATAAAACCAGGATAAAAATAATCTCCATAACTGTAGTTAAAAAAATTATTTTTTTTTTAATGATTTTAAAGAGAGTAATAGTAGTCAGACTGTAATGTTTACAATTACTTTGCATGAGCATTTGGTTGTATGTTTCTTTTGTTGCCTTCCACACAGAGCTGCCCTCTAGTGGTACAATAGTCATATTCATAAACACACACAATTTGGATATTTTGAGATGGCACAGATTTTACGGAATATTTGTTAGAGAGGACTTATATTTTCTTAAATACAGAAATACAGAGAAATTCACCTAAAATACACTGAATACTATGTGTAATACATAATAAATATCAGACTTTATCTCTCTCCTTCTCTCTCTCTCTAAATGTCCCCAGGGACATTCTTGGGCTGTCCAGTGTCTGGAGGCCAGAGGCCAGAGGTCTGGCCCTAAAAGTGGGATTAGTTTATTGATACAATAAGACCTGGCACTTTATTTGTTGTTCCATCACCCCATTTTCCTGCCTCTCCCCAGGTTGATTCTCCATCTCCCAGGTCCCGTGGGAAGACCAAAGACAGGCGGCTACATTAAAATCCTCTCCAGGAAAGTCTGTGTTTGCCATCATTTAACCCCAGCAGGGGAGGGCTGCAAGGTGGATGATCCAGTCCTAGTGGTTACTGGAGTTCCAATTTCAGAAAGAAAGTGTAATGTTTTGATGATGTGTGTTTCAGATCCAGGCAGTATGTTGCTGGCTCAGGACACAGCTGTAGTGATTATGCTCCTGGAGTGCTGCTTCAAAAGCATTTAACCCACGCTGTACACCAGCATCTGCTCAGCAATGGAGCAGACGTCCATCACAGTGAATCCAGTTCAAACGATCCTTTTTTTGCGAATACTAAAGTCAAATGTTCAGTGAATGAGTGGGTGAAATGATCAGTCTGGTATGAAAGATAGTAGTTGTAATGTTGTGCTGTAATCGCTGGGCCAGCAGTGACACACACACACACACACACACACATATATATATATATATATATATATATATATATATATATATATATATATATATATATAATATTATAACAAGCATAACAGACAGGAAAGTGTAACAAGCCATTATCAGATTGTCACACAGCAGTCTAGTAACAAAGGACCTCTGACACACTGACACATCAACTGGCTTAACAGCCTCATGTCTCTCTCTCTCTCTCACACACACACACACACACACTGCTCCATCCCTCTCTACCCTCCAGAATCTGTTCTTCCCTCTCTTTTGGAGTGGTTGATGAATGCGTATGCAAGCCAATCAATCATCAGATCAATCAGGGGTCAGCTCGCTCTCCTCTGATCAATACCACTCTTGTTCCTGCAGCGGGAGAATGGCATGACGACTTTAGCACTTAATTATGTTGTTAATTGCTGTGTTAAGCTTTCTGCAGGAGGTCCCCCAGGTTGGTAATTGAGGGTGGCCCGATCCGCAGATTCCCAGCACAATGCATTAATTCACAAATTCAATAACTGGAGCCGATTGTTAATGACCATCTATAGAGAGCCTCCTCTGTGACGCCTGCCCTTACAGTTAACCCACGCCTACGGGGAATATTGATATCCTCAACAGCAAACTGCAAACACAAAATGCTTACATGAGTGAAAGGATTTCAAAGCCTTGAAAAATGTTAATGTGATTGAGCGAGGACACCTGTTCTTTAACACGCTTGCGTTAGTGCATGAGTTTTGTCTCGCCACAGCCTGCCTTGTTTTTTCGTGCTCTCCTGGCAAATAAACTTGGTCCACACACGCTTCGTTATGTCACTGCTACCAGTATCCAGCTCCATTCATGTCTATAGGCTGTACCAAACCTACCAGCAGGTTTAGGGGCTTGTATCTTCCATTTGACAAACTCGCAAAAGGAGCATCATCTGGCTGAGGTGCTGGTGCTCAAGCTCTAAGTTTTAACTGGCTTCTCGCCTCCAGTAGTCTTATAAAGGGAAGACTCTTCATAAACAACTGCATGTAAAGGGGTCATGAATGGCGTGCATGGTGGTCTGGACAGCTAGGGCTCCTGGGCATTACCGTGATTTGAACAACCACGTTTTAGTGCATCGTTCTGTGCTCTGCGCCTGGTGATACAAACTTTAGCCAGTAAAAGATGGTAGCGGTGATGCAACGAGGATAAAATGTTTATTATTTATACTGTTTATATGTGGAACTTTGACGAGCCCTCACAGAGCACACACATATTTATAGGTTCAAATATAAACACATGCGAAAGACGTGCATAATGATGCATATTTACTGTATCCATAGAAACAGGGTGGGCTCAGGTTCTGCGGCGTGAGCCTATCAGCTGTGTCCATTATGTGAAGTCCAGCAGGCCACTCTGGGAGTCCCCAGAGGTCTTCGCATGTCAGCCTTGTTCAATGCCCTGAGGATAACACACACACACACACACTCCATATATCATCGTGTCAGGCAATGTAACAAAAAAAGGTACGGAACAGTCAAATCAACAAGAGGCACACTTCCCACACACACACACAGCAGCAAGGCGTTTGGGCGTATTCTCTGCTTCCTCACAGGCGGGTGCATCCTTGTGCGTCACGGTGAGTTTTCTGAGTTTCCCCTCCTGCAGCGCCCCCAGCGCAGACAATAATTAACCCAACACGCACACACAGCCTGCTGAATAGCAGGGCCTCTCAGTGCCCCGCAGCCAGACAGGGGCCTGTGGTGCTGCAGCATGAGGACCAGGAGCTGGGGCTACAGCTGTGGCAGTCACACGTCCACCATCACCATTAACACAAGCGATAAGATTACACTCAGCACACACACACACACACTTATATATGCCATTAGCAGAATCTGTAACATAAGGCTGAAACAGCCATGATGGCTCGACTACACCAACTGGAAAGGGAATGAGCTCTTTGTGAAGAGCGCGGCATGCTTGCCCTGTGCGACTTTGTTTGCTTTAAGCTGGTTAGGAACTTCTGATATTATCCCGCCTTTCAGTTTTTTACAACACAAACGACGTGTATGAAGCTCATCTTAATAGATTCGGATTTGACTTTGAATCCTAACAAGCCTACATCGCATGAAAAGCTACACATTTCGTATCGAGAACGCTTTACGGTGGATAAACAACAGAAGTTTATGACATGCCATTTTAGCAAGCTATGGGCCATCGACGGCCGATACACAAAGGCAGGACTGCGCGACTGCAAAGTCGCTGGTGTAGGCGTTACGGCAAAGAATGTATACAAATAGTCCAGTGACATCGAGCAATAAGCCCTGCTCTCCCCGTCCTGTGAGCTTGCCATTGATTAAAACAGCAAGGTGTGCAATAAAGCGCAGGCAAAGTGCTGTCTCCATATGGCCCCGGACCCCGAGGCTGTAGGCAAGCGATCAAGTCTCTCCCCGTTTTCTTCTTCTGGGCTCCCCCAGATGGCGGAAACACAATTTAAAGCCCCACCGCAATAGGTCCCTGGCAGCGGCACAACCGTTTACTCCAGTAATTAACAGCGCCGATACCACAACAGTTTTGGGTCGGATGCTAACCGTGTCAACCCCCGAATTAGCGAATGCTAATAGCTCAGGGGTGCGGTCGGGAGTCCGGTACGGCGAGGTGGGTGGGTGCTGCTGCCTGGGACAGCAAAATTAAAAAGGTGAAAAACAACATGCTCACGGTACGTGATGATCACCCTGTAATTAGTTTACAAAAGCTTCCCATCTAGCGGCGAATCGCAGTAATTAACGCGTGACAGAAAATCAAAGGCTACTTTGTAAGCGTAAGAAAAATTTACATTTCCTGGCCCGAGGCTGTATGTACTGATTACAAACATATTAAATCAATGTACTGCTAACTGCTGGCACAAATAAGCTGTTGGGTGAGGAGCCTGTAATTGCGGGAGAATTGAGGACTGGCCCTCAAAATATGGAGAGGATTAGACAGGCACAGAATTATGGCTCCTGCTCTGGACCAAAGTATAGCTCGAGCTACGTGTTATTATCTATTGTCCATTGTGGAAGGGCTTTCCTGAAGGGGTCTGTACACCCCACACCAGACAGACCTACAGATCAAAGCCTGCTCTACCTAATTAGACTATAATTATGGGTTCAGCCCACTCAAATTATCCAGGGATAGGAGCCTACAGTATAACATGCACAGCAGATAATATGTAAAATGATTTTAATATCAAAAAGACAATATGAAGACTCGTGGAAAAATTTTCAAAGAAGGGTTGTTTTCACAATTCTGCCAGATGAAAATACACTACTCATTCTCAGTTGTAGGCAGAGCTAGGACTTTTCTGTCTATTCTGTCGTGTTCTCTCTCTCTCTCTCTCTCTCTCTTTCTCTCTCCATTCCTGATGGCCATCAGGGACTGATCCACCATATTCCGGCACATTCTGCAGGCGAACACACCTGCACCTGTCCCTTTGCCCGTCTGAGATAGCGAGCTTCTTGAGCAAACAGCTAATTACTGCACATCTGTATTTATGTAGCCTGCATGGGACAAACCTGTGCACACCAACACAGACTCATTAGATAAGAAGGTGGGGGTGGGGTGGGGTGGAGAGGGTAAGAAGGTGGGGTTGGGGGGTAAGAAGGTGGGGGGATAATAATCTTTGGTTATGAACAAAGCCCATGGTAGTTGTGTGATTCGTGACAGTGACCCAAAAAGACTCCATCTGCAGTACTGCACCTGTTGCCTTTCGATACTGCAACAAAATGGGCCTGGCATGAACACCAGCCACTTGTCATATTCATTAAAATGCATATGAACATTTACCATGCCCTGTGCTAGTAAAGCCAGACCTAGTTCCTTAGGCCTCATTCCTTCTTTTCAGGTTATGGATGGACCTGAAATACAACTTTCTAGATTCTTTTTTGACTGGCTGTACTGAATTACAGGACAACTGCAGTGCCTCCTTGAGGACAATGATGGAACTACAGAACAACCTGAAATGAACTAGGGTGAAAAAGACTCAAAACGGATTGAATTCATCATTCACAGATACTCCCTTACTAAGGCACTTTGTGAAAGATGGTTGTCAGTATACAAAAATGTAGTGTCTTTATAACAGATTCATTTCATAGATGACTGATGAGCCCTCCAAGATCCTGGACGATGACAGGAATAAATGTTCTGGAGAACTGCAGCACTGTTGTGGTGTTCAAGCCTGGCACGTGTTATGAAAGTAGGAGAGATAGGGCACTGTGCATCGTGAACTCATTTTAAACTCACACACACAAGCAAGTTAGTTTGAAATTAGCCTGCCTTCTGATCATTGTAATTGTCACAATTGTTGCACAGCTGATGAAGGACCTCTTGAGAGTTACATAGACACACATAAACAAACACACACACATATATATGTATGTTTGTGTGTGTGTGTATGTATGTATAAATATATGTGTGTGTGTGTGTATACAGTATATATGAGAGGGAGATACTTTATATATAAATATACAGCAATAATTACCAATAATTGACAAAGCAACAACGAAGACTACATGCATATATACAGGTTCTCCACAAGCAGGGTCTCCATAGCCCGTATAGCAACAGCTATAACCCATAGTGAAATAGGCCTATCCTATTAGGATTTTCTCACTATCCCAGCCGCGTTATACCAATTGAAGCACTGATGATGGCATTCCTGCAGGAACGGTGGTGCCATTTAAAAGCGCACGCTTGGAAATGAGGCAATCGGAGATGGCATTAGGGCTGATCTACTCCGCATGACGCCACCAGGATCGTGGTGAGCCGGTCTATCTCCCTCTCTCCAGGTGAACTGAAGGATCCTGAACACTGCATACAGCACACACACATGCCCAAGAACACACATGCACTGTGTCGAGCACACATCTGCATCCCTCTCCACAGGTGAGCTGGCTTTCCAATCTCTGCTTGCCGCAGCGATGAAAGAAAGCACTCGTATGAAAACGTCAGCGCGTGACTAATGAACGTGCTGATGTTCACATGTCTATCTGTTCTTCAGCAGAGAAAGAGGGAGAGAGAGGAGACAGGATCTAGCACCAAGAGCACATATGTAATTAAATAATTAAATTAGCACTAATTAACATGTGGGTGATGACTATTACAGCCCGTATGTGTGTGTATGTGTGTGTGGGGGGCTGGGGTGCACCACTCAGCTCAACTTCCTAATGATTCCTCTTTGGTTCTGTTGCCCAAAGTGCATCAAGGAACCATCTGCTGGTAATTAGATCTAAATAATATCAGACATTGTAGCTAATCATGTTGACTGCACATTTGATTAAAACTCTGATAGAATTTTTTTTACCCCATTCTATCTCATTTGTCTCTCGGAAGGATCACAAAATCTCTCAGAATAAGCTACTATAAAAAAAAGAAATAGCCTATATTTATACAACATTCATCACTCTAGATGTTCATAAAGATTGGAAAATGAAGAGGTGGGAGAAAAAACATATACACTTAAAAACACCAACATGTGCAATATCACCCTTTTATAGCTCATTTTGGTTAAATGAGAGTGGATGCTGGTTTCTAACAGCAGCCTGATACTGCAGTACGGATGGCTGTAATGGCTTTTTATTTGCTTAATCTCCAAATTAAATGGTGTTTGAAGCTGAAGACTCGCTCTTTTCTCCTGCATTATTATCCCCATCATCATGAGCACATTTTCCTGCCGAGACCAATTTGAATAAGACGAGCAAGCCATCCCCAGGCTGTGATGTGTGTGTGTGTGTGTGTGTGTGTGTGTGTGTGTTTCTTGTGTGTGTGTGTGTGTCTGTATAGATGTTTGTGCGTAATGAAGAGAGATAGAATGAATGATAGAGACAGAATGAGAGAGAGAGAGAGATAGACAGAAAGAGAGAGAGAGAGAGATAAAGGGGTGTGGGGATTGTAATGACGGGTGTGGGGTAATGGCCCTCCTGGAAGACCTCAAGTGTTTCTAGTTGGCTGACAGCTGCTGAAGATCATCACCAATGTGGATCATTGACAGCAGTGTTAATACATTTATAAAGGCACCACATGAAGGAAAGAACACAGACAATGCAAGTGTCATTTCTGATTCCTTTAACGTGGACACAACAACCATAAATTATATTAATAAGCAGAAATTACATTAATCAAATCAGCTACAAGCTTTTTCGACATCCCCCTCAGAATTCAATTAGTCCCGAAGGTGGTGTGACTACTAGGGGGACTTTTATGGATGTAATTAACAACAAATAAATGTTGCAATAAAACACACACACATACGCACAAACGGTACTGACACATCTGTATTACATTACATGATGGAATGCAATAACTGAGGCTTCTGTATAATCTAGAAAAACAAAGGAAACTAAAGACTCATTTAAATACACAACTGTTTTCTGTTCTTGACAGCACACTTTTAAATAAGCAGATCACCCCTGTTGCCAGCAGGTAATTTTTGGAATTATAGTCTAAAAACACCAAATGCTTAGGTGAATACAGTCCTTAGTGCTGCATGAATATCAGCATCGTGGAAAATCACAATTTGCGAGCCATTTCAGAAATATTTTTCTGACTGAATTATCAAGATAGCTGGTAATGTGGTAGCAATGTAGTACTAAGTTTTAAGAGGCCACTGCAGATCTACATATAGCAGTCATAAACAGGGAAATAAACAGCCATGAGGAAATGTGAGAACATTTACATTGGATTTTGTTTTTGGTCTTGGTCTGGATCTTGGGGGCTTTGGCTCCAGTTCTGCTATGGAGACACTTCAGCTAATTCTGTATTGGTGCTGCAGCATTTGGCACTGAACATAATTCTTAACCAGCCACTGAACAGACACTCGTCAAATAAGAACAATCAAGTTTATGCGAACATTAGTGGAGAAAATCTTTAAAGTTGTTTAATTCAGATAAGCATTCTGTTCTAGTAATATAGAAGCAAAATGCCAATCTTAAGGTTCAGGGGATGGTACCATTTTATCTTTGATCTGAATTTCAGATTTAATGGATAACCTGACCCAGATAAACATGCAGAATCCATAGAAGTGGTGAAGTAAACCTCATGACCATCCAGATAGGGTTTTCCAACCAAAATGGATTTTACCTACCAGAACTTTGTAGTTTAAGTCTTCTAGAGGAATGTTCTCATTTGTCAAAATAAAAAAAAAACATGTTCAGTTTTCATACTATTTTTTTCTAAAAGTGGTCAATCAGCCTACATATTGGCTATAAATGAAAGACCACTAACACTGACAATTCTGAAAAATCATAGTGCATTTTATAAAGATGAAAAACATTTATAAGGTGTGTGATGTCTCCTACTATGAATGTCTTTTAAAACAAAACAACAAAATTACAGTACAGTCTAAACCAGTCATGGCTTGGCATTGTGGTAGGACTAAGAGTTGAAGGTGCAGAGGACCCAGATGGTGCATGCTGTTTTTCTACAAGATCAGACCTGATGTTCAGGCAAAGCTGCAGTGATAAAAGTCACCCAAGTTCCCTCATGTCTGAATCTGAAAGTGTTCTCTGTCACATCAAAAAGAATTTTCCAAAGGATCAAACTTTACAGTTTTAAATGAGTGTGGCTATTCTATCAGCAGTCAAAACAGAAAGTGCAAAATAGGTTATTAAAGTGGACAAATGTTTTGTACAAAGCTGAAGGGAGAGCAATAGAGAGAGAGAGAGAGATAGGGAGATAGAAAGAGAGAGAGCAAAATCTGCAGCATATTGTCCCAGTAATCCTCCCCAAGTTGGTCAGTATTTTTGATTGAGTGATTGTTTTGTTGATAATATACTTTCTTTTATTACTTTCCTACCTATTTCCTATTTCCTGGTAATTTGCTTTGGCAATAATGTAACAACATTCGTGCCAATAAAGCACTGTTGAGCTGAACTGAGAAAGAGAGCAAGAGAGAGAGAGGAGAGAGAGCACAAGTGAGAGAAAGAATGAGAGAAAGGGAGAGAGAGTTAGAGAAACTAACAGACAGAGAGTCAGACAGAGAGAGAGAGACAGACAGAGAAAGAGAGGGGGCAGAGTTAGAGACACTGAAAGAAAGACAGAGAGAGAGAGAGAGAGAGACTGTGATGCTGAGAGCTGAGGGACTGTGCCCACCTCTGTGCTCCACTGTTCTGGTTCTGTTCTGCTGATGCCAGCAGTGCCGTTCTGCCCACTGTTCCTGCTGCCCATCTAAGCATGGCGGTGGTGTCAGCTCAACTCTCCGCCCATGTGGAGAGCCTCTGTGCCGCTTCACATACCAGCCTGCCAAGACAAACTCCTTCATTACAGTCTTCACTTTTATAGACTCTGCTGATGTAATTATTTGAAGTTGGCAAGATACCCCCAAGTGGCTCTTGGTCTTTCCAAACTTAATTTAAGGTCAAGTTCTTTTATAGCTGCTAGTCTGAATTAATATAAGGCTAAGAAGTGATTAGTGTCTGTTTGATAGCAAAATAAAGCAAATATTCATAACAAAGGTGGATTTTTAAAAGAGAGATTTACTGGATTTTTAAAAGAGAGATTTTTTCTCTCCCATCCAGTCCACAGCTGACAATCCCCTGATACAACTCCAACATCACAGACATTCCCGTCATGTCACTCCATCATAATACATCACCTCTTTAAATGTCGCGCCAGCTGTCGTGACTTAATCACTAACTGCAGACTATATCCACGGGGCTGAAACTGCGTCCCGCGTGCGCCCGCTACATCAAACATCTGGTCGGAACAGACAGGCGGACGACTCGACATGACAGCAGAACCGGAACCAGAACCGGCGGCTCGAAGTTCCATTAGCATCCGGCGTCTGTTCTCTCGTTCCCCCGCAGCCATGCTGGCGCACCGCAGAGACAGCGCACCGCCGCCAAAGGAGAAAGCTGCTTTCGTGCTTTTCATACTAGTTTCCCCGTCGACGCGTTTCCAGCTAACGTTTGATGTGACAGTGACGCGAGCATGCTGAAGAATTCGTAAATTGCGAGTAGATGTGAAAATTAGTTCAGAAACTTGTGCTGTGGATTAGAGCGAACTATTCTGTTAGCTGTTAAAACAGATGGGTTTGTGGAGTATGGTGGTCAAAATAAAATATCTAGGAAAAGGTTGCGACGACTACCCTTAGCAAAAAGAAGTTTTTTCAAGTGTACTATGAGTATACTTATTTTTTACTAAAACTGAGGAAGTATACTTGAAGGTTACTTTTTATAAACTATTTTTTAAATACTTAAGAATAGTATATTGAAGTATACTTGGCTTATACTGAAAAGTATAAACAGAAGTCTAAGACTAAGTACATTATATTCACGGACAGTAAATAAGGTTCAAATGTTTTCGAGTGCTTAAATGAATCATATTTGCATGTAGGCCTATGTAAATAAATAAACTCAATAAATAAGATAACATTTGTTACATTTCATACAACCACTATCGCTGACTCAGATGTAGTCATAACCATTCCACAAGCCTTACAGTTCCCACATACTTTACTGTGCATGAGTTACAATCGACCCCAAGCACTCCCAGCATATTAGACTGTTCACTGTTCCCCCCTACTGCACACGAGAGTGGTAAAGGGGTGGCCCAAAGTTTAGATTATTAACCCTCTGGCCCGTCTCACTTATGGGCAATACCACTACCAACCAGCACAATAAACAGTGGCGCTTTGCGCTCGATAGCCTGTTCGAGTAGAATGTTATTAGTTGCGGGTCACTGGCCGGATTTCCACGCCGTTCAAAATGGCTGCTTTTCAGCAGGCAGGGATGCGAGCAGCCATTAATCAGAGCTCTGGCAGCTGCTGGAGTAAAATTGAATGTCCTTTTTCGTTCTGAAGATAGAATGGAGCTATGAAGACTTGAGTCATAGATCACAACAATTACAGAAAAATAAAAAGATGTTGTTGACGGACTAGCAGGCCTGTTGGGAGAAAGAATAAAGAGGAGGAAATAACGGCAACTAATACATGACAATGGACGTCGGCAGGTGTATGTATTTTCAGGCAGGGAAGGAAAACGAACAGAAGGCGGAGGAGGTGGGGTGGGCTTGGTGAGCTCTGAAGTGAACATCGGTGGGCAGGGGTCCAGGGGCGCGCGCCGTTCCTATTGGCATGCGTGCGCAGGTAGCGGCTTCGGTCCTGAGACAGCTGTGGTGCAACAGCGCGCAACGCCGCAATCAGGTGTGTGTTACCGTTGCGGAATGCTGATTGCGCGGCAATCTGTAGACCCCCGGCAAGATCTGAGCTTCTGACAAATTTTCCTGCCGAGTAGAGACAAGAAGGGGAGAGAGACAGCGGGAGAGAGAGAGGCAAAGCGGGACAAATCACGACCTTTGAGAAGATTAATTTGTTTACCAACAAAGCCAGTAGCTTTCGTCGCTGTGACGGTTGACCTTTATGTTACCGTCAGCACACTGAGAGGGAGTTTAGTAAAAGAATCTGTTCAGTTTAAGCTCTCCGCCAGTCCCTCATCACGAACGGGAGACAGCTGGACACTCAGCAAAGTGCACATAGCCACCTTTTTAAAGAGGGATGAACTAGCCTGTGCAATTGTGCAATAACTTTCCTTTAAATACTAAAAACAACTTAAGAATGTTACTGTCTTGGATAATACAGGCAGTCAGACAGATTTTTGTTTGGTACGACATGATTATTTCTCAAGAGGTGAATTAAATAAATTAGCTTTCTTACGAATACTTTTTTAAGAGTTCTAAATCATTCGTTCTGAAAAATTAAGTAATTTCATGTATTAAAAGTAATTTTGACATTGAAATAATGAAACAATTAATGTAAAACAGTATGGCAGTAAAATAACACCATACAGAGAAAATAAAACCTGACCATGAACTCATGTACTGGAAGAATAATTTAGAGACATGCCGTACACAGATCACACACACACACACACACACACACGCACACACACACACACACACACACACACACACACACAATATGCATTTAAGATGCAAGACAAAAAAACACATGGCCCATATATGTCTAGAGCAACACGATACCTTAATGTAACATAAGGTATTAATGGCAGCGTACATTGTAACTCGGCTGGACGGAAACTAGGTGTCAAATTCTTTTTGTGAACAAAGGCTATCAAAGTGTTGCAAACAACAAGCTTAAGAGCCAAACGACCCAACGGTCCCATACGATCCCAGTGTGTCAGACACATCCGTCTCAGACTGTCTGGCTGCCGGCTTTTTGTCTTTTTGATGCAGCAATTTGAGACACTATGACATCACAAGACAGCATAGGGCAGTAGGTTGCTGTGTTACCTTCCTCTACCAACAGAGGGCACCATCAGCTACCGAAAAGGGGTTTTCAAAGACCTACTTAATATGAAAATGGCGTTTTCCTTAAAATATTTTCAGAATGAGAATCGCCAATATTCTTGAAATTGTAAAAGCGTGCCTTGAAAGCTACTGCGAATCTGTGAATCATTTATGTGTTCTGGCCAGAGTGCTGGACTACAAACACACGTTCATTATTCAGAAGCATGGCGGAGGGCTAATTACTCCAGTGGATTTTCATTTCTGTTCTCTCCGCTGTTGCTGATGGGATGGGAGGGTAGCAAACACACGTTGCTATGCAAAAGCCCGCTAAGGGCCACGGGGCATGGCCTTTGTCTCCTCAATGTCATTAAACATTATTTAAGCAGAACACCATTCACATTACTGAATCAAAGTTTGGCACTACAATATACTGTTACTGGGGACAGACTATTAGAATGAAAGATACTTTGAAGTGGTTCTCATGTTACAGGTACAATTTTCATGTTTATATAAAAAGGTAGTCTGTAGTCCACGTTAGCAGTTAAAGGATTCCTGACTCATCTAAGTAATGCTCAGGTGAGAGGGAAGACAGTAATTTCTGTTCTATTTATACTGTTAAAATTGTGTGTGTGTGTGTGTGAGGCATTAGTAAGTTACCCTCACCCTGCCCCAAGGGTCTCTTGAACAAAGACATCCTGTCGTGTACAGTGTCTACAGTGTCTGTGATAGAATGGAGACTGTGGGGTTATGTTACATGTAACCTAGCAATGCAGACACATGCTTGGGGAGACAGACACCTAGACACGTCAAAGCTTAGTATTGTCAGGTGGGTTGGCCTGTAGTTCCCCAGAGTGGCACACCCACGTAATGGAGTGTTTAGCATTGTAGCGGTATGTGTGAACACCAGTAGTAGCAATGTATCAAACAACAAGCACATGTCAGCCAATTGAATGCTTTCTCCCAGGGAGGAAGGACAGAAGGATCTCTTCTATATTACCATGTAATATTCTAGCAAATAAAGTGTGAGCCATGTCAGAATGCTTAAGACAGTTCGGTAGTGTAGCTGAAAGAAAGCACAAGACATTTTCAAACTTGATAGCTATTCCAGCTCACCTGGCACGTGGTGCTAATAACACAAGGTCATAGGTTTGATTCCCATTGAGCAGATATACTGTTATAGTGAGCTGATCTGTATATGAGCATCTGACAAACACTATAAATCAACCAGGGACACAAACATACACTGAGAGGCCAGGTTGACTAGACATTTTACCATTTTACAGCTGTACACAACAGCCTTCTATAGATTTTACATTAAATTATAAATTATGTATAGGACCACCACCCCTGACACTATACACAGTACTGTATTCTGAAGTCAGTCTGATGTGAGCACTCCATGTACATACTTTGTCCGTCTCTTTCAGGAGTTTCGTTTTGACCAAAGGGCAGGTATTAATGGCGGATGCTTTAAAAATACATTTACCCCATTAATGGAAGTGGTGCTTGTGAAAGAAAAATCTTGAACACAAAGATGAAATCTTTGAGATATATCTTTTTATTAAAAGTACAATGGTAACAAATACATTGAAGCATATGGTCGACACATATTTTGGATGCAAAAGAAAAAAATACAGAATATATATTTTATACAAAAGGACATTAGCCAATTTAAAGCATAACACACAAACACAACTAATCGTGGCACCACAGAATAAGTGAGTTACCACAATCAATAAGCAACACGCACAATAAAAGGTAACTCAACAATTTGCTGATGAACATAAAATGAAATTTGTATTCTTTTCTCAAGGATGTCAATGTTTTCTTTATGTTTTAGTCGACAATGGACCAATATGTGTACCCCTATCTTAGTAAGAAAACTGTGGGGTCCAAAAAAAGACATTTCTTATTAAAACAATGAAAACAATATATGCCATTAATAACATATAATTCTAAATCAAACACATTGCATTTCATAATTTGATGAATGCTGTTAAAACTTTGTTAAAATCTGATATTTGCTGGTAAAACTGAAACTATACTGAAATGTTCAAAAAGCTCAAAAATACCACTTCACCCCAAATATCCTCCTGCCTCTTCACACATGAACCCGCACATGAACCCACACATGAACCCACACATGAACCCGCACATGCACTGGTGGAGCCGCTCATCATCGTTCCCAGATTTGACATCACAGTTTAATTTGAAATCATTATGAAGATCAGAAAGAGGTCAGAAGCCATGCAAGAGCCTTCTCTTCAACGCAGATGGCTTAGAGAACCACCTACACACAAATAAACGTTTTCCTTTTACAACCCGTTTCCCCATCATCTCCTCTCTATGGTATAAAAATACATGGCTATTGTTTAAAAAAAAAACTACCAGCAGGGTTTCCTCCATTTGAGCCTTTACCATAAAAAGTACATAAGCAACTTCCTCATTTTGGAAGAACAAAGATAGTAAAATAGAATTTAGGGTATAAATGTAATCAAACTCTGAAAACAGGCATGCATCGATATTCAAGGCATATCTACAAACTGTTCATTCTTGAGTTAACTGAAACCAAGTGTGGCCCTCATGTGAGTCGAATGACAAGCAATTGTGCACATACTCTGCATAAGATCTGAACGGGGATATCATGCCAAAGTACATTCAACGGTCTTCACTGCAGTGGATGAGAAGGAGATAACCAATGCTTGTAGATAACCAGTGACTACATTTTAGAGTTCACTGATTTTAGAGTTCACTGGTTGATTTTGGAATAGATTTCTAACAAGATCTTAAAACACAACTGTCAGTTAAAACACAACTGTCATCTGAAATCAAATGTATAGTATATGTCCATCTGCATACATATCTATGTATTATTTGATATCCAGAAAGAGAAACAGTTCTACCCACTGATCCAAAAGATTTGTGTGTGGATTTTTGGGCCTGAAGTTAGGACAGCACTTCAATCCTAGCTGAATGAAAACCATTTAAAATAGGTGTGGAATGCTGCACAGCCACTACAAGGGTTCAGCTTGTTGTGTACATCTAGAGGAGGTTTGTTTTGTATAGTGTACATGCAGATCCTGAATACTTTCAATGTTCTGACCCATGTCCTATGACAAGTCATGAGAGCGGTGGTGGTCCAAAAAGTGCAGTTACAGAAAAGATACAGAAATTTATATTGACCGGAAAAAAAAACTACGACTCTATGCGAATCCTCTTTGACCTGTCAAAATAACCCCCATTTTATTAGGCTGACTAAACAGCCCCCCTGCAAAACATTTGGGTGGGAAAGCCGCAGCAGAATGAGGACAGAGCACGGTTCCCGCCAAAGTGTCACACACCTCATCCCCGGTTGCGCGTCTTCCCCACAGACAGCCCTATCTGATCTCAGCAGGAGGGCAGGCAGACACCCTCGGAAACTCTCCCACACACCCTCACGGCAGGGACAGCTGGCACACAGATTAAACAGCTACCACAAGCACATCTTAGGAGAACACACACCCACACACCGAGAATTGGCATGGCTCCACACAGACAGATTAAAACACAGAGGGAGAGCTCCACTACAGGGGGAATAACAGCATCTCACCCTGCAGCCGTCTACAACAGCTCCACCCTGCTCACCCCATACTGTTTCCTTAAAGCAATATGTAATGCTTAAGATGGACAGCTGTGCCACACGTGTTACTGCGTTCTTCTGCAGATGCCTTCAAAATGTTTTAGTGAACTGATGATGATGATGATGATGATGATGAAGGATAATCTCCTTCCACTTCTGGTTCTTAAGGCACTGGTCAGTTATGGCTCTAAAGAGAGAGTGCCTTTTCTCTGACTTAGCAAACTTTCATTCCAGTTTCACCGCTCTAGGACTGGCATGACACTTGTCTATGGATTAAATCAAACAGTACTTGATTCCTTTCGCACACAGAGCACACTCACATTAACATGTATGACATAGTACATACAACAAGGGTGTTGTCCCCCGCATTTTGTTAAAACAAAAATAAAGACATTTTAACTGAAATTTCTTGAACTTCATAAATCTTTCATTGTACACAAATCATTTGTTCTTACATTAATGAGGTGTTTTCTTACACCTGTGTGGTACACACAACAAAGTAACACCGTAGACAAACAAGGGGAGTTTACAGTACACATGGCCAGACAAACTGGCTCTGACCCCCCCCTAAATCTCAAAAAACTACAAAGGACGCTGTAAATAAACAATATGAACATAACGTAAAAAAAAAAGAAAGTATAAACAAAAATGGTTCTGCTTAATGCACACAGCCTCTTTGAGACAAACGTGTGTGAAAGTGCTGATGAACGTAGGTGGGTTTTGTCAGGGGCGCCTGATGGAGCCTGATGGCCTTTAGGGTCGTTACCCTTCCATTCCTCTAGGAAGCTTGTTTTCTGTCTCAGTTCTAGTTTTGGTCTGGTTACCTCCAGTAGTGCTCAGGGGGAAGGCGTTTCCTAGGACACACTGGAGCAATGGACAGCAGGGGAGCCCATCTGGGTGAGTACCTTGTCCAGCCACTGCAGGGGCCCGTTCAGGTGCAGTTCTATCCAGCAGGGGGTGCTAGTCACTGTCTGTCGCCTAGAGCGTAGAGGGCAGACAAAACAGAAGAGGAGAGATGGTGAGGGGACGGAAAACAAAGAAAAAGAGAATAAGGATGAAATGCTGTAAAAGATTAGGAAATTGAATCGAACAGATATGTGTCGGCGGCATCTTCACTGTTCACATCTACACAATCCCCAATGATGTGAATGCGGCGATGTAGCAGCAGGGAGCTGAGTGAGATGCGCAGGCTGCCAGGGCGTCTGGGTTTGAGCTCAGTTGCAGCGTAAACTCAGCTCTGTAGGAACCAGCACCACACGCCTCCACGCGCCTTCAGACTCTGGCGGGGATCACCACCACTGCCAAACACAGGCGTCTACATTCCACACTGCTGACCCAATGCCTCGGCCCGCTTCTCTGTATTTTACACATACACACACACACAAACTCTGGGAGCTTGTCCTTCCTTTGTGTCTCTCTTTCATAAACTCTTTCTGATGGAATATTAGTCTTCCCCTAAAATCACACACAACGCACTGGGAGAGCAGGTAGACCACATCTAGAGACACACAAGCACTAAACACACAGAGTAATTCCAAACTGGTGTAATTGGTGGCTTCCACTCCATACTCCTAATAGGGGAGTAACAGATGCTTTGACACCAGAGGACACGCTGAAGCCCAGGACAGCTCCGTCTGCCTGTCCTCCCTCCCTGTCTCTCAGGCTCTCCACGCGCGAGGAGTCTGCTGCTGTCTTCTGCAAAGCCCCAGAACTCGAACTCCCTCGCCTTTCACTGTGTGCTCTCTCTCTCAGCAATGGTCCTCACCTGCCAGCAGCAGCACCCCTCCCTCCCGCCCCTCCGCCACTAATGATGAGACCAGGGACAAATGAAAGGAGGGAACAGGGAGGACAGGGTGTGGGACGGTGAGTGGGACTGGGGGGGACGGGGGGTCGGGTTAAGCGAAGACGGAGTATGACAGAGTAAGACGAGACTGTGTCTGGATAAAGAGATTCAGGCTAAGGCACTTGTAGCTTTGCATTATGCTCTTCAGCGTATGAGGGAGACTTACAGTCTGCAATAATGCAGGGGAACATGGCCGCCCAAGCACCACAGCTGGCACGCTGGGGAATTTCATTTAATGTGCACTAATGGTGAAGAACTGTTCCATTATTCCAACATAAATAAGTTATATATAATAACATAATGTACATGATTTTTAAAAAGAGGACATTAATGTAGTGTGGAAGAGCTTGCAGTCCTAGAATTTACCTCCAAAATAGCACTGCAGTGGCTCATCTCAGACAAACCTGATGCCCTTTAAAACTTTTTAATTATATTAGGAGTGCATCTATGCAGTGTCAGCCCTTTCCTCTTGATATTTTTAACCAGACCAGGCAGGTTGTTGTAATAAGCAAAGAGGAGTGGGGGGTGACTTAGTAGTCTCAAACTGTAACTGATACCAATGTTGCCCTGAAACACAGAACCACTATGGAATCAGTTCCATCTTGAGTGATGCTGCCCATTTTTTGTAGTCCACACCTACAATGAGTCATCCTGATCCACTGCACCAAGATTCCTATATTCCACAAACCAGCAAAGTCTAATTCAGCTTCCTCTTTGAAAATATCCATGCATAATCTAACCTGTTCTCTGACAGCTGAAAGCTTTTCTGGTAACACTATTTGTTACAGGGGTTTACCGGAAGGCCTGACTACCAGACAAGCCACAAAAGCCATTGCAAGCAACCAGGAAACCAACTGGGATTCCAAAATAAAACCTACCAAGAATGGTAAGTGGAATTATGGTAACTGTGACTGAAAAGCATGTTTGAAAGTAAGAATGTGAATCTAAAATATTCACTACTCAGCCCTTTCTCTACTTATTTTGATATATCACATCACCCTACTTTTTAAAATCATGTTAAACATCTCCAATAAGGTCTCCGATAAGGGGATACAATTAGCCAGTGTTATTAATACTATCGTGGTGAAAAAGATCGATTTGTAAAAATGATCATTTTACTCCAACCCTAAATACTATCACATACATTGTTATACAATCCCTTCCCACCACCCAATACTCTAGTCCCTCTCTAGCCTCTATTTAGCACCATTACAGAGGAATCTGCTGGAGCAAAGAACCATTTCAAGGGCAGCTGAGTATTCTACTGAGACATGTGAGATGGGTGAGAGATGAGCGTTGGTGGATGTGACAGAATGATGGACGGTCTGGGAGAGTCCAAAGTCAGTTGACTTTGCTGTTAGAGAAGCTTCAGGTGCTGCCTGCCAATGGCAGATTTATGGTAGCCGAGCTCAGAGATACTAGTAGTTCAGAATCTGAATGAACGGGGCACATCACTTAAGTAGAAGGGTGTGAGCAGCTGATCCTGCAAGACAAGTAGCAAGAGAGTGAAGTGTCTGCCCAATGCACAGTGAGTAGTCTGGGAAACCAGAGTCGCCATCTCTTTGTTTCCTTTTTTGTTTTGTTTTTTTCTCTTTCTCTCAGTTTTGTTCCCTCGTTCTCTTCCACTCTCTCACTCTCTCTTTACTCTGCGGTGAATGTCCCTGGTGGAAATCCACAACTGCTTTTGATTATGGTCTTGGTTGCTCTCTTTCCAACAATAAGATTAGTCACTAGAGACAGAGTACTGGGAAAGGGAAAAGGAGAGAGAGAATAAGGAGCCCAGACCAGGAAACTCTGACACTTCTTGGAGCTCAGAGGGTGTGTATTTGTTTTTTGGCATGGTGTGACTTGCTAGCGCAGACCTAATAGTTTACATGGCTGGCGTGCTGAGCTAGGGGTGAGGGAGGTCTGGAAGGGCAGATGCTTCATTCCCCAAACGCCCTGCACCAGCAAACAGCAAACCAGCCCAGATGAACCCAGACGTTCTGGGAAACAGCCTTGCCCAGACGGTGCACACACCACCATCCTTCCGCGAACCACTCCACCAAGACTGACTGTGGTGCAGCCATCCTGCACCAGGATTCCCACATCCAGTAACTGAGTAAAGTCCAGTTAATCTCAGGAGTTCATAGCGAACAGCTGACTCGCTCGAGTTCCACTCCCTCTATCCAAACTAATAGCTTCTAATGAGTTCCACAAACCTCTGCAAGGTTTAGGAAGAGTAAGGAGAACTGATTCCTGAAACCATTTGTACCAAGTGGACCATTTTTCTTTGAGTGGTAGGAACGTTTGCTTATTTTAGTCTCTGGTGGTGTGCATGCCCACGGCTAACAGGAACAGCAGATAGAGAACAGATGGACCAGGACTGGGTGAAAATGTCCTCTTTTTAAGTCCTCAGATTATGCACTACATTCCTTCTGGGTGAAGACAGTTTAGAGGTGTCCGGGGACACATTTAATCATAACTGCAGCTCTGCTGTGGCACAGTGAGCCCCCTGGAAGCCCAGAAATGACGAGCAAGTGGTGTGGGGGTCCCAGGGCCCAGGGGTGGCAGGTAGGGGGCAGGGCGGTGACACACCTGTACTCTGCTCCCCAGCCCTTGACGAAGCTCATGCGGATGGTGCACATTCGTGTGAGCTGGTAGACGGCTTCGAAGCCCTGGTTCACCGACTGTGCCAAAAGTGCAGCAAACTCCTGGTTGTTGAAGATCTTCAGATTGCAGCCTGACGAGGAATAACAGGCAGACACATGTATTAATTTCGGATATCTAAGGGGAGGGAGAAACATAACAAAAAAAACATGACTTAAGGGTGTGAGCAGAATCCTAGTCTTAAATCAATGTGCTGTAATCCTTAAATCATTTTCCCAAGTGTGACATACTGTTTGGTTGAGATTCAACAAATGGTGAATCTAAACCAATGTGAAACACGTTTGAACAAGATTAGTAGAATCTAAAACTGCGTGCATAATCCATTCCCCACAGAAACACAGGAAGTGGATAAGAGCCTTTTCAGTGTGGATGCTAAAGTCTCTTTCTCTCTCTCTCTCTCTCTCTCACCTGGTGGGATTTTACACACTGTGGCAGGGTGCCAGCCGTAGCGCTGGTTACAGTTTGGACTCTGAACAAAGATGGCGCTGTCGCTGAGACACTCAGCAAACACTTCACCACCAATGTAGTATAAGCGTACCCCCCGACCTACAACACACACACACACAAATATCAACAGAAGTGGAAACCAAAGAGATTGTAAAAAAAAAAGAAATTGTAACTGATGTTTCCTAATCATTGCTTCAGGAGTAAGGATATAACATTTCCTGGCACAATTTTCCTCTATTAAGTCTTTACAATGACTCACAAACCATACTGCAATCCAACAACAAAAAGCAAGCCTTTCCTTTTGTGCTGGACTCTGGGCTAGCACATGTTGGAAGGGGGCACTGTGGGTGCATGTGGGTACCGATGTGTCTGCGTGTAAGCTCCACGGCTGCGTTGCGATTCACGTTGGACAGCAGGCCCAGGCAGAAGCGCTCGGAGTTGGACGGGTCAGTGAAGCCGTCCACCGTGAGAGAGGGCTGAGATGCGTGGAAGATCTCCCCCACTCGCTGGTTCAGCTCGTAGTACGATATGGAGCACCAGAACGCTGGCTCACAGTATGTAACCGGCTGCAGGTCTGAGAGGGGAGGAGCGATAGAGGAGGGGGGCAGAGAGAAAGACAAATGAAGAAATACAGACAGAAAGAGAGTGAGAAACAAGACATGAAAAGAGTGGAACAGGGAGCAAGATGGTGTGAGTCAGGGAGAAAGAGAGAGAAATACAGAAACATGGAAGGAGACAAACAATGAGAGCAGGGGAGAAAGACTCAGAGACAACAAAGAGAGAAAGTGTGAGAGAAGAGGAGGAGGAGAGAGGGATGGCCAAGGAAATGGTGAGGGAAAACAAACAAACAAATGACGAAAAAGGAGGGAAAAGGAGAGAAAAGGAGTTTCAAAATAATGAGCGGGTGGAGATCGATGACACGGTAATGTCAGTATCCAACGCAGATTCCCAGAAATACTAAGCGACAGCAGTGGAAACACCACCATCCCTCGGATACACATACACACACTATGGCTTTATTATGGTTAGTGCGACGCAGGCACACCATGATTCCTGTAACTGAGAAAAGAAACGAAAGGAAAGAAAAGACCAGCGGATCCGGCCTGGACGAGTGAAACGCCCAGATGAAACGTGTGGATGTGGGATTATTTATTATTCCAGAAGCAGTGAGGAAGACGAGCCCCATATGGGATTCTCACTTCAGATAAAGAGCAGCAGGGTATGGTAATGCAAGTGAGGTGTGGGTGGTGTGTTTGTCCAGGGGACTGTGCAGGGGTCGGAGGCAGGGAAGACAAAAGGCTCATTCAGCTGGAGCTTCCTCTGGGGACGCCACCGGAGGGAGAATCTCAAAACACATGTATACACACACCTGCGTGTGTATACCACCCCCACACACCCACACATGAACAAATACACACATGCTCACACGCACACATATACACACATCTGCGTGTGTATACCACCGCCCACACACCCACACATGAACAAATACACACATGCTCGCACACACACATATATACACACACCTGCGTGTGTATACCACCCCCACACACCCACACATGAACAAATACACACATGCTTGCACACACACATATACACACACACATCCATGTACAAGTGTAGATACACACAAATACCTGCAAACACACACATAAACACACACACACACACACATATGAAGGCCTTACCTAAGTTGTTATGTGCTGGAGATACAGGGTTTGGTGACAGGTTTGGAGACCCTGAAGACAGATACAAAGATGACAGCCACAACTGAAGGTATTCCCCTGAATTTTACATCAAACACCACAGATAGCACTAACACAGAATTACACAATATGGTTATCTTGTTAAGTACATCCTAAACATTTCAGGATACATGAGGGTTACAGTCACACATGGTCTATGAGTCATATGTGGTCTGCTCCTCCAGTTACCCCACCCCCCAACACACACACACACACACATGCCTTCACCCATGGAGCACACAGAGGTTAAGTGCCACCTTACACACCCTACAAATACTGTAATTTATTAAATGATTTAAGTGCAGGTGTTCACCACCCCCACTCTAAAAGAAAGGAGATTCAGCAAGTATGCAGCATGGTTACAAACAGCTCTTAAACACAGCTGGGTTTGTCTAAAGGTCTCAACCTGTGTCCATGCTATGGTTCATCTGGTGGTCACTGGTCTCTCCATCCTCGCTGAGGTAGCCTGGAGGAGGTGTCTCTGAAACACACACACAAACATCACCCACACACAGCCACATCCACACCCACACACACACACACACACACACACACACACAAACACTGGTGAACACAAAGCCTGCAAACAGGTGCAGTACACACAAACACATACGCTGGTGACTCATGAGGTCTT
Source organism: Brachyhypopomus occidentalis (assembly GCA_020368025.1). NCBI lineage: Eukaryota > Metazoa > Chordata > Actinopteri > Gymnotiformes > Hypopomidae > Brachyhypopomus > Brachyhypopomus occidentalis. Next base: position 2,334,415 of record JAGXOD010000007.1, on the reverse strand, counting down.
TTCCTCATGAATGAGCTTCCTATTTAGGATCGGTTTGGTTTCAGCAGCAGGACAGCTCTGCCCAGGAAATGGAAAAGCAAATTCTGCATTACAGTAACTGACCACAGTTCCCAACCTTGAAAAACATTACCATTCTGGGTGAGGTGGAGTCAAGAGTGTAAACCATGAGCAGAATCAGGCCCGGGTGGCATCCATCACGCTGTCTTTCACTTATATCCAGTGTCCTTTATTGTGGTCGGGACAAAACCTCCCATTTAACCACTCATCACTCATTAGTGTTTACCACAATACACTATAATGCAAAAACATCTAAATAGAGAAAGTCAATGTGTCATATTTTTAACTGTGGTTCCTTGTGTCTACAATACCACAGTACTGTAATGTGTTTGTATGTGTGCAGTACTCAGTGTGAGTCCCATCAATGAATCCTAAAGAAATCTGGGGCAGTTCCTATTATTTTGTCACTGCTCTGGGGAACTGAAATGACGGCTTTAAAGTGCAGAGAAGGGGATCGCGCGTGGATCTAATTCTGTTTTTTTGTATTTTTCATTCAAAGGTAGATGTAAATTAAAGGTGACATTCAGCAGTCTAATCCAATATTCTGGAGCACAGACAAAACAACACACATCTATCCACTGTCCAACTACATACTGCACTGTACAAATGTGTGAAAACACCTACATTTAAGTGTGTACCATCCCAACACACACACACACACACAGTCTGAGACCGTGTCTGCTGTTCTCTCAGTCTGCTCCCTGGTGTTTTCTCTGCTGTGTGTGTGTGTGTGTTACCAGTGCTCAGCCCTGCACAGCGTGGCAGCTTGGAGCAGACTGAGGAGGCGGAGGCCCTGAGCTAAACTGTTTCTCTGTCCGCTTGGCCTGTCTATCTGCTTGGCGTGTCTGTCTGCTTGGCCTGATCTGCCTTCTGACCACAGGCTCCATGACCGAAAGACCTGCGTCTGTAGTCAGAGCTTCCGCAGTCCTGGACTGAGAACAGGTAGCACTGAGGCAAACTGCCCCAAGGCTCAGGGCCGTTTTTTGCCCTACGGCTCAGGGCCTTTTTTGCCCCACGGCTCATGGCCCTTTTTTGCCCTACGGCTCAGGGCCTTTGTTGCCCAAAGCCTCAGGGCCTTTTTTGGCAACCATATTTTACTTTTACTTAGGTCTGGGTTTCTCAGTTGTCAGTGTCAGGTTTCACAAGTGGTTGGAAGATTAATTTCTGTCATGTGGTTGCTATATATCTTTATGAACCTATAATGCCAAAGCTGAGGCACATACACAAACATACATACAGAGCATAGAGCATGTGCACAAACTCACCCATGCACCCTCTTTTACACTCACATAACTTCTCACAATATCGAATACCCTCTCAAAATTTCCCATAACGTCTAATAACCTCTAAATGTCTCTCATCCTCTTCTCTCACCTGGGATGTAGTTGCTCTGGGGTTCAATGCCTGCAGGGAAGTTGGTGTTTTCAGGGATGGAGTGGCTATAGTCATCCAGAGGAGGAAACTTACTGGGGATCTCTGTGTTGCGAGGCACTAGCACTGGGGGCAAGACTGCAAAGAGAGACACACTTATGTATTAGCACCACACTTACAACAGTATCTCTAACACACACACACACACATGCACACACACACAGGTTTATGACCTTAACTTCAGTAACCAAAAATAAATACTTTTGGCTCTTCAGTTTTTAAAATGAAATAGTAGCATTCTGCTAGTCCTGACAAGGTAAACATAGCCTGATATTTTTGTCCCAAAAATGTATAAAAACACACACACACACAGTCACCACACTCCCTACAATGTCTCTACAACACAGAGACACTGCAGAGAGTGAGGTGTGTGTTTGTGTTTGTTTTCATACAATTATAAGATCAGCGCTTCAGTATTTAAATATCACACGAACTTTAAATATCATCTTAAAAATTGTGCACATCTTGCTCTAATTTATATACTTAGCATACAACGAGTTTGTATTTGCACTTTCTGTTGCACTTTCTGGTGTGTCTCTCACCTGGCGTCTCGACGCGCTGGTAGTGGTAGGGGTTCACACACACCTCATCCTTCTTCATGTGGAAAGCAAACTCACACAACTCAATTGCACGCAGTTCATGATGGGACTGCAGGTCTGGCCAGCGCCACAGCCGGCAGTAGATCACATGGGGGAGACCTTTCCTATGGGACACCTGCAGACGCCCATCCAGAGACCTGCCAGACAGCGTGTGCAGGAGAGAGAGGGAGAGAGAGAGGGAGAGAGAGCAACAGACAGAGAGAGAGAGAGAGAGTAATGGAGTGGTTAGACTTTGTAGACATGTGTATTGACAATATTAAAGTCATGATCAACTGTGCATTTATTACAAGCAGCTCATTGTTATATTGGCTTCTCACCTGCAAACCTATAACCCTGATGTTACAGTAAAATGCAATGTTATTAACATTACAAAATTTCTTTACTGAGGTTAGAAACTGATCAGTGGAGTAGGAGGCTAATGAAGGGTGCATGGCAACACGTGGTAATTATGCACCAATGACATGTCCCTATAAGACAGGTGTACCCACAAAGTGGCCAATGAGATGAGGTGTAAGCAGGTTCTAATAAAGCACCATGACTTTGGTTGAGATGACAGCAGTGTGATGCAGCCAAAATGCAGCACAGTTTATAATTATGCACTCGAACATATGGCTGAAAAACAAGCATAACATGAAGTACAAACACGAGGAGTTGTTATAAGAGCGGAACCACAACGGGCTTTAAACCTGCACATCAAGTACTGCACATCAAGTACGTACAGACCCCATGTAACAGACTACACCAGTTAGGCCTCCTTATCCTGCTCCAGACAACCTGCCTCTAGCAGCACCAGAGTGCACTCAGCCATGCTAACACCGTCTTACATGGACTTATGAGATCACCACAAGGCATCTCATCTCCTCTCTCTCTCTCTCTCTCTCTCTCTCTCTCTCTCGCGCTCCTTTGCACACACATCTGTTTAACTCCAACATGCACAGACATATGACACATGCGCACTCAATCGCTTCATGAAGGCAATGCCCAAAAGCTCTTTATGGAGTTCTGGTTAGTGTGAAGGAAATATCCCAGCATTTCACCTCTACTGTCCCCTCCCCCCTCCCCGCACATATGTTGTCCTCCTGCAGTGGGGGCCAGGGGGCGTGGCCCAGGCTGGGGCCAGGCGCAGAGGAGGCCATCGCACAAGCACAGCCCCGCTGGGGAACTGCTAGCATTCACCACGGTGACGGCGGCGGCTAGAGTAGCAGCAAAATGTGGTTTCAGTTTTTCGAAGATTTCACTTTGCTAGAAGAGGGAAAAAATATGGAGGAGGAAAAAAATAAGAATGATGTAAAAAGCAGAAAACCAGACGCCCCAGTGTGTGAGTGTGTGCGTCTGAGGGAGAGAGGGAGGGAGAGAGGGAAAGGAAGATAGAGAGGGAGAGAGGGGGAGAGAGAGGAGAGAGGGAGGGAGGGAAAGGGAGAGAGAACAACACAGCACAGCTACCAAATAAAGGGCTACAGTAGAAATTAATTATGCAACAGCTCTTGGTTTATTCAGCTGTGGCCTAATTTTTTAATAATGTACAGCTCTTCTCTTAGTAATACTCTGTACAAGCAGTAGCAAAGTCACTCATTCACACACACACACACACACACAGTGAGAATCAGGGGTGGCTGAAGAAGGAAGGGCAGGACAGTACTTCAGTCTGTGCCTATAAACTGACATTTCTTCTGGTTTAGTGTTGCACCTGCAAGACCACCAGCAAATTAAGATTAAGCACTGTGAACACAGAGAAAGAAGCAGAGAGAGAGAGAGAGAGAAATGGAAAGGGAGAAAGTGAGGGAGAGAGAGAAACAGAGAGAAAGAGAGTGACGTCTCGGGTTTCAGACCTCAGAGGGGTGTCACCAAATCTATCAAAGGTACTAAAGATTTCGTTAAACCAAACTCATTAAACTACACTCAAAAATTTATTCAGCAGATCAGTAAATATTTCTAAATGAAAAATGTGTTTTTTTCTAAATTAAAATACTAGGTACTTGGATTTACTTGATCTTTAAATATGAGTTTCATATTTAAGTTATGCTAGTAAATTGTTAATAAAATAATGTTAATAAAAAATGTAAAGTGTATGTTTTACTTAATATATTCCGTTCATTCTACAAGCATTTTGTAGCATCTCGTAATTCCTTGAAAAAGAGGAATAACTAAGTATTTTTTACTGGAATCCACTTACTCTCGCGAATCAACGGATGAGGCGTTGAAGATGAGAGTGAAGGATGCAGAGAATGATTAGGAACAGAATAGCAATGAAAACAGTATTGGTGTTGTCATTTTATTTTACAAGTCCACGTGTACTTAAGATAAAAGGCGATAGGTTACACATCCAGCTGAAACTCGTGGTGATCAATGGCTGCTAAAGCTGAACCTTAATTGTCAGGCGATGTTTTACTTAAGTTTCAGGGTTCATACACCTTTCCAAGGTCGCTTTTCAATATTTTCCAGCACCTTACAGCTGAACTAAATTATACATTTATACAAATATACATACTCAAAATGATTAATGCAATTTTTATCACATTAGAAGAGATGGTTCCGTGTTTGGTAATAGAAGAATAAACTTGTTGGCGTGTTAAGGTAGCTAAAGTAGCTTTATATATGCTTAAAATACAGCCTCGGAGAGAGAACATGAAGACGTTAAGATTGTGCGTTTTGAAAATAAAACTACCATTAAATGAAATATATCCTATCTTGGTTAGGATTTGCTCTGGAGCAATCCTATTTCAATCCAGTTTTCAAGTTTCGCACTGGAATTTCTTTTTAGCTTATTTTTTTCGGGTAGCTGCGTAGGGAGTTAGGGATGCAGCTTTGTAACGGGAGGGTTGATGGTTCGCCTCCCTGAACAAGGCAACCCAGCTCCTAGGTGCCATGGTTAGGCCTGCCTTCCCGCTCAGCTGTGCTTATGTGTGTGTGCTGCATGGATGGGTTAAAGGCAGAAGACCAGAGGTCAATTTGTTATGTGTGCCAATTACATGTTGTGGAGCGTAATGCATAAATTGTGTTTTCTACTTTCTAAAAATGACATTCTGTTAACAGAACAATGATCTAGACCACAGATGATATCTTGTCATCTGTGGCCTCATATCATATCTTGGCGAAAACTCAGAGAAGACCTCCTCGAAGATTATCAGGCAGGTTTTAATAATAATTTTTTAGAATTCATCTGTGAATATGTACTGCTTTGTATGATATGTATTGTACTTTGTATAATACTCAACTTTCCCACAACTTTTCACATGATTTGACCTACCGGTATGAGGACATCAGTGCAGGACACACTAACACATCATCACCACACCAGGGTCAGTACAGTGCTGACAATTATCCACCACCCACATTTACAGTAGCCCCCACTACCGCCCCCTGAACGTTACTGTGGGGATCCTAGAGGGTCCCGAGGTTTCCTTCTTCAGTGCTCCTTTGCCTTTGAACAGCAGCCTACCAGATTCTCCTCTGATGAAGCTAAGGTACATTGTCTCTCTCTCCTCTCGGTTGGGTCTTTGCTTGGGCTACTCCCATGTGGGAGCACCAGCCTGACATTTGTGCCTCCGCAGAGTGGTTTGTGGCGGCCATGCGTCGGACCTTCCACCATCCCTTGTCTGGGAAGGTGACCAATTCTCGCCTCCTATGAATACGTCAATGAATCGTTGCCCGATAACTCCATTGAGTTCTGGACCCTGGCCGCTGAGAGTGGCTGGAATTCCGAGGCACTCATGGCTGCTTACCAACATGGTCTAAGCGAGGAACTCAAGGATGAGTTGGTTCCAGGTGACATTCCTTCAACGTTCGAGGACTTTGTGGAGATAGCCTTAAGGCTAGATAACAGGCTTGTAAAACACAGGGACCAGAGGGTGCGTCAGCAGCACGGAGACCCCTGTTGCTCTCTGTTGTGGATCCCCTGAGTATAGCGACCTCAAGGAAGTTTTCTGGAAGAAAAAAGCCCAGTTATTGCCTCTTCATCTGCCTTACGACATCGCCATCAACCTGTTGCCCGGCATGAGTCCCCCACGGGGCTGGTTGTTCTCCCTGTCTGCCCCTGACGGCAAGGCCATGGAGGACTACATCCAAAAGTCCTTGCCCACGGGCAGGAAAAGGCCTTCTAACTCTCTGGCTGGAGTGGGTTTCTTCTTTGTTGGTAAGAAAGATGGGGGTCTGCGCCCCTGTATTGACTACAGGAGCCTCAATAAGATCCCGGTCAAGGACCATTATCCCCTGCCCCTAATATGTCCTTGGCCTGTGAGGTACTGCAGCAGGGCTCCTTTTTCACCAAACTGGACCTGTGCAGTGCCTTCAGGCCATTATGAGTATTTGGTTATGCCCTTCGGATTGATGAATGCTCTGGCTGTCTTCCAACGCTACATCAACGAGGCTTGTAGGGAGGCACTGGATCATTACATGTTTGTGTATCTGGATGATATTCTTATCTATAGTAAGAGTGTGGGGAGCATGTAGTTCATGTTCTCCAGCTCCTCCTCGACCACCACCTCTTCGTGAAGCAGGAGAAGTCCGAGTTTCACATTAGGACAGTTACCTATCTCGGGTTCGTGATCTCTCTAAACCATCTGTGTATGGATCCAGCTAAGATCCAGACTGTGGTTTAGCCTACATCTCTCCGCTTGACCCAGTCCTTTCTGGGTTTCATGAACTTCTTTCTGGGGTGGGTCCTATCTACCCAAAACCCTGTGGTGGCTCACCTGATTCACCTCTGGCTAGCCCCACGTTATAGCAATTATAGCCTACAACCTAATTTCTACTATATACACGGAATAAAGATATATACTTTCATTTATTCAACAAAAGTAATTTTTCTCAAAAAACTGAAAACTGAAAAAGTGCAAATGTATGCGAACTCTTAGTTAGTAGCTCGTGGCACCTCCTTTTGCAGCTATTCAACCAAACAATGCACATGCTCTGATTCCATGTTTCATGTAGTCTGCTGGCAACTAACACATTTCCATCAAAACAAATAAATGGAATTAATGAACATAAACATGACATTTCATATACAAACACTGGTGATGATGATAAAATAAGAGAATTATGGAAAAGCAATAGAAAAATCTAAAGTGTGAGTTCAAACTTTCAAGCAGCACTGTACGTTCATCAAAAACTAAAATACTGGCATGTTTAACCAGCTTGCCCAACAAACCAAACAGTTAGGGCTACAACTTTATAGTGCAGTGTGTATTCAAAGAAGGCCTCTCGTCAGGCCTGTGTGGTGAACAGCTCCTTGGGAATGATCACACTGCAGTCCTGCCCCAGGCACTGGACACCTGCATCATACACAACTGCTGCTGTGTTTTAGATAAGCATCAGACAGACACTCACACCCCACATATCCACAGAGAGAGAGAGAGAGGGAGAGGAGGGAGAAGGTTATGCTGGTTCAGCAAACCTTCTCAAGTCCCTTAGAAATCCAGGGCATGGATACCATTCAAGTCACACACTTTATTTACCCCAACAGACAGACCGACAGAGAACGATTTTACAAAGCAACAGTCTTTTCATACACTGGACAACTTTCAGCTTCTACTGGGTAATGTCTAGATGGTGAAATGACTGAGAACAATTAGTTTGGAGCAGCAGGCAGGGATTCTCCGTGCACTGACCTTGGCTCTGGGTTAGCTCACAGTGAAAAGGCTCTTTCACTTGACACTCTGCATGCCTTCAGTTCCTTTACAAACAGGGCAAAACATTCAGACAATATTGTTGGCGGAGATCACCAGGAGCTGAACTGGCACGGGGAGTAGAATGCAAAGTATTGATTTTGCTCTTGGGAATTTTGGGAAAGTAGGTGAACAGCACCATAGAGCAGACACACACACACATCCACACACCCACACACATACACACACACACACACTCAGATACACATCCAAAGGGAAGGTCTACCATTTGTCAGCTGTCACTTGAGTAGAGAGACAGTTGAGATTTGAGACGACAGAAAAAGAGAGAGAGAGAGAGAGAGAGAGAGAGGTAATTGTAATTCCAGAGAGAGAAAAGTGACAGATAATTCCAGAGAATGAGAAAGAGGGAAGTTGAGAGGGAATAAGAGAGAGTGAAGTAATTCCAGAAAGAGGGGTTAGTGCTGTTTGGAAGGAGTGGAAAGTGGGAGATGACCCCACTATTTAACACAGCCTGAACCTCACTACCATTACACCACTCAACACCAATGGTTCAGCGCTGGATCTTTCTTTCTTAGTTACTTCAAAGGTACATATTTAATGTTAAAGTATTATGTATGATCTTTCATTTTCTAGTGTATAAGAGAAATAACTTTAAGACATCACTTTAATAAGAAAAGTTAATAATAAAGTAATAAATATACTATTATTATAGTCTTTGCAAGAGAGTATTGTTATTGTAGTCTTTCTTGAGGATTACTGATAGGCCATAGCATCAGTAATATTGCTTTTTATGTGTTTGCTGAAAGACTCCTGTGCATTTCTTTGGTTCGCAAACCTTTTTGTCCCATACAGGTGTGCAGGTGCTATGACTGCTTCAGGAAGGTCAGAGTGATCTCTCTGGTTACTAATATGCACCGATTCTATCTCTGCAACCCCCCACCCCCTGGGTCGGAAATGTGGAGTTGAGTCACGAGAGAATGTTTGTGAATATTTCCATGAATGAATGTTTGAATGAGTGTGGTCTCAAGTAGCCGTGACAGTCAGTATTCAAGGCCTTTGCACTGCATGTAAAAACAGAATGCAATCCAAGTTTTGAGAAACTGCAGAGACACTTGCAAGAGGCATTAGGAGCTCTAAGAGACATGAACGATCTGAACTCTGTTAATGTGATGCACAGAAGTAGACTAAAGGAGGGGGAGGGGAGGACTTAGGCAGGGGGATAGATAGGCCAGACTGCTTCCAACATACCCCCCCCACTCCCCCAAATACTCCTTCTGCAAACACTACTACTGCCCCTCCCCCTACCGGCTGGTCTAAAGCCAGACAGCACAGTGATAACATGCAGGCTGTGGCCAATTGTGGAAGCCCTCACTTATTCAGTGTGGGGCAGAAGATCTACATTAATCTTGTCAGTCGCAGCCTCACATTCACAGCCACACACGGTTGTCCTCTACCACGTGGCAGTACCACCATTGTTAGAGAGTGAAGGCTTTCACACCTCCCCCTTAAACTCATCTAGCCTGACGTCACAGTTCCATCTTTACTGTGCAACTCTTCCAAGCATCTCGACACACCCAGAGGAGAGCGCTACGCACTCTGCTTTTCTATATGAGTACGCAGACGTCAGCATCACTGGAACTCAAAGGCAGAACCGCTTGGCTGTGAGAAGTACGACATGTGGTGCTGATGTTATTTGTTAAACTGAAGGCATTAATAATGGTCTCTGGGACCCCTTAACTATGTGCACTGTCCATTGTATCAGCACCTATTCTGATCCCTGAGTGCAAAGCAATACCAGAAAGAGCCAAGCAGCAAAACCCCAGCTTCCCTTCCACGTGGACGCATTCCTGCCCCTCTGCTAAAGTAATTAGGGCCTTACTTGTATAAACAGAAATTAGCTAGAGTGTAATCTGCAGGTGATATCACCAGTCAGCTGGGCACCCAAAATCAGCAAGGGGGGGTGGGGGGCATGAGGGAGTGGGAGGTTGCAATACGACAGACTGGACACAGCCATCATCGTCCTGTAGCTCTATGGTCAGTGTAGAATATGAGAATGCAGCAGAGGATTTGACCTGACACTGCTGACCAACTCCAGTGTAGCGGATGTCCCACACTGTTCCCTGCCAACATCATCACGGAAGAGAAGAATACTGGCTATGGACCACTTATGGTACAAGGCAGCATTGCATCATTAAGGGATGATCCACATCTAGCCTACGTGCACACACACACACACACACACACTACTGCTGAACCACAGCATAAATAGGATAACAGCATTTAGAAGCCTACCCATTCTGCCCATCTGCTTTATTAGGCGTTATGCTAGATCCACAAGCTCACCCTGGTAGCCCATTATTGCAGGCCCATCACTGCTAGTGGAGGAGTGTGCACTCAAGACGCTCACTTAAGTAGCAATTTCCAGAACTTGAATATGCACTCAACTACTAATTTCGAGTAATAATGTAAAGCATGATATTGTGTTTTTGTTCTGCACTGACCCCCAGCACACGCCTTTGTGCAGTTCTGACATGCAACAGCATGAGACATATTACTGATCTTTACCCGATAGTCATCTATCACACCAATGACATTTCAAAATACAATTGTAACGTATTTCCCTGTAATTTTGTTGTTTGATATGAATTTCAAAGTATAAAGGGTAGAAATAGCCACTTTAGTCTTTGAATAAATGGCCGAGATTGACTGGATTACTCTGTGTACACTCCCCAAAGACATTAAAGTCTCACAAAACGCACAGAGAAGCTTCAAAACGTTTACAAGCTAACCCCGCCCCATGTCCACACGTACACACACACTTCAGAAACGCTTCGCAACCTCAAAGAAGTGCTGCATTCACGGATGTCTGTGACCCCATGCGACGCCCAACAGCGGCGTCTGTAATGTGCACAACCCCGGGCAATGGCAGAGTGGCACAGAGCAGGCTTGTTGTCTGCTGTACAGAGTGGCTGTTATCCTGACAGATAGGATGCAGGTGAAGAGCTTTCTAAACCTCCAACCCCCAGCAGTAACCACAAACCAAGCAGTAGCCTATGCCCATACATACACACACACACACACACACACAGGCACCAGACACACATATGCATGCTTTTACTGTCTGACTGATCCAACCACACATGACTATAGACAATGCATAGACCTACAGGGCTGCACACAGTGCACACACACACAGAGTAATTATACAGTCTGACAATTACATACATGCACGGACACATTCAATGCACTGACAAGACTCTACAAACACACCAAAATGCCTACGCACTAATGCACAGATAACAAACTATATAGAAAATCCTCACCACAACTGCCGTCAGACCTGATACCTGTGCTCTGCCTCATCACTGGGAATGTACAAACTCAAAATGCTTTCCATACACGCACACACCAAAATAATTGTTTAAAAATGAATGCTATGCCATATTGTTAAATCTACTGTGAATTATTCCATAACTACACTGAAAACTAAACTAGTTATGTAGTTATAAGAGTGAGTAATGACAATGTGAACAGACCAGCAGGTTCGTTGTAATGTAATGGGTTAAATGAACAAAACTGCAAAACCTTAATGCCAATCCTACTCATGGAATGATTAAAGTTTGACTACTGATCTCTCTGTGAAATTCTTTAAACGAATCTCAATCCAGCAAATTAAACTAGCAGCATTCACCACTCCACTAAAGCAACAAGAGCTGTTGCTGAACGTTGATTTCACTGTCTGCCTCCTCTAAACAATAACTCTGACTCATCTTTCAGAGTCTCAAGTTCATCTCCTGCAGACGACCTTCGCTTTGAAGGTGCGCTCCTGCCCACGCAAAAAAAAGGCTCGGCAGATCAATTAAAAAAAAAAAAACAACCCGATCCTCCTTTAGCTTATCAAAAGCTACTCTGAATCACAGGATGCAGCATAGGATTTCAGGATGTTCAACCCGAGGCCAGACGTTTCTTCAGGGCACACACAGAACCGGCCTCCAGGAGAAAGATGAACTACACTCACAACGGCAGGCGTCGCCTGGCCAAAACCTACCTCACCAACCTTTCTTGTTTACGCAAACCGTTCGAAGCCCACTACATGACCGGGCTCCGTGGGCTTCAGCAGGCTTTGAACTTTTTGTTAAGGGCCTGCGAAGAGACACCGAGACATACGGTTAGAGACGCGGTGGGCGTCTCTGAGTACACATATAGACCCGTGCAGGCATGCTCTCCACTGCTGACTCTCTGCTGGGTTAAGCCGGATGTGCGTGAGGTGGGTGGGGGGTTTGGGGGGGGGGGGTCTGTGGTGACACAAACAGGTGCAGCGTATCGCTTTTAAAACTCAAGGCTTCCAAATATCAAAGCTGGCAGTAACTGAGATGAGGATGATTTAAAAAGAACAGGGTACATTTCATACACAGGTCAAATCCATGGCGAAGATGCTGATGTGGGGAGCCCCCTTTGAAGAAGTAATTTAGGCCAAGAACAGATGCAATGTGTTTGGAGACACTACGCAGAGTTCTCAGACTTGTTTTCTGTTTTTGTTTATGAATGCTGCAACCAAGCTTTATATGCCTTTGTTACTGCTTATTTAAATGTATTTCATTTAAATGTATACTATGAAGATGCGTTTCAATTTTAAAAGGCATAAGCTCAAAATTTTGCAGGGTTACTCTGCAAAAGTCCTTTGTCAAATGCCGCTTTCTATAGCTTACATTGCACCTGCGCTCACACGCCCTTTCCAAAAATGTAGGCATCAAAGTCACACTGCAAAATATGCGGAGGCTTATGACACTCGTGCAGCCAACGGTCGGGTGCGTCCCTCCGAGGCCTGAGCAGACCCTGCTTAGACTCGCACTAACCCCCCCTACCATACACCCCCCCCTCACTATAACATGCCTGCGGACCTCGTCAGCGTACACCGCAAGCAAAGATCGACAGACCATGGCGTTCCAAAGACCTCCAGGTCGAAGGGAAAGCAGTCAAAAAAATAAATAACGTGTACTCTGACAGATGGTAGGCCAAAGGTGTAGGCAAACAGGCAACACTTTGAAAGGATGGTATGATGCAGAGGTGCAGTAGAAAAAAGTACAGAGGAATAAACAAGCTTCACGCATTAAAATGTAATACATAGGTTTTTGCCTTTCTTAAGGCCTTATCATTTGTCCTATTATTATAAAGCATTATTATCGTTGTTATGAATGGGTAAAAACTAGTTGACATCACAATTTGTTCTGCTTTCTTCTTAGCACCAATTCATGTTAAGCCATGTTACTCCTCTGCTGCGCTCTCTTCACTGGCTTCCTGTAGCTGCCCGCATCAGATATAAAACCCTGATGCTGGCCTACAAGGCTAAGAATGGACCAGCACCTCCATACATGGTGGCAATGGTCAAATCCCGATCTGTACCCAGAGCTCTTCGAGCTTCAAGCACAGCTCGGCTTGACCCACCATCTCTCAGAACACATGGAAAACATGCATCCAGACTTTTTTCAGTTCTGGCACCTCAGTGGTGGAACGAACTTCCCCTGAGTGTCCGAATGGCAGAGTCTCTTGCTGTTTTTAAGTGAAGACTGAAGACACATCTGTTTCAAGAGCACTTAAATTAAATTTTACTACACTAGCATTTATTAAATATTTGTGACTTTAATGACTTTTCTTGCTTTTATCTTTTAAGTAGGGTTTTTTCAGTATATATTTGAGTATATCTAGGCATCCATACTGAATCTGTATCTAATAATATCTTTGTTTAAAGTTTCTTCCTGATTTTAACCTAAACTAACTAGCTAGAGATTTTGTTCTGAGTAAAACAATGAAGCACTTTTTGTAAGTCGCTCTGGATAAGGGCGTCTGCTAAATGCCGTAAATGTAAATGTAAATCATGTCCCCTTACAACACACACTCACTCTCTCTCTCTCTCTCTCCCTGTCTCTCTGCCTACCTTTCTCCACCTCTCTACACCTCTTTCTCTCCTCTTCTATATCTCTTACTCTCTATCCTTTTCTCCCTGACCTCCACCTCTCTCTCTCTCTCTCTTTCTTCCTCTGTCAGTCAGCAGCTCTTTAAGTTGTAATTTTCCATCTTTCATAGTCAGTGTAGCTACGACAGGATTCTGGAACTACACACAGGCCTGAACCTCTGCACCCTCGTTAAGCCAGTGTGAGACGAGGCAGAAAGGTATGAGGAATCTAGCACCCCAGAACAGCATTTCTTAAAGAGGAGGAGAAGCCACTGTCTGGGCGTTCACACTGAGCCAGCAATACAGGCCAGGGCTGAATGCCATGCTGATTCAGAATACTCAAACAAGTAGGTGAAGTACTGAAGTCTAGAGGAAAATTGTGGAAGCCTGGACACCATAGCAAAGAGTTTACGGACACACAGGAATGTACTATGTAGTTAATGTAGTAATTTGATTATAGTCAAGTAAGATTTTGAGCTTCAACTAATAAATCATTAGCTAAAACATTTTAGTTTACTCTTATACACCTCACCATTTATCTCTGTATCCACTTTTGGCTCTAAGGTTGCCGTACTGTCCTACACCATCTAGACCATCTGCATGAAGCTGAACAGAGCTCTTCCTCCCATATTTCCCCATAGCTGGGTTTCTCTCACCCATCTTGCTCTGCATTCACTAAGGCTGTTCACTGGGACAATGCTTTCACTCTGCTATGTTGTTTAGAAACAAACCCAGCAACAACAGCGCTGCAGGCAAAAAAAAAAAAAAAAAAACACACAAAAAAACCCAGAGCTGCTGAGCAACACGCTTTCTACCCGCACATGCTCACTGTGCCCCAAAACACTAGCGAATCTCTATATAAAGACTAGCTGTGGAAACGCCCATATATATAGACATATATACATACATAACATTTGGGCATGTCTGTGTGATCTTGCTCTCCCAGTATCTTGAGGTGACATATCAGGAATACAGTTTGCTCCTCTCCAAAGCTGGAATATCTCCTGCGGACAGGAATCTACCAGCCTGAACACGCATCTTTAGGCCGGTTTTAGGCCTGCTTTCAAAGTGGCCAAAGCATAGGTGTAAGTTTGTGTTTGGGTTGAAATTTGAAGTTGAAATGATCTGTATACTACTGGGCCAAAGTAAAGAAACCTTGGCCAAGGCACTGCTGATGAAGCCCTGTGTGCATTGTCTGACATAGCCAAAGGACTCCCACTTTGACCCTCCTAAAGGAGAGATGGTCTGACAAATACAAACTGATGGTAGAAGACTGATGTGCAAACACTATACGGAGTAAGACGAAATAGTGGTATAATGCTGGTACACTTCTATGATAGTGGCCCGAAGTCGGAATGGTGGTTGGTCAGCATCCCCTACCGTGATAAAACAAGATCATCTAGTAAAACGCAGGGCAACGAATTCAAGTAAACAGTTTATGCGACACAACATGCAACCTCCAATTTTCGTGACCGAAAGCACAACATGCACTGGAGTGGATAGGACGATTTAAAATCTAACTAGTTAGCTGCGCGTTTTCATCAGTAATGCAACCACACACTCTATCTGACACACACACACACGCACAATGCACAGTAGCTTAAGTGCGAGAGATTAAGGTCATGTTATATAACATTATGAGGCAACACGCTACAACCAGGGAAAGGCTGAGGCACTGTGGCGATCTTGTCTTAAAACTGGAATCTCTGAACCGCAAGCGTGCAGTGTGGTTGTGCATCCGACCATGAGGAGTACGCTGGCAATTTCTACATTCTTGGGTCTGCTTAAGTTTCCTAGATGGAAATGATAGCTCAGTATGTGTAAACAGGCTATGGCGTTTAGTCTTGTCTGTGCCACCCTGACAATTATGAAAACCGACGAGGCTCTTGATAATCATGAAATTCATATGTTGAATGTCTAGATAGGCACTTAAATCGCATTACTTGAAAAGCGTTATTTTCTAAGGCACGGTCATGCCACTGGGTCAGCGTCAACGTCTACTGGTTTCTGACTCTGCTTCGTTAGCGTAGGGAATTGACTGCTGTCAAAACTGGGACACACACTAACGTCAAAAGTTAAGATGCGCCAAAGCGCACAGAAGTCTGAAAACAGAAAGTGTCAGATACACTACAACCCCCCACGGGCGCGTTTCTGAGGTGAGCTGCTGCCACTTACCGCGGTATTGTGATACACTTCGTGCTGATATTTTGAGTCGTGACGGCTTTCTCTAGTTCGTCCAACTGTCCCGTCTTCTTCAGTTTCTTTACAAGACTTTTGACCGCCTTTTCACACCACTTTTCTTCCTGTCCATTTTGTTCGCCCTTTTTCCACCCCAAAAGTCTTTTCACAATAGGGGGAGTGAAAGGTAAAATTGACATGTTAGCTAACTTTGAATATTTTTCCTCTGTGCGTACTTTTACACAAAGGGAGGGGATATGTTACAGCTCAAAGACAAAATGCATCAACAGAAAGAAGATCAATTAAATTCATAAACTAGGTCTACATGCGAATTAAGCGAGACAGAATATTCCGACTTGGGCAAACAGACGTGTCTGCGTTTACGATGTCTCTGCATGCATATCCCGCGTAACACGATTAGCAAGGAGTCTATATTACTCCGCAGAGAAACATAGTTCACCCTGTCCCATCAGTGTTTTTGTTTATATTTAAAACAATACACTTGCTATCTACTTAAAAATACATGTAAGATTCTACATATTTGATATCTGAAGAACTAGTTTATTTTATTGTATACGAGTAACAAAAGCGCGAGTATGCTCAAGTTTAGAATCTTCCGCTGCAGTGCTGTAATGCGGTTCCCTCTGACGTCTGCAGCTGAGTCTGCTTCTAATGCAAATAACCCACTACTAGCTCTCATTTACAATAGACAAGTGCAGGGAATAGTTTACCAAGTTTCATCGGATGCTTTACAAATATTCGTCTTCTGCAGTCTGCGTATGAAAACCATAATTAAGCTAACGCTAACTTAAAATTTCGAATCTCAATAGGAAATAATTTACGAAGTAAACGAAATGAAACATTTCCTTCATACAAGTTCATGTAATGTGTAAAATTATTATGCTTAGTTATGTTTCAACAAACGTTTATATGTTTAATGCCAGGAAACGTATCTGGGTCAAAAAACAAATGCAGGCCTTTTCGAAGTACTGCGCTGGCCCAGTGATAAACGTGCTCCACTCCGCAGAGTGAGGGAGCGGGTTGCTCAGGGTGTAGCGGGGGTCTATTATACCGCTTTATTGCCCCGTTTCCTTCTCAATTGAAAACACTTGTAAAGACTGGACAATCGCTGCAATTAAAATGACTCAGAGGAAAGGAGACGGCGAAATTCAAATTCTGCCGGAAAGGTAATTAAGTGCCTCCCCTCCCTTTACCACAGGCTATTAGTTCTACATGCAAGTGCATAATTAAATAGGACGTCTCAGTGGACAGAATAACCATATATTAATTCATCGGATATCCGTCAGTCGTAGTGTTTGGTCTGAGCTGCTTTTTAAGTGAATGAGTGGGTGTGAGGGGTGCCACCCCCATACATGTGAAGAAACTACCCAAGCTTGCCAGAAAACAACGAAACCACTTACCTCAGAATTCAGTTGCAGGAGCAAAGATATATACATACATACATGCATACACACACACACACACACACACACACACACACACACACACACACACATATATATATATATATATATATATATATATATATATATATATATATATATATATATATATATATACCGTATTAAAGATTTCTTTTCTGGAGCTGATGATTTTGAAGACAATAAAGTCTAACTCATATACTATAGCATTTAAAACAGACACGTATACATGAATTGAAACTGCAAAGATCACAGAGGGCTGTGTTAGTCCCTAAATGAACACAGCACATCCGTGATGAAAGCAGGATGTGTAACAGCATCTATATGAAAGAGTATTGCCAAGAAGGGTTCCACTGCAGGGAGTCGGTAAAGAATATGGAAACATACATTCACAAGGACGTGTTCCTGTACTGAGTAAATGGAAATCTAACTCTTTGTCCCCTTTCCTAGTTCTCTCACACACACACATTCTGTCGCTCAAGCATATATCAGTGGGGGCTAGGGTCAGAGTGCAAACTAAAGAAGTGTGCAAGAGAGGGCCAGATGTCAGATGTTACTCCTAAAATGCAAACAAGCTGACACAAAGCTCTCGACGGCTGAGAGCAGGGTCTTGTGTATTTGCATGATCATGGTCTTTACTTCATCTGCAATCACCCTCAACACACTTCATTCAGGTCTTCATGTACAGTCTGGTGCCTTGTGCTGGGTATAGGTGATTGTTTTGTAGTTTTATTTTAATTTTTTCAAATATAAATGGCAAATGATAAATGTTTGTATATTGCAAAACATTTGATGCAACTCTGACATCACCCTCTCCAATATCATATGTGAAATGATTTCCGTTGCTGTTTTATCAAACATTATTCAGCTCTTCATCATCATCATCATCATTCATCATTAAGTGTAAAGATCACTACCACTGAGTTTTGTGCCTGAAACCCAAACTGCCACAACAAAATTTAGATAAAAAAAACAAACAAAAAAACACCTGAGTCAGTATAACTTCGATTAATCACCTACAGACAGTATGACTCATCACAACAAGACTCAACACAGATGAGCTATCTCTCCACTCCTACACTCCAAACCCATGACAAACAGAACCCCTGGGCTCGAATACATAAACTGCTCCATTCAAACACATACCCCTCCGTAAACTCATTAACAAATAAACTGAAGCCATTTGGAATCGGTGAGGAACTGGAGACTGGTCACTGAATAGGGACATGTTTTGAAAGCTTCTCTTCCTCTCTCTGACGGTGCACGCTCCTCTCTAAACGCAGCAGCGTGAGGCTGTTAAAGCACACTCCAGGCCAAAGCCCTTCCTTTCAGCTATTTTAGAGAACCGTCAGTGTGTATTTTCTCATCTCTTCCTGCCTGCTTTTTTCTTCTTCTTTTTTTTCCCCAGCCCACATGGTAACTGTCAATAGAACCTAAAAATATGCCACACAGAGACATTCCCACTGCAAAAGAACTGTTCAGAGTTCTGTTTCACATTAGTATGAGATATTTCAGAAACCGAGTAATGAAAGCAATCATTGTGTTGTAAATTTCATGACGACCAGTGGAGGTGAAATATTCTTTTACTGTCAATAGCTGCAAAGGTAATTTACCCTATTTTGTAAGGCTAATTCCTACTGTTGAGTTAAAATGTTTCTGTGGACTTTTCTATAAATGTCTTATTACCAAAACATTACATCCTGGTCTGTTTAAGCAATCAAATTTCAGTGGAGGAAAACTAAAAAGTAACATTCTCCTGTGTGCATGTCTGTGTGTGTGTGTGTGTGTGTGTGTGTGCACGTGTATGTGGGTGTGTGTGTGGATGGACTGCAACTATGAGTTCTGCCATGTGCTGTCTGACTGCAAAAGCCAGTACAAACTCAGCACCTGTTTATTCCCTTAGGGTTCAAGCTCTGGGACAGCTGCTCAGTGTATGTGTGAGTGTCTGTATGTGTATGTGTCTCTGTGTGTGTGTGTGTGTGTGTACGTGTACATATGTGCGCATTTGGGGGTGGGGGTGGGGGTGGTGGCATGGGGGCAGATGGGATCCAGCAGACAGATCTGGGAAAAAGTGGGAGGATTTCAGATGTACTTGTATGTGTTCCATACAAAAGGCAATGGGTATGGGTAATGGCCATGTACAAAATGTTTGGTGATAAGGCCATTGTGGATACCTGGACCCTGGAGAGAAGGTCTGGTGGAGGGAGAGGGTGGAGGGAAGGATGAATGGAGATGATGCGTGGCTCAGCTGTGCTCCCACGCAGAGACTTGTGGCAGGAATAAGAGGATGTGAGTATCTGATTGGCTGAACACTGGAGCAACACAGATAACTGGCTTGTGAGGTGGTAAGGCTCAGGGGTGGGTGTAATCTATTAACACTTCGCCAAAATCTGGTATTTATTCTTCCCCACCAACATGTATTTACAACCTATAAATTTGGAGCCAATAAAAGCCAATAATAACTATAGTTCTCAGAATTAGAACTTGGGGACAGACTTTTTTTAACCATTTAACCACTAGACTATTTAACCATTGCCCTCACCGTTAAATTGCCAAGTGCTGAATTAACAGTGTTCGTTAATGGCTAGAGTTTTAATTTAATTTTAGGTTTTAATTGAATACTTTAGACAAATTTTGATTTTTTTTTGTGTGTGTAATGTGTGATCTGTTACTTTTCTCACAGCAAAAAGAGAGAACCGTCATAAAGCTGTCCTGTTTATGGAAATATGTTCTGACATGAGAACTCTGTGCCAGCATGTTGCAATAGACAGGTGTGAAGGGCACAGGCTGTGTTGCCAGAACCTGCTTATATGCATACACCTTTATGAAGGGGCCCGGGATCTCGCCAGCTTGGTAGGGTGTCATTAAGGCTGGTTTATGGAACAGTTGAGATGGGGTGCGGAGTGAAGAGTTATGGCAGCCTCAAGACAGCATATCCTGAAGCTTTCTTGGCAGTCACAAGCAATATAAAGTCATATTTTCTCGGTCCAAGGCCATCAATCCTGCTGAAGCTCGCACAGGTCCAAATCTACCACAGGATAAGTTGTCCCCCCCACCACTCACTTTGCACACACACACACACACTCATGCACAGAGCCAACAAAAATGACATACACAACACACATGCTGCTTAAAGTTTGAGAGAATGGCTGGCTATAATGAAGTCGACCCATCACTGATTGATTTCACTCTGGGAATTGGAAAAGGGTTTTCTAAATCTGTTTAGAAATTGATAAAAAAATAATACCTTTAAGTCAGGTGAATTGGGCTTGTGTTAAATGTATTAAAATCTATTTGTACAACAGTAGGAAGTGGAAGACTTCTAGACATTTATTTATCTAGACATTTATGAGTTTCACATTTGGCAATGAGCTGACATTAAGCCAGCTGGTCCACGTCATTATTTAGTCTTATGAAAAAAAAAGTCTTTTACTTTTGTCAAAACCTCATACCTTATAATCAACCACCTTAGAAATGAATAACTCTGTTGTTTGCGCATTTGCTCACTTTTGCTCACTGTTGGTGACGCGATAGCTCACAGCCTTCTGTTGCTGTTCCCTGGAAGGCTGATGTCTCCTGGGAAGTCTGTGTGGGTGCTGGGTCTCTATCTCACTGTATTCATATTGTGTGTTTTATTCCTGCCAGATGAGTAGAAAGGGCCACGGTTGGGTCACTGAGTGCACAGCCGACACAGAATCTTGTCGCTGACGTGTAGCGTCATTGCATTGCTCTACTCCACAGGGCTGATTCATATGTTACTGTGTACACAGGCTAGGGAATCGCCCGCTGAGCTGACTGTTCTATTGTACCAGCAGGTGATATGTGGTAGTTTTACCCCACGAGTCAGACCGTAGGGTTTACCGAGTATACAGTGGAAAATACAGTGAAGAGAATCACAGGGATTACCGTGTGCTGACTCAAATCACACACATACACTCATTCATATATAGTCACTTGGCACTATCTCAGTTGAGCAAATCTTTTTCAAATTTAAGATGCTTACTGGAGCACAGTTGAGGTTATAGGCATATTTACACTGGGGTAGTGTGTTAAAGGACAGAAAATCTCGATATCGTTGCTTCTTTTGAGATAAGCAGTGTAATAAATCGAGTAGGACCCTCTTGTGGTCAAAACTAGATAGTACACAAGGAAATGTCATTGCATTCTGCATTCAGTTATGTGGAGTCTACAGTACATCTGTGCAAGTTAAAATAACACTTTTGTGACTCATGTTCCACGTTTTCATGTCATACTTCTTTCTTTCAAAGTAAAATGTGTACATGTAGTCTATTCCTTCATTCACACTTTTAACCACCCTTTATCTACCTGGCTGCAGTGATGTGGGGAGATTGGTTGCAGACCTTCTGATGTCATTGCACTAGGTCTGTGACCCGGGTTAACACAGCTTAACAAAGATTCTACAATTTATGAATAAACTGTACAAACTGAGATAACTAAAACACTAATTTGAGGAAATAACTGAGCCACTGTAGAAAACAGAAAACAACAAAACATACAAAAATCCAAACATGGCATGTCATTGTCAACATCTCCTGAGGGATATTGAATCAGGATCAGGAGTAAATTGCATATAAATGAATTATGAAATTGGTGCCTTTTTATTTATAATCATACAGCACAAAACACAGCAGTTTTCCTTGAATAGGCAGGCTCTTGTGATGTGCAAATGAATGCATTTAGAATTTAATAACATGGTTTTGGATTGCTCTACAGTAAAGGCCTATGCATGAACTACATAAGTACATACTGTGTCAGCTTTAAAATAGAGAACTTCTGAAATGCACAAATTAAGTGTTGCATCCAAACTACTGCTCATGTCTGACTTTAAATATATGCAATTATTAAAAGATCACAGTAAACATTATCAAAACTGAATACCTTGCTTCTCCATGACAGGGTTTATTTTGGGCTGTATTAGTGAAATGAAAACATTATTCGTTTCTTAAAAGCTACATGCATTACAAACTACACTTTGGAGCAAAATAAATGTATGTATTTATTTATGCATTTGTTCATTCTTGTATCTTAAAATGTAGGTTGGTGAATGTAATCTCTTATTAGGTAAAGTTCATCAAGTTTGGGATATAGTGCTTGTACTTTGCTTGCATGAGTGATGTTTGCTACTTGGTCCAGTGTGCCAATTACAGGTGTTATACAGTATTGGTAAGCTTTTTGAAGGGGTGTACGACAATGACTCGATAATGACCTATTTGAAGCACTATTTGTATGCTACTAGGTTGTTATGTGTGACACAGCATTAAAAAAAATGGGCCACAGTCTTTGTTTCACACGCTTCAGATTAACACTCACGGAAGTGCTAATCAGATACAGGTGAAACAAAAACAGCTTCACTTCCTGTCACTCACCTGGTGGAGCAGGTGTTAGCAGCAACAGTCATTCCACAGATCACATGTTCTCCCATACGGATAAACATTTATTTGGATAGGAGCATTTGCTAAATGTGTAAATGTAACATCTAAAAGGGTCTTAATACCACAGTACAGTATTCACCCAGACCTTTTCGAATTCCTAGAAATTCCTAGTAAAGAAAACTGTGATATTAACTTGTCATAATATTAAAGTTGGGCTCATTTGCGTGCACACACACAAAAAAATTAAAACTTTACAGCTGGCGATCTCTTTCCAAGGACTCTGGATCTGCCAGAGTAACAACTCTCAAGTTAGAAGCCCTAGTATGTTCATCATGATTAGTAAGTGTTTAGATTTTGTGGAAACATTTACGGCATCTGCTAGCGTAATTTAACAGATTAAACAATAGACCTTCTGCATGGTTATAAATCACCAGTGTATCACTCAACTATTTAGGCTTCTATCCAAGGTTTCGTGAATGGGTGCAGAAAACGCAAAAGAAAACATATGAGGTTGCTTAGCTCCAGTAAGCATTGACATCTCGTGTTTCTTTCAGGGAAATATTGACTATAGATGCGTGGCTGGAAGCCAGATGCTGATGCCAACGATTGTCCTGCTCTTCCAGACTAGACGAAGGTCATTACACAAAAAACGTTTATCAAGTTACCACTAGGTGGCAGCAGGCACTGAATATAACGAAAACGTGCTGAAGTTTGTGACTTCCGGAGGAAACCGTGTTCCGCTAATTGTAATGTTCTTTTAGAAAATGTCTCCTTCGTTCTGTAAAACAAAAATAGATAAAAGTAAGAAAAGGTTTTTCAGGAGTTTAATATTTTGTGTCTGACAAGCCTGAAATATTGCAATTATAATGTAACTGGATGAATGAACCTACTGAGAGTCTTCCATTTAAAGAAAGAAAGCCCAACACTCCGGTTTGAGAGAGAGAGAGAGAGAGAGAGAGAGAGAAGAGAGAGAGCGAGAGAGAGAGAGAGAGAGAGAGAGAGAGAGAGAGAGCGAGCAGAGGCACAACAATATTCTGTCTCCACTTCTTTGTGCAGTGATACTCCCCCAAATGATACTCACAGCTGCCCAGTATTAGTGAACAAATATACACAGAATACACACACAGCCCCAAATTAATATAATAATTATTCCATCTCAATAATGCAATAATTTAGTCTCAATTAACAACAAGGCTCTGATATGGCCATGATAACCATTCAAATAAAAGCTTTTCTCTCGTAGTACACTTCAGATTAAGCACGATACACCGCACGGAGAATTTATGTTTTGATTTATCATGATGCGTTTTGTGACGGATGTGGATATTTAAATATTATTTTGTGTGTGTGTGTGAATGTGTGTGTGTGTGTGTAGGCGTGTGTTTGCAAAAGGTTGGCATCCACAAACATGCTCAGTTGAGCGCAATGAGAGTAAAGCAGATGAGAAAATGTCTGGCTGCATGCGGATGCCTAGTCTCGCGTGGAGCCAGTCCGTCTGCCGACCAACTGCCCTCCTAAAGACTCAGGAACATCCGATCCTCCTGCAGAGAGAGAGAGAGAGAGAGAGAGAGAGAGAAAGAGAGAGAGAGAGAGAGAGAGAGAGAGAGAGAGAGAGAGAGGATGCACTCATATCTGTCCTCTAATCTTTTGTCAGCTGTTCTTAAAATATTTTAATCAATTTCGTTATGCAGGAAATCTAGATATAGAGAAGCATGCAAATGAAAATGTGCATTTTCAATACAGCACAGACCTCGATATGATTCGAATGATCCAGAAATTTTGAAGCCATGATAAATGGTTTGATAAAGTGGTTAAAATGTTTGCTTTTCAGTTGATCTGGTAGTGTCAGATTTTTCTCTCAGGAAAAGGGGTTTCCCTGATATCAGATCTTTCTCGCAGTCCATTAGAACTGTCTGTCAGGCTCATCTGTGAGGGCTCAGACTGTAATTAATACACAGACACACAGACACCCATCACATTTTTCACACCCAAACAATTTTGAGTTCACTAGCTTCATTGCCTGCTTATATAAAATGAGAGTGAGAACGAGAGAGAGGGAATGACCAAGTTTATGCCTGTGCCACAGTAAAGGAGGAGTTCCCATTAACCCAGGCTGGAGGACGGGAGTCAGTGAGGGGGAGTGAGACTTGTCAGTAAGGCTGGAGCAGCTATTTGTAAACGAGAAGCAGTACCAAAGATTCTGGGTTTTCTCAGCTATGTTTGCATCAGTTAGGACTAATCAATGATGAGGCAGTGTACCAGAGCTCTGCGAAGTTCACTGGCCGCCAATATTGATCGCCCTAGCCCATGGCTAAGGTATTGACTAGGCATGCTGAAAGCATACTGCCAACATAAAGTACAACATTTGGACTTACTAAAATCACATTTGTACGTATACTCCAACACAGTGTTATTATTCAGAATCATGCGATGAAAGAAAAATATCCTTCTGGAACAGCAAACACGCCAAGGAAGCAGTGTCTTCACTGACAGAATAGTTACTCTAAACTTGAAGGCAAATGCTTTTGGGATGGAAGTCAGAGAGAGTGAGAGTGGGTGAGAGAGACCGAGAGACAGAGAGAGAAAGAGGCTGAGAGAATAGCATGAGGGAAGAGAAATGTTCTTGGCTGACTTTCAAGCCCCGAGCCAGAGGAGTGTTGCGGTTGGGAGCTGTTGAAAGCAAGGGCTGTCCCGGCCCAGTCTCTCTGTCTCTCTATAATTACCACAGTGGCTGACAGACATAGTGCTTAAAGAAACAAAACAGAGCCTGGATTAAGAATGAACACCAATACACGCATACACCAAGGACATAATGCACACAGAAATCTACATATCCTTCTCAGAAACTGTATCATGTTTTTGGATTTAAAGTCCTATTATCCTGATGGTTATATGGCCAAGGACAACTGAGAAACAGAAAGGACCTCTCAGGTGATTAAGTGAGAGTGGTATTTTTTTGTAATTCTCATTTCATTAGGTGTGTTTGCAGGGAGGGAAGACATAAGTCAGTACCTAGGATGTCTGGGGGGAGGGGCCTTACCAATTGGGTGTCCATTATGAGAATGGTCTGAGGGGTGGGGCTTGCAGGTATGATAAGTGGTGTGACCAACACATTAGTAATAGTCTGTGCTGTAAACACAATCCCACTGAATGACTTCTGAATGTCCTGATGCACATCTGAACTGGAGCACTGCTGTCCTGCTCAGCGGTTTCCCCTGTGCTAGGGATGGATGCCTTAATGCCTAAAT
Organism: Brachyhypopomus occidentalis; assembly: GCA_020368025.1. Classification (NCBI taxonomy): domain Eukaryota; kingdom Metazoa; phylum Chordata; class Actinopteri; order Gymnotiformes; family Hypopomidae; genus Brachyhypopomus; species Brachyhypopomus occidentalis. The sequence continues at coordinate 2,308,490 of JAGXOD010000007.1, read as the reverse complement.
ACTAATTTACTAGAGGTTTAAAATGTTCTATTGCATTTACATACAGAGGCTATAGTCATGGAGGAATCAAATGCAATGTAGAACTGGCTGGGAACTGAGTATCCAGGTCAAACAGGCAAACAAGAAAATGTTCTGGACTCGTATACCGAGAAATGGAGGGCGGCGTACAGGATAATTCGCTTTATTCATTATACTACATTGTAGTTATTTGTCGAGTGCCAGTGCGGCTAGAATGCAGTGGAGTCACAACACACATATTTCGTCAGTGTCAAATTGGCACAACCTGTTATGTAACAAACACATGGGAAGAATTACGATCAAGGGTCAATTTTATCTTTCACAACTAAGAAATGCAATAAATCCTAGACACTGAGCGATGCATGACACACGTGGACTGTTGCTGCATTGGCTGAGCCAAAATCTCCACTCCCAGTCATCCAGTTCACGGCAAGGCCAGAACACCACAGTAGAACGCGCCTCCTGCCGAAAAACCCTCGAAACCCGTAGGCCCTGCTCGAGCTTTCGATAGCTGACGAATGAAAACAATTAAGATTGCAAGGATGACTGCTTTCGCATGGTGTCAGATGCAGGGAATCATGGCGTAGTAGCTTATGTAACTTGACATTGACTGCGATATTGTTTATGGAAGGCTACCGTAACAGCTGAACCCCTATAGTCCCGGGGAAGCGTTAAATGCATTTTAAACTGCCACTGCACACGGCCATTCCCATTCAGTGGAAAGGAGGTCGGAGGAAACGTTTTAAACGCAACCACCCTGAGGTCTTTTCCAATGCACGGCCGTTTTTTTTTTCCCGTTTCCCCGCACAGATACAAACGCGCGGACATGCCAGTTTTCCTTCACTGTCTCCACAGTCATAATATAGCATTCATGGGCCTGAAGAATGCGTCTGGAGACCGGGAGGCAGGGGCACTGTGGCGCGCACATAATATGCATGTGGCTTTCTGGGAGTCTTGTTTTAAAAGGGATGAGGTGGGTCCAGGCAGACTGCTGAGTAAGCCAGGCGCTACGGCAGTCGCCTTCCAGAACAAACAACAGCTTTTAAAGGACGCTTCCCCCGACCCCGGGGTGCACGCCCACGTACCACAACGCTCAGCACTCTAATACCAAGTAAAGGAGGACAAGAGGTCCCCGTAGCCAGCCAAATCGAGGAATGCATCCTGTGAGATTTTAGGTAGTCGTCATTATCTGTCGAAGGACTTGGGAAAGGTGAAATCTTAACACGTTAGGTTATTTCCTTTTCTTCAGCTGTAATTACAAATTCCAGTCACACCCTTTTGTTAGACAGCTTAGAAGTAAACCTCCTTCTGCATTTTGTTTACGATTTTTGCAACATTGTATGTACAGATTATATATGTATTATGCCCTGGATTTAAATAATGAAAAATTGCAATGAGGAAAAATGACAAAATGTTTTCATGAATACTTTAATATCAATGTGTCCATGGTACTTACTTTTTCTGGATATTGATAGTATATGAAAACTATATACCAAAACCAGGTTCACTGTATACATCCTTTAGCAAAAATGGCATTGAAAGATTCCATGTGGACACAGAATCCAAAGTGCATCACCTGAACAGCTTTTTCCTCAAGTCCTTAAACACATTGCACCATACATAAATAGTTACACTGTAAAAATGACTCATTATTTACAAGTCTAATGTATTTTTTTATAATATGCATATATAAAAAATTATATTAAATCTAGATAGATTACATTTTGGGATTGTGTTTGTGTATCTGTGTGTGTGAGAGAGAGCAATGCGGATGTTTTTTTTTTTTTTTTAAAGCAGGCGCCATGTGTGTTTGTGTAGTTCTGGCTTGTCTGTGCTATCTGTGGTTGTTGAGCAGAATCTCCAGCCAGCACGGACACGACGTGATGAACTGCCGGGAGTAGCAGGCCCCCCAGCCCTTAGCGAAGCTGATGCGCACACTGTCAGGATCGAACGGGCCGTCCGGGTGTGCGGGGTCATCGCGACGGCAGCTGTGGCGCGAGCGCTCGTAGTCAAACACCTTGATGGAGTAACCTGGCATCACCCTCCGGACAACGGGGTTCCGGCAGCGGGGCGGAGCCTCCAGCGTGGGCGGGGCCTCCAGAGTGGGCGAGCTGACGAAGACGGGGTGCTGGCTGCGGTTGTAGGCCCACACGCCATCGGGCTCTTTGCTGAGCAGGATGCCGTGGCCGATCTTGGCGCGAGTGCGGCCAGAGGCCCCCGAGCGGGCCGGCGGGGGCAGCTGGCCCAGACACAGGCCCGTGCCCTGAGGTAGGTCGTAGAAGATGTTGAGGGAGGAGTCGTACACGGGATACAGGCGGCCCACGCGTGTACGGTGCTCCCAGTACGCCACATTACACCAGTGAGGGTGTGCAAGTGAGGAGGGAGATACACTGCCATCTGCAGGTGAGAAACCAGAAATGCAACATTTACATAAGAGAAATAACTGAGAAAAAATAATGAAGTTGTGTAAATTTTTGTAAGCAGTATACTAACAGAGCTTTTTCTCACAACATACAAAAAGTCTGTACTGAAAATCAAATATCCCACAATCTAAGTTCACTATAACAGTAAGAGCACACCATTGTAATAGCACACATATAGTTACTTCAGCAACAGATTGTTCCTATATTTGCAACAACCTTTTAGTAGCGCAAGAAAACCACTGACATTTTTTGGCCATTTTCTCAAACATGACAAGCTCCTCTGCCTGCGGACATCTGAGTTTCTGCAGCATGGGGTCAATTGTTTCAGCATTTCTTGTCTTCTCTCATAATTGTTTTTTTTTTTTTTTATGTAACACTCGGGGGAAGCACTACCTATTTCCCCCACCGTTTCAAAGGTCCCCCTAAAAAGCTCTGTCATCTCTAACCTCGACACTCTCCGCCCCCTTTACCCCGACGGCATTCCGGCGAGTTGCGCTTAGGCCGCCTAGGGACTCCGCTCCCCCTCCCGGGGTCGGCATTCAGCTCCCTGACAACTCGGTGCAGGCTCGTGACCTATTGACCCTCCAGCCGCCAGCCTATCAGCTCTGATTAACTGGGATACAGACTGATGGCATTATTTTGCTTTGTGGGCTTCGCTGAGGGGGGAGGATCTGAAAGGCCAGGCCTGCGTCCCATGTCATCCACCCTCCCCCGTCTCCGGCCCCCGTCAGGCACCCGGAAAACCACGGCTAATGGATGGAGGCTCGTTTAAGGATGGCGTAGGGAGACCCACAGGCTCTTTGAGCACTCATTCTCTGTGGCTTGATGTGGAAATATGAAGAGGAATTATTACTGGCTCAATGTGTAAATATGGACAGTAATTAATATCTGTGTTTGTGTATATATGTGTGTGGTATTGAGAAAAAGACAGAATGAAAGAAAGAAAAATAGAGGGGGAGAAAAGGGGAGAGAGAGAGAGAGAGAGAGAGAGAAAGAGAGAGAGAGAGAGAGTGAGGGTCATCAAATGTCTTAATGGTATTTAGGGCACCATGGCAATCTTGCAATTTGAGCATGTTTGCCTTCAAAGGAACAGCAGAAACTATTAAAAGTACTGAAATGTACTGAACATCAGCAGGTAAAAAACATAAGTGCTGAATGCAGCAGTCATGGCTGTTTCTCATATTAAATGGTACATTTCAGTAGTATCTTTCTTTCAATGTTAACATTTTTATTTAATGAAACAAGTTGGTCATCAAATAATTTAAGTAAATATGTCCTTAAATTAAATATGACCTTGATTGTCCAAAGGGCACTTCCTAAATAAAACAAATCCCTAAATCACATATCAGACTTATATGGTATTTGAAATGTGGTAATATACTGTTGCTGACCCATGATACCAATTTCAGAACACACAAGGTTCCGGGAAAAGTTCTATATTTTTCCACATGTCCTCTTCAATCCAAAAAAATAAATAAATAAAATAAATAAATAAACTGTTCTCCAAGCCTGTATTACTATTCAAGATGTTCATGGGTGGTGCGGTGTGATCGGCTATCAGAAGAGGTCTGAGTGCTCACTGCCCAAACCAATACCACAAAATGGCAATCTGGGATGGGTGCTGATGGTTATACGTAAGAAGTAAGAAGTGCTGTCTGTCCTGCTGAGCCAAATATTAGATCCCCCCCCTTCCACAGATTAGAGTCTTGCACCATGCCAGGAAGGCGTGATGGACTTCTGAGGAAAGCCAAATTCAACATGGCCCCATAAAGCTAGAACAGTAATGATGTTCATACTGTTACTAACGTGAGACTTTTTCAACTCACACTTCTTGTTGCACTCGTGATCTTTTTTGGACATTTTAGTTGGTCCAGATAACACATGAAATATATATATACACGCACGCATGAGACACACACACACACACACACACATATATATATCAGACTTATATATACATTGTATGTGAGTGAATGGTATTGTGTTCAATTTTGAAAATCGATGCCCTCTGCATGCAATTAACACACATCACACAGTAAAGCAATATCATGAACGATTCTCAATGGTTTCTCGGTTGGTAAACCTTTCTGAACTGAATTTAGCATCAATTTTCTCTGAGGTCTTTTAGTTATTGATTGGAAAGAAGAAAAAAAATTAGATCTTATACAGAACAGCTGTAAATCAATGAATTAACCAAGTAGTACTATAGCAGGGTATTAATATCCGAATATGAAAGTCGCCTCAGTTCTCATTTTTCAAGGAGATTTGTGATGGAAGTCCACAAACTGACTGCATATCGATCCTGTCCTCAAATGAAGAAAACACACTATGTCAGAATGATAGAAGACAGATGCTTCTCTGTGTCTCAACACTCAATTGAGAGAGATGTGCTTTCTCTCTCTCTGCCAGTCTCTCTGTCTTTCACACACGCAGGCCGGCACACACACACACACAAACAAACCAACACACACGGAAACTGAACACTACACGCAGCACAACACCCACTGACGTCTGACCAAACAAAAACTCGCACTTAGGCGTTCAGTCCACGAAACACGGGAGTAGCCAATTTTCCAACGATTGATAGGGTCGTCCCTCATCAACATCTGTAAAGAATCTCTGTGCAGACTGGCAGGATTTCATTAGTCAAATTGCGTGTTGGCTTGTGCTCAGTCAGGATGAGGAAAAGCCACAGCGAGCCCTGTAATTTAAACCTTATTTTAAAATGCGACTGGCTGGCTGCGCAGAAGCCCGCGTTGCAAAACTTGGGCAGGAAACAACAACATGCAAATAATGGAGCCGGAGCCATATATGACACACCAAAAGAGGATCTCATTCCTTGTCTTCGGACCACAAAAGGCTGGGTAATTATGCGGTGCCGGGCGACTTCCTCTGGCCACTGGACACAGCGAGGTCCTCGCTCACAAAACTGCCCGTTATTGGTTAAAAGTCATCTTCAGAGAGCCGTGCCTGGAGACATGGCTGGACTGTGGAATCCATGTATGTTCCACGGGTGTATGCAAGCCTTAAGAAGCTAGATCTGACAAGGGACATTTCCCCAAATGTTGAGCTCTTGAGCTGGATAACGACAGCAGAGGAGGAACAAGGCAACGTATGCTCACAGGCACGCAGCGACAACACACCACAAAGGCACTAGAGAGATTACACAAACCAAGCTGATTAAAACAACCAAAAAAAAAAACCAAAAAATGATAAATGAGGTCAAATGATAGGAAATGCCTTAAAGTATCACAAGAGTCCAGTTAAAACATAGAATCCCTGTCCTGTTATTTGGTTTGTTTATTAATCTTTACACTAGTCATCAAACCAGTCAAAGATTATCCTTAAAGCAGCCCACAACTTGGTTCTAGTCCATGTCCCACCAAACCTGAACCAGTAAATTACTATACCCAATAATCATGTTAATCACAGCTCTGCCATCCCGGATTACCTGACTGCTGTGTGCTGAGAGCCACACCCCGCTGGACTGTCTGGACGTCCCGAGGACGAGTCGGTAGATCTCTAACCCTTCCTTTACATGTAGGCGTATTGTTCTGTCACCTTCCTACCAATGTGCGTTTCCCACCCCCTAAAATGCATTTTCTATTACCGCTCTATCACAGGTCCCGAAAAGCATCGTCAGTAGCTCAAAGACAAAGTGAGACCGAAAATCATTTACCAGCACAGCCAGTTCTTGATCTAGCTTTCATGCCACGAGACCAGTTCATTCAAATAGCAAGCACTACACAAACATGCCACGTTCACGTAAGCTCACTTAATAAGTGTAGTCAGCATGTCTCACAGAAGCACTGAATGCAGCTCCACACAGCCCTGCGTAAACTCTGCTTCACTGCAAATAACACAACTCACCTGAATGACCCCCAGATGTGCTGTGGGATGAACGTGTTGCCTCGAGATCAGTATGGGGCAATGCAGAATGTAAAGGACCTATAAAGGAATCAAAGAACACATTCTGTTTCAGGCCAAAAGAAAAAATATAACCCATCAGTGCATACGTAGTGCAGTACTGCAGTAGATAATGGACAAACAACTAGGATTATGTGAAGGAATATTAATATGTTCAATTGAAAGTGTTACAAAGAAGAACGATGCAGATGGCTTACCCAGAGAGTCCTGGCCGGTTGTCCGGGACATCCGTGAATAGGGAGGAGGAGGGGAGTCTGAAAAGCAGAGTGCTTGAGTTAGATGCTTCTTCATATTTAGTCCAGAACTAAAGAGGGGACTACACAAGCACCCTGCACACAGACCCTGCCCAGACGCACAGCCGTGCAGCCATTTTTGGTCAGACACAGCCAGCTAAATATCCATATGCAGACATCACTTTCGTTGTAATATGTTCTCCTTGGATATGTGTTGGTTTTTACTGAGACTAAAGGTTGTACCAGGCCTACATGAAACAGTATGCAAACAAAAGATGAAACAGAGGGTCATCATCCAAACCCTAACACCACAACAACAGACTGCACACAGTAAGAGGGTGACATCACCTGTCACAGATGGATAATTCTGCAAAGCATGATGGGAATTGAAAAGTTCTCTCCAAAAGATGTGTTTTTTAAATAAGTTACTGTAGAGAATCTGCCCGTTAGACAACTGCTTTATATAAATAATATTACACAGCTTCCAGGTTAACTTTGTAATTAAAGTTGAAAGAGATGTACAAATGCACTTTGCACAAAATGCACAATCAATAAAACTTAAACAGCCAATACGAATTATTCAGTTAGGGACTTCACATAATTAAGAACTGTCTCTTTTTTTAACTCTTAGGATAAAAAAAAACAACCTCTAAATAAATTCTCTCATCAGAATGACTACATGCTGACTGGACTGGACAGAAGTCGTTAGAGCTGAGCAATTAATGTGGTTTTCTGAATTGCGGAGTCCCCTGTTGAGAAATTAATTAGGAGTGTGTAAGAGTGTATCCCTGAACAACTCTGTTTATTGCATCTCACACCATTCAAAAGAGTTTCAGCAGATTACTGAGGGAGACTTTGCTACCTTATCTCATTTGATGGATATACAACTCAGTATATAACTACATATAACTCTGCACATGCTCACATTATTTTTGTTAAGACTGTAGAAAATTGTGATTAAACCCTTGGCCTTTTGGTCATATAATCTGCTACCCTTTAGTTCTGAACAGACACAGAGATGTAGTCTCACACATCTTTACACAACTTTCTGGCAATGGACCTTTCTTGAATCTAACTGGTGTCAGCCTAGTTCTAATAGTCCATCGTTACGTTTTCTGCCCCTGACTATACTGGTGGCAATGAAGTCAGGCAGTAAAGCTCTCTGAATGTGCAGCTCACACTGATTATGCTCACTGGCTCCTAACATTGTATTGCTGTGTGTGGATCAGTGAAGTACGCTACAACAACAGATACATGGTCGGGTGTGTGAAACTACTTTGTAATACTTCAGGTAATATAATTTCTGTCTACAAGGACCTTCACGCACGAATTAAAAATCTGCGGCCATGCAAGGCTAAGGCCTGAAGGATTATGTTTTGTTGTTGTTATTGTTGTTGAATATCCTCACCTGGTCCGCAAAGGCGGCTGTAGTGATAAGGGTTGCAACACTTCGCGTGGCCGTTCGGCTCCTGGAAACTCCGGCAGTGGCACAGCGCTTTGAGCTGGGTGGAGAGCGGCAGGTCTGGCCAGCGGAAAAGCCTACATAGCAGGTACTGAGGAGACGCCGTCTGTCCCCAAATTTGCAGATCGGTCTGAGGTACCGTTACGCAATCACCCGGTACCCCACCTTTGCATTCGACCGCCTCCAATAAGACATCCAAAGACTTCTCCTTCAACTTTTTGAGGAACGCATAAGTACATCTTTTGAGCTCTTCCTCTATCAGTGCGCGACTTTTCCAGTCTATAGCACTAGGTCCACAACCCCCTCGACTTCTGTTGTTTTCACGGTCCCAATGACAAGAAAGTCCGTCTTGGCCACAGGTCGGCACATCTCTTCTAGGACGGTCTTTAAACAAACAACACGTCACCGTTGTGCCGTCGCTTCCCTCATACCGGCGGACACCATGCCGCTCGCGGACACACACGGCACCGCCATCATGTTCTAAAACGTTGCCCGATTCCCCACTTGCCGCTAAACCATGGCTGTACAGCCCCACTCTCGAATCCGCCGCGTATTCCGTTTTTGGGATTTTCTCTGGATTGCTGTCACTTGAATCATCTGGACCACCCTCGCTGCTTCTGTTGCCTCCATCGCCCCCCTCCGTGTCAGGGATCAAACGGCTTCGCCAGAGTCGCCGAACTAGACCCGTGCGTCTCGTCCTGAACATACGACAGTTTATGCAGTTTTCATTCGTTTTTCTGTCTGGTCAGAACCGTGAAGATTCCGTTTGTTTGTACGGTCGTTGTCCGACATCAATTGTCTGTAAATGTCGTGCACGAGCCTACATACAAAGCCGTGGACAGATTTTTCCTGACCAAACCACAACATTAGTCTAGAGTGCAGCGATAATATCAGTTTTGCGAAGCAATGCTGTTGTTACAGCACATTACGTCCCACAAAATGTGCATACACTCTACAAATGTGCCCCGTGAACATGAGAAAGTTGATTTATTGACGTGCTTTAAGCGTAGATGGCTTGGCTTGGCATTCCTGTACGATATCAAAGGCGTTAGCTTTTTTACATTTCATATCCAGAATTGCTTAATAAACAGCAACCGCCGTTAAGATCAGTTAAAGACAAACCCCAAACACCTTGTTTTACGACGCTGCACATGAATGGTGCAACTCTGCGAGTGAAATAACCCCAAGTAATCCTTTCAGAATTCACATTCCGACCCGTTCTCACGGCAGAAAATTGGCTTCTTGCAACGGAAAAACCACCATTCCATCGGCGGATTGAAGACATGCAGCATCCAGTCCTTACAAATACTTTCGTACTGTTCTCCAGAAAAGATTAACGGGACCCTTCGATTGTTTCTTACGCTGTTTCTCTCTCTTTCTTCTTCAGATACACACTCAATCACACACACGGGGCCCCCGAGCAGTGCAGTGGAGCCATTGGTTGATTCCCATCATGTGCTAGTCTAGACACTTTGGCGGCCGCGAGCCGCGCTGATTGTTGCGCAAACACGGTATCAAGTTTCTTAACTCTTAAAGGCACAACATGTAAGATACCGTCAGCGTTGGGTTCTCAATCATTGACCGAAATGTGCCTGTATTTGAACACTGTACATTTTCTTTCTTGAAACAATAAATATAGGGGAAAAAAATAAAAATCAATCCAGTCAGTGCAGATAGGATATTGCTCTACTATAGCACCCTAATAGAACAACTATATATATATATATATATATATATATATATATATATATATATATATATATATATATATATATATATATATAGATAGATAGAGAGAGAGAGAGAGAGAGAGAGCTGTAGTTTGAATATATATATATATATATATATATTCAATATATATATATATAGGCTATGTAATATTAGTAGATCTTACATATATAATAATATAATAAATATAATATAATATTAATAGAGTTCTCCATAAAATGAAACAAACATAATAATAATGTTGTTTTAATTAGTGCGATTATGACCACTTGTGGCTATTATAGCAGCAGTAAAATCCATGAACGGGTTAATTCTGTCCATGTGCATGGAAGTAAAGACACGCCTCATAATACACCGACTCCGCACAGTAACAAAGTTCAGGAGAGAAGGTCTCCAATTGGTTCCCTAGGTACCCAGTCTGTCTCCATTGAGAAGGATAGAACTCAATGACAATTAGGTCCACCCTTTAAAGGACACTGTACAAACAAAATCATTACTGTGTTAATTACAGGCCGTTTCTTGCAGAGCTATGCAGAGGATGTATTTTTTTATTATTGTGACCAAACATTTTTAAGGACTTTTTAGGAGTCAGAGGCCTTTGTGGTCCTGTCTTAACTGATTATATTTTCACCAATTTATCATTTACAGACTTTTTAAAAAATGATGTTACGTATAGATCGTATTTGTATAGATTAAATATATACGTATATATTAAATTTGAATCAGTAATGGATACAGAATACATCTGTAAATCTATGAGACTTGTGCTCTATTATATCTAATTTAATATCAAAGCAGAGGCTAACTAAATATACACTCAACGGCCACTTTATTAGGTACACCTGTCCAACTGCTCATTAACACAAATAACGAATCAGCCAATCATATGGCAGCAACTCAATGCATTTAGGCAAGTAGACATGGCCAAGACGATCTGCTGCAGTTCAAACCGAGTATCAGAATGGGGAAGAAAGGTTATTTAAGTGACTTTGAACGTGGCATGGTTGTTGGTGCCAGACAGGCTGGTCTGAGTATTTCAGAAACTGCTGATCTACTGGGATTTTCATGCACAACCATCTCTAGGGTTTACAGAGAATGGTCCGACAAAGAGAAAGTATCCAGTGAGCGGCAGTTCTGTGGGCACAAATGCCTTGTTGATGCCAGAGGTCAGAGGAGAATGGCCAGACTGATTCGAACTGATAGAACAGCACAGTAACTCAAATAACCAGTCATTACAACCGAGGCATGCAGAAGAGAATCTCTGAACGCACAACACTTCGAACCTTGAGGCGAATGGTCTACAGCAGCAGAAGACTACACTGGGTGCCACTCCTGTCAGCTAAGAACAGGAAACTGAGGCTACAATTCACAGCCTACCTGAGTATTGAGCTGACCATGTCCATCCCTTTATGACCACAGTGTACCCATCTTCTGATTGCTACTTCCAGCAGGATAATGCGCCATGTCATCTCAGACTGGTTCTTGAACATGACAATGAGTTCACTGTACTCAAATGACCTCCATATTCACCAGATCTCAATCTAATAGAGCACCTTTGGGATGTGGTGGAACGGGAGATTTGCATCATGGATGTGCAGCCAACAAATCTGCAGCAACTGCGTGATGCTATCATGTCAATATGGACCAGACTCTCTGAGCAATGTTTCCAGTACCTTGTTGAATCTATGCCATGAAGGATTAAGGCAGTTTTGAAGGCAAAAGGGGGTCCAACCCAGTACTAGCAAGGTGTACCTAATAAAGTGGCCGGTGAGTGTATATGTTATATATAATATAACTACATCAGAAATTTAGAGATGACACCTGTCTTCTTCGGGTTCATGGTTTTTGTTTAATTTTGGGTAATTACACTATATTACATTGGGAATTTACCTCATACATACAATTTTCAAGAAAACAAACTATGTTGCCTCCAATTTTAGGGAAACTCAAATAGCAAATTTACAACTGGATTCACATTGATTTTTCATAGATTTAAACACTAAATGCATAACATCAGTGCCAGCACCACTTAGTAATGTTGCACTATTGCTTTTAGGGTCAGGCTAACCCTGCTTCAGTCTCAATAAAGTACTGGGTCTTCCTCTTCAAGCCCTGTGGTGGGATCCTCATTACTGCACCAGTCACTTATCAGTGGCCAGAGCAGACGATAAGCGTGCTAGCCTGGCGTCATGCTAATAACTGCTTTGACTGCCACTCATCCTCCCGCAGATAATTTATCAGGAGACGGGGTTTGGAGCTAAAGAGACAGGGACTCCAGCACCACAACACCTCCAAAAATAGCCCTTATGTCCAAGCTGGCTCTGGACAGCCGTAGCCACTGTTGCAAGAGGTCTAGCCACAGTATGTCATCAGGGGCAGTAATGGGGCGATGCGAGAGAGGCAAAAAGGCAGTGAGTGAAGGAAGTCCCACTGAGTTCATGAAGACCCCCTTGAGGGGGACTGGGGCAGACAGAGTGACCCTTGCAAGATGAAAGTTATCTCAGGGTAGTGGGGAAAATGGATTCCCAGAATGCTTAGTCATTTAAGAGGTTGGATAAAAGAGATCGCTCTGCAGAACATTTACACTGGTACTGAGCTTATAATGCAACTTTAAAGAAATCAGACTCTCTGACTCCAAAGCATAAACCTAAGAATGCTCAAGAGAAAATAACAACATTATTGCATAAAAAAACCCAAGGAAAAAATGCATTCCCAGAAAGCTTGGATAAAGAATACAAATGGGAAGCACATTTACCCTTTCCTGGTGCACACTGTATATATCTCCCAACGATACTCTTCTGACTCATCACTGACTTTTGCATTGCATTTTGAAATATTTACATGCACAACGACTTTCAGTTTATTCAGATCAAATGTGCGCCTATTTTTTTCCAGAACAAAAACTTGCATAAGACTCATGAAAGACTTTTACTGGTGTTGAGGTTTGACTGCCAGTTACATCCAAGGCAAAAACTCAGACAGACAGAGGCTATGGAATCTGTCTACTCGGGAAGGTTTTGGCCTCCAAAGCTGTGTTTCAGCACGTGGAGCCACATTTATGGTGAGGCGAGGGAGACGGCCAGAGCCCTCAATGAGCATCTGCTGGGAAAACAGGGGACAGATACTTCAACGTGGCACAGGCCAGAAACCTCTGCGCATGGCTGTGACTGAATGGAATCCATGGGGAAAGCAACCTTTGATTTTAGGCAGATTGAAGATTTATGGCAACAGACGTTAATCATAAATTCTAACCATAACTAGCTGGTTATCCCAGGATACATGTTGTTGTACAGAGTTTTACAGACTTCCGGACCTTCGAAAGAGGCGTAAACCTGTCTGGAACATAAATGTGGCAGTAAATGTGGCTTAGCTACTAATACTTAGCCAATGCTAATGTGTATAGGACATGCACGAAAACCACCATTCACCATTCTACAGATAGCACAACAAAATCAATGTTGTAAGATGATGCAAGTTCCTCATGCCAGAGTGTCTGAGGTGGTCTGATATAATAAGTTCTTAGCCATGAACTATTATATGAACATTCCTAGTTATATCAGTTCAGCTCAGTTTGACAGTTAAAGTCTATAGCTCAGGCCAAGACAATCATTCAGCAATTAAAGTGAACTGCAAATTATGAAAGCACATGTGTTTTTCTCCTAGCATTCAGGTCAGTCCTTTTTTATGCCTGTCCACATTTCTAAACATATGTCAGTTGCACACGAATTCCAGTTGACATTCATGCATAATAAAACGTGAATGACATCCTTCTTTGTGTCTTGGAATCAGACATTATAAGATCATGATCGGCTATGTTTACAGCAAACCAAACAGTGATGTTTTCTATCGCCAACAGTGTAAGTAATACATAAAGGTCTCTGTGTCCAATCAAAAGTTCTAAACACTCTTAGCCAACAGTTTTTTGGCCTGCCTTTTTTTTGTTGGGGGGGGGGGGGGATTGCTGGTGAAATGAAGCCTGGTCGTGTAACACCTTCACATGAATTCATCTGAGCACGCCACCACTAGACCCCAGACTCTGCGTTCAGCTTTCATTCCTGGCTGTGCTTTCTAAACATTCCCATGTTTAGACTTAGGATGGAGGGGTTGGGTGGTTGGGGGTTGCGGGGGCTATCTTAGAAACTGTGGAAGGAAATGGGTCAGAAAATAAAGGAAAGGGGGAGGTGGGGGGTCAGCGTGGTGTGGGGCACACACACCGACTGGTGGGCACTTGTGGCATTAGGTACCAGCCAAGTGCGCCACACAGTCCCAGACAGGGAGAATTAGCTCCAGTGATGTATGCAATACATTGTGAGAGTCCCAGTATTCCTGTGGAGTTTTCTGTGGAACGTTATGTTTTTTTTTTGTTGATAGAAAGAGAGACAGAGAGCAAGAGAGAAAGAGAGCGTGGCAGTCAGAGATAACGATTGCAAGCCCCTGTGTGCATCAGTACCCTTATGAAAAGGCATGTCCTACCCAAAGCAATGGACTTTGCGTGCATTTGGCCAGCCATTGTTTACGTCAGCAGGTACGGATACTGGATCTAATCTCCAGGAGTGAGACAGGGGGAAGGGGGTGGCTGGCACAGTCAGGCAGGGTGCCTCAGGAGAGAGAGAGAGAGAGAGAGAGAGAAAGGGAGAGAGAGGAGAGAGGAGTAGGTGGAGAGGTGAAGGAGAGAGAGTAAATCAGCAGAGGCGATTTGAGACAGGAAGAGCATGGCGTCAGTACAGGCTGGAGATAAGGCTCCACATACAAACACGCTTTCCCCCGGCTCCTGCACATATATGCTCTCTCCTCACTTCTTTCACTCTCCCACTCTCTTTCTCTTTCCTCTCTCTCCCTCTGTGCCCCCATCTTTCTCTGTCAATTTTAGCTGCTGCCACATCTTTTCATCGAGGCTCTTAAACGTTTGCTCTGAAAGAAACATTCCTTCTGCTGGACTTCGTGACCAGCCATTTCCATTACTTGTAAACAAAAATATGGAGTTACTGGACATCCTGTTGGTGACTTTTATTTTAGTAAAACAACTTTAGCATATTCCTCAGTAGTCTGAAGAGCAACCTCCTTACTTCTCCTGACCTCTCATCTGTTTGGCAACCATATTAAACATTTGAGCCAATTTATCTCCAAACAAATATTAAGTATTTTGACAGATCATATAAAATGCAACATGGCAGCTACATTACACTTTTGTTTGTTATGTATAATGAATGATGCCAACATGAACAAGGATATACTTGATATGTTACTGGGCCTATGGGAAGCAACATCACTGAAATTAAAAGATAGCATTTCTGTATGGAGAAATAATTGTTAATCTCAAGGGAATCAATTTGTATTTTTATACAAATAATTAATTATATTTATGCATATAAATTAAAAAAGAACTAAGTAATAATTTTTTTGTATTCATGTAGCCTGTATAGTCTACATTTTTGTCATGAACTGTACTCTTCAGAATAGCACTCTAGTACCTCAGTGCACTGTTATGGACAAAACAGCGATCTTGGCTGCATCTTCCTTAAACCACAAGACACTAGTTTAAGGAAGCATGGCCCTCAGCAATAGCTGTTTTGAGTCTTGGACCTGCCAGGGGTCAGAGGAACTTTTCCTTAAAGATAAGAGAGAGAGAGAGAGCGGAAGGGAGACATAAAGGAAAACACTGTCTCTCAGGAAGAGTGCTTTGCTTTGAGAGCACGGGGGTTGTGATTGTGATGTTAGATTTTGTGTAAGTTTGGTGTGTTTGCACACGCGTGTGCGTGTGTGTATGTGTGAGTGGACTGCGTGTGTGGGTGGATGGGAGAGTGTGCTGTTACTGCAGTTGGCACAGTGGCAGAAAAACACAGGAAGCTTATTGTTTAGCAAAGGATGATCAGCCTCTCTCTCTCTCTCCCTCTTTCTCTCTCTGTCTTTCTCTCTCCTTTTAACTTTCTAACAAAAATTCCATCTTTATATCTTCAGTTCTCATGTCATGCTATTTAGAGAGCAGAATAATCCAGGCCCCATTCCCTTCAAACATTGCAGTGTTAAGATCTTAAAATCGTCTTAAATGAGAGACCAAGTGGCCAGTGGCCCTACCATTTAAAGCTGATCTTTGCTTTACAATGCGTTTGGGAAGCCTCGCCTGACTTTGCTCAGAGAGAACAATATTTTGATTACAACACAAGTATATGTGCAGAATGTATTTTTATATTAATAAGATCATGTTGTCCTATAGAGACATTGTACATGCACGAATATGATACATACACAACATGATTTTGTTATGCCAATAAAGCTCATTTAAAACCGAACTGAAAATTGAGAGATTGAGAGACACAGAAGTAGAGAGAGAGAGGGAGAGAGAGAGAGAGACAGAGACAGAGAGACAGGGAAGTGAATAAAGATATGATGGTGTTGGGGACAGAGGCGGATGGAGCATGCTCAGATTGACCTGTCTTTCTCTGCACCACACACCCAGCCCCCGTCTCCCCTTGGAGTGCACGCCTGCGGTTGCTATGGGGAATGCTTTGCATTCCTTCTCTCCAGAGGAAGCAAAGGTTTTTTCCACCCCTCCCTGAACGCACTGCATGCTGGGGCCTTTCCCGGCACACGGCACGCTCTCCACAGAGACACACCAAGATGTGTTCTACAACATGAAGTAGGTTAAGTCACCCAATTCCAGTAGCTGCGCCAAAGTTGGACTAACATCACTTGCACATCATTGTTCGATCAACCATTTACATATATTTACATACATTTCTGTTACTTGTGTGCAGTGACAGCACATGGAATTGAAAAGAATAATTTACGTGTCTCAACCACATGGAGACCAAATTAAGTCTTTCAACTATACGAACACCAAAACATTCAAAGCTAGTTCATAGGTTCATCAGTAGCCTAAACTGACAGCATTACTGTGCCAATAAATGCATGGAATCTAATTTGATAGAGTTTTTAAAATCAAGGTTGATCTCGTCTGATGATTGATTTATTAGCAGTGATTTCGCTGAAAGATCCGGCCATGCACTTGGGCCGCAGTCATAAGCCACTGGTTCTGTCTGCATGGACACAGCAGTGCCCAGTACAATATGACTCGCCCCACACTGCCCCACACTGGAGCCCAGTACAATATGACTCGCCCCACACTAGAGCCCAGTACAATATGACTCACCCCACACTAGAGCCCAGTACAATATGACTCGCCCCACACTAGAGCCCAGTACAATATGACTCACCCCACACTAGAGCCCAGTACAATATGACTCACCCCACACTAGAGCCCAGTACAATATGACTCACCCCACACTAGAGCCCAGTACAATATGACTCACCCCACACTAGAGCCCAGTACAATATGACTCACCCCACACACTAGAGCCCAGTACAATATGACTCACCCCATACTAGAGCCCAGTACAATATGACTCACCCCACACACTAGAGCCCAGTACAATATGACTCGCCCCACACTAGAGCCCAGTACAATATGACTCACCCCACACTAGAGCCCAGTACAATATGACTCGCCCCACACTAGAGCCCAGTACAATATGACTCACCCCACACTAGAGCCCAGTACAATATGACTCACCCCACACTAGAGCCCAGTACAATATGACTCACCCCACACTAGAGCCCAGTACAATATGACTCACCCCACACTAGAGCCCAGTACAATATGACTCACCCCACACTAGAGCCCAGTACAATATGACTCACCCCACACTAGAGCCCAGAACAATATGACTCACCCCACACTAGAGCCCAGTACAATATGACTCACCCCACACTAGAGCCCAGTACAATATGACTCAAAAGGTAAATATGTTATTGCAGTATAACATACACAGTGCACCTCAACAAGCGTGCAACGAGGCTAATCAGAATATCCATGTAGCAAGCAGGGATAATAGGAGTGCTGGCTGTAACGTCAGGGGCGTCAGGATAGAAGGAGCAGTGGGGTAGAGGCACGTCTTCACTGTCCTTTATGACACACACTGAATAACAACAGTGCTTAGACAGATGCAGTCTCTGGTTGCATGAAGAAAAGCGACGTAGCACAGTCCCAACAGCGCTTCACCAACGTCTGGCTTTAATGTGCAGCACTGGTGGATTGGACCTGTGTGTGTGAGTGAGGGTGTGGTGTAGGGCGTGTGTTAGAGGGAGGGTGTGGTGTAGGGCATGTGTTTGAGTGAGGGTGTGGTGTAGGGCGTGTGTTTGAGTGAGGGAGTGGTGTAGGGCAAGTGTTTGAGTGAGGGAGTGGTGTAGGGCGTGTGTTTGAGTGAGGGTTTGTAGAAGTTGACGTCTCCCCTGAGTGCTGGGACCAGCTCAGTTGAGAAAAAAAGATTAAGGAAACAAACACTATTTAGCACTTTTCCATTAGATTATAATATTATAAATATAACATGAACTTATATTTACCCAACGCATGACTGTGGTACTACTCTGTAAGCAGAAGACCTTTGTTTGCAGTAACACAACATTGTTGAGGTGAGGTTGAGTTTTTAAAAGTAAAAAGCTTGATTCTACTCAGCATTGTCCAAAGTGTGTGTACATCAAGGGAAAACTATAACCTCTTTGCGGAAGGCTGTGAATATGGTGGACTTTTATATGGTGTATAGAGTTTACTGAGTTTATGTGTGTGTGTGTGTGTGTTTGTGTGTGTGAAAGAGAAGAAGAGGATGTGCTCAGCATGGCCTGACCACTCTTGGAGAACATGCTTTATATCACAAGTAATTGCATGTGATTCTCCTTCCAAACTTCAAAGCACACAGTACTGCAGTTCAGGGGGTCGGAGGCCAGACCGTCCCCCAATTTCCTGTCCCTGTCTGGCTTTGAGCAGCATTGAGGCCTAGGGAGGGACATAGGGGACATAAGACTGCACCCTGACCCTATTTAAGGACAAATCTCAGAAGAGGCGATTCTCAGCTCAAGTTCCTTCTTCAGCGCCTTTTCTGAGGTTTAGTCCCATAAAGAATGTTACATTTCTTTAGTCCCAGGTCAATTTTACTGTCGGGATGTCTCCCACATTGGTGGACATAGATGTTTGATGCCCTATGAATATGTACATTTGTAGTTTTAAATGACCTTTATAAGACTTTATTTCACAGAATTACTTTATTAACAATAGAAAACAAACCATGGGTATGAGAGACATAGTGCTTTTTTTGTAACATAAGGAATATTTCTCAGGATTGGTCAGACAAAAAAAGACAAGGAGAGATAACACAAATCTTTCATTATGGGTTCTGTCACTTATTGATACATGATACACAGACTTAAATATGATACCGAGAGGAGCCGTCCCCTTACATTCATATCAGGCCAAGCTAACCGAATCCCCCCATCTTATCTCTCTCGCTCTCTCCTTCCCGCCATCCCTCCCTTGTGCTCCCTTTTTTAATCATTTCCCGTTTTCCTAAAGCCTGCGTCACTGACACAGAGCAGTAACGGTTAACTGTCAGCAAGATAAGAATGGACAAAGACATCAGGTGTCCCAGGGAGGAGCCCATACAGACTGGGCCTTAATGACCTGATCATGGAACAGTTTCTCACACACTAAGCTTAGGATATATAGAAATACAAAACTGATTGCAGGTCAGTGGCAAAGAGTAAATGCTAATGCTGTTCGGTTTGCTATCAGAGACTGTATTGTAGACAGGAAGAGTTGTGCACTGGGTGGAAGTATACAGTGGTAATGACAGACATACATAATCACACATAGATGAGAGTACACAGATACTTCACAGACATCTTCAGTCACGTCTCCTCTGAGTGAGATTTGGCTCTGTTTTCTCTGCCCCCAATACATCTCACATACCTCTCACACACATACACACATACACACACACACACACACACACACACAATGCTTTCTTTGATATAAAGGGAGTTTAAAATATCTTAACATCATATCACAATTTTCAAGATTTTCCACAACCATAAGTTTGCATATCTGACAGTATAGAATGGCTGCCTGAAAAAAAACACAGAACAAACAAAAAATCTGTTCCCAAGACGATGGCAATGGCAGTGCTCACATCATGGCTTAGGAGGGCTGGACCCTGCTAAGAGGTACAGGTTAACACACACACACACACATTCACACACATGCACATGCTGCTGGGCCTCACGAATGCGGCTTCATGGTCCGCGTCACGCCTCATAGGAGGGATTGACTGTGACATGTGAGTGCAGAGCAGGTCTAATTTAGGCAGCCATGTTTCTAAGCCCATAATGGCTGCACTATAAGAGTGTTAAGAGCTGAGCAGAGACCCTCCAGAGCACTGCTCCCAGACTCCAAACTACACATTATTTCCAAGCATATAAGTAAGAGCAAACAAGAAATACCTGTAGCTGTAGAATCACTTCATGGGGTATTCGTATAATCAATTACAGTACAAACTGCTTGAATCTTGAAGGCTGGTACTTACTGGCTTACATTCATGACCATCTGAATTTCCATGTTTTTTTCTTGGTGGAAGGTAATGAAACTGTATGGTATGTTTGTAGCATATCAAGTTATAGTCATGAGATATGACAGGTAGACAAATCTGGCTAGTCACTACTGTCATTTTACTGATAAATGGTACAGTGAACACTCCCTGAGAAGTCAGAATAGATTGGGTCTGGTGTCAAAACCCTAGAGGGAAAGAGAGTGTATGTAACACTCAAACACTCAAAGCCTGTGGCCAGTGACTCGAACAATTAGGTTGTGTTTAGCCTGAAGGACGGCTATTTTGGAAGGCCTTATAAGTTGTAAAACACGTTTGTACAGTTGGACAATTTTTGGACATATGGTTTTCTATTGTTGATACTCTTATTTGCAAAATTCACAGTTCCACAACCCCTAGCAGCAACTAATAAGAACATTGTCATACAAAGCCTCCCGCAATACTTTTTAAGACTTTCTGAGATGCAGGCCGAGTGGAATGTGTTGGGAGAGCAGCTCCCCAGGGGGGGGAGGAGGGGGAGGGGGGGGGGGCAGTGGCAGGCCTGTGTGCCATCGAGTAAACTGCTCCAGCCTGTGTTTGCGTTCGATACGATCAGTAGCGCAGTGGGTGGCGTGGAACCCTGCTGAGCGACGGCTGAAGCCCTTTAATGCTGCCCTCTGGTTCGCTGGCTGCAGCTTGGTCCCGCCTCCGCACTGCCGCCTGGGCGGGGACGGCTGCGCAAATGTAAACAGCCAAACAAACTCAGGCCTTTTTAAAGAAGCATTGCCAGCCCTCCCAGCATAATTGAAAACAGATGTTGGTTGCTGCTTGCAGACGTGGGGTTCAAGCTCCCTCTGTGAAAGGTTGAAGATTTTAGTAAATAGAGCACATAAAGCACGTGTGTATAAGGGTGAACATTTTACTAAGGATTGCAGTCAATTTGTTATGTCAACAGAAATAATGACATAAACAATATACTGACAATTATGATGTATGTTATGCAAACATGCAATGGATGTTTCCTCCAGTGATTTTATTGTTCATTTGTGTGCAATACAAAGGCAACACGAATTCTTGATTTTGGTCAGGCTTGAATGGGAGAGCAGAGGAATAGATTGTGGTATAGCTGATTATAATTGGCTACATACTCTGTTCATGCACACACAACCAGTACATGCACACACATTCTATGCACATAAATCCATGCATGCACATACAGTCTATACATACACACAGCACGTACATGCACACAGTCTATACATACACACAACACATACATGCACAAACAGTAAATAAATACACACAACACATACAGTACATGCACACAAAGTCTGTATATACACACAACACGTGTGTGTGTTCGCATGTGTGCGAATTGGTGACAGTTGTAGTTCACAGGTGGCCACAGTGCCTCCAGACTGGGAGTTCATATCAGTACCTGAGACAAAAGACACCAACATTCCAAAGAGTCCCGTCTCTGACTGTAGTCACATCCTCCAGCCCATGGCTTTCTGTTGCCTATTCACTTTGAAGCCTTTTTTCTGCCTGCTATCGAGTCCCTAGAGGCATAACACAGAGCTCATGAAACAGAGAGAATATTCTATGATAACTATCTTCAAAGGCAGCAATTTGCCTTTGGACGACTGATGCATGTCTTAATCTATTTTATTCAATACTCATTCAGAGTTCCATATAAGATATACAAAAAAGAAGAATCATTGCAGAAGTTCCGTTTCGGCAAACTTTGTCGTCGACACGAAACCCGCTGCCTGTACAAGGCATTCCAGTCTCTGTTGGCCCCAGAGCTGCAAGCATGTCGTAACAAGACGCCACGCCACATACCGGCTTGTAGCATCAAGATTTTCCTGATAATCGTCCTGAAATAGCTTGTCAGACATGCAGGCATGTGCAGTTAAGCCCTGCAAGGTATTTTCTCGTGAGATCATCTGTAATTAAATCTTGCTGTACCCTAGAAGTTGATGGCTGAGCGAAAGCGTGCAGAAGCAGTGATAACTGAAGAATTAGTATCCGGGTACTCAGAGCTAGCAAATAGAAATATTACATCATGGGACGTGCAACTGAGGTCAGAATTATGAATCTGTGATCTGTCAATAGGTTTGACCTGGTTTATTTTAAATCGGTTATATCTGCTGCGGAACATTTTAATAATATTGTTATTTAAAATAGCGATGATGATGATGATGATGATAATTGGTCGTAATGTGTCTATCACCTCATCAACTTGGCATTCACAGCAGAAGTTGAAGGTGTAATCCTAAATGACATGGAGGTTCTTTCCCCCGAAGCTATTGGAATTTCCCAGTTGATACTGAGGAAGTACCGGACAAGGTGTCAGAGCTTGTCTGCGTAGCGCTCGAGCGTGATCAAAGTGCGCTCACTTATTGCGACGCTCTTCACGCGCGTGACAAAGCCCGAGGGGTTGTCTTGGACTGCGGTTGTCAGATGTAAAGCGCTCCGGGGCGAATGGCTTTGCCCATACCGGGTCGCTATGGTGTGCGATGTATCCGAACGCACGTGCTGCTACGGTAGTCATAAACGGCCTTGTAGCACTCACTAAAAGTCGTTTTATAAATACGCTGCATTTTGGTATTAGTTTACAAATGCATTGTGAGCAGCACGAAAGTAATGGGGAACACGACTAGGAATTTGCCAGAATCCAGCACGGCAGACTCCATATCAAGTTCGCGCCGTGGAGATGCACAGATAACACACGAGCCTATTTTTCAAAGAGAATAATCAGGGGCCACCCAACGACATGCTATGTTAAGCATGCAGACTAAAATGCAGCCCCCCCACCCACACACACACATCCTACAACACCTCAGCACACACAAGTTTAAAAAGTCATTCTCACGCATAGCTAATGAAATATATACTTGACGTTTGACATCAGAATTGAAGTCAGTCACTAAAAGGATGTTGCCTCCCTGTTAGTGGCTCAAAGAAAAATAAAACAACAAGTTAAGGAAGTCAGGGTTAGAGTTCATCTTCAAGGAAGGTGACATGTGTAGCAGCGTCATAGTCATATTGTATTGGTTGAAGTATATAGATAGGGGCTTGTAAAGAGGATGCTATTGGTTGCAGCTGGCTAGTGACAGCTTGTCTGGGAGACTTTTACTGGTTGAGGAATGTATAAGTGATTGGTGGTTTTTAGGTGGGGAGTGGACCAAGTAAACACAGTGGGGTAAAGGAGGGGGAATTTGAAGGCCTGATTGATAGCATATGAACCGTGGCCTGCTTTGTGTGTGTGTACCTATCTGTGTTGGGCGGGGTTATGTCTAAGAGACGTGTGTGTGTGTGTGTGTGTGTGAGAGAGAGAGAGAGAGAGAGAGAGGAAAGTCACAGGACTCAACCATAGTGTCTTGCAGAGGAATGCAGTGTATGGGTGGTCAATTAGTTTACAGTTTCAGCTGTGACCAAATGGCCCATAGAGGAAAAACACAGGGACCCTCCCATCCATCTAACCACATTATCATCTCCAAAGCCCAGATTGAGTAGGAGGAAGGCATACGTATGTGGGTGTGAAAGAGGAGACAGAAAAAGAGAGGAAGAGAGAGAGAGAGAGAAAGAAAGAAAGAAAGAAAGAAAGAAGGAGAGAGGGAGCAAAGATGAACCTAGTGATGTGCTTCCAGTATTAAGGCCTGGAGCAGGAGATCCACAGTCCTGTTTTTCCTGTTTAAAGTGATGGTCTCAAACATGAAGCACGCTAGTCTGACCACATCTTTCCACCGCTTCCACTTATTATCCTTCTGTCAAAGCCATTGTTTTCAGACTCTGTTTGGGGCATCATACTTGTGGGCCATTTCAAGTCATTTCATGAACTGACTTTTATACTTTCAGATGAGGCTGGTTAAAGACTGTTTACAAAAGTTTGGCTGTGCTCTGCAGGATCCACCTTCATCACTCTACACTCATCCTTCTGCTCTCCCTCACTTTCTCTCTCATTTCCCCACTGGCCTAAACAAAACTCAGGCTTCATCAGAAATGTATATAGTGACACAAACCCTCTCTCTCTCTCATACTACACTGCCTCATCGACTACACTGTATCATGATAATATTCAACAAAATGCACCCTTGATACTCCGAATAGGTCGCATTTGTAACTAATTCTCCCCCTATTTACCCTAATCCCAATCTCCACCAGAGAAACAGCAAAACTGACACCTGACCACCACAACGTGCGTCTAGCTCCCGGTCTGGCAACACTAGACGTATCAGCTGGCACTGCCATGTATCTCAGCACGCCCCGGGTGCCCATGAGGGAGAGACGTAACCCAGGGTCATCGGGCAGACAGGAGGAGAGCAACTGCTGCCCCGTGGCTGGTGTAAATACCCTTCTCCTCAGCCTCAGCGCACCAAGACCCGGCATGTGTGGAGGAGGCCGGAGCCAGCGCTAAAGCCGTGTGAATTCCTTATCGTATGGTCTCATGTCCACTGAACAGGCCTTCAGCTGTGCTCGGGGCTCTTAGGTAACCGAGGACTTAAGCTGTTTAAGCAGCGCTCGAGGTCACAGGGTGAGAAGAGAGAGTTTATACCCACTGTCAGGGGCATGGAATTGATGCTATCGAGAGTAAGGTCATCACTGCACACAGAGCACATTGTGTTATGTAGCCATGGGTGAATGAGTTAGACACAAATCCAGAGGATTTTTCCATTTGTTGCTAAAAACAGATTTAAATGAAAATGTGTGCTAGATTTGCTGATGTAGCAACTAAATATCCCCTCAGAGATACTCAAAATACTTAAAATATGTCTGTATGTAAACAAACAAACCATGCATAAATGGTTATTTTATTTTTCTCCTAACATCAGAATTTTGGTAATTGTTTTATATTAAATATTGAAAGGTTATTATGAGGGTGTAACCTAATCCAGTTGGGAGCCAAACTATAGCACATAAGTTTAAAATTAAAGGACCCTGGTAAACATTGCCTTTCTTGGGAATCTGAAACCAACCCCTGTAAGAGAAAAAGCCTTGAGGTCTAGTGGTTAAAATCCAAGTGTTACTTAGAAACATACCACAAGAGGGCGCTCAAACAGTCAGTCATGCATCTACACAGCAGTCTTTACAGTCTCCATAGTCTTTGGCGAAGAATAAACCACAGCATGACAGAATTTGTCTTTCTCAGATATTTATTACTAAAATATTTTTCTTCTTCTGGGATGTGAACTGCTTGTGGCTGGTGTCACTGTTAGAGGGTTTGTGCAGGCACTTGTGAGGGTGAGAGTGGACGTTCAGCTGAAGCGGACCCTGCGCATGGAACCCACGGTGCTGCTTACAGCTCCCCAGTCTGAGTAACTGCTGTAGTCCTTCTTCTCCAGGACGTAGTGTGCTCCTCTATAGTTGGGTTCTTGGTACACCACCCAGCTGCGCTCGCATGCACGCACACACACACGCATACACACACACACACACACACATATACACACACACATGCAAGCACGTTTCAGGAATAAATCTTACTGTATAGCACTTCAACTGACCTTTTATTTATTAAATATGACAAAATATATACATTGGTATGTGTTAAATATTGTAGGACCAAAGTATATGACAGAAAAGAAGTTTTGCTGGTTGTAAATCAGTGAAAAAAGGAATGTGTGGATGAAAGTATGCGTGGAAGAAAAGCAAAAGAGAGAGAGAGAGGGAGGGAGATGAGGTTGGCCACTCACGCTCCACCCAGGACCCGGATCGAGGAAGTCCTATTGAGACTGTATCGGCCCATCAGGTTGGGGACATCATCATGAAGCTCTGTCCCCCTCCCGGAGAAGCCGGGTCGCTCAAACAGCTGTGCACGTGGAGGGCTTGTATCCTATGCAGGCCACAGTGTCTCTGGTTATCAAGCTGAGTTTGGTATGTGCAGTCGCCATCAATGTGTCTGTCACACACTGCACTCATCTGCAGGGCGATTTCTCATATTTCTACAGATGTGTATTTATGGCACGATGGGTTTATGTAGGAGTGTGTTGTATATCTCACCTCCTTCACCGCACGTACAGAGGAAATGCGGTCACTCTGGCCACACCACCTATCCAAGCAGTTATACTGTCCTCTGTCTGACATGTCCCACAAATGCTGACGCCCCTGGAAGCTCTCGTGTTCGTAACCCACCCAGCTGCTCACAGGAAACAGTTCAGACCCACACGTTATAGCAGTGAATCAATGGCTTGGAACACTCCTGTGAAGAATGCGTGAGAATCTCAACACGAGCACCAGCAGTAACACTAAACATTAAACATGTTAGGGTTAGGGTTAAGGTTAAGGTTAAGGTTAGGGTTAAGGTTAGGGTTAGGTTAAGGCTTAAGGATGGGGCTGGGGTTAAGGTTAGGTTTAAGGTTAAGGTTAGGGTTAGGGTTAGATTGGTACTGAGTGGATGGCAGCTGTTGGTAAATCTTCACCTGGGAATGAGTGATTATTTTGTTGGTGGGTGTGAGGCTGCATTGGACTGAGCTGTAACTCACGCGCCATTCTCCACCTGCACAGAGTTGCATCTCTCAGGGAAGTTCTTGTCAGTGAGCTTCTGGCAATCTGAGGTCAAGTCGAGTCGCCGGCCAGCAAAGTTCCTCTGCTCGAAAATGGTCACCTGACCCAGGGCATATACAATTTGTAAGTTTGCAGTTTTAGGGTTTTTTTTTATTCAACATTTATTCAAAATATTCTTTCAATAGGAAACTGCAAACACTGAGTTTTCTGGGGCTACACAGACCACACCTTTTCTGTCCTAGAGCATACTTTAAATACATGTTTATATTGTAATAATTAATCAAAAAAATAATTCAAAGCAATAAGAAGGAACAGCTTTTTTGGTGACTCACCCTTCCATTGGACCCGTAAAAGGCACGTTGGAGTACAGAACCCAGCTTGCTGCGGGACACATAAGAGAGGGTCACAAATTCTTGCCAGACACATTTATGTGCAACACCAGGCAGGGAACAGTTTTAATCAGGATCATATTCACACAGGATCACATACTGCGTGCCAAATGTTCTGTCTAACAACAGATTAGCAAAAAGGCAGTATCTGTAAAAACATGTTACAATTTAGTAGAAAATGTTGACACAAGTGTGCAGTGGTTTATAGATTACATTCTGCTGAAGACTATGTAACATCAGACATTTGTGAACAACTAGTTTATGAAATTCAAGGGTCAAACTAAAAGAGTCTCTTGGTTTCATCCGAGATGTAGATCTGTCTATTAGAGGACGCATGTAAAATGAATTCCTTGTGCAAATCCACATCACATGAATCATGCAGATCTGTAGTTGTAGACACTTGGAAGCGTTTTCAGAGGTGACACTGTGAGAGTATAGATCTCTTCAGTGATTGGTCAAACCTCAGCCTGAAATGACTTGGTGAAGCTCTCGTAAACACACCTGGCTTGCCGCACAAGTCCTGGGAGCTTAGTAAAGAGGTTCATTTCAGCTCATGGTGGGCACAAAGCTGCCCCTTAAATACAGCAGGTTAAGACAATAAGGGGTCACTAGAATGCTCATTTGATTTTGGGCTCTTTGCCTCTCTGTATTCATATGCTAAACACAGTACACAGCTAACTGTGGTTTTGTCAAAATCCAGTAAACACTAGAAGCAAATTCACACACATGCACAAGGTGCTGCTTATATAAGAATATACCCTAGTGTTAACAGGCATTGGTGCATGTTATGATAACCCTTCATAAACACACACAGAGCTTGGAGAGCGGTGCAAATACATTTTCTCATCAATTCTGCATTTATAACACTTCTACCTATTCAAACCTTAATCCACAGTACTCAGGTAGGGGCAGATCAGGCACCTCTGAAACATTAGATTGAATAAACTTTACATTGGTTATTTCAGGGGAATTCATGACTGTGAATTGGGCATCTGCAATGAAGTCAGACACAGTCAAAACACAGGAAAGCGATTTATTTATCATCACAGGTATTTATATAGCAACAGACTTGAAGCTAATTCCCATGCAGCTCTTTATTTGAGCTTTAAATGCAATGTATATCACAAACATCAAAGCCTATAGTATATCTTCCACTTGGTGTTTCATTCTAACTAATGTATTTTTGAACTTTGCCCCTTGGCATGGCTGTGTGAAGGGCCTCTGAGCTGAGTCAGTCCTCAGCTGTTCTATGGAAGCTGTATGTGGCAGCACTTTCACCACTCGCATCACTGACCCTGAATGGGGGTCCGTTTGTTCCTCCGCCCGGGTCATGCCAGGCTTCCCAAAACACCGCCAGACTTGCTGGATTCTTCACTGCTGGTTTTGCAGTTTGCCGGCCGGCGCCTCTGCGGATCATTATGAGGATGAATTAAGTCCGGGAGCCTGGGTAACCTTCTGACAGTTTGGAGCAGGTTCCAGCCGGGATAAACACAGCCCACGGAGCAGGTACGGCTGTGTGTGTGTGTGTGTGTGTGGCCCTGCCCAGCACAGTGGACAGACAAGAAGGCACCTCCACAGTCTGCCATTTCTTTCTCTTTCTGATAGCGTTCCCTCCTTTAAAGAGGACGTGTCAGTGTGTCGCATGGCTGGCAGAGATGAGAGCTCACTCGTTCTGTCTAACGGAAAGTGCGTTCTTGTCTAGCATGTGTGACTGATTGAGCATTTGGGTGTGAGATGCCTTTTGCATGTTTACATGGTTTGAACGTTGACCATTTCAAATGACAAGACGAAGTTACAAAACAAAGCTAAAAATCTCATATTTACTATAACATTTCCTTAAGATTCCAGTTTCAGGGTTTTGGGGTTGTCCTATTGTACATATTTTAATGTGAAGTTGAGGAATGCCTACAGATATGAAAAAGACATAATCCATAATAACATAATATAATCCACATCACATTGTATGTAAATACCTCTGACAGATTAAATATCAACAGTTATTCTTGTATTACTTCAGAGGTATATGACAAAATTAGCAGATTACAAGTCATTTACATTAATAGGCTTAACTACTGAATACTGCAAATATAACTGGTGAGATGTTTAACCTGTACAGATATCGATGCAGACTAATTTGTGTCTGCAGGTGTTCCTGGTGAGGGTGTTTTACACAGGTGTTTTACCCGTGTCTGTGTATCTGGTGAATGCGCCCTATGAGAGGAACAGGATGGCACTGCACAGGCTGCTGAGGATGTGCCATGCTGTTGTGTTGACACTGTGTGTGTCTGCTGCTCAGGACTTTGACTGGACCAGGAATGTAATCGGATCTTTCCACTATGGCAC
This sequence comes from Brachyhypopomus occidentalis, assembly GCA_020368025.1. NCBI lineage: Eukaryota > Metazoa > Chordata > Actinopteri > Gymnotiformes > Hypopomidae > Brachyhypopomus > Brachyhypopomus occidentalis. The sequence continues at coordinate 2,279,048 of JAGXOD010000007.1, read as the reverse complement.
CTTTCCCACTGGTAACACTTTACAGTCCAAACATGATCCAAACACAGATTCAATTTGCTAATGCCATTAAATGTTGAATTTTGTAATTTACAAGGTGATAATACTTATGGAAAATGCAAGCAGTTGTTCTGATTAAGACACATAGTCTATATAGATTGTAACTCTGCAATTCATTACATATGTGCGATAAGTCAAATAAAGTATTTGCGTGTGTGTGTGTGTGTGTTACACTACTTTAGGATTCTCATGGGGTGCTGGCAGCTCAGCATATCAGACAGAGGGAGCCTGGGATAAAGAGGGCAAAGGGATGAGTATCTGGGACACCTTCTGCCATAAGAAAGACAGAATCTCCCAGAATGCCACTGGAGATTCCTCCTGTGAGGGCTACTACAAAATAAAGGTGACATCCAATGATTTAGATTATCTGAAATGAGGGGACTGATGCAGTCACAGATATATAAGCCAAGTACGTGTCTCTTGCACTATATAAAGGTTTCACCTTTTCTATTTCTTTCTCACAGGAGGATATGTCACTAATGAAAGACATGAAGCTGAATCACTACCGCTTTTCAATTTCCTGGCCAAGGATCCTACCTAGTGGGATCAAGTGTGAGTGAAAAACCCTAACCTTAACCCTAACCTAATCCTTACCCTAACTCTAACCCTTACCCTAGATATCCTGTCAAAATTAGCTTAATTTAATCAAGACATGTTTTTTTTGTTTGTTTGTTAGCCGAACACGTCAATGAGAAGGGAATACAGCACTATGACAATCTTATCAACATGCTCATGGAGAATCACATCACTCCTGTTGTCACCCTATATCACTGGGACTTGCCTCAGGTACGTATTTCAGGCAGCTCTGGTAAGCACGTTGTTTGCATTTAAAGAAATAGACATAATGGTGGTTTATCCAAGTTAATAATGTGATAGAGATATTTTCACCCAGAGCTCTGATTTCCAACCACTTTCACAGTGATTCAGGGAATCTGGGATCATTTTGCATTTCCAGGCTCTCGAGGAGAAATATGGCGGATGGCAGAACAGCAGTATGGTTAATTTCTTTAATGACTATGCCAGCCTGTGCTTTGAGAGATTTGGGAATCGTGTAAAATACTGGATCACTTTCAACAATCCATGGGTAAGAACCATGAACATCATCTGTGTGGTACTGTAGCCCTTTAAATGTACCTCTATGACATAGACCCAAGTGATGGCAGCACCCTTTTAAGAACACACCAGTGTGATAGATGCCCTTTGTCTTTGCAGGCGATGGCCGTCGAGGGCTATGAGACTGGAGAACATGCTCCTGGACTGAGACTGAAGGGCACTGGTGCCTACAAGGCTGCCCACAATATCATTAAGGTAAACAAGGCGTATCCTTTCTGACAGGAGGAAGTCATACACTGGAAGGCTGTTAAACATGTTACTGTGATAATGGGTGATACTATATGCTAAAGCTAAATTAGCTTAAGCCTGCTCCACCTTTCAAACCTGCAGGCACATGCTACAGTGTGGCACACTTATGACACCAAGTGGCGAAACAAGCAGAAAGGTAATAATCTTTTGTCACTCTGACAAGGCTATTATTAAAGCTGCTGTAGCTGATGTTACAGGTCGTGCCTAGATGTTTGCATCACTGAAAAAGGCCATTTCGTCCATCCAGCCCCACCCGAGGGTTTCTCCAGAGCCCCTCTCTCCGTAAACATGCACATGAAGTGCTTGGCCTACCCTACTATGTTCTGAATACATACACAAAATTATTGACAAGCTGGGTGGAGTACATCTTGGAAAAATCATTTTTTGATTGGTTAATGGAGCTGGAACATGCTGAAATGTTTAACTGCTGACTACAGAACCCAGGACAGTCAAATTATACTTCCCACAGATATATTTTAGCATTATCTATCAGGATATAAACACAGTTCAACTGAAGTGTTCTTAAAATAAATTGATAACAGCATTTTTAAACAGCATGGATTGTAGGATTCAATAAAGAAATAAAGATGGCTGCATTATCCAGAAAGCTGAAGAGTTTGTCCAATTGCAGGCATGGTGGGAATTTCTCTGTCTGCTGACTGGGGAGAGCCTGTGGACATCATGAATGAGAGGGACCTTGAAGCAGCAGACAGATACGTGCAGTTCTACCTGGGCTGGTTCGCCACACCGCTCTTCAACGGAGATTATCCTCAAGTGATGAAAGACTATGTGGGCAAGTAACAGGATCTGAAGGAAATGAACATCAAAGGAGGAGATCAAACACGTGCTTTCATTAAACAAAGAGCAAATGCAAGGAAGAGACCTAGAACTCCCTGAAAATGTTCTATGTCTGCATCACATACTGTTAAATCATGTTGATGTGCTCTGAACACTGACTTTCTAAGTTTGTTCATGAGATCTGACTTTCCGTCTTGGTTTTATTTCTCCAGCCAGGAAGAGTGCTCAGCAGGGTCTGGGTGCCTCCCGACTTCCTTCGTTCCACCCACATGAGATGAGCTACATCAAAGGCACCTGTGACTTCCTGGGCATAGGGCACTTCAGCACACGTTACATCACACAAAAGAACTTCCCCTCGAGCCGCGGTGGCGGCTATTTCGCAGACCGCGACCTGGCAGAACTAGTGGACCCACAATGGCCCGATCCTGGTTCCGAATGGCTCTACTCTGTGCCTTGGGGCTTCCGACGCCTGCTCAACTTTGTGAAGGTACTGTGGCATGATGGAGTCGACCCCCTCTACTGTGGTTGATGTGCATTCACCCAGATCACATACCTTTGATAGGGTTGGGCCTCCCATACCACTGGAAATCTGAGTTGAGCAGACATTCCCCCTTCAAATTCCTCTTCAAAATACATCTTTTCCCCCTACTCAGACCCAGTATGGAAACCCTATGATATATGTGACTGAAAATGGCGTCTCAGAGAAGATGATGTGCACAGATCTGTGTGATGAATGGAGAATGCAGTACTTACGGGATTACATTAACGAAATGCTTAAAGGTCAGTGACAAGCCTCAAAACATGGATGCTCCATTAGAACAGTGTTAATATCTTCACTATATATCTTCAATAGCCTCACTGATTCAAGTGAAGGGTAAGATGGATTTTCTTATTCCATCAGCAATTAATGATGGGGTGAACGTGAAAGGCTACACAGTGTGGTCTCTTCTTGACAAGTTCGAATGGGATGAAGGCTACTCTGAAAGATTTGGCCTGTACTATGTGGACTTCAGAAGCAAAAGCAAGCCTCGTTACCCAAAAGCCTCAGTTCAGTACTACAAACGCATCATCAGCTCTAATGGCTTCCCCAGTCAGAGAGAGGTAAGGTAATGGGTATTGACATAGTGCTAAAACCAGGTGTGAAATGATAGCTGTAGATGCAGAAGGTACATTTGGTCACATTTAAGAGAAATTGGAAAATGCCAGAACTGTCCAAGCAGTGTGCTAATTTGTTTAGATCAAATCTACATCAAACCTCTGCATTTGGCCTGTGTGTTTCATTTGTTTCCTATATGGTGTGTGTGTGTTTGTTTGTGTGTCTGTGTGTGTGCGTGATATGTGTGATATGTACTGAATATACCCCACAGGTTGAGAGTTGGAAACGTAAGGCGACAGAGACATGTATCTCCAGTAATCAGCTTCTAGCAGCAGGTCGGTAGCAGCCTGGCAAATTCCACTTTTCTTAAAGACAGCGATGATCTAGCCGGGGCAAACAAGAGACAATTTCTTAATGGAGACTTTAGAGTGCAGCTTAGCTGTAAGCATTGCAGGTTGTGTACAAAAATCACCTGCAAGTGAGAAGTAAGAGCACATCAGAGACATGAAGAGTGAAGGAAAATCCTGTAAACCCCGTTACACTGATTGCATTATTAACCTTCTTAAATTAAGAAGAGCTATAGAAAGAATGGGTATGTAGTAAAATAAGCAATTGCTAACGTCTCTAACAGGGAATTTCTTTTGATTGCCCCTCCAGCTAGAAGAAAAGAAAATAAAGAACATGCAGAAATGCTAAAGGTTTGGCCAGTACATGATGAAGTCTAGGTACTAGAGATTGCTATTGCATTCCAGCATTGTGTCAAATTCTCCATAACAAGGTTCCACCGTCGTTGTGCCAGTGCTGCTCATCTTTCCTCTTTTAACCAAACGTGCATCTTCATGTCAGGCTGCTTTTTCCAGTATCTGCTACATCATTTGCTGCTGTTGTTTCTCAGATCCGCTGACCAGCCACATGGAGATGGTGACAGAGATCGTGGTGCCCACCGTGTGCACCCTTTGCATTCTGCTCAGCGCCGTTTTCATCATGTTTCTGCTGAAAGGCCGCCCCTAGATCTCGTCTGCTCTTCTCCCAGTCTCGTCATCCCTATAGAGGGATATGTGATGGCAGGATTCGGCCTTCTGAGACTTCTGCACAAGAGACCTTGCGATCTAGTTATGGCACGTATGACAAAAGCAAGCAAAGAAGGCCACATGAGAATAAGTTATGTTAATGTATCACTGCAAAATGTCCTAAACCATCCCTGTACGATCACCTCTGATTTTTCCCAGTACAATGAGGTTTCGTATATGAGGTGAAAAGTTGTGGATTTGAGATATGCAAGAGATTGTGGAAAGAAAACATAGCCTGCTTTAATAACATATATTTTTTGTTTGAACATCGAGCTCAGTGGCTTTTGAACATACTATATTAATGGACATTTCAATGTATTAAAAGTCAATAAAGTGCTCAATAACAATAAAAATATGACAAAAATAACCTACACTTTGCAGAGTATATCTGTGAATATAAACGTGTAAAATCCGCACACTGCAGGAAACAGCAGGAAATTGTATTTTAAAGAAAGCGACCTGCAGAAAAAAGAAACAGTGTAGTGTTTAGTGGGTTTCCTAGGTGGCGCCTTCTCCACTGGAAACACAACGTGCAACATAGAAGAATGTTTTCTGGCATTTTGATTGGCTCAGAGAAAAAAAACCCGGTAAAAATACAAAACGACTTACGATAGCGTCTCTGCCCGAGGTACGTTATCTAGCTTTAAGTTTACCCTTTGCATGACTGAAACTATATAACTTTTTTTATTAGGACTAGTTATAGTAATTCGTAAGTTTAAAAGTTTCTGGCTGACTAAAAAGGACAGTTAATCCCATTCGACTAGGTGGCTAAATAACATTAGCGCTTATATAACCTAATGTAGGACAGTTGGCTAGCACATTGAATTCCTAGTAGCCAGACAGCTAAAGCAAGGGTGAGAAACATCTTGAGCATTTACTCTTTGTGCACAACTAACCATTTTCAGTTGCTGTTTAAAACATTAAACCAAAGACAAACATCTCGATAGGTAGCTAACCTAACATAGCTAGCCACATCGACAGAACAACTTAGCGCGCTTTGCGTTTGAGTCGTTCATTCTGGCATGCAGACTAAAATGGCAGTTGCATAGATGATAAATCGTTCCCGGTGTTTTTTGCCCAAGTCTTCATAGGGATCTAATGTACGATAACGTTTAAACATATTTTAGAGTATATCCATGTTTACTATACGGGATTCTCTCACTCACTCCCTCTCTCTCTCTCTCTCTCTCTCAGGATCTGTGTGCCATGTTTGGTCGGTTTGGAAAAGGGCAGCGTGACATCCCTGACTATGAGCACACAGAGGATGAAACCTTTCCCCCTCTTCCACCCCCGCTCTCACCCGGAAGTGGTGAGCTACAGGGGGACACCTTCGCTGATGGTGAGGGAAACACCAGCGCTCTCCATGAATTACCGCATGTCACCATGCTAAACCATCAGGGCTGAATTGTAATTTTCTGTGCGTCCTTTACTGAGTACCATGTTCACTTGCATATTTAGGTGAAGAAGAGGGAGAGGTTTCAAAGTTACCAGAGGTCCCAGTTGCTAAAAGGCGAACAGTCAGGAGACCCCAGCCAAAACTGGACTCTCAGAGGTAGTAACAGTTGTTTTATGTACTGCATAAACTCTGCCTGCTGTGCCCAGTTCTCACAGGTTTTGTCATTCTGTTACAGACTGCTGTCTGAAAGAGGACTTCCAGCCTTACGTACGCTATTTGATGATGTCAAGTTCAAAGGCAAAGGGCATGAGGTGATTGTTCTGTGCCATTATGTCATGCATGATGTGTTAAATATGTGTTCAATCCTTATTGTGAGGGATGAATGTCTGTCTTTGCCCCACTCTGCCTTAGGCTGAGGATCTTAAGGTCCTCCTGCAGAAAATGGAGAACTGGGCACATAGACTCTACCCCAAACTACAGTTTGAGGACTTCATCAATAAACTGGAGGTTCTAGGTTGCAAAAAAGAGGTGCAGGTGAGTGCTGGAACAAGTTCAGCTCTAAACCTGCAGTCCATTTAATTTGACATGTGATGATTAACTTCAGGCATTTGCATTACCTTGAGTCATTAGGGGCATCAGGTCAGGCCTTTGAGACGTACGTTCTTTTTGTGTTATGACTACTGATGGGTATATAACACAAGAATTGATGACTGATGACATTTGTCTCCCTTAGACATGCCTCAAACGAATACGACTGGATATGCCTTTGATACATGAGGATTACATGGGACACAATGGTGGTGAGACACCTTATCTGTGCATCTAGTGCAGAGTTATGCGTGTTGATGCTACAAACTTGGTTCACATTTGGTTTTCTGTTGGCAATCGATGCAGGTAAATGTAATTTTTGGTCTGTGTGTGTTATCTTGTGCTCAGATGAAGCAGAGGGCCGCTTGCAGGAGGACACGGACCCTTTTGGAGATGGCGGCTTCCCTGAAGATCCTTTTATCCATTCCACCCCAGCCCCAGCTCTGGCATCGGCCTCTCTGACAGAGGAACAACAGCGACGCATTGAACTCAACAAACAGCTGGCCCTGGAGAGGAGGCTGGCCCGCCAGAAACAGCAAGGTGACTGAGTATACTGTGTGCATGTATGGTGCATTATACTGTATATTGTGTGCTGTAACTTTTATATTGATTATAAATTAAACATGTACTTTAGTCTAATCCGTTAGTCATTGAATGTTGTTACATTCTGAATCCCTTAAATTAACCCATTTCTCCATTCCTGGTTTGTTGCCTTAAATGTAGAATCCTCACAGTATGCATGTCCGGATGAGCCTGCCGCTAGTAATCCGGGACTTCACTCCAGCCAAGATAACCAGGAAGTCTTGGATCAAAATGCAGGAAAAAATGACATACCTTTAAAACAGAAAGCTTCTGTGCCTGAGAACTCACCCCTGTTGGATGACGAGTGTGACCGCACCACCCCAGAGCTGACTGGCAGGCAAAGCGAGCATGCAGATTGATCCTTCTTAGTCTTCCTGTACCAGGAGTGGTTCTTATTACAACCACTGCCAACAGGTTCTTCACAGTTGTCTAAAGGTTTTACCATTTAGTTCCTATTTGGTAATCAAGTTGTAATCAAGCTTCTTCATTCCATTGTCAAACGACTCCAGTTCGTGGAAAATAGGCGTGCCAAGACATCCCATTTCCCTCTTGGGCCTCAGAAATGGAGACACCTCTCTCCTCCCCTTGGGTCAGCTTCTGTGAGCAATGGTTGACATTACCTTTCATCCTCCGTGAGGATCTATAATGTATAATCTAGCAGGATCTTGCCTCATTGTGGAAACTGTACATGGCCATCATCTTCTGTTCTGTCTATGGTTTTGAATCCTAATATAAACCTTTATTCAGTACCAGAGGATGTTGGGATGCAAGGAAAGTCAGCCATTTGCAGCATGGTAAATTTTTCTTGAGTTATTGTTGGAATCTTCGAGTATTGTATTCAAACCTACAGCCTTGTTGGAAGACTGTTTTAGTTTTAGTTTTAAAATTATGATTGTTCACATGGTGTTTCTTGTCTTTTGAATTATTTTCCTTTTTAAATAGTTTTTTTTTCAGGATTGTAAATAAAGTGTTAATTTACAGTGGTTTGTGGTGTGTGTCGAATGCAGTTTGAGGTGTGTTTTGTACAGATGTCACATAAAGACGAACATTTATTTGTGAAGATGCGCAGGAGTCCTGGATAAAAGGTGCATCACATCTCAAAATAAAAGCTAATCTGCTTTAACGAACACAAAAGCTTATGTAAGCATCAGAGAATTTTATAGCTGTTGATGCTCTGAATAATTGGCAGAACTTTACATTTAAAATGAGCTGAAGGGATGGACTAGTTCAATTACGGCCAACAGCACTTGCATCTTTTCTTTTTTGAGGTGTTTTGTGTTCCTGTAGGGATTTATCTTAAAACCTTATGCCAATGTCAACATAATTAATCTATGTAGCAGCCACACACCCCATCATAACTGAAAAAAATCATTTTATTAGCAGGAATGTCATCTTTGGCAGTCATGCTGTTGCACAAACAGCAGGTGGTGCAGTAGTCCTTTTCTGTTAAACAACAGATGGCAACTGTTGTCATTTTTTCTTGTGTGGTAGGTTTAGCGGAAGTACTTTAAAATCTGCACCTCAGATCTGAAACTGGTCCTGGATTTTATAATCATTGGAAGTAAACTCACAGCTTAATGTAACAGGTTGGATGCTTTGATGTCAGACCATTACACAGGTCAAGGAAAAGTGAAAAGCACACGGACTTCAAGGATTATGCCTTACATGCTTCTGCTATACAGGCTACGTCATTTTAAGCCTCCTACGGAAATCACAGCCTGTCCAAACATCCGCACCTTTGCTAATTTACTGGTTCTTTCAGTCACTGTCAGATTTACTCTGTGTATATAAAGTATAGGATGCATTTCCTTCCTGTGGTGGAGAGGACCAGACTGCACGTTTTCCACATATCTTGCACCGTCTACTGTTTTCACTAAATGTTTCAAGGCCCAAATCACTGAGCCAAAATGTAAATAATGGTAAATCATTATGAAGTTAGAGTCATCTAGTAATAAGAAAAAGTTTGATATAACTAAATGTATATCGTAAACCATTTGGCAAGGATAAACTCAGCACTCAGATTAACATGAGGTGTTAAGCAGGCAGGTTGACACCCAAAAAAAAAACTATTACACACTGGTGATCAATCCACTGGATGACACTCACTGGATATAAACCAATATAACAGCAAACAAAAGAGTTATGGTGGAATGGTAAAATTCTCTGAATTTGGTCTCTGAAAGTGTCTAACAGTCTATGAGCTGTACACATTTACATATTATAGTGATATTTGTGTGCTGTTTCTGGATAATTTAGATAGCGTAAGTGAACAGCAGTCTCTTCACTTGAATTTAAAATTTAAGGAACTATTATCATAAATTGTAATAATCCTGACAATGGCATATGTATTAGGCATATATATATATACACACACACACACACACACACACACATATATATATATATATATATATATATACATACAAAATCTTCTATGTGATCATACACAAATTTTCTGACCAGTATAATCCTTCTAATGAGGCCAGCCTTATGTTTGCTTGAAACATTTGCAGTTTACGCAGAGATTCACCTCGAATCGCGGCAAAGCAACGAACTTTCCAAGAGAAGTCCTTCAGCGAGCAGAGTGAATTATGTTATCAGGCTGCAGTTTCTCATTGTTTGAAGTTGGGCGGAGAGGCCGTGGGGGCAGGCCGCCTCTTGTCAGCTGGGCCTGGTGATGCGTGCGCAAGAGCCTAAGCTCTCCTGGCCCACAGCCGCCTTCTTATTTACATGGAAAACAAACTAAGGCTAATTCAGTTGCTACATCATTTCAAGAGCACCTACGCCTCCTCCACACACACACACACAACCTACAAAAAATACATTATTATTAGTCTGTATACCATATGAAACAACCCTTAAAGAGCAAACAACTGCTTTCCCCAGCTAGCTTTCCCCAGCTAGCCTGCTTTGACAGAAAGGCACTGGGAAAGGGCTAATGGCGGCATGGGTGAAGAAGACTGCAACCCCATCTCCTCTCCCTCCAGCTTGGCAGACGGAGGAGTGTCCGGCCAGTAATTGTCTTCGGGATAAACATGGCAGTGGAAGGTAGTGGAATGCCTCCTCTGTGGGGGCGGGGTGGAGCTGGCGGTGGTGGTGAGGGACTGGGTCAAAGAAAGGCCAAGGCAGGTGGTGTGTATCAGCACTGGGATGACAGCACAAACACCCTCCCTCCCTCCACTCTCCAACACCCTCCAAACAGAGGCAGATGCAGCAGACTGGATTACAGTCTGAGGCAGATCTGCTGGGACCTGCACTTTGGGACTCCTTGTAAGCAGTTCTTAAATTTTTTTAAAGGTGTTTACAAAAACCAGACAGCAGTGGTCACATAAACAGTTGTTCATTTACTCCAAAACTGGATAAACTGGTATTTTTCACAGAAACTGGTCATTTATCAACGCACAATTTACTGTCACAACTGTAAACAAAGTAAAGATCCAACTAAAAATTTCTGTCAGCATCTGCAACTAATATAGCTATGCTTCTCTTTGTGAAAGAAAACTTTGGCAAAAAAAATCCAATATGTGAAGACAACAGAACTTTGAAACATATCAAAACCAAAACCTGAATAGTCTTTCACACATATACCATTGTCTAGCAGTTTGACTCTTTTACATCAAATTCCATGGAAGTCATGGTCTACTTTAACACAACATATTACCTAATAACTAGTGAACATTATGGTCATGAATTCGAGCATATGTCTTGTCTGAGAAACATGTATGTTGATTTACACTACGAAGGGAGTCCAAGAGTGCGGGGCTATTAGTTCACTTTACATTCTCAGCAGAAGGCTTGTTTTGTTTTGGAGGCCTCCCGGGAGGGGGGCGGTGACTCCCACAGCCCCTGTATGGCATTACTCAGGGACGAGCAAAGCAGAGGACGGCTCCAACAACTTCAGCAGAAAGAGGAAAGTCAGAGTCTCACCATCCTCCTGAAATGTGACCCTGTAGGTGATGTTTAAGTAGTCATGCCAAAAAATGTGCAGTTGAGTGCGTTCGTCATGTGACTATAACAGAAAAGAAATAGCAAGAGAGTTTGACTGCTCAAAAGTGTTACCAATGTTTTCTACATATATATGTATAACACATTGGCAACATTTAAACTCATTCACTGATATATATATGATAAAAAAGTGTTGCTTTTACAGTCATCATATTTTTGACCTTCTCTTCTTCCATGATTGTGACCTTGACTGTTATAGTGTCTTCAGAAATATCACAGAGAGTTAAAGAGAACATAAAATGATAGAGTTATTTCAGAGCTGGACGTCACAGCACCTGTGCCTCTGTGGCCAGCTCCGGGCATCTCCTCTGCCGTGCCCTCCGAAACAGCTGCTGTCCCTCAGTCGTCTAAAGTCCTTCTGTTCCTCGAGTTAATCTCTGAACCACTCCACGCAGCCACCGCTCAGAGCCTAAGAGCGGCCGCTGAAACGTAAACACCAGAAGACAAGAGAGGACCAATTTTAAACAGCAAGTAAAAATCTTTTTTCCCTCCTTTGAATTCAGGATTACTCTAAACACACACCATGGAACCTACAGCTCAGATTGTTACTCTAAACATACACAGTAGAACCTACAGCTCAGACTGTTACTCTAAACATGCACAGCTCAGATTGTTACTGTAAACACACCTGTACACTGGGTGTACAGCAGATGTGTCTGGTGCAGTGTTATGAAAATTAACATCTAGTTTAACTACAATGGGGACAATGCTTGCAGGACCCTTCCATATTGAATAGATGTTGTAGTGTACATATGCACCTGTAGCTAGGTGAGGAGCACATCTGTATACATGTGTTGACTCTTGTGCTCAGTGGCGTGCCATTACCTCCATCAGGAACCTTCATGTGAGCAATAGCTCCAATCCCATCTGGATTGCCTCCTTTTATTAAAGGAATTGGGTGAGAGACACAGCATGTGGCGTCTGAATTATGCAAACTGCAGCATTCTCATAAGGGCCCAGAGAGCATGGTGTGCAGAGACAGGGTCGAACAGCCCCACTCAAGGCAGAAGGTCTTAATGAAATATTCATCTTTCCTGTAGTGGGTAAAGCCCAGCCAGGGTGGAGGTGATGGAGTGCAGGTCAGTGCCCTGCACCTTCACCCCTCCACAGCCTGGAAGGTCCAGCCATTCAGCTACTAAACAAAACACCCACCCTCCCCCCAATAAAAAAAAGAAAAGAAAAAACAACATAACCTATGGACCTGCTTGTTGGTGTCTGAGTTTGAAATACATTCATAGAAAGCCTTGATGGAATGTGCCAGGCAAGCATAAGTGACAACGATAAAATGCTCATCTTATCTAAAGCTTGATGCTTAGGGCATTAAATGTGGATGTAGCTCCTCGAGGGCTCTGTATCATCTATCTACGCTCATCATTTGCTTGAAGTGTCTTGCTCCACTTAAGCTGCATAAGGCACCTCCTTCAACACCACCCCTGGCATCCCCATGCATCCCTGCAGCAATCTCCAAACTTCCTTTCAATATTTAATCATATTAGTTCTTTTTGACTGGTTTTGGTCTGTTTCTGTGGACATGATTTGCAAGTCTGGTGTAGTGGGTGTAGTGTAGTCAGAAGTAGCTAAATATACAAGCCGCAAGTTTGATGATGATGGAGTAGTTGGGCCTCCAAAGGTTGCAGACTAAATTCACTCAGAAACCAAAGAGTGCTAATAAGTAATCTCTGTCTACGATGCTTTATGCTCAGATGTTCTCACCATTCACTTAGATACACAACTAATCGCAATTGTCCAACTGTGTCAACTCCAATAACAGAAGAACCAGCAGTGAGAAACCAGTGGTGTTTATCACTTCTTGTGACTTCATCAGCAGGGAGTCCTGAACATGGGGAAGCCATTCCAGAAACAGTTGCCTTGAGCCATGGCTAATTTACAAGTACTCCAGTATTCATGTGTGTATATTTACTATAATTACAGATTGCTCACTGTAAGTGCAATAATGAATATCGATGATACAAAGGATTGCTTTTAGCAAGGTTAGATTCAGTTTGTCATAGTGGGGCTGGTTGCTCTGGGAATATGTTGCCCTTTGTGTTAATGGTGTAACCTTTTATTTCCATTCTTCATATCTAAACAGGAAACCAGAGCTGAAGTTCAGAAAATATAAGGGAGGATGTGAAAACAAATTAGGTCTCAAACCTCAAGTACTGCGAGCTTAGGGTCTGGGAATGATGTTTCAGTGCATGCTCTCTGTAGGGCAATACACTTACAGTAAGGTAGCTTATTCAAAATAAATGTAACTACATCTGAGTCTTGGGTCGTCACCACCGAAATGGCTGAAGCAGAAGACATTTAGAAAAATTTAAGACACAGTGTTCTCCCATTTCGGCATCTCCAGACTTCAGAGGTTCCAAAGAAACAAAGAGGAAAATAATAGATATTGTTTCTTGCATTGCTGCTGATCATGTTTCAGTTTGCTTTTGTTTTATTGGATCCCATATCAACAATAAACACAGTCTAATTCTGGCAATGGATTTGTTTTTATTGGGAAAAGGAGGAGGGGTAACCGCTGAGAGTGAAGGAATGAACTCTAGTGACTTTTTAGAGGTGTTTTTGTGTCCTTAGCCATGAGTGACAGGCCGTTTGAAGGCGAGGCTAAAAGGAACATACATCACAGTTGGGCATCACACTGATGTTTCAGTGGAGCGATCAGCGCAAGAATGACTGTGTGAACTGTCCATCACAACCCAACAACACTTTACATCATAATATCCCATCTGAAAGGACCTGAAGCCACTGACTACCTCCTTGACTATCAACACAATAGTTCTCATTTAAATGTTTAGTCAAAAACAATGTTGATCTGATTTGCCGCCAACACAAAATGAGATATGCAGTATAATCCCTTATGTGGGAATTGGAAAATCCAATTAAAATAAAATATGAAATAGATGTGGGGGTCCACTTGCCTGTGAAGTGGCTGAAGATGTGGAGGCTGCCGTGTATTGGTGGACGTGCACACAGGCACAGAGGACATACGGAGCCCCAGCGAAATGCCCCAGAGCCTGGTGACAGTGATAAGGTAGGATGGGTGCACTGAGGCGTAGGGCAGAGGAGTGCACAGTGTGGTGGCTTCGGAGACAAAGGGCCTGCTCCTCTCCAATGAAACGTGGAAGCCTCATCATGGAACTCGAGCCTTTGTGTGGCAGAGATTATATGATGAAAACAAGGAGACAACAGGAAATGAAAGTTCAATAACATGCAGGGGACATCAGTCCTTTCCCATGCTGTGCCATGATGGTGGTCACAGGTGGAATTATAACGTTGTTCTGGTCAACCACATGAGTTTAACCACTCAAAAAACTCATGACTAAGCATGTTTTGATCAGTTCTGTTCTGGACAGTGCCTTGTCATACTCACTGGAGTGTCACTTTGCTATGTTAATGCCAATCCCGTTCTTTCTGCCACAGTACTCCACTCAGCCAATCAACGCACAAGTCACTTATCAAGAGGCTTGCACTGATAATACTATCTCTAGTGGCATGATTATCTTGGTTTGGTTACTGTGCTTTATTTTTAAACCTCAACATAGAAACACAAACTCTACACCCGCATGACAAAAAAAAGTTTATATAATGTATAGTATAAAAATATATTATCTCTTAAGTTATTAAATTTACTGGTTCAACCATGAAGACATTACAGAGAATTTGAGTTTCGCTGAACATGAGTTCATAAACGGCAGTTTTTGTCACCCTTAATGTATAATGAAATATAACAAAATAGCTTGAAAAAACACCCCCGAACAACAATCAACAACACACACAAACTACCCCACCCGATAATTAAGTCATTTACTATAGATCATAAAGTCTTAGGCCCACCAGAAAAAAAGAGAGAAGAACTTAAGAGAGAACTTTCTAGTAAATGGTATGAGAATTACTGAATAGTCACTTCTTAAACCTTACACATTTCTTTGATTAATAATTAGTTTTTTTCAGGGTCATTGTAATTCCAAATACTGTTAAACTAGCGGACAGTGTAAACCGATACGTATCCAATCAAAACGAGAACGTGGATTTGTCAAGTCCTCTCCAATTGGTTCATGGTTTCCTCTGAAGACGTTGATGCGCTGATGAAGGGGTTGGGTTTTCCACCAGCTGTAACCTTTCTCGGTCGTGATTACTACTTTGAAACCGTCCACATCTTACTTGATGCCCTAATTAGCGAGTAGGGCAATATGGCACAGGTTTTACCGACGTTTTCCTTCTTTGTTAAATTGAATGTCTAAAACGAAGTAGATGTGAGCAGAAGAAACGCCACCTCTTTCACTGTCTCATTCCCACAGTGCACTACCCCCACTGAATCACCTCAGTTCGTTTCCTTCACCTGCTACTTTTCAGGGTCCGTTTCGATTTGGCACTACCTCACCCTGGCACAAATTCTCAGAAGTCTGTCACGAACCGCAACCAAGACCCAACCACACTTCTGGACCCACTTCAACGCGGAAAAGGAAAGTTTGTCTTGTCTTCTGGGTGTCTGAAGTTTACCTCTAAGATGAGTATCAAATCTGACTCTGAGCCAAACAACAACGTCTCCACCGAAGAAGAGGTAAGAACTACGCTTTTAACGCAGTTTTGTTTTTTACTTTGTAAAAGTAACACACTCCATCTCTACATGGTGATGGTTACTATAAAAACTTTTGCGCTTTAACAGTACGGAAGGTGGCGTGTGTCTCTCCAAAAAGTTTGTTTTAGCAAAGAATTATAGAAATAGTTTACGGTCAAAATACAGTAAGAGAAACTGGTTCAAGGTCCCTGACAATAATATGAAAATGTAATGTTTGTAATACATTTGTGTAGCTGGTTTAGTGATGCCCATTTGTTTTCCTTTTACGCGTTTATTAATATTGGTGTACGACTTGGTGATGAGGCTTTTAAATCTGACGTTGTAGGTCATTATATTAAAGTAATTTGATTGCTTTGTGATTCCAGTACAGAACAGCAGCTGGACATGTGTTCTGTTTCAAGCTGTCTTTCACATTTTGTGTAACTATGAAAAGTTGTGTACATGTTTTGTTGTAATCATGGGATGGGAGTAACTTGCTGCTTTTGTTTGTCCTTTTCATTGAGACTCTCCAATCGGATCTATAAACTTCCTCTAGGTTGTTCTGAGATGTTAAAGGTGGAGTGAAGGATCTGGAGTGCATGTTGGATCTGATTTAAAGTAACTGTTATTAACAGTAGCCTATAGAGTAGCCACATCTAAACAGGACCTTCCCCTCCCTCTCTGAGAGGGGGACATGCCTACTTAAAGCACTGGTATATGACTCAACAAATGAGACTCCTGAAAGCCCCATTTCACCTTTCCTTTGAGCATGCTGTAATGTGTGCTGAACCACACACATGCTGAACCGACTTTGTTGGTTGAGGTGGTGGAGAGGGGTGTGGTGAGACATGAGTTTGGAGAATGGCCGTGCTCCACGGGCCACAAAGCAGCCGTACACAGGAAGGAAATGGCATCATGCTGTGCGTTGTTGTTGTTCACGTTCAACCAGCAGACTGCTGTATGTCCGAACTTCCCACTGAGCTCTAACAAGTGGATGTTTGTGCTTTTATTTCCCTAAAAGCTGGAATGAACCTGGCTGTCTTCAGGATGGTTTGGTCACCACTTTTAGCAAGGCACTCTGAGTTGGGGAGCTGTGTTCAACTTTGTGTTCCTGCAGTAGTTGATGTTGCCATGTGCAGGCAGTAGATGAAAGCGTTGTTGGTCACCGGAATGTTTCTTCCCTGAGTGTCTGCTAGACAGTTGTTTGAGGTTGTTGCTTTTGCCTTTTAATTGGGTTTAATTTGATTTTCTTAGAATTTAAACAATTCCATCTAGTGGAATTCTTGTTTCTTTTGCAAACCAAGAAATCAATAAGCCAAGCCTGTATGCTGTGGGCCCTTTGTTCCTTGTGTAGTCTGGAACTAAATCTGCAGATAATCTGCCAGATAACTTTCATTTTATTAATTCTGAACTGAGACTAAAGTCAGTGGCCATTAAATCATGTTTGTGTGTTCACCCCATCCCTAGGTTCGAACGCTGTTCGTCAGTGGTCTGCCAACAGACATCAAGCCTCGTGAACTCTATCTGCTGTTTAGACCGTTTAAGGTGAGTGCATTTTAGGGAGTTCTCCCCCTTGCTATTTTATCTTTTTAATCCTGGCGTTTCTTCTCACAGGTGGCTTGTGATGCTTGAAGTGTTTTATAAATATACCAAGAATGTGTTCTTGGGTGTGATGAAATTGGAATGCATGAGTCACTTTGCTGCATCACTTTAATCACAAGAATGTCCATGTTACTAATAGGCCATAAAGTTAATTTATGGCAGCATGGAGTCTAACTTTGTGCTTGTTCACATCACACATGGCAAATAAACCTTAAAGCCTAACAGGAATGGATCCCTGTGATCGAAATTCAGGATATAAATTGCCTTGGTCTTTTTATTCAGTCTTCTGAGTCCGTTGGTTGGTTTTCAGAGGCTAACTGGGTTGATTGGGTTGACTTCCGATGGGGAATGCCAGAAAGGTTGGGTTTTTTTCTTCTTGCTGCTCCTCTGCAAGCATGTGACTTCATGAGCCCTAATTGGATTTCTTTTTTCTTCTCAGGGTTATGAAGGTTCACTGATTAAGTTGACATCAAAGCAGGTGAGACGGTGGCAGCTATTACGGCTAACTGGTGGTAGTGCATACAGTATGTATGACTAATTTGGGGGTGCTGAATGTTATCTGTGAAACTTGCTTGACATTGTTTTTGATTCTACATTAAGGTCGCTGATTGGTAGTTAATTGCAGTGCTGGTGGAAGTACAATAGCCAAACTACTTTTTCCCTCCTCTTTTCTCAGCCTGTTGGATTTGTGACCTTTGACAGTCGATCCGGTGCTGAAGCAGCAAAAAATGCATTAAATGTAAGAGTCCACTCATCTGTAAGCAATGGTTTGAAATATTTATGATCTCCCAGATGTACAGTAGTGGTTGCATGCACTGTGTGGGGTCTTTTGCTAAATGTTTTAATAGTGGAGTGATGGTGTCACTGGTAATCAAATGTAATGTTTTTCTAACTGCAACCCATCTCGGACTAAGATTCACCAGTTTGGGAGTTGCCTTTACTGTTGATGTATTAGGTGTCTCTTTTTGGTTCATGAAGCAGCTGTTTACCTAGACCTACAAAGCAGTTGAACCTCGTAGCTGGTAATCCTGCTGGCGTACATTGTCCAGCAGAAAGGACGGACTATTCACTGTAATTTGGGCAAATAGCAGAGATGTTTTGGTCCAGCTGAAGTACTGATCACCCATTTTTCTGTGAACTAACAGTCTTTCCTGCAAACCTCTGTGGTGTCGTATTGAGACCAGTACTAGCTTTTCTGTGAAAATCGCACAATCACTTGCATGTGGCACCAGCTTTGCACACTACTGCCGTTTCTGCCAGGGTCTCGGGTACAGCCAATTGCTATTACCATACCACCCCCCTCCTGAACCACCTTGTGTCTCTAGGGGGTTCGGTTTGACCCTGAAAACCCACAGACCCTCCGCTTAGAGTTTGCTAAAGCCAACACGAAGATGGCAAAGAGTAAGCTGATGGGCACCCCGAATCCCACAAATATCCACCCAGCTCTAGGAGCACACTTCATAGCACGGGACCCATGTAAGTGTACTGCCACACGGTAGCATACACACTGTGCGCGTGCACACACGCATGTGTAGAACTGTTAGCCATAGCTGAGGAACAGACTAATTCACCTGCACCACATGCATGTAGTGTTGGAGAAGCGTGCTGCTTCGACTCAGTAACTTGTAGGTTGCACATGTTCAAATTCTGTATTTTTCACTTCACATGCCACATGCTTTTTCTCATGTGCCGAATAAATCTGGGCTGTCGCATCACCCATCTAGATATACTTAAACACCTTCAGTTTAGCCTTAACAACTCATTTGTACAGTAGAGGCTACTTAAACCCTAGTTGTAATCTAGATATCCAGCTCCAGTCCTGTCTGGCTGTGTGCACTTTCCTAGATGACCTGACGGGGGCAGCACTGATCCCTGCATCTCCAGAGGCCTGGTCTCCATACCCGCTCTACACGGCAGAGCTGAGCCCTGGTTTGCCTCACGCAGCCTTCACCTACCCTGCAGCTGCGGCTGCTCTCCACGCCCAGGTAGACTGCCACACCCCCAAAACACGGTTCACTTCACCTGTTCCAAGAGATATCAAACTGTGATTTGTCTATGCAGACAGCTTTTTATTTTTGCTGCTGATTTGAGATATGCGCCTTGGTTTTGTCTCTCATGCCCAGCCTGCTTCTCCAGGAGTGCCGTAGTGGCATATATCTGAGGCCCAGCTTGAGTGACTTGATTCATTTCATTCATAGCCATTTTGAAAATGACTTCTGGTTAGACTGACTCGACCCCATGTGAAATTCCCCTGACTTGTCAGACACAATCTCCACCTGTTTAATGGGAGGTTTTTTTCTTTAAATGCTTTGAAACACAGGTTAATCTGACATGCTGGTTAGCAGGTGATCTCATGTACAATTAAATTTAAGCAAAAGTTTGCTATGTCTATAAACCTGCTAAGTTGCAGCATTGTGTATTTAAGTGTAGAATTTTAATCTGGGACACTAGTGAGACCAATTGAACTGACGCATTGTTTGGGTGTGTGTGGGTACCCCCCCCCTCCTCCTTTGTAGATGCGTTGGTATCCATCTACTTCTGAGTCATCCCAACCTGGATGGAAATCGAGGCAGTTCTGTTAAACATGTAAACTCTTCACCACTGTATGTATTAACTCTGAGTAGTATAATTACATCAGTATGTTATAACTGATCGCTGGAGTGTTTATGTATTTATGCAGCTCTGGTAATGCTCCTGAAGTGATTAAGCTTCTTTTACTTAAATGTTTAACACTTGGAGAGAAACTTAAGTGTCATTTTTCTGCTTTCCCTAGAGATGAGAACAATGCTCTCTTCAAATGGAGTAAACCCATTGCAGACCACATTTTGATTCAGCCCTGCTCACTGGGAGTCCTGCAGCATGGATGTCTGTTATTTGGGAATCGGTCCAAGGATGACGCTGAGGCTGAAGACATCATGCCAGCTATATGCTAAACAAGGCTCAGATGGCACTGCTGTACTAGCACTTGCATAATTACTATTCCTTTTATGGAATGTTTTTTGAAATTTCAAAGATTGAAACTAAGGCTGCTCTCCGAACTCGGTATAGGGGTTTACAGGGTATGAGCCAGTCAACTGACACTTCACCCCCTGCCCCCGTTACTTGGGGGTAATCCCCTTCATTTTGTTTGGATTGTTGGTCTTGTTTTGTGATAAGTCAGTACTTGTCCTTTTGACAGGTTGGGTCCGTGCCATACACCTTGTGCAAACTTTCCCTAGTAACAAAAGATCTTATTTAAGATCTCTTGATTTGAGCTTGTGTCCCCCCTCATGATAGTATGGCCTTGCCAAAATGCGAAGACAATCCGAGTATGCAGTAGATTGTAATGCAGAGAAAAAAAATTGTGCAATTAAATAATCTAAGTTAACGTTTTTGATATTTACTGGGTTTGATTCTGTCCCCTGTATAAACTGAACTGCTTCCTTTTGTTAGACAAGTCAGTGTAATGTGCTAAAAACAGACGCATGGATGGAGTTTTAATGTGGATTATAGTAATGGTTAATATTGACATTAGAAATTTATTTGTAAAACATTTTTCTGTAATTGCTATTGTACAATACAGTATTAAAATGTAAATGCATTGCATTTTGCTCTGGCTTGTTTTTTTCCTGTAAAGGGAGAACATTTAGATTATAGACGTAAATGGACACTGTTGTAGGCCAAGATGGTCAAACTGTATAACACGACCTCATCGGACGTACGTATCGAATTTGATAATCTAGGGTGCTTCTTGCAGAAACTGGGACCTGTATAGACGAGGTTGAATACTGTATGTGGTGGTGGCCGCATTCAAAGTCCACAGAAGCAACAACACGATTTAGAAATACGTTATACATCACTTAAACTGGGAGCTAATGACGCCTAACGTCGGGGTAGGTCTGTTCAGTATATCTGAACGGTAAATAATATTTCATTCTGGAAACTCTATAAAATACAACCCTATTTCTTAAAGTGCCCAGTTAGGCTACAGTTCGGTTCTGTGTCTGCAACGACCAATCAGCATACATTTGATATACGTATACAAGAATACGTTTGCTGCTACGCCAGTTTCTTAGCCAAGTTTGTTTTAAACATTGAAACGCTGCTGCAGTTACAATACGTCTTCAGAAGGTGGCAATATTTACTGCTGTATCGTGATCCATGTACGCTGAAAGGGTAACTGAACTTTTGCCATATTTTCCACATCGTGATAACACTTGAATCTGACATCAAGATGTAATTAAACAGCTTAAACATGAAATGGAGGAGTAAAAGGACTTGTATTTTATGTGCATTTTAATGACACTGGATACAGACCGCTATATCGGCTTTTAATTAAACAGAACCAAACGCTGGCAAAGTGAGACTGCAGTTTCATCATCAACACTTGGGTGCGTAATTGTGCACAGACTTTTGATTTGTGCATTTGATACTGGGAGTTTGACGAGACTGTTTGACTGTTTTGGAAAATGTTTTACAACCTAAAGTTTCCGCAATACTAGGGATACTGGGGAAACTACATGATGAATGAGTGAAAGTTTTGATATTTGATCATTCACTCATGTAAAGTAAAATGTCAATTATTTTATTTAATTATTTTGGGGATGGTTTAGAATAAATATATACTTTATATGCCATATTTAGAGGAATGAACAGAATTCCATGTTTTTCTTATAAATTAAAATATTGATGTACGCTGCATCTATTACTATTAAATGGTGCCAGTTTCAGTAAACCATCAATATGTAGCTCTACTATAAATGAGTTAATTTAATCACATTTCCCAAGGTTGTGCACAAAAGCTCACGCTTCTGCTTGTGAAGACTAATCAGTACTTGCTATCTAGCGGCGACATGCCGTAACTGCAAGGCTGTTTTAAGGTCGGCAAATTTGAATAATAAACCAACGCTGGTTTAGGTTTAGCTCGTCACCCCTTAATCCATACGCATCAACATTGACCTGTGCATTTCCTCAGGTAGTTTAGACAGTACGCGTTTCATGCGCATGAAGGTCATGTTAAGGTTACCGTAAAGCTGTTGCGGCGAAACTCTCGCCTTTCAGAAAATGCATTCCCACTCCAAACTATAAAACAAAACATCTCCACGTGCGTCTTATTCAGGGCTCATTTCCCCGTGACTTGTGATTGGTTAGTTCGCCAGGCCACTACGGTCTCGGTACGATAACGTGAGAAGGAGTCAAGAGCAGATGTTCTCAATGAGAAATAATCCTGTTAGAGGATTTAAGTAGATTTATGCTGAGGGAAAGTTTGTTGGTGTTTTAGATAATTCTGTTTGATAATTCTGTCATGGCGTTTTCCCTGGTAAGTATTTTCAGTTAAGCGAGAATTCGCGTAATACCGCAAGAAGGACGGATATTTATTTATCGTTTTAGAACAATTTTGTTCGGTGTTAGGATTATATTATTGGTTAATAAAGGTTAACTCGGAATTTCATTATTTTATATCGTGTCATATACCCAACCAGTGAATTTCCTTATGTTTGACCGGTTAAAAAAAATGTCACAGTATACTGAGTTGTTGAAAGTAGGTAGGCTATAGCGTGACTGAAAATTAGCCCAATGGCGTGCGTTATGTAAGGCAAAGGCCTCACCATCCACGATCTCTTACTTCGACAGTTACCATATGTTCCTGTTTCTCTTTTTCAGAGAGACAATCCTAGAGCCCTCAATCGTTGGGATTCAGAAACTCCTGCCCTGTCAACATGCAGCAATGCAGACATTTTCCGCAGAATGAACACCATGCTGGGAAACTCACTGGACCTCACTGGGGTGTGCACCACTCCCAGTGGCAGAGCCAAGCGGGATTCCTTGATGGGTAACGTCTCCTGTAGTACGAGCCAAAAGTATTACATAATTAAAAAGTGGAGCACTTTAAAAAGTAATGTTAACATCGGTGATTAAAATCGGTGCTGTGCTCCTTTTGTCCATTCAATGGTGTATTATATGAATTAACTGCAGGTTAGCCTGTGGCTGAAGTGAGTTCTGAATGGTCATGTTTTGTCTCCAGGCAGTCTGTGTAGCCCTCACTGCCCCCCTGCAGTCATGCTTCATACATGTAGTGCTACTTGGGTCATGCAGTGTTATGTTGCCATGCAGGCCAAGGGTGCTGAATCAGGCCAGGAGTGAGCAGTTGGCCACTGGCCAGCCCAGACTGGGTGTTGGTCACATGTCTGGTCAGCCTTTGCTAAGACTGCTTATTCCTGCCGCTGCTCTGTGATTCGTCAGTTTTTCCCGCCCCACTCGTCCGTCCTGCTGCTTCTGGTTTGCTCCCTCGGCTGCCGTCTGCAAGCGCAGCCGACCTGGGGGAGGAGTTCCTGGATGGCCACGGTTTCTCTGCCTGTTTGCCGGTGGGAAAATGACAGGAATTCAGTGGTGTGGCAGCAGAGCAGGCGCTGGAGGGGCTGATGTCATTAGCAGGGGGGTGTGAGGGCATCAGTGCCTGGGTCACATGCAGGGTGGGTCACGTCTGTGTGGGGGAGTCGCATGGCATCTGCTGCAGCTTCATGCTCTTTGGTTTGCCAGCTTGCAGATTCATTCTCTGCCTGGGCTTGGAGGGGAGATGCTGTTTATCACTGGACTGTGTTGGGTCTGTGCTGATCTGGTGTTTATACCATCAGCTGATGTGCATGCAAGGGTGAATGAATGAATAGTTTGCTTTTTCTTTCTGGGCCGTGTCAACAGACCGTCCGGACTCAGACCTGTCTGCGGTCCGGAGCAAGATGCTTTTTCCCAGCAGTTGCCAGGACTCATCGCGGGCTTTGCCTGACGTCAGCGAGCTGGGCCTCGGCTTGCAGTCCCTCAGCCTGTCCGGCTGGGAGAGGCCATGGAGTAGCCAGGACTCTGAGCCGGCGGTCCCAAACAGCAATGCCTCCAGTGAGTGAAATGTTTTGCAGCTCATGTCTAAGGTTTTGACCAATTCCTTGTTCTATCTTCCATTTATGTAGTGGAATATTACCTTTTGTGTTTTTTTTTTTTATTTTATTTTATTTATTTTTTTTTGCCCTTTTCTGTTTTCCTGCATTTTCTGTGGCTTAGTCCTGTTAGATGCTAATATTTAATCAGAATAAAGTTAGTGTTGCCAGTTTCTTAATGCTTTACTTTGAGCTGCTGACCAAGTCACAGTAGTGAAAAGTGAAGTCATCTGAACAGCAGTTCAAAATGAGTCAGAGCTTGTAGTGCCGGATTCTCTGCCTGCCTCACGTTCTGACTATTCGTATTATGGGACAGTAAGTGTGTAGCCTTTGCTGTTCACTGGATTTTCTAGAAAACACTGACATGTTTCTTCAGTGGCTTGAAGATGTTCATGCCCTAAAACTAATGGCATCACTTGTGTTGTTTGAAGAGTAATGTTTTTAAAGATTAATTGCTCTTGGTTTCTCAACATGCATCTGTTCAGTGCTTGGGCTCCTGGAAAGCCCTCTGGGGCAGCTCCTCAACAAGCCTCCGGTCTTCAGCTCAAATGAGTCAAGCGGAGGGGCTTCTGACTTCCTGGAGAAGTTTCCGGGCTTGGCGCGCATGAACTCTCGCTCCTTGCTTGGTTCCCACTCCAGCAGCCCCGTGGATTCAGAGACCAGCGGCTTCAGCTCTGGCTCTGATCACCTCTCTGACCTGCTGGTGAGTTTGAGGGGCCTGAGCTGCTGTAAATGCATGTAGTGCTGTTGAAGGTGGTTCAGATGAAGGTGGTAACCCTAAATGCCTGTTTTAACCTGCTGTTCGTTTGCCCCTGCGCAGTCTTCTCTGAGGATCTCCCCCTCCATGCCCTTCATGTCCAGCATGCAAAAAGATTCGCTGAAGCTGGGTCTTGGCTCGCGTATGGACCACGACAGCTCTCCCCTGACTCCTCCACCCAGCGCCACCCCAGGCAGCAGCTTGTCCCGCCGTTGGCCTGGAGCATCCGTCTGGCCCAACTGGGACCTGCTGGAGGCCCCAGACGGTCCCTTCAGCATCGAGAGGGAGGCTAGACTCCACAGACAGGCTGCATGTGTGTGCTGTGGCTGTTTGTGATTTTCTATGCTCTAGGAGCTGTATGTAATAAACCAATGTCCATTTTCTGTGGTAGAGGTGCTCATTCTGGTACTCAATTTTGCCTTAATGCTTGACTTTGTGTCTGAATAAACAGCAATTAATGAGGCCACGTTCACATGGAGCGGTCAGCTTCCCTCCAGGAACTATAAAAGCCCTGTGTACTCCTGCAAGGTCTTCCTCGGGGGAGTTCCATGGGACATTACTGAGGGTGGGGCTCTTTATGGTCTGATTTAAAGCAGTTACTGTTGCCCCTTTCTCTTCTCTTAACCAAGTGCCGTTTGTTCCCTCCAGCCGGCCTGATCAACACCTTTAACTGTTACGGCCCGCTGAGTGTGGAGTGGCCTGGTAAGGATGGCAAACATCCACGTTGCCCTCCTAAAGGTAATATGCCCAAAGGTAATGCAAGTGGGTAGGTCCTTTATTTCCTCCTGCACATTGAGGTGACTGGCACCAGGGCTGGGTGATTAACACTTTCATGGCCAATATGACATGCAACTTTTGGGTGGCAGCAAACTCACTTGGTCTCTGCACAGGCTAAAATGCCTAAAGGTTAACGGGGTTGCATCATGTTTTGTACTTGGGTCAATAGGAGCCTGCATGTTCACAGCTGTTGAGTAAAGCGCTGACCATTTCCTGTGGATTTTTTTTTAATGTGCCACATGACACTGGTCTCGAAAGGCTTTTTAATTTTGCTCTAAGCACCACCTCCCCTCCCCATCACTGCCGTGTGTGCACAGTGGCTGAGTTGTGCGTCTTGCAGGGTACGTGTATCTGGTCTTTGAGGCGGAGAAGTCTGTGCGGGCCCTGCTGCAAGCCTGCACCCAGGACCTGCTGCACCCCGAGGGCTACAGCGAATACTACTTCAAAATGTCCAGCAGGCGGATGCGCTGTAAGGATGTAAGCATGTGCCCTCACTTTCTCCTGCATTATCCCAGGCAGAATTCCTGTTCCGCTTCATATGAGTGCACTTTTTTTATTCAACGGAATGAATTACATTTGCTTGTTGGAGTTGCTTCAGCTCTTCCAGCAGTGACTGGTGTGGTGACGGCCCCTCCTGTCTCAACGTCGCCCAGGTGCAGGTGATCCCGTGGGTAATCTCGGACAGCAACTATGTGCGCTGCCCTTCTCAGAGGCTGGACCCCAGTAACACTGTGTTTGTGGGGGCTTTACATGGCATGCTCAATGCGGAGGCCCTGGCCAGCATCATGAATGACCTGTTCGGGGGAGTCATGTATGCAGGGATCGACACGGACAAGCATAAGTATCCTATTGGTGAGACTTGCTTGTTTTTGTGGTCACTGTTTGGTATGGTGTCTGTCAAATCCTTATGGACTTGTTGTACTAACTGTAGTCTTCTCTCTGCTCAGGATCTGGCCGTGTAACCTTCAACAACCAGCGCAGTTATCTGAAGGCTGTTAGTGCTGCATTTGTTGAAATAAAGACCCCCAAGTTCACAAAAAAGGTACGTGCTATTCTCAGTGGACAATGCTGCTGTAGGTGCTGAGTGTCTTGGTGAGTTC
This sequence comes from Brachyhypopomus occidentalis, assembly GCA_020368025.1. NCBI lineage: Eukaryota > Metazoa > Chordata > Actinopteri > Gymnotiformes > Hypopomidae > Brachyhypopomus > Brachyhypopomus occidentalis. Next base: position 2,252,386 of record JAGXOD010000007.1, on the reverse strand, counting down.
CAGAGCGGGGGGGTGTAATTTCCCATGGTCAAGCCAGTGGGTGGAGTCTAATGAGCCCATCTGAGCCTAATTTCACACATTCTAGCAGTTTAGCAAGCCTAGGCACTAAAATGACCTGACTTCCAGCACCACTGGAAATGTCTCCCCATAGCCATTGAATGTTGGGAATTGGAATATTAAGCACTTGTTTGCTTTGGTGCGCTTAAGACTGCTTCGTTAAGACCTTTTGGATGCCGTCCAACTCTCCACTGTAATCCTATGGGGATCTTGTGCAGATGTCTAAAACTGCTCCTGCGTGTTCAATACCAACTACAGCAGTAAAGGTGATGCTCTCTTGATCTGTTCCCTAATCGGAGGCTGCGTTCACGCTGCAGGTCCAGATTGACCCATATCTGGAGGATTCCATGTGTCAGGTGTGCAGTCGTCAGCCTGGACCCTTTTTCTGCAGAGACCAGGTGGGGCATTGAAACTGCAGCCTGTTGCTCAGGAGGCAGATAAAACATTGAACACCCAACACTTGGGTTAGTTTAATGGCCAACCTTGACCTGCAGTCTAACACTAAGGGTGGTTCCAAATTTATTGAGGCAATCAAAGGTAACCACATGAATTGATGGTTTACCACCAGTAGCTCTACAGGGACTGGGTTTGTGCTTGTGGGCTTTAATATTTTCTGTGGCTGCCAGCCAAGTCTGGCTAGGGTAGGAGTGTGAACCTCCATGTTTGAGCTGACCAGGTTTCCCAAACTCTTGGTGCACACAGGCGTGCTTCAAGTACTACTGCCGCTCCTGCTGGCATTGGCAGCACTCCATGGACATCCTCAGCAACCATCGGCCTCTGATGCGGAACCAGAAGAACCGGGACTCCAGCTAAAGGCCTGGTCTGGTGCGGCAGTGCCGTGCTCCTGCCCGGACCCCCACAGCTGGCTCCCAGGGTGCAGCTCAAGCCCTGTAGAGGGCGCACGCCAGTGAGCGCCAGTTTGTGGGAACACTGTAGAAAGTTCACTTTGGCACTCCCCTCCCCCCTTTTTATCTTTTGGCTTGTTCACTTTGGCACTTTTGCACAGTGAAATGAAGGGGTTGCAGGGGCCCACACAATTAAGTCCCCTGGAATTTTTGGGGTGAGAAGAATAAGGCCATGATTTTTTTTTTTCCTTTTCCCAGTTGGTTTTCTTCTTTTTTTTTTTTTTTTTTTTTTTTTTTTTTTTGAGCAGTCATGCACACTTCATCCTCTCTCTGCCCAGAGCCATACAGTGCCTTTTTGAAATGGGTTTTCTCTGCTTTCTAGCTGCTTTTCCCATTGCAGTTTGCAGGGATTTTTTTTTTTTTTTTACTTTATAAGCCCAGTTGCATAATGAAGCCCAACTTTCATCTTCCAGACATTTTACGCAGTTATTTTTACTAATTTTTACATAACAGGTTTTTAAGTCCTTACAAGGAAAAGGTTGAACAGTAATCTACCTACTGGCTTTTTAATTTCAGTTTTTCCCCCCCTCTCCTACAGTTTCTCTGGAGTGGTTTTCCCCTTTTGTCCACTTTTTTTTTTTGAGTGGAACCAAGGGGTTTATGCGTAGAGTACCTGTCACCAGCCCAGGTTGTTTTAGTGCATGCTCCTGGAAGGCGATGCTTTTTTTTACTGGGTTGCATCACGTTTTCAGACAAGCTTGTCGTGTTTAATCAGAACCAGAAGTGGCCGTCGATTGCACTTAGTTTTATTGTTGCACTTTTTTTAATTTGCACTTTGGAAAGGGGTTGGTTTTTAATCACTTATTTGGAATGTCAGCAGGTATTGCTATGGGCTTGACCCACAGTGTACCAACAGCAGCTTGTTGAATGTAACGAGGCTAAACTTCACTGGAATGTACCATTTTTAGGAGCCTCTGTAGACCAGATGCAGACTGCTTACCAACTCAAGGACTGTCTGATGCAATATTGTGTTCAGAAACAGGACTGTTGTTTCTTCAGATCAACTTTATGCTGAGCCTACCATGGCCAGCTGCCCTTCCTCTTGTATTCTACCTCGATGTGGTCTGTTTGTGTACTTACTGATGTGAAGTTTAGTTCTGTAATTGGGCACAATAAAGGTGTTTAAGCATTCAAATGGTCGTCTCTTGGGCTTTCTGCTTTTTACATGGATTGTTTGTGCCTTTCATGTTTGCAAAGAAGTCCTGTCCCCTTGTCTTCTCACTCAGAGGGGCTTGTCAGAGTAGCGTTAATATCCACTAGGTGGCAGTGCTTCCCCACATTGGAGTACTAGTGACTGATCTCTTTATATGGCCTTTTGATATTAGATCATCAGGGATCAGATCATGGCTGTAGGCATTCACCTCATTCCATATATGCGCATGTATTGGGATGGGAGTCCTGAACTTTTTGTTCAGTCCCATTTCCCCGAGTGTAAAAGTATCGTGCAGTCTGCTTTTACATGTGAAGTTGCAGACAACGTTTGCTGTGAGTAGTATGTGCTTGTCGCCAACACTGCTGGTTCCAGATCTCCTCTAGCATTTAATATCTGCCTAAAAACTGCACCTGGAGCTTCAGGCCTTGGTTTTCTGTGGCTGGGCAGCTGCAGCCAAGCCTTGCATCACCAAATACAATGGCAATCATGAGGGAGGGTGAAGTGAAGCATGATGCCACTGGACTCTGGGGCACTGGAAGTGTTCAGTGGTGTCCATTTTGGAATCCTGTTTCTCTATCCTGTTATCTGATGCATGAATCCTATCTGCATGTAATGTTTGAGCCCTGTGATATTTAGGCCCTTTGTTGCAGGTTTGCCCACACTGGCTGTGATTGAGTCACCGTTTTTAACGCTTTTCTTTCACATGTGTGAAAAGAATGCAGCCCCCACCCCCGTAGCCCTGGAACACACTTGACACTCGAATCCCTCTAGATCCCAGCAAAGAGAAGCAGGTGGGGAAGTAAACTCAACTGAAGTGATAGACAGAGGGATTTTGAGTCGGTGTGAATCACCCGGAACTCGTCAGTGTGGAGGATGCTGTGCGTCGAGGTTTATGTAAGATCTTTCTCCTTTTTCTACCCCTCTCAACACATCCCACTGGCATGTCTAGAACAACAGCCACTCCACACACCATTTGAATCTGTCCCTGCTGTCGTCCGCATGCTACGTCCACACGTTATCGCGCAAAGAAAAGACCATTTTCATTCTCTGACTGAATCTCCATAACCTCTTAAGTAACATTTTAAGGCCTTCCTCATTTGCATGCCGCTCATGGCCGGCAATATCCTGTTTCTCAGCCCTAAGTCTGTGCACAAAACTCTCAGAGTTCTTTTAAACCCTCCCATTTCAGGGGCTTCCCATAGATCGGAGTGTGGGAGAATCGCAGAGCAGCCCGGGGGCCATGTGGCGTACCTCACTTCTGCGCTTCAGGCCGGTTAGAGGGATGGCCTAGCCACTCTACAGAGCCTGCCTGAAAGGCGTGAGTGTTCTAGTCACCTAGAGCGGGGAGCTGTCCCGTGGGTACATGGGCACCTTTCAAGCCCCACGGTTCTCTTGGTCCCCAAGCTAAGTGTGCTGTATGCTGTACTTGGAGTCATGATGCCAAGTAAAAAAAAAATGACAGACATATCTATTGTAATATTTATAAACTTTATGTTGAAGCAAATTACGAATGTACATCCAGGAACACTGTACAAAAACACTGCCTTTCCCTCTAATTGTCTATAGACCACTATTTTGGTGGTGATGGAAATCTCTGTATTAAACAGCTGACTGAGACATGGTTGCATGAGTAGTACAGTGTCATGGCATGTTACTGAATGTCTGTGAATTTGAATTCAGTGTGGATAACTGAAACGGAAGCGATTCAGAATCGTGGAAGTGCCCCCCGCATCCACCCTTCCTACCCCTCTGTATTTGTAAACTTGTAGGAAACAGAGGGTTATGGGGTTAAAGTTCAGCTCTATCTCTTTGACTAAGTCTAGAATGCTTAGAATGGAGGCCTGCTAGATGACCGTGGGAAAGAGGGAGGGACTTAGTCCAATATGGCAGAGACTCAAAGATGTTACGAGACTCCGCAGACTCGTTTCAGATGTCAGAGGGGTGGAGGACTGGAGCAGTGGTGAAAAACAAGAAAACGGGATTCTTTTCTTTCCCCCTTCTCTTTCTCCGTGTGATTTATGATTGTCTATCATGGATGCCCAGAGTTCTGATCTATACTTTCAATCCCCACTGACTGACTCTTTTGAGTCAAGACAAAGAGGTCATTTTAAGAGGGCTGCCCCTCAGCTGATGGTCCTAGCACTGCCTAACCCTGACCCCAGTGCCCCCTCAGGGTCATTCTCAAGGGCCACTGCACTGGTGCCTATGGTCCACAAGCACAGATGGAACATGGAGTTCTAAGTCGTCACAGAACGGTGTTTTTTGCTTTTGTTGCTGTTGCCCCAGACATGAAAGAACAAATAAAGATGGTCATCTTTGGTTTGCGAAACTAATAGCGCAATGTCGCCAGCATGTGGACAGCTCCCTCTTTCTGTCTGTGCTGTACAAACACAATGTCCTGGAACATCACTGGGTTAAATGATCCTACCTGTTCAGTTTCCATCTTTTTTGCTAACGCATCCACATTCATAATTTTGCTCTCCTCTTCATTCGCTTTCCAGAGCCTGGACCCTTGATTCTCTGATGTTTCTTTGAACTCCCAGAATTTGGCCAGTTATTGTTCTATACACCATAACACACACACGGACTACAGTTCCCCAAAGCCTTATATGTTACTGATGTGTAGTTGTAAAATGACGTCTATGTCCTGAGGCAGATGGGCTGATAAAATGAAGGAGACAAACACGAGTGAAAGAGAGGGAGGCTGTGGACAAGCATGCCGATGACGGCCCCAACATTCCAGTTGGTTGTCATGGAGACTGCACAGCCTTCTTGGCCTGGTTGTTTTTTGGGATGTGTGTGTGTGTGTGTGCGCATACGTGTGCACCAAATGTAAGCAAGGAAAGGAGGGTTTTATGTCTGGAAACATTTTGTCAGTAGGTAAAGTCTGTAGGTAAAGTTAATCCTGTGAAGTAAGAATGTCTGCATGTAGTTTTTGTGGTAATGGCTCTTCTTTTTAACCAAGCTTTTCTGAATAGGGCCACGTAGCGGAAATGAACAAAAGTGTAATGGATGAGAGAGAGAGAGAGTGGACTAAAGCTTGGAAGATGAGTTTTTGTTTCCTGTCATTAGTTGCTTGACCTCGGTGATGCTTCCTGTCATAGCGGTAGTGCTGTCATCTGTGGTCATCTGCGGTTTGTCATGTTTTTTTCACGCGAGTGGGACGAAGAGAATGCGATAGTACACGCTAGAGTGTGCTGCAGTACACTAACGCCAGCTGGAAGCGACATCCACCGCGAGGACAGATGACCACAGGGAATGCTGGAAGGGTGCAGAAAGTCAAAGAACAGCAAACAAGAGCCGAACAGGCTGACGTAAACAGTCGCGCGACGCAGCGTGTCCGCCGAACCCAGACGCCAGTGACACGGTGAGAGCGGAGAAACCGATTAGGTCCGGAGAGGAGGAGAACTGAGGTCACACCGAGGACCATACAACCAAAACATATCTGGACCGCTACAGCAGCTAACCGACCACAGTCAAAACAAACGTGTCACCTTACGCTTTAGCTGAGTTGTGAGAAAAAGATGAGTTTTGCGCGGAACCGTCGGTAAGGCTGTAGACAAGAGCAGTTGGTTTAAGCGGCCTCATTTAAACCTCATAACATAATCTTTAAGTATGACTAATGCTTGACACAAAGTAAGCAAACCTTAGATAGAGCAAGACCACTAATCCATCTGTTTAACATTTCCCGAAACTAGCTAAAATAGTAACAGTGATCAGCAAAGAAAAATTTCAGTTACCTAAGTCAAGTGGTGTACAGATATCTTCTCTAAGCTCCATTACAGCAAACTGGACATTAAAATATCTAATCTGTGGACAGGAAGATAGGATGGTGGTGGTGTGATTGGGGGAGTGTGCTGGTTGAGTCTTGTCTGTCCCAGCCCCTCTATAGGAAAAACAGTTTATACCATCTGACACATCTGAACTGCTATGCAGTGAAAAATAGTATCCCCTCTATCTGCCCTTGTAAACAGTCTGTGCATGTGTTTGTGTGTGTTGCTCTGTTTTCCATTGAAAGGACACATTGATGGTCTTTTGCCGTTATGCACAATATGTTAGATCCATTCTCAAGCAAGAGGGCAGATTTCATTCTTTTACTTATATAATAATGAAAATGAAATGAAATGAAAATGTTTCTAAGCATTTGAAACAATGTGACATAATAGAGTTATTTTATCATTTTTTCCATTTAAGTTTAAATCACTAAACCTGGTGATATGATAAATATTGGCCCAGATGCTCAGGAACGCTCTCTGGTCCTGTTCTACTGAAAGTACGGTGATAAGCCCAAGTGGACTCAAGTCTGCAGTTCATTTCATTCCAGCATGCAGAATGGTTTTATTCAAACCCGTCTACGACCCTTCGGTTATCTCTCTTTCTAATGTCTGTAATTCAACTGTGAAATGTCACTCCAAATCTCTCTCTTGCTAACTCAGTCTCAGTCTCTCTCTCTCTCCCTCTCTTTCCCCCTCTCTTTCTCCATCCTTTGGCTTTCTGCCCTAAGATAAAAAAATAATAAAATTTCCTTGGTGGCATCTAGCATAGATGAAAGATAGAAATCTGTCAGTGGGCTGTGATAACGCAACAACATGGTGTTCTGTTGTTTCCACATACAGGCAGAGTAAAAGCTAATCAGAAGAATTTGTTTGACCTGACATAATTTACTACATTTGTATTCATCTGACCTCATTAGTGTGCAGGCACCTGAGCAGAACTAGACTATGAGAAGGCATGGAGGATTATCATTGGCCTTATACAATTAAATTCAATCATAGGTGCACACATACAGTATATATTCCCACACTCGCACTACATTAGGGTGAGCTAAATAGCAGACATTTGATTGAGGTAGCTATATATAAACCACTAGCAGGACAAAGTCTTCAAAGGTTTTATTTTGAAACAGGAGATTTTGAATTTATTAATGAGAAATAAGAAACATGTTGCTTAATTAGAAACATGCCAACCAGAAACAGAAAGCAAGCCTGGTTAGATACTGGGCCTTATTTAGGAGTGAAGTGTGTTCAAATTTAGGGAAATTATATTATGTGGAAAACACATATAGGACCAGTTATCTTATGTAGGTACTTTGACAAGAAATATTCATGTTAAAGAACCATTTTACCTTTCTCAATCTTTCAATCTCTCCCTTAAGATGTGGCATAAAAAAGCCATTTATTAAAAGCCTTTTTCATGGCTGCTAAAGTTAGTGAGTACAAAAGAGGTTCCCACCGTTTCTCCACCTCATGCCACAGGAACCAGAGGAGGACAGGTCAAGGCTGAGGAGAGAAAGAGAGAGAGCAAGAGAGAGATTCAGGGAGAAGGCAAGGTGTCGTTTTTGAAGTTCCTCAGATGAGGACTGATGGGGTGGAGTGATGGGAAGGACTGATGGGATGGAGTGATGGGTTGGAGCCTGCTGCTGGTTGTGCCTTGCTCCTCTGGGGTGGGATGGAGTGATGCAATGGAGTGATAGGGTGGAGTGATGGGATGGAGCTATGGGGTGGAATGAAGGGAGGGAGTGATGGGATGGAGTGATGGGAGGGAGTGATGGGGTGGAGTGATAGGATGGAGTGATGGGGTGGAGTAATGAGATGGAGAGATAGGAGGGAGTGCCGGGGTGGAGTGATGGGATGGAGCGATGGGATGGAGTGATTGGATGAAGCTATGGGGTGGCGTGATGGGGTGGAGGTGGATACAGGTCATACGTTCCTCCTTGCTCTTGGCTTTCCCTTTTGTTCACCTCTTGAGAGCTCTTCAGTTGTACATCTACTCTCCCTCACATCAGTCTCTAAATGTGTCTGTTGACTTTCTTTCTTATGTTGCCCCAGTCTGTCCATTCTACTCTTTATTTCTCTCTTTCCACATTTTCTTATAGATTTCTCTAGTTTCTCTGTTCTCTCTCTCTCTCTCTCTCTCTCTCTCTCTCTCTCTCTCTCCGTCTTTCTCACTCATTCGCTTGTTCCCTTTGTCCACTGTCTTGATAGGAAGCAGTGTGATATACTGTACTGCTCTATATCTAGATATCTAGGCCATGATGCAGACATTCTACAAATACCTAGCAACCCAGTCACAACAGACCCGTGTTAAAGCATTCAATATTACCACACATTCCTAAAAACAGAACAGAAAGCTGACAGAATAAGGGGGATTTTACTTCATTATGTTAACTACATAGTAAAAACCCTTGATCATGCTGTTCAGATTACTATGAGCCTCCTGAATATGTTGAAATAAAGGCTAAAAAGACTGATACTGTATTCAGCCGAAGCCATATTGGTAATCTCTTCTTTCCTAGTTTTAAGGTTGTTAAGTCAGTTCTCCACATCCCAAGAGGAGGGTCAAATGAGCATCCTTCATCCCCCCTAATCCCCCAGAGTGTATGTTATGGGGCATCAGCAAATGCGCTGATTTATACATAAGCAACAAACACGTAATACATTGTATATTTTGGTGGTACACATACCACAATGCACATGTGCACATAGATATGCACATAGATATAATATTAAACAACATTCACATGCACAGAAAACACATTTAGGGTCGTGGCAGTAATGACGCACCCTGTCAGCAATTTGACATAGTATTACGCACCATGTGGGAACAGGAGTATTTCGATGGTGATTCTGTTACCATGTCCAATGCTATATTCAGAGGCCATGAGGAGATCCCATTAAAGACATACACACTGTCTCAGTTGCGTGACGGTGTCATTAGCAGTATGGCATACATGCAGAAAATGTTTATTCCTTTTAGTGTGAGGTGCTTTGGACTTTTAACCCTTAATGCCTTGTGGTTGTTCAGCACAAGTGCATCGTTAATAATTTCTTCAGAAACATCACATATGTGTTTCATGCAAATGAGATATTTGAATGTGTGCAGATTATGCATACACAGCCTCTTTCAGGGAATACCAGCCCATAATTTATTCAACAGAAAGAATTTTGATTACTGTTAAATACATACAAGGATATGGGAGACCTGGGTAAGCTGTGTGTGTGTGTGTGTGTGTGTGTGTGTGTATGGGAAGGCAGGGGGAAGAGAGCAAGAGAGAGAGAGACCTCTCTTATCCTCCTAATCTGTCCCAAAGGGAGATGGTTAAAGGGGATTTGTCCATCAAAGATGGTGCCACATTAGGGAATACCCCCCACCCCCACCCCTACCCTGACACCTCAGCTAAAGCTAGAGCATGGGGAGGGGCAAAGAATATCCGTGTCATCAAAGGAACGAAAGCTAAGTCAGAGATAGTGAACTGAATCGAGAATAATTCTGGAGGCATGAAAGTGCAACTCTAATGAATGTGTTCTTTTTCTGTACGGCTCCTCCGGTTCCTGCAATACGTTTACCAAACAGGGTGAGAATACAGGTCTGGCATCAGCTGTGCCTGTTTATATAGCTGTGGTTATGAGAATTTAAAGGCCAGAACTGATTCCAGAACAGTATTCATACTCTGAGGATCTGTTGTTAGTAAATGTTCCTTATTCTGGCACAGTATCCATTTTTAGTAATATTGAGGTGTTGCCTTCTCATACAGCGGGAAGAAGTGTGAGAAAAACGGAGATGGTGTAGTGTGAAGCATGGCTGAACACTCTTTGCTTGGCTCACACGTCTGTTGACATTGAGACAACGGCTCTCTTGTGCAATGGCTTCGCCTTCCGAGTGCAATCCAGAATCTGGCACAAGAGCGCCACCCAGCTGCCGCATGGTACTTTCCTGTGGACAAAGAGGGAGGGAGGGTGAAAGGGGGTTTAATCACGCCTGTCAGCCTTGGTTTTGAGAACTAAAATGGAGAGCATTTGGATCTATAGAACAAGTCCGAAAAGTCAAGGAATGCCACGTTTTTTGGTGTGTGTGTGTGTGTGTGTCACTGTGATAAAGCTGGTGTTTACCTTAGTTTGGGTTGTGTTAGCAGTATTTTGGAAAAGGGTCTGTATTCCTCAGTTTGTCTCAAATGCTGAGTATGAGGAAGAAAGATGGTAGATCCCTTGCACCAATAATTTTCAAATCCTTAGCTATATGTTATCAAATGAACTGAAACCTCTAATTAACGAGACAGACATTACTAGTAAAAGTATGTATACTAGTATATGTTCATATACATTACCTTTTGGTTACCCTCTTTCCCACTTCAAATTTATTTCACCCTTTAAAACATATTCAAATCGCGTATTAAAAAGTCACGCAGTGTGGAGATTGGCACCTTACAGCCCTCCCCCCTCCACCCACAACCCATCCAAATGCACAGCCCTCAGAAATGCACTGATCCTACATCAGCAGTTCATTTCAGCGTGTCTTCCAGCCCAGTCTACATACATATAGCACAGTAATGGCTTCAGAGTCCTGTATTCAGACCTATTGTGGGGATCCAACTCTCCTTCATTCAGGAATCACCGATGTGACTGCACCTGAGCTTGGCTTCCTTTGCCAAACTGTCCGGGTCCATGACTAATCAGTATATAATCATTTGCAATATGTCTGCAGCTTCAGGCAAACATTTGATAGATTTGTGCTAAGTGGGCTAATGCTAGTATAAGGTTATCACTGTATTGCCTGCTGTGTTCATGGAAAGTTGACAGAGGAATCAGAGTTTAACAATGAGATTCTAAACATTATCATGTAGTTCCCCTTTTAGGCTGAACTTGCTGGGTACTCTGAATATATTTTTAATACGTAGTGCCAGTTTTCTGCATGTCAACTCTAATATGGTTACAGCTTACCTGGTAGGTATAGCTAGTACCTGCAGGGAATGGTATTTTTGTCTTTCTCTCAAAATAAAAACAAAATATTTTGGTATGATTATGCATAATACAGTATGCATGTGTGTGTGTGTTATGTGTGTTCATATGTTTTGAGTGTGTGCTTCTGTGACGCCTCAGTAACTGGGGCAGAATTCATTGCTGCTGATGGCTGTAGGCATGTATGGACCTACATTCAGTAAGGGACCGAGCACCGAAACAGACTTATCCACATGCACTGGAGGGCTAGCCCCCACTGACCGATGCCGTCATAAACACAACCCCGGCTCAGGAAGGAGGACTCAGAGATGGGACGAGCATTGAGACAGGGAGAGGAAGGGGATTCTGGGAATTATAGACAGTTGAGAAGGTAGTGTTTATAAAAAGAAATAAAGGGATGAAACCAAAAAAAGGAAGAGAGAGAAAGAGAGAGAGAGAGAGAGATTGCCACTGATTTATCCAGGGATGAAGGTGACATTTCCCCTTGTGCCAGTCAGAAGTGTGTGTGTGTGTGTGTGTGGGTCTAAAAGAGACCACCTGTGTAGAGAAAATCTGTTCTCCCTCCTTATTATACACTTGTTTCATTCTGTAATCTAGCCAGACATTACTGTGTAAATCTGACATGATCTCAGGTATGGTACTTTAATGTTTTGTAAATAACTCATAGCATATTGATAAATATTCATGAATTATTGCTGAGATTCAGCACATGCAAAAGGAAATGACACCAAGCAAATGAACTCTTCCACAGTGATTAGTGCTACGTGTCCTCGGCGATCCCTTCCTGTTCTGTGCTGTGCTAAAACATCCCACTGTGAAGAGGATGTATTAAATCAACGATGGCTCCAAGGGTAACGACCTCTACCCTACCAAACCATGCACCAGGCACACACACTGGCTTCCGGTGTTCCACTTCCCGTAGGACATGACCCTGACAAGGGTTCTGGAATTTCAGTGGGTCAAAAGTCAAAGGTCAAAGGTGAAATGGCACAATGCTAGAGGGCAGGTGCCTCCTGTGGGTTAAATAGCAGGTTGCTCTGGCCTGACTGCCATTTAAAGGAAAGGCAAAAAATATTATTCAGCTTCTCTATGTGGGTAAAAGGACATAAGTATATTTTTGTCCTCTAGCTTAAAGTCATGTTACAAGTTTACATGAAAGAATGTTATTGAATATGTTCTCTTGGTACCAGTATGAGGGTAACAGCACACAATGTGCGAAAGAGACAAAGAGGATACATTAAATCACTCTTCCAGACCCATATTAAAACCTGGCCATAGGTTATGGGTGGCTGGATTTTTTCTGTGAGGTTGGTATGTTGGCCACTTCAATAACCCCTGAAAGGAAAATATTACACTCCCAAAAGCAGGACATACAGGGGACAGCATATGACACTACAGCACACAAAATAAACCCATAATCTAACTAGCACCAGAACTGACCAAATTGGCCTAGAAATCCATCAAATAAATGAAAAATTTTTTCACTGAACTTGCCACCAACTCCCAGTATTTAAGTACAGGAGATATGTAATTATTATTTCCTTCTCTTTGAAAGTAAAATATGTGCTCAGCACTGAGAACACCTCTTTCTTTCTTTCTTTCTTTCTTTCTTTCACAGCAGTTGCCACTAGCGTAAAACATCTACAATCTAAATTAACAATATAAGAAGTACCTCATGCCAGGATATCGGCACCACAACCAAATTTGTTGGAAAGCAGATGCATTATGGAACAATGTGCATTTTTCGGGATCATAGAAGCAAAAACACAAAAGCAAAACAAAACACAAAGAAACAAGAAACAAATGTTCTTAGTAAGTGTCCCTTTACGTAGAGCCCCATTTAAGTGGAGCCCCTTAAATAGTGCAAGTCAATGACAGAATACACAGTATTGCTTATGGTTGTTAGAGGACACAAAACAGCACAAAATCTGCACACAGACATTATTATGGCAACACAGACAAGCACTATTTCTAAGGTCAAAAACTGAACAAGGTTTTACACCTATTTGTGGTCTGTAAGATGTAGCATTAATGAAGCATTTTCACTTTAAGTCTCACTAAAGATGGCACAAAATCATTGGCTTTTTCTTGGCTGATATTCAACCCTGCTCCCCCAGTGCCAGAAGCATCTCTCACTGCTCAAAGGATTGTGGGAGAATCCAAGAGAATCCAGTCATGAGCATGAGAAGTGTAGGTCGTTCTGTGGTGTCTACCACAGGCTTTTGGAGAGGAGGGGAAACACACATACTACACACACACACACACACACACACACACACACACACACACACACACACACGCTGAAATATGATATTAAAAGCACCTTGTCTCTCCCACATCTCTCTGTTTGAAAAGGAGCCATGCACACTTCAAGTGAAGAGAACCTGTCTGTTCTGTAATAAACTATACCAGCCTTTCTGCAGAATCATCGTATGTATACTTACACAAATCAATGTACTGCAAAAATGGAAATAGCTATCTTGTACACCCTCACTGACCACTTTATCTGGGTCACCTATCTCATAGGAGTCAGCAGCAAGTAGGGGCAGCTGGTGAACGAGGCTGTGGTGGAGTCTGGGTAGAAGTGGACACTTGTTGTGAATGTGAATGTGGTTCGATACACCATATTTAAAGGCAAAGAGGTCAGTTCTACTAGACTATCATCCCTGGTCCCAAGATGATGAAGCACCTAGAGACATCCGATCTAAGGATGATTATAACGTTGCATACGGGTTTGAGACCCTGACCCCTCTGCTTCCAGTAGTCAGCCTGCATCACAGTATGTATTCATGAAAGGGAGAGTCTCAATCCCGCTCTTGGATTGCTCAGCAGTGCGCTGTGTTGTGTTTTGGAACGTCCTCGCTCTGAAGGGTGTTGCTTATCTAGTGGCACTGGTTAATGAGCTAGCAAGGTACAACATCGCTGTGGCTGGTATCACAGAGGCGCAGTTCCCAGGCTATGAACGAGTAGTCAAAGGGGTGTTCAGGAGTCTGTGACCACATAAATATGGTAGATTTCATTTCGAGCCTGATCAATGGCTCACTGATGATGTGCCTTCCGATTTCTCCTATACATCTTTATACCAGACCCGTCCATGGTGGTTGCATATGCTCCCACTGATAATAACAATGATGCATAGAAGGACAGTTTCACATCCACCTTTCAGTCAGTGCCCAAACACGACAAGCTTCTCGTTCTTGGGGACATGAATGCGCACCCCGGAGCACGGCCACCTGGCTTCGAAGAAATAATGAGCCCTTTCAGCACAAGAGCCATGAATGATCATTCCGATCACCTACTCTCACTTTGTCCTTCCGAAGGACTGACGATAACAGGGTCATGGTTTCAGAGATGAGACATCCACAGATTCACACGGACCTTGAAGGACGTACGGACAATGAAAGGGAGCCGGACCCCATCCTGTCATCACCACCCGGTATCGTCAAGTCCCACCATGGAGTCCAGGTGCCTGAAAACTCAGAACACCGTCTGCTCGTTGCTGTCCCATTTCACCTAGTCTATCATCTCCCAGGCCACAGCTGACACGATGACCCTGACAGCTCTATCAGATATATCAGATGATGTGAAGGTGGCATAAACATTTACTGGTGGCAGTATCCATGCCATCGCTATGGAAGTGGTTGGATGTAGACAATTACGCCAACAACTGTGGTCATGAGATGACGCCATGTTTGCCCTTGAGGAGTAGGCCTTGATGCAGCTGCCATGACATAATTTCAGACATTATAGGCGACAACATAAGATCCAGACAAGCCACTAAAATCTGGATTTATCAGACCTGTATCCTTCCCATTCTCCTCTACAGGACAGAGACGTTTACACTCCTGTCCAACAATGCAACTCAGACTGCAGGCATTTCATGCGCTACGAGCATCAAATTCTGTGCATGTCAAATGAAGAAATTAGAGCCTGCGCTCACTTGCCATTGGTCACAGAGGTCATTACTAGTTGATCTCTGATTCGTTATGTAGCTCGTTTTGATACCAGCTCTCCAGTCCAGCCTACAGTGCCCACACTGCGGACATTGCCAGCTGCACTCAGAGACCCCAGGGATGCCCATGCCTGTTTCAATATCTGTATCATCCATCCTTAAAAAAATGGCAACAGGGTAACGGTCGCAGTCAATCAAGATTGCTGCTATGCATCTGTGTTGTCTGATGGATGGATGGATATGGAATTATACAGGATACAGGATAATCATGTTCTCTGCTGGTTTAAAAGTGATTATCACCTAAAAATAACACACACACACACACTTGGGTATTTCTTTTTTCTCATGTTTAAGCAGTGAATGCCGATGTACACAGTGTGGGGCTCAGGGCACAAGGTCATATGCTGGATTTAGGCTCACCCAGATATGATCACTTGGTCTGCTCATGTATGCCTACTCTATTGGTGTCTGCTCTATAGCTGTACATGCACACACACACACACGTGTGTGTGTGTGTATTTAAGGTACAACACCTGCCCTTTGGTCAAAACCAGGAAAGGACAATGAGGGTTGACACATGACTCTAGTGCAGTCAGTGAGCTCACTTCAGGGCCAGGAGGGGAGCCAGGAGGAGTGGATTACAGATGACTATAAAACGTATGGGAGCATGCTATGTACAGACATAGAGTAGGCATAAATGACCAGACCAAGTGAACATATCTGGGTGAGCCTAAATCCAGCATATGACCTTGTGCCCTCAGCTCCACATCGACATTCGCTGCTTAAACATGAGAAAAAAGAAACACCCAGACCCAAAGTGGTCGACATTCCGCTTATACTGGCAACCAGTATACATGGAGGGCGACAATTCCATGCCCCTGCACAGAAATGGAAGCAGCCCCCTTGGCCGCCTCCCTCCCCAGACTGTCATTAGGCCCAGTGGTTTATGTGTTGCTATAACTATGCCTCATGCAGCACATAAATTCCAGCTCGTGAAGCTGGAATTCAAATCTAAACACACGAGCAGGACGAGGGCTAAAACCGTGCACGGTCGGGGTGCCCGGCGGTCCCGTGCGAGAGCTAGTTAGTGGCTTGTGGTAAGACATAAAGACCCCTGGCGTACTGCGGGGTGAAAACCAACATTAGCGGTATGTATGGAGGCGTAGTGAGATGGGGGAGGACAGGGCTGCTAACAATGGTGGTCATTTTTTTCTTGACCAAGTGGTAAAGTGTAGTGCAATGCTCTCAGTGATGAGTTGGTATTTTGACAGCTACGCCATGAAAGAGATCTCCAAAATGAGAAATGGGTTTTCTTTGGCTCACGATGTTCAAAATATTTTCCATAGATATTTGACACATTAAATCATTTTTTGTGTTATTTTTTTCTCCCCTCATTAGAAACCATCAAAAATGCAATGCACCAAAGAATGCAGACTGGCTAGAATTTCTGTCCTACTCTTTTAAATTAATCTGATACTGTTGTACAATATATTTGGAATATGGTGCTGCACTTAGCTCACTTAGCTTAACAGTGTGTATAACAGAGTCTGCATGCAACAAACAAAGAAAAGGAAAATGTGTGTGTGTTTCCTAATGCCACTTACTGGTATCTCATGTAAAGGTATGATTGTGTGGGTTGTAGGTTTCCCAATACTGAGTAATTTAATGATAGCTGCTGTCATTACCCCTCCTCAGCGTCTTCCCAATACCAAAGCATTAATGTCCATTGAGATTTCATTTCCCCAAGGTCAATGGCTGAAACACAGTCCCAGCAAAACCTTCTCTCTCTCTCTCTCTCTCTCTCTCTCTCTCACACACACACACAGTCACATGGTGTCAGATAGCTGTGAGGCTGAAGGTCAAGGCTGGCCTGTGACCTGCTGAGTAGGCTGAAGAAACACTGTAGCTTCAGGAGTGAAAGGAAGGGGTTTTGTGTTGGTCCAAAATATATGTAGCGCATGGAATAAAAGTATGTGTTCATGCTAACAAATCAGCTGATTTCCACTTATTCATGGGTATTGCTTGCCCTTAGATCGCCAGACATATTACAACATGGCTCTCTGTGCTGTGCAAGATAAGACATGCTTAAACATCCTCCTCTTCTTTATTGTTTCTGTCTCAGTTCTTTGGCTGGAGGACACAACAGTCCTTTGAGATCTTGTTCACACAGGGTAATGTCCTTGTAGCCCAGTACTGTGACTACTCAGTAGGGCAAGGACAAAAAGACATATCTGAAATTTCTTCCCTTCATGTTTGCATCTCATCACTCTTTCTCTCACTCTGGGGTCCTTATTCCTTGCTCTCTCTCTCTCTCTCTCTCTCTCTCTCTCTCTCACACACACACATATACTGTCGCTCTCTCTCTTGCATTGGACCTGGTACCCCTGATTTGATTTCTGGGCCATATGTTACCAGTTTAGCCTGCTCTGTCTCGCCTGGAACCCCCCTCCCCCCTGCCACCCCCACCCATCTGGTACACATGCATACAAAAAAGGTGAGAGAAAACTGGGGGTGGGAGACAGGACACGGGACACTAGGGCTTCAACGGCACTCATGCAGGACGGAGAAGGAGAGGAGGAGAAGGAGAGTAGAGAAGGAGAGTAGAATATGCAGGAGAGAAGAATATGCAGATCCAGAATCAGTTTTAACTTAACAGATATTATACTGGCCAAGCTAGTCATCAAATACACACCAAACAATTTATTAACTTTAACTAATGCTACCTTTTCAGAGTGCAAGATATATATATGTACTGCTGGCCATGGTGCCAGGTGGAGAGGCAATGAGATGAGCATTAAAGCTCTGAAAAGGCTGAGTGGCACGATGACTGGCAGGTCTGGGCATGGCAGGAGAGGAGTGCGGAGACGCGCATGGCAGTGAGGTGCTGATGCCAGCAGATCACATCATGCTGAGCAACACTCGCCCTGGCAGGGGGTCCCCCACGGAGAGATGGCGAGAGGGAAAATCAGATAAACACAGAGAACACAGAGAGAAAACAGAGAAATGGAGAAGAAAACTGGCAAAGTGGACTGAAAGCGAGAGAATGAAAAACAGAAGGAAAAATAGAAGCTTTGTTAAAGATGATGCGTTACTACCAGTCCTACTGAGAAAGACATGTGGAAACATGGTTCTAGAACTCAGTGAGGAATCTCTTCTAGTCTGACTGAGAAAGAAACGTGGAAGTATAATTCTAGAGCTCAGTGAGGTATCTCTTCCAGTCTGACTGAGAAAGACACATGGAAGAATGATTCTAGAACTCAGTGAGGTATCTCTTTCAATCTGACTGAGAAAGACATGTAGGAGTATGGTTCTAGAACTCAGTGAGGTATCTCTTCCAGTCTGACTGAGAAAGACACATTGATGCATGGTTCTAGAACTCAGTGAGGCGCCTCTTCCAGTCTGACTGAGAAAGACATGTGGGAGTATGGTTCTAGAACCCAGTGATGCAACTCTTGCTTTGATCCTGCTCTCTCCCCATGGCCCAGGGCTTCTCTCTGTCTACCTGCCCTCACCCTCCCACCCTCAACTTCACCAGCGAGTCATAACTTAAAATCTCATTTATATTTCATTAGTCTTCCTCTGTGCATAACACCTCATTTACACAGGGACTAAAATATGCAGGCTGGATGTTTTCCATTTGCTCTCAGCTGACATGGAAGCCATTAATGTATTTAGGAAAGCCATTCAGTAATGAACAGATAGATTGGCTTTAGAGGCCTCTAGTTAAGTCATATTGCCTTGAAGGAGCGTAGAGACATTACTAACAAAAAAGATAGACAAGATTGACAAGGTTAGTCCATAGCAAAATACACGTCCATGTGACTAGGGCAGACTGGGTGGTTGTTTCTGTTGAGTTGTTGTCATCTGTGTCACAAATCAAGCAAACATGTACAGCTCCAAACATGAACTAGCCTGGGGATATGGTACAGATGTTGAACCAGCAAGTTGGCACTGGGGGCTATAGTTTTTGAACTTCATTCTGAGTCATAACTTATGTACCAGTGAAAATACTGTTTAACATGTTCCATATGTTATTCCATCTTATGTTGCATATATAAGAAAACTGTTTTAAAAAGTAAAATTACAGTCTAAAATGATTAAGCAGAGTTCAGGATAAGAGAAATACTTCATTAAGACATTATTTAAAGGTAATAACAAGAGCAAAATAGAATTTGAAATGACATGAACCAACTCTGTTTATACTGTATAAATAAAAAGTTTTAGCATGAAAAATGCACAATAAATCATCTGGATAAATGTTCACCATTCAGTGTTTCTTTTCCATATAGCTGGTTAGCAACCAGCTGTATGAGAGACAGTTACTGTACTAGGATGGGTAAAAATATCTTGGTTAATGCAGTATCCTTCACCAGAGTAAAGAGGCGTTCTCCTTTGCACACCACAACACATCTGTTTTGGCTGGGTGTCTACCAAAGCACAAGACATGTCTTCCTCTTCTCCCTTTTTCGATTGTAAATTTAGGGTTTTTCCATGTCCCCCTCGGTTTGTGCGTGTGTGTGTGTGCGTGCGCGTGTGTCGGCGTGTCCCCCTTCTGCTTTCCTCCTCCCTCTTCCATGTGACAAGAAAGCTGTCCCGCCCCCTTCCATTCTCATGGATCGAATTACTGCCTCCTCAGTCCGCGCGACTGAATCCATTGCATCTAGCTACTCCAATCGCGAGCGGCGCAGCGCACACCGGGTGCATCCCGACCGACCGCTCCACATCCCTTAACACATTACCTCGGCGTCACTTCGCCACTTCCAGCAGCTCAGCTAGATTTCACGTCGCTGTCCGAAGATGACCGTGATTATTGTGGTGCCATCTGCAAGATTAACCTCCGGTCGCGCGGAGTAGACGCGGAGCTGGGAAGGGAGAGAGAACCCTCTCTCTTCTCTCACTACAGTTTCCCCAAATCTCTGGGCACTTGGTCGCGACCCACAGCCGTCGACACAATTAATTAAATTGTGTTCAGTTTTCTCTCGCGCGTTTAAACATCCTGCCTCTTGGCCAAAAGAAGGGAATCAAGGCGACGTCGTCATTGCTGTCGTGGAAATAATATTAGGGAACGGTCTCTACTTCGCTCATACAGCATACCAATAATCAGTAAAGATGGATTCTATAAACATGGAGACGGTGGAGAAGGAGTGCGGTGCGCTCGGTGGACTATTCCAGGCAATTGTCAATGACATGAAGGTAGGTTATGTGGCGGTGATGCACGGACAGTAAGGCGTGACTCCGTATATTTATTTCCTCAACGCGTCCTCTGTTGCGCCCGCAATTTGTCATTCGCGATATCAAAACCGTTATCACGTTAATCCAAACGCAATTCTGTTCAGTGTTTGTGTGATGTGACGTGCAGTAGCCATGCTGTTGAGGTATTTAGGGGGCAGCCTAGCTCCAGTGGCATGCTCCGTACCGCTATCTGATGTGTAGTCGTTCGTGTCCGCTATGGTACAGATACATATCGGTGAATGCAATATTCCTCGTGCCGGGTGGCATGTTGCTCCCGCACAAGAATTTTGCAGAGGAAACGAACGGACGTATTTACGGAAACAATGAAACGGACGTATGTCGTTCGGATGGTGCTGCTTAAACAGCCTCGCCATGCTGTCATTCCATCACGTTTACTGCGTGCGACTCATTGGGGTTTTCGCGGTCTCTATCTCGTGTACCACAGAATGAGGGTCTGATTTTCTTTCGCATGGAAAGCAGTAGGCCCGCATTGATATTAATTGAATTATTAAAGACACGGTGATAGGACGGACGCATTAAATGGGACTGCTGCCGGGGTCTTCAACTATCCAACCGAACCGAGATTTTGGTATTGTCTCCGTCTCCTTTTATTAGTGGACAACGCTGGAAATTAACAGAGTGGAACAACGTTTTAGTCAGAACCAAACGTGTTAAATTGAAGGCTTGTTTATTATTATTGTTGTTATTATTATTGTTATTATTATTTTCAATCAAACGTACTGTCATTACCACAGATCATTAAGCTCTATGCTAGTCGACCACTGATTCGTTCTCTGAACGTTTCTTTCTCCCCTCAGGTCTGTAAAGGGGTGCGAACATCAAGAACTAAATGACTATTTAAACTCACTCTTCCGGATCTCCAGATGTGCCCATCATTTTTCCCAAATTTCTAATTTTCCTAGCGTAATTTTTATTTCTGAATTTATTTTTGCCGTGCACACGCTGAGCTCATTTTGTCCCGGATTTTCCTTGCTGGTTGGCTAATGCCGATTGTTGTGCGCTGAGGATTGGAAAATAAGGGTCAAAACACGACTCGCCACATTTAGCCCTGTGTGGCGAAGAATGCTGGATAGACTAGATCACAGGCTTCGCGCGTGGTCGCGGTGGGCATCAAAGCTACCCTGTTGGCCAGCCCAAGGTCTGGTGTGTATCACTTTGCAATGCAGAAGGGCACATTAGCAAGGCCAGTGTTTGAAATAGAGCAGTCAAACACGATGCAGGTCAAGCTTTCAATGTGATGGCAGTGGTTCAGAAGCCTTCTGCCTGGGGATCTGACCTGTAATCTGCAGACTTTCTACTGTGTGTCCTATTAAACAATCATTGAATAATGATTGTTGGTTTAGTTGGACATGAGTGAATTCTCCAAAGATCAAAGCACAAAGATAGTAGAAATATCACTTCAAGAGTTAAAGGAAGATAACTTGATTAAGATTCCATGATTTTCTTGGTATTCTAGATGCAGATCTCTTAGTCTCATATGCTCCATACATCAATTACACATATTAGTCATTTCTCTTTTCAGTGTATTGTAAGATGAGTGGATACTTTTCTCACTCATAAGAATGACGACATTTCAGAGACCCCGAGGGGAAGTTACCTCTGCTCAGATCGACCGACAGGACAGTCCTCCATAGCTCTTCACCAAATTCTTGTTGGAAGCTGGTTTCTTGGTGAACAGTTTCATAGAAAAGTGAGCAGTTGTCCAGGTTGTCAGACCACGTGGGCATAAGTACCAGGAATCTTTGAATCAATAAAAGGCATACCCTAATGTGTTCCTACTCCACTGAGGTCTGATTTGTGTTAGTTTACCCTTGCTGTCTGACTCTATACCACTGCACCCACGTTCCTTTGTTGCTGGAGGTTGGTGCCCTGAGGCCATGCCAGCTCATGTGTCTGAGAACCAGCACGATGTCTGAGCTGCCTTTGTGCTGGTATAGGAATACAGAAGGAACCTCATCAAATCAATATACTGTGGATTCAAACCACTGTTGTCAACTTTACTCCAAATCAGATACCACTGATGAATGAATCATTGCTTATTGATAGCTTTTTTTGGTCCAAACAAATTATTATTAAGTATTGGAACCTTATTTGAACTATTTTGCTGTTGACAAATATAGGTGTGCATATGAATGCTTTGGTTTGTCACTTTGAAGCAATACACTGCAATAACAGCATTACTCAAATTATTTTGAGAATGGCCTCAGATTATGGGGGATAATGAATGAATTTGAGATCAGGCAGAGATTATTATGGGTGAGCCAACACTTAGGCACCTTCCTTAATCCCATAGCTGTGCGTTGGTGGACAGAAAAGGCAGGGGAAGTGCTGGAGACCAGGAGTAGAGGGAAATGATGGAGATCCATGTGTTTGCCAGCTGGAGCCGCCATATATCACTACTGTTTACATTCACAGGCCTCCTGCTGAGATGTACATACCAGTGTACAGAGAACTGTACACAAACTACACACACACACACACACACACAGAAGCAGGTATTTGCACATTGTGACCCTTCGTTTAGAACTCAGCCATGTTTTAGCCATTCTCTGACCTTGTCATGTATCCGGTGAAGGACGTTTTATACAGATTGACTTAATTTCTGCTGCCATTTTAGCACATGTTTAAAACATTCTCCACAGCTTTGGTTTTGGCCCTGATGTAATCTGAGCTGGCCAAGAGGCTTGCTGAGGGACAGTGTCCACACAGGCTGGGTTCTTTGCAGGGCTGGGGAGCGTGTGAACCGGAGCACGTGTCCCCACTCTCCACCCTCTCTATCCAACAGGCCTGAGACACTACTCCACGTTCTCCCGCTTATTTATCTAGCTCTGAGGTCACTGCCGTGTCCTGATGAGGTCTGCTCAGTCTAAATGAGCATGTTGCCACGGTCCTTCATTAAAGTCATTAAGGCGAAGGGGCTCGCTTGGGAGATGGAGGAGCCGTTGTGGGATAGTGAGGCTTTATTGACCCTGTTGTCTTACATGTGCAGATGTGAGGAAAGAGAAATTCTGTGACGTGTGGGATACAGTACGTATTATCAGTGCATTTATTTTCTAGTTTCTGTTCAGCTTTGCCAAAGGACATGTAATGCATCTAGCTTGTTTTTTTCTATCTTGCTCTGATGATGTGTTTCACGAAGATGGCTATAGATACATCGATAGATCGATAGATCTAGTTGGTAAGGGGAATCATGGGAAACTCTGCTTTTCCTCAGTTTGGTCACTGCAGATTGGACTATTTCCAAGAGAAGCATATGGAAGGAAAAGGTAAAGGAAGTGTGCTGTTTAACAGATTAAAGACATTTATTAGAGAGAGAGAGAGAGGCAGACAGGGAGAGAGAGACAGGCAGACAGGGGGAGAGAGAGAGAGAGAGAGAGCAGCATCTCTCATGGTAAGTGGTTTCTATTATTCATTAGGGCACTAGGGCATGGCTGCTGGCTAAGGTAGTAAGCACAGGAGCTGGAGATGATTTGCTCATCTCCATTCATTCATTCATTCACTCACTCACACTGGCTGCACATAAGGTTGACTTCAGTTGTAGGACTTCAGTCTATTTTTGTATATACCCCACAAAAACATAAGCATGGTATCAGAGTAGCCCAGCATAAATGGATCAACCAATCAGATGCTTCCTAGGCACATTCAGCCTCACAAAAGCACAAAGTCGTGCATTTCTCCATTTCCCCATTCTTTCCTTTGTTTGTATTTGTGTAAGTGGTGGAAGGGACTTTGGGTACGAAGGATCCACAGTAAAGCGATGTTTTTCCCCCCTCAATATTTTATCT
Source organism: Brachyhypopomus occidentalis (assembly GCA_020368025.1). NCBI lineage: Eukaryota > Metazoa > Chordata > Actinopteri > Gymnotiformes > Hypopomidae > Brachyhypopomus > Brachyhypopomus occidentalis. The sequence goes on along the minus strand of JAGXOD010000007.1, from coordinate 2,228,546 downwards.
GTTGTGTAATGTCAGCATTCAGCATTCAGCAGACAGCAAAGTCAAGCTTAGGGGACTCTCCTATCTGGACATATCAAGGTCTCTGAGACAATGGCCCACGCCCTTCATTAACCAAAGGTGAGAGACATAAAGGACAAAACTGGGAGGAAAATAAATTCATGGATTCACGTTAAAGATTTGACTGTTTTTGATCCCCTCAGCATGAAAGCATCAGTGTTGTCAATGGTTTTCATTAGTACAGTGGTATTGTTTAGGCAGAAACTAAAGTCAGCAGCCTACAATCTCTCTCTTTCATCTGACAGTAATTTACCGTTTCTCTGCTAATGTAATTTGAGTGTGACGATTTGCCAAATGCAGTGTTTAGGAAACCGAACACACACTGCTCGTAGCAGTGTTGCTATTGTTACCGATTCGATTCGGGTGATGTAACACCTTTTGCCTGGGAGTTAAGACTGTGCCAATAAGAGTTGTGCTTGTGGAGACACTCGCGCTGCTGTGTCACATTAGCATGTTGTTTCGGTTAGCTTCGAGGTTGGAGGCTGCGAGGTCGGGATTCCGGCATGAAAAAGCGACTGCAGCGTGCTGTCTGTGCTTTTCAGCGCCACGGCAACCACCTGGGAGTACGCATGCCAAACGACTGTTCCATCCATAAATTGTGGGGAAGACATTGTATGACAGGACATACACACTGCATGTGCACATGGAACATTGAGCTTACGAAATCGCATGAAACCTCATCGTGTGTTTGGTCCTGTGGATGTTAAGGCCACGGAGCCTTGACCATTCTGGCTTTCATAATTGTTCTCAATCCTTTTTAATGTCTAAAAATTTCCTAACCTTCTGCACCGGCAGAATATTTAGAAGAGACCGTGTCAGTAGCTCTGTGTTATAAGCATTAGGCGTGTAAATTAAAGACAAAGTTCCCAAAAGCTCTCATTGTTTTTCTTTTCTGTTGGGGCCCTTTGTTTGATTGGATGTACTGGTTCATTGGTAGAGATAGAATCAGGCTAATGTGGTCTAAGTTTTCTTGGACCGCCACAGAAATCAATAGGAGAGAAAGGAGAAATTAAGCCGTACAGTGACCCATTCATTTTAGTTGCAGAAATGAAAATGACTCGTTTGAAGGCCGGAAGAATTTGTCTTTTAAGCTGCCTGGCGATGTCTGTTCAATAGCTTTTCATTAGTGTGGAAGATAGTGGAGAGAGGCTCTTTGTTTGGGATGATCAGCAGTTGTAAAATCAGTCTTTTCTGATGTTATATAGACGGTTATGGGCACGCGGAGCCAGAGACGGATAGAAATCTTGTTTGGTAAAAGCGGGGGATGGGTGGGCTATGGAGGGCTGCATTAACAGAAGAACTAGTCAGTCCAACACAAAAGCATTTTTGTCATAATGCTGACATTGATCCGATATACACGCTTTAGGAACATTAGACATGATGTAATACATCTGCAACACTAATTTGCTCTAAACACCTCAAAATTATTATTATTATTTTGACATGATGTTTAGAACTTGAGGGTGATTTTAAGTAGTCTTTAACATTTTGAGATGCACCAAGTTCAGAATCCTAATGGACTAATGTAATTAAGGAGTGCAGCGCTTACTGTAGTGCTGTGTTGCTGGTCAATACAGGTATTGATCAAGCAGCAGATTGATCTGCTGGGAGCTCCTGAAAAAAATCTTAATATGGATCGTCATGTTCTCCACAATGCCACTTAATTTAAAGTCCTTCTACAGATCGTTGTTGTGAACAGGAGTTCATGCTCGCGGTGACCCTAGTATTCTCATCAGTATCTGACTTTTGAGGTCCTAATGGGAGGGATGCCTTTGTGTTTTTATCATCTTTTGTTTTTTGGCACTGATCAAAATGTACCTTTATTGCCTTTTTTCCGCTTGGTTAGGCTAAAGCAGAAATAGCATGTCTTTCCCTACAGTGGGCATATGATGGAGGAAGGTACTTATCCAATTGTTTGTGGATCATTTGATGAGTCAAAGAGATACAGAAAAAAGGCGTAGAGAGGAAGATGGGAAATAACCTGAAGGAAAATGAGCCGGCTCGTGCTCTTTGCATAATCAGTTATGCCCATGTCTTTGATTGGATTAGATCAGTGTATATGCTAATGAGGTGTGAGAGAGCCTGACAGAGGAGGCGGGGCCATCTCAGACTCTTTCCTTATCTCTCCTACACAAGGCCTCCTTAGTAGGATGGACCTCACGCTCACGCCCCAAAAAAGAGCTCTTCAAACGATGTGTGTTGGGGGTGGGCGGGGGGTGGAGTGGGGGTGGAGTTCCACTGGGAATATCGCACTCCTGTTTCAGAGGGAATTGACATCGCATAAAGGCGAAGGAGGTGACGGAGCATGCGAGTAATGCCAGCGGTCTGTGCCCATGCCCTCCCTGCAGTGACACAGCTCTCCTGTGCTGTTCCTCTGTGCCCTCTGCCCTGGCTGTACTGTCCTTCACAATGGCATTCATCATACCGTTTCCTGCTTTGTGCACTTTGCCCAGTGCGTTCCTTTGTGTTTCTAAAATCCAAATCATTACTTTCATTCCGTTTTGCCCCCTCCTGCCCCCCTTTCCCTCTTGCTTTCCCCCATTTGCCCCCCTCTAAACCTCTAAAGCCTCATAAATGCAGAGGGGGGCAAGTGGCGGCAAGCTGGGGGAGGTAGTGATGGTGGAAGTGGTGGCGTGCATGTGTGTGTGTGCGTATGTGTGTGTGTGCATGTATGTGTCTACGTGTTAGCGTTAGGGTGGTTATGAAGTCGAGGCAGAGTAAGAGGAATCGGTGGGTGGAGCTACCACAGTTTCGTTGGCTGAAACCTGGCCTCCAGCTGTGCTCTCGAGCGGGGCTGATATAACCCCTCCCCACACGGGCCTCCGGTGTGCCTCGTCCAGATCCTGTTGGAACCTGCCGCCTACGCTGCTGGTGAGGGAGGGGTTGGGCTGGGGTATCTCCTGCCCTGCGGCGGCACACGGCAGCTGGGACAGCCCTGGCAGGGGCTCTGCTCTCAGCGCCAGGTCTGGACCAGACCTTCCATCCAGTGATGTTGAGGTGGATCCTGGGCATCCCAGACTGTGACAAAGAGTAATTGCATGAAGGAGAAGCTTAAATAAGAAGCTAATCATCACACTATGGTAATGATGGGATGGTGCGGTCCTGTAATCGCACTCGGCCTTTGATATTGTGTTTCGCTAAAGGCGGGGTTACAGTGAGGCAACGCTGATCTTTTTAAGCGGACTTCACAAAGAGCCCTGTGCCCTCACTGTTTCCGTGGTAACAAGGCAGAGCCTTGTACGCGACTTGTCCCCGTATTGTGGGACGACACCCCACTTCCTGCTGCAGGGCAAACCCCCCCCACCCCCCAAAGAGTGATTCGATTCACACACTCACATGTACTCTCTCTCTGTCTCCCCCCCCACACACACACACACACTGGTGTAAATTATGCCTTGCATGACTGTGCATGTCTCACCAATCCCTAGTTAACAGCAGCTGGCATTCACTGCCACCGCTTGCATGTTTTTTTTCGAGTAGAAACGTCACAGTATTTGCCCTTTGACCCCCGAAAACTGTATTAGATATAAAGATATAACGGCAGTCCTTTGGCTATTCAGGGTTTACAATGAGAAGCTTCAATTCTGCAGTGTTCAGAGCTCACCATGCTGTCAAAGGCAAGCGAGTGCAGGCCATGTCTGCCCGTGCTAACGCCTGCCCCTCTTCTCTTCCAGTGCTCGTATCCTGTCTGGGAGGACTTCAGCGCCAAGGCTACGAAGCTGCACGCCCAACTCCGGTGCGTCCCGCCTCCACTGTTGCTCTGCACCTGTCACTGCTGGGGGATGGAGGGGGAGGGAGCAGGGAATGCGCGCCTCATTGGTGCGTGGAATGCTAACCCCGCCCATTTAACCCCACCCACTCTGTCTCCGCAATCTTCTGCAGGACCACCGTGCTGGCGGCCGTGGCCTTCCTCGACGCATTTCAGAAGGTGGCGGACATGGCGACCAACACGCGAGGTGTGTGCTTTTGTGTGAAGAGCATTCATGCAAACAGAATTGTGCTGCTAAAAGCAGATTAAGATTAAGAGATTAAGCAATGTATGGCTGAGTCAGTAGGTGTGTTTCCATGTCTTCGAGTGGAACGTGTGTTGGTGCCACATGTGCTCAGTGAAGATCATTTTGTTGAAAAGTTAGCTTTGTCTTTGGCATCCACTTTAGAAGTCAGCAGTCACAGTAATTACATTCATCTATTAAAAAGTTCAGCCTACTGTTTCAACCCTTGAGGTACACTTGAACTTGTAAGAAGTTTGACAGGCTGCTACTCATTCACCTAAAAAAAAAAAGATGGATAAAATGGTGACGTTGAATATAACAAGGATGAGGCGAGGGACAAAGCCTGGGTTCATAGCTCGGGGGAGAGAGGAGGTGGGTGACCAGGTTATTTTTGTGCCTTCTGCACAGCTCTTTGTTATGAGATCGAGTCGAGATCCTTTAGTGAAACTGGATGGTGAGAAAGCTGGCAGTAAAGAAGACATTAAAAGGACACTGAAAACCACCACTATTATAATGACCTTAATAGCCCCCCCCCTTGTGGGAAGGTCTCATTCTTTCTGTCATATCATTTTAAGCTGCCTCAGGTAATGGCTATATTCTGTCTCAGTGAGAGTATGTGTATATGTGCGTGTGTGTCTGTGTGTGTCTGTGTGTGTCTCAGTGGAAGTGGACCTGTGTGCATTTTCGTACATGTGTATGTCTTTGGGAACATTTGTGTGTGCATGTGTGTGTTGAGGAAGTCAATGAGATTCAGGCAGGAGGGGAGCTGTTTAATGAGCTGTCAGGCTCTGGGCCTTTCCTGCATAGGCCATTAGTGCAGTGAGGGGCTCATGCGACCTCCCGTGCGGGTGGGTGGGGTGTGCTAAAACGGGGGCGGTGGTGGAGAGGGGCGTTAAATAGTCTTAAGGAGGCTCATATCTCTCACTGAGCGGAGCTGGATGACTGGCGTGAGGTTTGGAGTCTCTCATTGTGTTCTCGGAACAGAGCTTCTGTAGCTCACAGGTACCCTGGCAGCCTCCAGCAGGGCCGTCTGGGCTTACAGAGTGCTCAGCCATTGGCTGCCGATCATTGCGACGCTCACTGTCCGAGTGGCTGGAGCGCAGCTGCCGTCTGCTGTGATTCCAGCCGATTTGTGTGTAGGCCGTGTTCAGCTCTCCTGTGTGTAGGCCGTGTTCAGCTCTCCTGTGTGTAGGCTGGTGTTCAGCTCTCCTGTGTGTAGGCTGGTGTTCAGCTCTCCTGTGTGTAGGCTGGTGTTCAGCTCTCCTGTGTGTAGGCCGGTGTTCACCTTTCCTGTGTGTATGCCGGTGTTCAGCTCTCCTGTGTGTAGGCAGTGTTCAGCTCTCCTGTGTGTAGGCCGGTGTTCAGCTCTTCTGTGTGTAGGCAGTGTTCAGCTCTCCTGTGTGTAGGCCGGTGTCCGCAGGACATATCCGCGGTGTGTGGGACGTGACACGCACACGCAGACTTCACAGCTGGCTGCGTTTCCGCTCCGGGGGGAGGAGTGTGAGCGCTTGGGTGGTGTCGTCTCTGAGAGCTCCTGCACTGAGGCGGCTGGAGTGCTTCTCCATCTCTGACTCACGCTTGAGCCCAAGGGCTGCGTTTGAGAGCAGAACATGTCTCCCGCATCCAAGTGGACGAACACAGAAGCACTGTTGTTCTTGCACTGCAACAGTCTTGGCCACTTTGCAGCACACGGGCGAGAAACTGCCTGACTGTGAGTTTGTTGCATGCTGATATTCCAGTGATGTCAGCTTCGCTCTCCAAAGGGAATTCCCCTCCTCTCATCCATCTCTGGTAGATCTCCACCAGTCTGGACGAGTTAGTACGTACGGCTCTGTCACACAGACAGGCGAGGGGAGCGAGAGAGACAGAAAGACAGAAACAGGGGGAGACAGAGCACAAGAGATAAAGAGCAAAGAGGAGTGAAGATGAGGGGAAGGTGAACTTTGTGAATATGTAATTGGTCATACTCTGCATATTGAAAACATTTTTCCTGTGATTAATCAATAAGTGAGTTGATTAAGCTGACATCTAGAATCTTCTCATCATAGGTTATGGCAGGAAATATTGCCTCTTGGCGGCTGAGGTGCTCAGATTTGGCCTTTCTCTTAATCACTGAATTATTACATAACAGAACAGTTTATTTGACTGATTGGCCTGTCTTATCTCATTTGAGCTCAGGGTGAAGGGAGGCAATTAAATCTGTAGCACCCAGATCTTGACACCTTTGAAGTGAATATCTCTGGTTTCCATGTTGAGGGGCTTCACATCTTCCCTTCCCCCTTCCAGTAGCATGCACCACAACAGGCAGAAGAGCAGCCAGACACAGTGAAACGGAAACACGCACGCACGCACGCACGCACGCATGCCTTCATCTTCTCACTGGGGCTCTGCTGTGGCGAGGGAGGAAGCAAATGCTTCCTGCCAGTAACTGCTTTTAATAGGCTTCTCATTTTCCCTCACTTTTACTACTCTTCCTTTGCACCTCTACCTCCTTCCGTTCATCTTCCTCGTCTCGTTGCGTCTCGTCTGGTCTCGTCTGGTCTCCTCTCCTCCTGTTCTCCTTTGTGGCTCTTCAAGCTAGTTGTGCACTGAAAAACACACCACCCCCACTTGTATTCTCTTGTCTTGGCTTGTGGTAAAGCTGTCATGTTTCCAGCATTCATGACTGCAGGCTGTCTTTATTTTATTGTGAATTAGGGAGTTTGGCCAGTATTATGCTGTGAATAATATGTACCACGGAGGAAGATAGAATGGGGCAGAATGAGACCTGCAGTATGGTCACAGTCTGTATGGATACACTTCGTGGGTGGGTGTGTGTTGGAGAGTTTATGCGTGACAGCCCTGGTTCTTGGGCCAATCTGAAAACAAGGTCTTCGCCTAGTCTCCTTTCTCCTCTTCATCCTTCAGTTCTGATGCTCTGTGTTGGCATGTCTGCCTGGCGCGGGGTTGAGAGCGGCGATGGAGCGTGGCTCCGCCCCCAAACGCCTGGTGCGGCGGGTGGTGCTCGTAAAGGGAGTGGGCGCAGATGTGCTCACGGCTCTCTGCCCGAGCTTCACTACCCGTCTGCGGGAGCCGCGTCCCAGCCGCCATAATGAACATCGTAAATCTAATTCATACACCAGGGGGCAAAATGGCTTCCCTCTGTAGACTGGGGGATGAGACAGAGAGAGAGAGAGAGAAAGAAGGAAAGAAAGAAAGACATGTCTGCTAGATCAGCAGCTGGCAGAGTCAGTCAGGTTGTATTTTTGGTTGCGAGTATGTTTGTGTGGGCCGAAGGGGTTACTCTTTCTCCAGATGTGAGGAGCAGACTGATGTAGGCAGTGTGGTGTTACTATTCACATGGCCGTGTAAGCAAACAGGAGGCGAACGCTCTCAGCACACGGAGGGCCAAGCGGTCGGCTCTCTGGACCTGTTCACCCTTAAGCCTGGTTCACCCAAGCGGGCTTCCCTTAGGACACCGGAGGCTGCCACCACTCATCGAAATGCAAAGCTCCTCCACCTATTGGGGAATGTCATCTCTGTGACATGTGGACGTGTGGTAAAGCCTCTGGTGATGACTGTGCATACACCACCCACTACATCTTTTATGAGAGGACTACAGCTGATATGATAGAACACTAGCTCAGGAACAAGGAACGATTTGAGGCGATTCATCACACAGTGCGCGTTAAACAGTCGTGAGCTTGTCCGTCCGTGCCATGTGTTTCATAGACCCCCCACCCCCCAATGTCTTGTTGCGCGTCTGAAATGATCCCAGCATAGACATGCACTATTATGGTCCTCTCAGCCCCTCAGAGCTCCTGAGGACTGAAAAGACTGTCTCACTGTTTCCTAAAAGAGAAATGAATAGACTGACTGGTGGCACAGCGGTTCTGGTTGAGGATGCCTTTGAGAAGCAGTTTCTGTTCGTGCGTGGGTCAGGCCACCGCGATGTCGTGTCAACGACTTTGGCTGCGTTGAGCGGAACTGCGGTGAGAGTACTGAGGGGTGGTGGTGGGGGGGGGGGGGGGTAACACTCCGGCAACGGGAGTCAAGGTCGGCCAGAGAACCTAGAGGTTACCCATGGATGCCACTACCGTTTTGGCACAGGGGAAAAAGAGAAGGAGTAAAAATACAACCCAATCCCAACCCCCAACCCCCACCGGGGCCTGCGCATTCTCCTTCAACGCCTTTTCATTACCAGCTGAGGAGGGGGTGGGGGCTTAAGCAGCTCTTTAATTTTACTTGGTAGTGTAGTTTTTTAGAACCTCTTGTTGGCATAGATCTTTTCAGTCAGCTCTTTCCATGCCACCCCCACTGGCACTTCCTTCGAGAGCACCTGTTTCTTTCATGAGAGAGTTGATGTGGTGATCACCACTCTCAGTCAACCCCCTGCCGTTGCCATCATTAGTATCAGCCCACCTTGAAGAACAAGGCTAACCAGAGGACTCCTGCTTGGGAGCAATAATAGATCAACGAAAGACTTCGGACCAGATCCAAATCCACAGGTCCTTTGTGCGTTTAACATTCATGTGTGTGTATCTGTGAGGGAGAATGTGGATTTTTGTCATGTTGATTATGACATGAATCCAATGCGCATTTGGTCTCAGTTGTGTCTCGCAACATAAGAGGCTGCAGTGGAGTCTCATTGACGGCTCTGTGAGACAATCATTCAGATAGATCATGGTCACCTCTTAATGAAGCTCACCCATCTTTTCAGTGTCACACTCCATAAAGACAGCAGGAGTAGACAGCCTTGTCTGTCTCTCTCTCTCTCTCTCTCTCTCTCTCTCACACACACGCGCCAGAGTCACTGATCAATAATTAGAAGAGAAATTTCCATCAGTGCTGTCAGCCACAATGACCTTTGGGTTTGTGTGGCCAGGAGGGGTTATTTTCTGCATCGCGCTGAGCTCTGCTGACCTCTGCCCATGGGCTGGGATGTCCGTGTTAACAGTCTGACCTTCCCAAGCCGTAATCATTTTCCGAGATTTCTCATGCCTTAATAATTCTCAGGATTTCCCAAGTTGTAATCATTTTTGATATATACCACATTTCGTGGCGAGCTGCTATCACACCTTGCAGGGATCCCGATTGCTTGTCTGAAATGTTGAAAAGCTCATAGTCAGCTATTTTCTTCTTATTTCTGATTTCAAAGTGTAAAGCAGGTCTGGATTTCAGAACATCGGTGCTAATTAAGATGTGTGCCTTTGTCACCCCTCCAGTAATGGAGCCATGAGAGGCGACTCTCTCTGGGGCAAACGGAGCGGAGAGCGGTCTCCACACTGGCAGACGTTAGAAATCCAGTGAAAGATCCCATAGGTAGTGTGTGCAGGTGCTGACAGGCGTCTGGAAAGGTTTAACCACTTTCAAAGTGCTGATGGAAGGAATAGATTTACCATGTGCGTGCGTGCGTGCGTGCGTGCGTGCATGCGTGCGTGCGAGCGTGTGTGCGAGTGTTTCCTCTTTTCTTTTCATCCCACAGACGGTTGAGACTGACGACACAAAGTGCAGGGCTTGGCTACAGCGTGCAGGGGCAAACGCGAGCCGCGGTGGCAGATGTGGAATTTTGTCCGTCCATCCGCCGTCTGTCTGCTCCGCCTCCCATTGCTTTGATGTCACTGCACCTCTGTGATTAGTTTTGACAGCTCAATATGGCCTGAGTGCACAGCCATGATAGACTAATCCATGGGGAGGGGGGAGCTGAGCTCAACATGTACATGGGCTTTCTACCAGACCACATTCACTCTGTTCTGTCAGCCTTGTGAAGAAAGACATTTACTTATCCTCTCAACAGAATCGCTGTGAAAATGTTAAAATGACTCATCACTATGGGTGCAGTGTTTCATTATAAAAAAACCTTTGTTTCTAAGAATATCATTTGATTAGTCTCTGGGTGTCGCTTTCAATAAATCTGTCTCCCCCACATGGATCACAGGTTGCTAATAGCAACACCTCTAATAGTGTATGATGCTTCACAGCAGAACGTCATTCAGGTAGATGGAGCACCAAGCTGCCAATCAGCGAGCGCTATTGGGAGGTGGATGGCTGCGGCGTTGCTTAGCAACAGAGGCAAAGAGGGGGTGCCTTTCGCTTGTAGTGTTGCTAGGCAACTGGGAAAAATGTTGCAGCTGATTACAACGTGTGGTGGGTGGCACGGTACAAGCGGAGGTGCTTGTTGCCCCAAGCTGTCGCCCCATTGGTCGAAGCCTCAGTGCGTGGACGTGTACTGCGCACGCTTTGCCTTGTGTATCTGCTCAGTGCTGGGGACGAGTGACGGTCAAGTGGCACCTCCGGTGTCATTTCACCCATGAGGCTGGGGTGTGGGAATTGAAGGAGGCTCCAGCAGAAGGCTCAGAGAGGGAGAGGGGCGCTATAGCGCCCGCCGGGAGGCTCTGAGCTCCAACCAAGTCAACTTTGGACACCATGCCACACTGAGGTGTCAGGGTGCAGTGACATAATGTTTTGTGCATACTGCGTAGCCCTCATAAACACTCCCATGCACACACGCACATACAGAAACACACACACACACCGTGCTCTCATTAATAAGAGAGGGGGTGTGGGCGTCCTAACTGAGGCGAGTTTGTGCTGCTGTGGATGTAGTTGGTGTTGCTGGCCAGAGACACAAAGAGAGCCTGTGACACCAGGAAGTGTTCTCACAGAGAGAGAGAGAGGGGGAGAGAGAGAGAGAGAGAGAGAGAGCAGGAAAGGGAGAGCAGTGACAGAAAGGGGGAGCAAGTCGAATAGATGAACTTTAGGATGGAATCTTAATTAAAGACAATAATGTTGTTTTTCTTGCACATTCTCAGAAACACAAAGGGCTGAATCAAGGAGGAGTAGATGACGCAGATGCTCTATAGAAAGAGACGCAGGTGGAGCAGAGATTCAGAGGGTTTAAAGGCAAAGGCGATTCTGAGGGAGATCTTGAGCTTTGCAGTGTGCTCATCTGTGTGTGTGTTTAGAGGTGTTCATGCATATAGTAATTTCCTTGGTTTTACAACCAATATTTATCAATTTCTTTGCTGACACAGTTGGACATCCAGTCACCTTGTGGCTGCCAATGAATGATCGTGTTTGAGATCAGTTTATCAAGAACCATGTGCTTCTAAGGCCTGTTTGTAATGTGAATGTTTGGTGAATTAGAGACAAGGCCACATGTTTGGAGGAGTGATCATGTCTCATTGCGATAGTCCTAATTTCTTTGTTTACTTATTAAATGCAGCAAGGCCTTTAGAAGGACAGGCATATTAGTTGCACAGCTGACCGATGGCCTTTTGTAACAGTGTACTCTTCAGTGATCCGTAAATGTCACTAGATTCACTTCATTTCAGGAACTGACTATGTTTTTGGCCTTGATCAGTTCAGAGATACTTCTGGACATACTAAAACAGATAATAAGATAATCCGTGAAGCGTTGTTGAAACCAAATTCTTGTCTAGCGTTGATAAAGACATTGGACTCTTATCACGGCAATACTCTTTCACCACTCAAACATGTCAAGTGTCTCTCCTGGCGTGTGTGGCAGATGCAGAAAAACTTGGGTGGAGTGTGTGTGTGTGTGTAGTGGCTGAGGCTATTCAGATAGGCAGGCCCAAGCAGGCCAGGATGATGGTAATCCTCACCGTTACGTTAGCGCCCAGACACGGACCCCCTGCTGTCTGCATGCTGCTGTCTCAGCTATTGCTATCATTACCCGTTTTATTAGTCCTGCGGCTCACTCTCACTCTCTCACACTCACTCTCTCACTCCCCACCCTCGCTGCCTTGCTCGCGTTCTCCTTTGCTCCCTCTCCTTCTGTTTCATCACTTTCCCTCTCTGACAGATTTACTTCTGTCTGTCTCTTTGTTTCTTGACTTTGTTTCTTTGTGACAGACTCTGTTTTCTCTCTATCTTTTCCTTTGACTGCATCCTTGTCCCTCTTTGACATTCTCTCTCTCTCTCTCTCTCTCTCTCTCTCTCTCAGTGAACTCTCTCTCAGTGCCTTGTGGGCTGGTTCGCAGCATGCCTGTCAGGGCTCCATAATCTTTCTGCTCTTTGTCTGCTCGTGCCTCCCTCTCCTCACCCTCCCTGTGTGCCTTTTCTTCATGCCCGTGCATCTCTGGCCCTCCTGTTCCCTCATTTCACCCACCACTACTCGCCGTTACATGCATGCACACACACACACACACACGCCCGGACCTGCGTACGCACACACATTCACACACTCAGAAGATAGAAAGACAGAGGGAGTAGGCTGACCAAAGCTGAGCGCAGGAAACGATCCAGGACTCCACATTGAAAACTACTAGTGTGATAGCGACTGGAAGACGTCCAACAGCCGAGGCCGTGGTGGCGATACGACTGCTGTGAACACCTAGCCGTGCGATATTCTCCAAGAGAAACTGCTCTTTGGACTTCATGCTGTTCTGCTCATACTGTTTACTCTGCTTAAACCTCACACCCTCTCTGTCTTTTGGACATCAACACTACTCTCTCTCTCTGTCTCTCTCTCTCCCTCGCTCTCTCTGTCTCTAGGCAAAGCCCCTTTATTTATAGTACCTTTATCTCCCTCTCTGGGAAATGGTTCACTGTTTTCATTCGATTCTATTCTTTTTTACTCCGCAACCCCTCCCCATTCTCTCTTCCTCTTTTTCCTGTTTTCCGTGCACCCTCTTCTTGACCTCCTTCACTATCCCCATCCCCTCTCTTTCTCTCTCTCTCTCTCTCTCTCTCTTTTTCTGCACTCACCCTCTCTCTGTTTTCTTGGACAGTGTCTTTAAAAGGTCCCAGTCTGGGCATGAAGCTGTGTTGTTGGTCCTCTGGGTGCGTTGGCATGGTGACTGTATACATATAGAGGGCTTTTCTTTTTCTCTGAACATTTGTGCCTTGCATGCAAGCATTCGTGTCTGTGTGCATGGTTTCTTCGCTGTAGTTCACTTCTCCAATATAGTTCAAGTTCAGCTCTTGAAAAACAAGGATGTATGCTGTGCAAGCGCTCCAGTGTGTTCGGATCTAGGAACAGATTCCGCTTTCTCACAGATAATAGAGAGCTAATTGTAGCCTGTGTTTGTCTGGCTTTCCTGTGGACAGCCAAAGGCTGCGTGTGTGGAGACGGATTTATGCTTGATATACTGTAGATGAATGCATAGAGATTAGCAGCGGAGAAAGAGGGAGAATGAGAGCGGCAAACCCTCTCACCCCCTCCTACCCTGGGGCTTGTGGGGGAATCTGTGCTCCCCCCACTCATAGGCGTGAGGAGTGTACCAGGGCACGGATTCTGGCCCCTTCAGGTTTTTTCCCTAAATGGGTTCCTTTGCTCTCACCTGGTATGCTGCCATTGTCCCATCACCGTTGAAACGCTGAACACGAAGAAGGTCAGTGGGGGCTCTGGGTTTTCAGGCCTGATGAAACGATTACGGAGCTCCACTGTCCGGGACCCTTTTCCCACACTCGGCTCACTGAGGGAGGCTGGGCCTCGGCCAACAGGCTGAGCTGAGCCTTTCTCAGTGAGCCTCTTCACAGGGTAAATTGGGGCAAGTCGCGCAAGCTATAAAGACAGTGTGTGCTGATTTTTTAGCAAAACTGTGTCCACAGTTCCCTCTCTGAAAACTTTCACAGTCATTTTTGAGCATTTGCCGGTTTTAGCCACGTCCTCCAGTCAAAGGTCTCATCTTTTCTTCACTTCACTGGAACTTCCTGTTCCATTGTCTGATCTTTCATTCATATTTTTCTTTTCTTTGCCCCCAAACTAAGAGCACTGTCTAGTGCTGACAGGATGCTTGCAAGTCTGTGAACCCTAAACCATTCCATAATCCCCAGTGGCTCCAGAATGCATACAATATCTGTGCATGGCCAGTGGATTTCCCAGTACGTTGGTGCGGTCTCAGGCATTCTGGGAAATTCAGTGGGGCCTCAAAATGTTTGGAATACTCTGAGGTCTATTCTGAGCTTTGCAGTGAACTTGATGATAAATAATAAACTTCTTTGTTTATTAGTCACAGCCGAACATGTGAACATGTGACCCTTCAGGACGTAATTGTTTTAATGTGTTGCTCCACATTTGACTCCATCCTTTTGGAAAGATAAACAGACCTAGAGCAGTGTGACACAACAGGAAGTAATAAAGGGAAATACTGTTCCCTCTAACTGAGGAAGGACATGAGCTAATGTTACTTTGGTGTCGGAAGTCCCCTTTTGAATAGAAAGTGTTTGTGGTTTACAGATTTAGCGGTATTCCTTTTTATGATAAGTGGCCTCTGGTGTGTGTGGGTAGACGGCTGGCAGGTTGCCGGATGTAGGAACCGTCTCACACTTCCCCCGATTTTCCTGAACAGCAGGGTGTGAGCATCTGGGGGTCACACAACCTCTCACATCCATGAAAGCCACACCCTTCCGTCTACCATGTGTGTTCATGTGTGTGTGTGAAAGACAAAGAGAGGGGGAGAGGTAGAGACAGGGAGAGATAGAAAGGTCCCAAAGCAGTTAATCCAAAGAAACTCCAAGCCTAACATAATTCAGTATATGTGGAGGACTTATGGAAGTCTATAGCCAAGTATGCTTGTATTTGTTTTGCTGCTGAAGTTCTCCTGGGTACTTTACTGTAGATTAAACAGAATCTTATGGCCTAAAGTTAATATTGGCATGGTGGCATAAAACGTTGTGTGTTAGTGTGTGTATTTGTGTGTGTATATGTGTGTTTATGAAGGTGGGCTTAATCCTATGCTGCGTCGTGATACACAGACCAAGTTTTCTGCCGACCTGGTGATGGCGTGCACTGCTGTATACCCTGGCTCTGCAATTGGCATGTTACCATGGAAACCATATAGCTGCAGTCAAGGTGAAGGCTGCATACATGTCACATGTGAAGGAGAACACGTGTGTGCTGCCATGCAGTTACTTGACACGCCCAGGATACACTTAGCATGCAGAAGAGGAGACCACTGCACCATGGTGAACTCATTGTGCAACAATATAGCATTTAGATAAGAGAGAGAGAGAGAGAGAGAGAGAACCTATTGTCTAGAACAGCGATGTCAAGTTTTAATGCTTTATCTGATGGTAATGTATTCTAAAAACAGACGTCTAAGTGATGTCTAAGATTAGATGTAATTGTTAGCCATGATTACTGCACTCATCATGGTAATTATTCAGCATAGATAAAGAATAATTAAATAAAAAGAAAACAAAGTCGGTAAAGTGGATTTCTGTTTAATATGTTTAGTTAAAATGAGGATATCAGTGAGAGAAGGCCAGTAGACCTGCAGAATCACAGTATACATCAACGATAGTATCATCCAGCGGGTATAGGACTACTCTGCAGGTGAACATGGCCGGCATCAGATGTGTCTGCAGACGGATGTGTGAAGGATCAGGTTGATGGGAAAGCAGCTGGTCATGGCTACAGCTGTTTCAGCAGCACAACCGAGGCTAACATAACTGGTGATAATGGGAATAACAGCAAATACGTATTACCAGTACACACAGGGACCTCTTAAACCCTCTGTAAGTTGCTCAGGTTTCAACTTCACACGACAAGGCAGTAAAGCCGATGCCTTAAAAGAGCAGTTTGACAGCTGATGTCTTACAGGAGCAGTCGACAGTGGGCGTGTCTTTGAATAGCTCAGCGCAGCACACACTGGACACCACTGGACACTTGGCTGATCAGCTACATTTGGGGTAAGGGGAAATGGTGCAGATTTGCTGTTTCACTGTAAAGCTGTTTACACTCGAGCTGATTAACCCAATGTTTTAGAGTCTGGGGACTGTTGAGCCAAAACACGTTAGCTGCAAAATTAATTAAAGCATATTTTCACAGGCTGAACTTTGTGTGCTCACTTATTTTTCATCCGAAACATGCCAAATAAGGGTTTTTGAAATAATTTCCTGACACATGTGGACAGTAGAGCCCTCGTGTTGACTGTGGGACATATCCTCTTGGACTCACAAATTTCGGAGCAGGGAGCACTCCGCAACATGCTTCTGCCCATTTTCAGCTATATTCAGATATGAATAACTGACAAGACAGTGGTACAGCAAAAAAAAGGTGGTAGCATTTCTGTTAGAAACATAAGATGTCTTTCTGTGCCCACTGAATCAGCTTACTTGTGGTCACAAAATGGACTTTTCTGTCTGCCTTTGTGAAAGGAAGAGTGAGAGCAGATGTTTGAATGTTTCCTGTCCGTCCTTCTTTTTCCGGTGGTCTGGCAGAGGACAGGCAAGGAGAGCGGCAGCACATTGTGTCTGTCTCAGCAGATCTCCTGTGTGCCAGGTGCTGTTCCTCAGCATCACCCACCCATTATCTAGTTCTATACCTGTCATAGCAAAAGGAGGAAGTGCTGTGAGGAGTCTATCTATAGAAGCAGGAAGGCAGACCACCCATGTCCACCAAGCCCAGAACTACCCAGCGCTCTTAGCTGATTGGTCGATGCTTCATTCACCAGAAAGCGAGTAAGAGTAAGTCTTCAGAGCCCCTTTTAAACTTTAGTCCAGCCAAATGAAGATCAATAAAGTTCATGATGCAGGTTTCAAATGACCTTTCAGAGATCAGTGCTTCTCCCACATGCCATTAGCGCTAGATCACGCCAGCGCTCTCTCTGGTCCTTGGAGCCGTCTCTCCCCCAACAGCAGTGCGAGGTCATTCTCCAGAGGAAACATCACAGGGCCATGGCGTGCAGTTCCAGGGTCCTCTTTGTGGTTCACATGGTGTAACTCTAGACTGAGGAGAGAGGCCTGTAGCAGTAGTAGTCAGAGCTGGGTTGCTCAAGCCTCTGGCGGAGATGGACAGAGCAACTGCTACTGACAAACCTGATCTGCCAGCCACTCATACCAGCATTTAAAGAACTGCGGCCAGGAGAGGGGGAAACGGGGCCACTGTGTGCGCATGTGCGTGTGTGTGAGGGTACTGTTGTGGGTGTGTGTGTATGTGCGTGTGTGTGAAGGTACTGTTGTGGGTGTGTGTGTATGTGCGTGTGTGTGAGGGTACTGTTGTGTGTGTGTGTGTATGTGCGTGTGTGTGAGGGTACTGTTGTGGGTGTGTGTGTATGTGAGTGTGTGTGAGGGTACTGTTGTGGGTGTGTGTGCATGTGTGTTTGTGTGAGTATTCTTTTGTGGGTGTGTGTGCATGTGAGTGTGTGTGAGGGTACTGTTGTGGGTGTGTGTGCATGTGAGTGTGTGTAAGGGTACTGTTGTGGGTGTGTGTGCATGTGAGCGTGTGTGATTGCATTCTATTTCTCTATTGCTGGTGACTGCTTAGAGCCCGTGATTGTTTTCTGCTGTGTAGGCATTGTATGATTCTCCACATACAGTCCTGAAAATCAGCTTATGTTCCCTTATGGACAGTGTTTGCACAGCATGATTAACCATACTTCAAACATACATACTTACGCAACTCACACAAGCACATACCCATACACACACACACACACACACACACACAACACACACACACACACACACACACACACACACACACACACACACATATATATATATATATATATATATATATATATATATATATATATATACACACAGTATGTTGTAGGGAGATCATGTACCATGCAGACTGGAGAACTACACAAAAGAACAACAATAAATCAAAGCCTGATTTATACACCAGCACACTGGCACATATAGATGATGGGTCACAAAGAGATCACTGGAAAATGAACATTTCCCTTAACCTTTTTCTGTCTTCCATCATCAACATTAAAAGTGTTTATCATACAGGGGAAGAGGTGGAGCCTGTTGCCTGGCACCTTACCTCAGTAACCTTAGCGAGGTAAAGAGAACAATCAGCACCATGGCAACCTTTCAAGCCAGCAAGCTGCACTGTTCTGTTGATGTGGTGAGCTCATGTCGCGGGGGCACTGTTTTGACCGCCTACTGTACATAGTCCCTGTGGTATACCAGCCATGATTTCCAGTCAGCGTGTTTCCAGAAATACAGCTGCAACTGTTTGACAGAGCGAGAGAAGGAGGGGGAGGGAGAGAGGGAGAGAGAGAGAGAAAGCAGCGTCTATGGCCAGCCTTCATCTTTTTTCCCCCTCATCTCTTTTTGGGTAATACGAGGCACATCTGGCTGGTTAGTGGTGTTTTTGGGTATTTTTAGCCACAGTAACGTCATTTGCCAGAACCTTCTTTAGCCCACCGTCTTTTTCACTTCCCCCCTCTAATCTCGAGAGAGTCTTGTAACTGCTTGCTAATCAAACCCATTCCCAATCATGGCCCTGTGCCCAGCTGATCCCAATCACCACTTTTACTGTAGTTAGTAACAGCTGTCCTGATTGGTCCACTGTCTTTTTAATCCACCTGGGGGCCAATAATCTATTTGGGCTCGTTACATAAAGCTTTGAAGTTTTCGTTGCAGATGAACATGATATTACTGGTTGCTGGAGTTACTTTGTGCTTCCTAACCTTTTAGACTGGGTAAAAGGTCAAGGGTTTACAAAATTCACAAGAAAAAAACAGAAGCACATGTTGTATTCTTTAGTTGAGAGTTTTGAAGTGTTTGAATATAAACTCCATACTGTGGCTCAGTCACACTAGGATTGTGGACAGAATCTGTACTTTCTGTACAGCTGTACATGCTGTGATTAAAAGGCATGCAGTGAGAAATACTGTGCACTGTGAATCAATGTATGCTTGTATGCTGTATGCAAAGTGACTGAGCAGTATGTGCTAATGGCTAGCAGACTAGTTATGTGGCTCTCTCTATAAAGACTTCTGGAATGTTCCTCAGACTTATATGTGTGACAAGGCGAAATCATTGGCATTTTAAAGTCTCTGGAGTTTGGTGACCTTGATCAAATCAGGAACGGTGGACTACAGACCTACATTCACTCTGTCTCTGTCTCATAGTTAGAGTATGGGACTATTAGTCATGAGTATTAGTCATGTAGGTACAGTGAAATTTGGATAAAGATTTTGACAAACACAGTACAGTGTGTTTTGGACATAGATTTGGACAAACATATCAGATCCCTATCATAACCAGATTGAGATTATTGTCTGTTTGTAAAAACATAGATTTGTGTGTAGAAAATTAATGTGTAAAAGCGTCGATGTGTGTTTGTGTAATGTGAGCTTGCACCCTGTAGCACAGTATTATGCCATAGGCCTGCACTAGGGAATTTGTATAAGATAATCCAGATGTATCACATAAAGAGATTCATCAGCCAATCAGAAAGGGCAGGAGAGAACACCACCTTTCAGTAAGACAAAATCACAGCATCACCTCATGGACCTTGAGGTTAATCTACTGCTGGCTGTGTGTGCTTGCCTCTGGCTGTGGCAGCTTGATGTGCTTGTCGATACAGCCCAGCTGCTGCTGTAGGGCGACCCTACACTACACACTGCAAAAAATGAGGCACAGTACAGCCAACGTTCTATATGGTGTCTGATAGCAACCCCCCCATCCACCCCCCATGCACCCCCCCCATCCACCCCCCATCCACCCCCCATCCACCTCCAATGGTTCATGTATTCCATCTGTTCCACGGACCAAAATAAAACACTTCACAAGATTCAAGAAAAGTAGGTCATTAACAAAGCAGAATCATATATTATTCATGTATATCTGTCGGTCCTTTTTGTGATCCACGTTATTCGCTTTAAAAATGGGTTCAAGAGTGTTTGTAATATTTATCAATGTATTCACTGATGTATTCTTATTGAATGATTTATTCTTTAATTTTTTTAAAGTTATTTTTTTTTACTTTTGTTACATTATATAGAAAATTAGGCAGTGACAAACAATTAACAAGTGTATGAATAAGTCAAATTCACATTTATTTTATTTTATTACACATTTGTTTATTACGCCATGTTAGTGTAAGTTAGGTCATTATAATGCAGATTTTGAACCATTACCCATGGCTAGGTTTTAATCAATCAGTTGAACTAAAATAGGTAAAAAAAAGTGATGTATGACACGTATAATAAGCCTATGGACTTAACGTGTGTATCTGGGTTGTATATAACTGGTGGTATTTTTGCTATATGGAAACACAGCAAGAGGTGGTAAAATGCATGAAAGGGTCAAAACAGCGCCCGAAATTCCTCCGCTGCACATACCAAAGAAGACACCTGTACCGAAATGTAATAGAAGACATTTTTCCCAATGCCCTCTGTTCTGTCTTGTGTCGTATCATTTTCACATAATGTCCTGGGTTTGGTTCGTTTAGTTGCCTTTGGTTCGTATTGTGTTCATACTTTAAACGAACCGCAACAGACCGCCTGCTCAGTTGCTCTTGGTGCACTTATTTTGTGCGCACCAGAATTAATTAGAAAGGAAGCGTTCACGTTTACTCTAACTAACCGCACTAACAGAGAAATCGCACCAGATTTCATTTTAATTGAACCTTCCTGGTTTTACAGTGTATATAATGTCAGTATTTTCTTTTTGGTCTTTTTGGTCCTTTCAGCATTAGTTGGCTGACATCCCATCTCTCCCGGAAGATCCGGGAGTCTCTCGCATTTTAATAGGGTTCCATAACGGTCGCAAAATTGTACAGTGTCCCGAAATCCAGAGATCGAGCGAGTGAAAGACACACACACACACACACACACAGCTTGTGTCGCTTGGCTTTTTTGCATTATCTAATTAATCATATGAAGCTGACTGCTGTGCTTCAGACCAAAATGCGACGCACAGATTAAGTATTAACAACATAATTAAAAATACTTTGTGGGATTGACATTAAGTGGTGCTGGGAAATGGCACGTTGCGTGAATTCAGGCTCCGCTACAAACATTTCGTATCTCCTTTCTTACTTTCCTTTTTCTGTTTCCAGTGTGGACGGAATCTTGTTTAAACCACTTGTTATTTCGACGTTCCGTCAATAACCAAGAGCCCTTTGACATATCGATCCAGGATTTTTTTCCATTTTGTCTTTGCATCAGATAGATGCCATTTTAAAGGCTATTGTTGAGGTACGGGTGGATGTCTCTTTTATTTCTCAGCTCTCTCTGGCATCTTTATACATTGTTTTAGTTAGGGATGTAATGATATACCGATAACCACAATGTTAAAAAAGATACTATAGATATCATTTAAATAACACAAATACGTTAATATAAACAATCCTGTGCCAGTAACTAGGGCAGATGTTTGCGTGATAAACCTGAAACTTTACTAGGCTTGAAACACCATATGATTTCCATACATGGCAGCACCTACTGAGTTGTGTTTTGGCCTGATATAGGATGGAACAAAATTATATAATTTAACATTGTTTAGCATTACAGACATGAACGCCATGCGCTTAGCATAGTATTAGTAGTTTACCATTAACAACAAATATCAACAAACAAATGATATGATACAAACAAATGATTTCTACTGGAAACAATACCAGATCATGCATCATAGGCCTATATCAGTAGAAGATCAGCATCACAGGCTAATAAACATTCAATTGTAGTGACATATATGGGTATTTACCCCCTATATGTTAACTAGACCAACATAAGTCACTTTAGGTCATGTGCGCACAACACAGAAGTCTGTGTCTAAAGGACCTGGCTGCTATGTGTAGATGCTGCTACTGATGCCAAGTAGCTGCATGTTTGGGGGTTCGGGTTCACTTAAAGTAGCAGCACCTTGTACATATTTTGTTCAAATTTTCCTTAGATTTCCTCAGGATTCCTAGTGTCTCATTGGTAGGTGCTCAGGCTTTATACCATGACCATACAACTGTCTTCCTCTAGACCATATTCTCTTAGACTATCTATATATAAAAAATCTAAATCTGGCACGATGAATTATTTATTTTATTTAACCCTGTCCCACTCTCTTCCCTCTTCATTGTACTTATATTTGTATATTTGTATATTTAATTTGTAAATTTGCTCTATTTAACTGTCTGCGATGTATTGTGTTCTTGAGGTACATATATTTTTATTATTGTTATTATTATTATAGATATTGCATTAATATCATCATCATGAACCCTTTTGGCCACGGTAATCATGTAGTGAAAGCCTGATACAGCTCCAGTCTGGGTGCGAGGCCTTGGTGCCGGAGTCCGCCGCGTGTCCCGGCCCGTGAGCATGTGCGCCAGGCTCTGTGTGGCCCACTGCAGGTGCTGCAGACCGGAGATAAGGCCTTGGCCTAGTTAACCAGAGGCACACGGGAAGCAAACCAGCTGATGAATGGGCTCCAGTGTAAAACCAGTGGCTGCTGATCTCTCTTTATAAGCTGTCTATCTATCCGTGGCAACTGAGTGCAGTTCGGTACAGCGACAGCCGTGTCAACCCCTCATACGCCTTGTATTTCTCACTCTGTGGCACAGAGGTCACCTCTTTACTCTTCAGAGCATGTGTGGCTATGTGTGTGTGGATGTGTGTGTGTGTGTGTGTGTGTGTGTCTGTATGATAATCAGATAATCAGGAAAAATAGGGTCAGCTTTTTGATTTAGGAAAGCAAAGATAAACCACCCCGCTGTTTGCATTTGAGGGGAGGAGCAAGACTTGAGTACAAATGTGCAGAAAGCCAATTGTTGGTTGCTTGTTTGTGATGAGATTATTATGGGTGGTTGTGCACGTGTATGTGTGTGCGTGATGTATGTAGCGTAGGCAGGGAAGGCACTCTGAATGCTTAGTCTCTTGTGTAAAGTTGATATTTTAAAAGCTTAGTGGGCTACTGACACACACACACACACACACAGCGCTGTATGTATTGTGCGTGTGTGCCATCCCCCCCATCGTACATAATGAGAATAATGTCTTATTTCACCATTTTGATTTTGGTTGGGTGAGCCATTCAGGCCAGATGTACGTGTCTGACAGAGAGATCCTTCACTGTGATGTTACAACCACTGGCTTTGAGTTTGCAAACTCAAAAGAAAGGAAACCAAGAAATAAAATCCAACTTGGTGAATTCCGAATAAGATATAAACAATATAAGCAGGTAGTTCAACATTCAATGTTTACCAAGGTTCTCTTGCATGCTTACAATTAACACGAGGACGACCTGGACAACTGGTCTTTAATTTGTACACCTCACACTCAAAGCCACACATGCACACACACACACACACACACACACACACATGAACACTATGGCAGTACAGACACAAGCATCCTGCCTGTAGACAATATATTGCATGTCACTGTATCTGTACTGATCCACTTCTTGCACTGTGTGAGCTGTTGTATTGTGCGTCAGCAAATATCCCATGTGACTCTGAAACACTGGGGAGGGAGTGCAGCCCTGATCTTGTATATGTGCCTTGTATGTTCTTGGTGTATGTGTGTGTGTATGTGATGGTTCCACAGTAATCCTGTGTCTCCCAGCAGGAGAATAACCTATAAAACAGAGCTATTAAAACTGCTCTAATCCCCCAGAGGAAGTGGTGATAATTAGTACCAGCTTGCTCGTTTTCTCTCTCTCTCTCACTCTCTCTCTCTTCTCTCTTTCTGTTTCTCTCTCTCTCTCTCTCTCTCTCTCTCTCTCTCTCTCTCTTTCTCTTACCTGCCTGTGATCATTTAAAAATGCCAAACTGCATAAGTGCCTTTACATTTTTAGGCCGTTGGCGGACATTCTCATCTTCACCCAGCGTCTGTTTCAGTCATGTTACATTGATGGGTGATTGCAGTGTGAGGGGTTTACCCAAGGACTCTTACTGCTATAGCATAGTGCAATTGCCTAGATGGTCCCCTAAGGGAGAGACAGCATTGTTATCCACTATATTATACCAGCCGTATGTAAATGTACTCCTTCAGTTAAAGATTGCAGATACTGTCAAGGGTGCTACATTTTGTTAGCCATCCTTAGCATAAATTGCTAGTGTTAGCTTAGCACTTCATGCATTAGGCCATTTTTAACCACTAGACTGCTGTTGGTTGGACGTTTTGGAGTGAATAGACCACTCTCAGTGCCTCAGTTAGCCGCATCAAAGAAGATGAACTGTCAGAGGAAATGTGCTTGACACCCCCAACTATGCCTTTGCTGTGTCAGTGTTAACATAGCATTATGACATGTCCGCCGCTCAAATAATATTCAGTCCACTGTAATTCTTTAGAAGACCTACCATGCACGAATGGAGCAGAGGGTGACTGAACAACTGTGCAGTGCCAGCAACAGTCTGGAACTGTACATCTATAAAATGCAACTATAAGCATATCTATAGTCCAGTGAATGTCAGTGCAAGGTGGGCAAATCTAATAGGTTGACTTGTGAATATGTGTGTGTGTGAGTGTTTGTGTTTCTGTCAGTTTGTGTATGTGTGTGGGTGTGTTTGTGTTTCTGTGAGTTTGTGTTCTTATGTGTGCATGTGTGTGTGTGTGTGTGTGTGTGTGTGTGTTTCTGTGAGTTTGTGTGTGTGTATTAAGCTTCATCCCCAGAAGTGACTTAAATAATACTTGTCCCCAATATACAGTAAATGTTTCATATATTTAAAACATGGTTTTATCAAAAATCCTGTATTATGAAGTTTCTTAATTATTTTAAACAACACAGATCAATAACCATTTCATCTCTAAACACTATGCAAAGCAGTGTCCCCAAATGTAGTACATATGTCATACGTCCCCAAATTGCTCTTATGCAGATATGTGTGAGTTTGTGTGTGTGTGTTTCTGTGTGTGTGTGTTTCTGTGAGTTTGCGTTTGTGTGAATGGATGCCGCAGCAGAAAGAGGAAGTGGAGCAGACGAATCTCAGCAGATTTCATCTCTGCCGTTGCTATGGCAATGCACTAGTGGGAAGGCTGTAAGCCTGAGGTGCTAGCAAATAGGGATTGAGAAAAAGGAAGGGGGGGAGGAAGGGAGAGAGAGAGAGACAGGAAGGGGGAGAGGAAGGGAGAGAGAGACAGGAAGGGGGAGAGGAAGGGAGAGAGAGACAGAGAATTGGGTGGTACCACTGCTAAACAAAAACTCTTAAAGAGTCTCATTGCTATTCACTTCAAAAAAAGGGCTGGGTGTTTATATGGTAAAAAAATTGAAGACCTCTCTCTACCTCTCTCACTGTCTCTACCCCTCTCTCCACCTCTCTCACTGTCTCTACCCCTCTCTCCACCTCTCTCACTGTCTCTACCCCTCTCTCTACCTCTCTCACTGTCTCTACCCCTCTCTCCACCTCTCTCACTGTCTCTACCCCTCTCTCCACCTCTCTCACTGTCTCTACCCCTCTCTCTACCTCTCTCACTGTCTCTACCCCTCTCTCCCCCTCTCTCACTCTCTCTCCCCCTCTCTCCACCTCTCTCACTGTCTCTACCCCTCTCTCCACCTCTCTCACTGTCTCTACCCCTCTCTCACTCTCTCACTGTCTCTACCCCTCTCTCTACCTCTCTCACTGTCTCTACCCCTCTCTCCACCTCTCTCACTGTCTCTACCCCTCTCTCTCCACCTCTCTCACTGTCTCTACCCCTCTCTCCACCTCTCTCACTGTCTCTACCCCTCTCTCTACCTCTCTCACTGTCTCTACCCCTCTCTCCACCTCTCTCACTGTCTCTACCCCTCTCTCCACCTCTCTCACTGTCTCTACCCCTCTCTCCACCTCTCTCACTGTCTCTACCCCTCTCTCTACCTCTCTCACTGTCTCTACCCCTCTCTCTACCCCTATTTCACTGTCTCTACGCCTCTCTCACTGTCTCTACCCCTCTCTCTACCCCTCTCTCACTGTCTCTCCCCCTCTCTCGACCCCACTCTTACTGTCTCTCTCTCTCTCTCTCTTTCTCTCTACCCCACTGTCACTGTCTCTCCCACTCTCTCTTTCTCTCTACCCCCACTCTCACTGTCTCTCCCCCTCTTCCTCTACCCATCTCTCTCAGTTTCTCCCCTTTCTGTCTACCCATCTCTCTCACCATCTCTCTCTGCCTCCCTACCACTGCCCCCCCACACCCCTCTCACTCTCTCTCTCTCCCTGTGCTGGAACACAGTGCCAATTCTCTCTTCCTCTTTCTGTGCCTCTGTGAATGATTCAGTTTGTTTGAGGGTGATGGGACATGTACCCCCTTTTCTGCCTGACCGCATCAAAAGAGAGTCTCATTCAGATAAATGCAACCCAGACCAACTTGTTTCATCAGATCCTCTCTGTTTTATATACTGAGCACAAACAATCCTACAATACCCATCTCCCCTTCTTCAGAATTGACCCTGACTGATGTTCCCAGGGCTGATGGGAAATGTAGTTTAACCTTAACTAATTTTCTCTCATGGATTTTTACATAAATGCATACATTACATACATACGTTTACATATATACTGCTTTTACATAAGACTTCATTTCCCATAAGCCCCTTGTTGAGAAATAATATTGGACTGCAGAACTAGGCGGTGATGTAGCTGGGAAAGGTGTAGTGCTCCAGTGTTAGTTTGCTTTCTCTGGCCTTTGTAAGTGTGGTCAAGGAGCTATTTAATGCTCCTGCTCACTAAATGAGGCCAGTTGGGATCATAATACAGTGGTCTGGATCACGCCATAGCTGCATTTGTTGACCCATTCTATTAGTGTGTCTGTGTGTGTGTTTGAATGTTTGGTTGAGTGTGTGCATGGGTGTGAGTGTGCATGTATGTGGTGTGTGTGTGTGTTTGGCCCCTTGGCTACACTGCAAGGTTAGTATTTGCAAGGTTAGTATTTAAATGTGTGCTGCTTGGAGAGAGAGGAGTTCACTGATTGCTGTTCATTGCTGAATGCTGATGACTTGGTTTGATTGACATACTCTTGTGGTTTGCGCTGGGTGTGTGCGTGTGTGTGTGGTGGAATGGTGCTGTCAGATGCACATCTTGTGGATGCGTCTGTGTTCTCTGGAACATGCAGGACCCAGTGTAGAGAGCTCCCCCCAAACCCCCCTGTCTGGGGCTGTGGGATTCTTCATCCAAGTGTCTGTTTGTAAAATGAGACCTGGCTTCCAGGAAGCTGAAATGGGATAGTAATGGATTTGAGTAGTTGTCAATATGAGATTGATGGCATTGAGAACTAGATCACATTATCAGTTCAGACTCTGTAAGAGAATGCCATATAATTCAATGATCTAGTAAGATAGATGCTTTTTTCCCCCCAATTGTTTGATTTTTTTATGAACATGAACTTGTCTCATTTGCTTTTTATTATCTTGTACTGTGAAACTAAATCGTGAAATTATAATGTTTACCTGATGGAATTATTCGCTGTGTATAGTCTTTGGTGTACAAGGGCTTGTGTAGGATGTTTTCAAATGAAATGTGTGGTGAAGGTTTGGTTTCTCTGTCTCCTCACTCTTTCTGTGTGTAGGAATGCTATGCACTTAAATGTGTGGTGAAGGTTTGGTCTCTCTCTTTCTCCCTCTGTTTATGTGAGACTGTGACAGTGTGTGTGTGTGTGTGTGTGTGTGTGTGTGACGGCAGCCTGCAGGCTCCAGTCTTAGTCACAGCCCCTCATTCCTACAAGGCTCCAAACATTCAAGGGGTTGCATGCACACCACGGTGGCTGGTCTCATGATGACTCTGATGGTGTAATTTTTGTTTTTACTTTGGGTCGATGTAAAAGACATTAACATTTGCTGGATTTATCTGACATCTCCTCCTGATCTCTTTAGCATCAGCTTCACTGCCACCTACCTTGTGCACACACACGTGCAGCATCATGTTAAAGACAGACTATGGGGTCTCCAGCAGGTGGGTGGGGGTTCGTGGATGATGTAGCGCTGCACTCCTCAGGGACAGACAGGCTGCTTTATGCAGCGTCATGGCTGAAGACGCTCCGCCTGCCGGTGGGGGCCGATTGGTATCTGCTCTGCTGTCCGCACACCTTCACCTCCCTCCATCTGTTGCCTTGGAGACGAGGCGCGAGCGTGACTTGTTTTGATGCGTGTATCTGGCGGGAGCCTGCGTCACAAAGGGCTAACCCTGGCTAATGGCTAACCGTCGCCGTGTGTCTGCTTGCGGAGCGGGCAGACCTGGGCATGGTGTTGATGGATGCCCAGCACCTGCAGGTCTGCTGGTACCAGGGCCCTCGTGGGAAGGATCTGCAGATACAGTAACACAAGTGTTCAAAGTGCAGATCATGTCAAGTAAGCACCAGTGTGCTAGCTCCTAGGTTTTATATACACTCGCAGAGACACACACTCACGAACATGCACACACCGCTGTCTCTCACTGTGTTTGGCTGTTGGACAAACAGACAGTGAAGTTTTTCTGCTTGTCATTCCTTTAAGGTTGTTAAGGCCATAGTTGGATTTCTGGTTGGAAGTTATACAGAATTAGTGTCTAGGAGCTTACACACACAAACACACACACACACACACTCAAACAGACACACACACACACACGCTAGTGTTAGTGTTAGCAGATGATGGGCAAATGACTTACTAGTGTTATTCTTAGAAACGGATTCTTAGCAAGCAGCATCATAGTTGTGCTGTAGAGTGCTTGCAGTGGGAATTTATTCTGGTGTATACCAGTGAAAACACACACAAATACAGACACACACACACACACACGCACACACAAACACACCAGGCAAGAGGAACCGGGCAAGCTGAGGGTGCTGTAGCGCCCTCTACTTTCAATAATAGCAACTTCAACTGCAAATGTTAAATGGCAAAAGACATTTGGGGTGTATTTTTTAATTCAAACCTAAGTGTGTTTATTGAATTATTACAGTGGAGTTGTTAATGTTATTGTATTTGCTAATATAATCTGCATTTTTAAGTTTATACCACAGACCCATGGTGTGTGTGCACATGTTGTGGACAGCGATTCATGAGGCTGTGTGTGTGTGTTGTCACCAGAATGCAAATGTTGATGGTGCCTTAAAACCTATAAACAGCACAAAGAACAAAGAGGTAACCAGATTAGAGTGGAAGACAAAAGTGAAAAGAATAGATGTGATATACATATGCACATAGGCAAATAAGACTTTCTGTAATGGCGTGTGTTAGGGTGAACACAAGGTAGACACTCAGGCATGGTCAAACTCTCTTTCTCTCTCTCTCTTTCTCTCTCTCTCTCACACACACACACACATACACACACACACATTGCCAAGTTCCAGTCTCCAAGCTTGGCAGTGCTGACTAAGTGTCATGAGAAAAATCAATAAGGGGGCCCAGCGTGGTGGCGCTGAGGGGCTTAGCAGTTAGCAGAGTGGCTAGCAGCAGCCGGAGCAGCCGGAGGTGGGCATCGGAGCGTGCGCGCTGCACGGCTTTCCGGATTACCGTCCAAGCAGAGCTCCCGTCGTCCAGCTCAGCGTGTCAAGGAGCGGGCCTGCGCACGGATGCTAAAGGACGACGGCGAGCTTACACGGGCCAAGGGCGCTGGTCGAGGGGAGGGGAGTGGACCCCGGCCCGCGGGCCCAGGCAGCGCATGGATGCATTTAGAACGTGGGAGAGGAAGTAGGCAATGTGCGGCCCAGATGTCAGCAGTGTTGTTGGGTTGCACACTTTAGCCTTACGAGGAGACACGCAGCAGGATTAGATGGAGCAGTGTAATGGCTGCAGACGTTTGTGTGCTTGGAAATGCACAACACATGTATGTGTGTACACACAGACACAGACGGACGCACACAAAATCAATCCAGAAGCAATTAACATGTGTGACAAGTTCTTACTTGGCATCAATTGTCTATGCCTCTGTCTCCCTCCTCCCCTCTTTCTGTCTCACACCCCCAGTATGTAATTCACACTCCTCTTCTCTCCTCTCCTCTCTTCCTCTCTTCTTCTCTTCTATCCTCTCCTCCCCTCTCCTCCTCTCTCCTCTCCTCTCATCTCCTCTCCTCTACTTCTCTTACTCTCTGCTATGTCTCTCACTATTTCCATTTCTGATCTTGAGATGCCACAGTGTTGTGACACTAGACCCTGTTTCAGCATGCGGTGCTGTGTTGTGCTTTGGGTGTGTGTGTGTGCATGTCTGTGTGTGTGAATGTGTGTGCGCGCACTTCCATGTGCCGAACTAATGAATGGTTGCTGGGTAGAACAGTAGGCACAAGGCAAGAATGTGTTAATTATGAATGGAGCTTCTCTCTGTCTCTGTGTGTGTGTATGTGTGTTTGCACTTTGCATATGTGCTTTCTGTGTGAGTTGGAATGGGTGCATATTGTGTAGTGTAGTGTTTGTGCAAAGCCAAGTGGTAAATTTGAATGATAATTGAGCCCGCGTTCCTGTAAACTGCAAAGGAGATACCAACACTAATAACAAGATAGAACAAGATATAAAATGGTGTGTATGATATGTGAGGGTGGGGGGGGGTTATGTCTGCCTTCTGAGTCTAGCTTCATTAGCTAGGTTTTGATTGACTCCTGTTCTGTGTGGGTGTTAAGTCAGTGCATAGGTCATGTCATTTAGGATTGTGCACAGTAGTGTTGTTAGGACGATAATGGTGATTTGTTGCATCTGTGTGTGTGTGGGCTTTCATATGAAAGACCATGATCATTTTGTAATCTTCAAGGTATTTCACGCACATAAGAGCTACACATTAAAAAAAGAACAATATAAAATACAAATATGTATATGTATAAGTATAGATTTGGACTAATAATTAAAGTGTTAGTAATGCAGAATCGTTATATACTTTGGCTCAGAAACAAGCCTTGTCTGGGTTACTCTAAGCAGACATCAGGATAAACTGTAGCTCTCTTGCAGAAGGAGACTGGAGACCAGTGAGGGTGGAAGTGGTGAATGACTGAATCAGGGCGCTCTGAGATTACCTTGGCATTGTCTAGATTAATCTTAGGGAGCCTGAGTCAAGAAGGAGGGCTGATCTGGCTGGATTGGTGTTCACATCGGTGTGGCCCAGGGTAATCCGGCTCATCAGGGTGCTGTTCTTTGTATTGATCTCAGGCTAACTTCTCAGACTCTACCAGTAGAGCTCAGAAAAAACTGAAAACCTGATGCAGTAATGGAGCCATTAGTCTACTGCCCTCTGAAGTCACAACCTTGTTTAGTCTTGTCCTTGTATTGATATCATACATTAAACGTTCTTTAAACAATGAAATGAGGACTTTGAACACCCTAAAAAGTATTAGAACCACATCATTCAGTCTTTAGCTTGAATTATTTTTCATTCTGCCGTTATGGAACTTATTATAGAGAAACCAGTGTTAGCTTTATTCTCTTGAGTGTTTCGCGCACGCTGTGGCTGGACTGTTGAACGCTGCAGAGCAGCGGCGGGGATGGCAGGCGTCCCGGGGCTTGTGGTATATATTACCTGCTGAGTTCAACAAGTGGGAGCCAGCCTATAAACACAGGAGAAGAAACAATAGCTGTGCAGGCCGCCTTCTTTGGAAGAGAGAGCAGTACCTTTTCTAAATAGTGAGGTCAGGAGTTTCCAAACGCCCACCAGCTGCTAAAAATAGCTTGATGTATGTCACCATTACAGGTTCTCTCTCTCTCTCTCTCTCTCTATCTCTCTCTATCTCTCCTTCGCTCTCACACACACACACACACACGTGCACACAACTAGCAGCAGTATTTGGACTCTAGCTTGGATTGTGTACATTACAAGTGAATAGCTAGGTCATGTGGATTATAAATATTTGACCGACTTCACGGGGCAAACGTGGGTCTTTTAAACCACTTTTAAACCACCGTCCGTGACCATGATATGCTATACTGCAGCAAATCTGACATCCATCTTATCCTGGTGATCAGATGAGTGGCTCCTACAGTAGCTCCGGTGCCCCCGAACTTTCCTGAGCCTGACCTGGGTTGTGGGGCCCAGCAGTTCCCTAACGTTCTCTCTGTTGTGTATGTGTGTGTGTGTGTGTGTGTGTGTCCTGCAGGTGCCACGCGGGACATCGGCTCGGCTCTCACCCGCATGTGCATGCGCCATCGCAGCATCGAGGCCAAGCTGCGCCACTTCACCAAGTATGGTGTTCACTCTTCCACTGCTTCCTGTGCAGCGTGGCATTGTGGGTTGTGTTTGTGTGTGTGAGCTTGTGCAGGACTCCCGCCGTGCTGCAGTAGCAGGGCATAGACACACACACATACACACACACACATATTCTCTTACCTCATTAGAAGACATCTGTTGACAATTTCCAATGAATGGAAGAGGCACGACCTTCAAAGCCATGCTGTAAACCTCATAGGAGGTCCTTTTTTCACCAGCTTTTAAAATTCCACTCACATAAAAAGGTATGCAATTATACAGTGTAATTATCCAAAATGAAACTGATGATTATGATGATGATGAACCTTCCTTTCATGACATTAGCTGGGATAGCTGGAGAGGGGTTTTGACCATGAAATCATACTGGGAAACATGGCAAAAAAGAAGTTTGTATCTTTATTGTTTGATCTCTCTTCTTTCCTCCTAATTGCCCCGCAATCCCTCTCAGTGCTCTCATGGAAAGCCTGATAAACCCGCTGCAGGAGCGAATTGAGGACTGGAAGAAAACAGCCAATCAGCTGGACAAGGACCACGCCAAAGGTCCTCACTCCACTTATCTAACCCTAACCCTAACCATGCCAAAGGTCCTCACTCCACACATCTAACCCTAACCCTAACCACGCCAAAGGTCCTCACTCCACTTATCTAACCCTAACCCTAACCATGCCAAAGGTCCTCACTCCACACATCTAACCCTAACCCTAACCATGCCAAAGGTCCTCACTCCACACATCACTCCACACCATCTAACCCTAACCATGCCAAAGGTCCTCACTCCACACATCTAACCCTAACCATGCCAAAGGTCCTCACTCCACACATCTAACCCTAACCCTAACCATGCCAAAGGTCCTCACTCCACACATCTAACCCTAACCCTAACCATGCCAAAGGTCCTCACTCCACACATCTAACCCTAACCATGCCAAAGGTCCTCACTCCACACATCTAACCCTAACCATGCCAAAGGTCCTCACTCCACACATCTAACCCTAACCCTAACCATAACCATGCCAAAGGTCCTCACTCCACACATCTAACCCTAACCCTAACCATGCCAAAGGTCCTCACTCCACACATCTAACCCTAACCCTAACCATGCCAAAGGTCCTCAACCATGCCAAAGGTCCACACATCTAACCCTAACCCTAACCATGCCAAAGGTCCTCACTCCACACATCTAACCCTAACCCTAACTAACCATGCCAAAGGTCCTCACTCCACACATCTAACCCTAACCCTAACCATGCCAAAGGTCCTCACTCCACACATCTAACCCTAACCCTAACCATGCCAAAGGTCCTCACTCCACACATCTAACCCTAACCATGCCAACCATCCTCAGGTCCACACATCTAACCCTAACCCTAACCATGCCAAAGGTCCTCACTCCACACATCTAACCCCCTAACCATGCCAAAGGTCCTCACTCCACACATCTAACCCTAACCCTAACCATGCCAAAGGTCCTCACTCCACACATCTAACCATAACCCTAACCATGCCAAAGGTCCTCGCTCCACACATCTAACCATAACCCTAACCATGCCAAAGGTCCTCACTCCACACATCTAACCCTAACCATGCCAAAGGTCCTCACTCCACACATCTAACCCTAACCTAACCATGCCAAAGGTCCTCATGCCACACATCTAACCCTAACCCTAACCATGCCAAAGGTCCTCACTCCACACATCTAACCCTAACCATGCCAAAGGTCCTCACTCCACACATCTAACCCTAACCCTAACCATGCCAAAGGTCCTCACTCCACACATCTAACCCTAACCCTAACCATGCCAAAGGTCCTCATGCCACACATCTAACCCTAACCATGCCAAAGGTCCTCAACCCTAACCATGCCAAAAGGTCCTCACTCCACACATCTAACCCTAACCCTAACCATGCCAAAGGTCCTCACTCCACATCTTACCCTAACCCTAACCATGCCAAAGGTCCTAACCAACCATGCCAAAGGTCCTCATGCTCCACACATCTAACCCTAACCAACCATGCCAAGGTCCTCACTCCACACATCTAACCCTAACCATGCCAAAGGTCCTCACTCCACACATCTAACCCTAACCATGCCAAAGGTCCTCACTCCACACATCTAACCCTAACCCTAACCATGCCAAAGGTCCTCACTCCACTACACATCTAACCCTAACCATGCCAAAGGTCCTCACTCCACACATCTAACCCTAACCATGCCAAAGGTCCTCATGCCAAAGGTCCTCACTCCACACATCTAACCCTAACCCTAACCATGCCAAAGGTCCTCACTCCACACATCTAACCCTAACCCTAACCATGCCAAAAGTCCTCATGCCACACATCTAACCCTAACCCTAACCATGCCAAAGGTCCTCACTCCACACATCTAACCCTAACCCTAACCATGCCAAAGGTCCTCACTCCACACATCTAACCCTAACCCTAACCATGCCAAAGGTCCTCACTCCACACATCTAACCCTAACCCTAACCATGCCAAAGGTCCTCACTCCACACATCTTACCCTAACCCTAACCATGCCAAAGGTCCTCACTCCACACATCTAACCCTAACCATGCCAAATGTCCTCATGCCAAGCAAACATCTAACCCTAACCATGCCAAAGGTCCTCTCTCCACGCAAACATCTGATCACCACTCTCATCAAACAGCTCATCACTCTGACCAAATATCGAAATATTTCGACAATCCTAAAATGTCTGGCCTGTGACCGGCCTCCCAAAAAAAACTACGTTTCCCATTTTTCTGATTTCTGTTGCAGAGTACAAGCGGTCTCGTCACGAGATAAAGAAGAAGTCCTCTGACACCATGAAGTTGCAGAAGAAGGCAAGGAAAGGTACGAGACCTCTTCTGTTTGATCCGGGATCTGGTCCTCGCTGTGAGCCTCATCTTCCACTCAGACTTGTGTGGCTTGGAGCAACTGCTTAAAGAGGTCCAAGCAAACATTGTAGATCTGCACCACTGCGCCTAATCTGCCATAGTAACAGCTGGTACTTTAGGTTCGGTTGCTATAACTACAGGTAAAGCCCAGCACTCGTTGTTAATCCTCCCCTGCCGTCTTAGCAGAAATCTCAGCCTGCCTGCCGCAGTCGAGGACGTCATCTGTAGGTGAGGCTGGACAGTGGGACACTTATATTGTGAAGTCAAGTGCCTGAAATGCTTAAGATCAGCTTTCTTCAAAGCTGCTGAAGCTCGTTTGGTGGGGCAGCTATTGGTGCTCTACTGTGACGTGCAATAGGGTAAACCTTTGTAATGCAATACCTCCATCTAGTGGATGGCAAGAAAAACTCCATCCACTACGTCATTTGTCGAGCCGGTTCCCTCTACTGTCTCTACAGCCAATAATTTGTGCTCCTGAAGAGAGGATGATAAGTCTGTGTGTTGCTAGGACGACTACGTAAGACTGTTGCATTAAATGAAAAAAAACATGAGGTTACATTATACATTATGTAAGGTTATAAGGCTTCATTACACGTATTGGTTGTATAACCAAGGAGGATCATTTCTTCTTTTCGGTTGTTTTGGGGTTTGGATGC
Source organism: Brachyhypopomus occidentalis (assembly GCA_020368025.1). Classification (NCBI taxonomy): domain Eukaryota; kingdom Metazoa; phylum Chordata; class Actinopteri; order Gymnotiformes; family Hypopomidae; genus Brachyhypopomus; species Brachyhypopomus occidentalis. The sequence goes on along the minus strand of JAGXOD010000007.1, from coordinate 2,193,179 downwards.
TGCATTGGTTTTGCTCTAACAGTCCCAAAGCACTTTGGCTGTGAAGTGAGCTGTGATGGCTTCTTTACACTAACCCTAACATGGAGCTCTCCCCCTCTCTCTTTCTCTCTCCCCTCTCTCTCATGTCCTTCATCCTTTCTTAAATGCCCCTGCTGTCCTGAACCCTCTCTCTACCTTTCTCTCTCCCTCTCTTTGCCCCTCTCTCCCTGCCCCTCTCTCCTCTCTCTCCCTCTATCTCTTTCACTCTCTCTCTCTCTCTCTCTCTCTCTCTTTTTCTCTACCCCCTGTAGAACTGCAGGGTAAGTATGATTTTCCCCCCAAGCTTGTTACTGCTCCCAGTCTCTCTGCATGGCCCTCTCCTTTGCTGCGAGCTCATTCATAGCGTAGGGCGGAGTTCGCCGGCTCAGAGACACTTAATGCCAATGCCTTTTTGGACACGCCGCATGACATCGGCCTCCTAGCTGCTGTCTTTTCCTCCCCTCCTCCCACAATGCTATGGGCTCGCTTCCTGCATGGGGAGCGGATGCTGTCACGGCATGCTTGCTGTTCGTGAAGACAATCAAGCTTGTGTTTCTCAGCAAGGGTCACACCGTGTCGCTAACCTTTACAACCTGCATGAGCCGACGGCAGTAACGTCCTCGTGGGAAGTTTTCGTTTTGTTTACTGAGTGTAGAAGCGTCTGGGTGTGTAGTGCGTCCATTTGTCCTCCATCAGCTGTGTAGATGCTAGTCAGAGCCAGTCAGTGTACTCTGTCTTCACTGTGTGCATTGACATGAAAAGTGATGATGTCCTTCACATCCTAATGCCATCTCTTCATTCTCTCCTCCCTGTCCCTGACTCTTTTATTTGGTCATCTCGCTGTGATCTTCCTCCTCTGGTTTGCTGATTCCTTTTGCCTTCCCCCTTGTCCCTTTACGACTCTGCGTGACACTGTTGTTACTCCAAATCCTCCATCACTCTCCCCCTGGCTCTCTATTTGGTTCCACGCATTCCTCCCCACTCCTTGTCCGCCCCTCCCTCCTGCCCCGTGCTCTCTGTCGCCCCCCGCAGGCCGAGGCGACCTGCAGCCTCAGCTGGACAGTGCCATGCAGGATGTGAATGACATGTACCTGCTGATGGAGGAGACGGAAAAGCAGGCGGTGCGGCGCGCCCTGGTGGAGGAGAGGGGGCGCTTCTGCACCTTCACCAGCCTCCTGCAGCCTGTGGTGGTCAGTGCCCACAACAGCCTTCCTCAACCTCACATTGACCATTACTTTCATTTCAAGTTGTTTCATATTGGACTATTCTTATTTCTTACTGTTGAAGTATTCGTATTGCATGTTGTTTAACAGGAAAAGTAGGACTACAGCATAATACTTTAGATTACAATATGCTTATATTACATTTTGCATTAGGACAGTTATGGAGGGAAATCCATGTCTATGTTTCTTTTCTCAGAATGGAGAGATTGCCATGCTGGGAGAGATAACACATCTCCAGGCCATTATTGATGACCTCACGGTGCTGACCACTGACCCGCACAAACTGCCCCCTGCTAGCGAGCAGGTACAGGCCTGTGTGACCTTCTAGGTCACTGCATCGAGGCAGCGAAGCGTCTCAGTAGTGTAGCAAACACGTCAGGCCAATGGGGCCGAGGGTTAGCGCAGACTCTCAGGGGGCGTGTCGTGGGGCAAAAAAACAAAACAAAACAAAGATGTCCGCCGGCAGGAATGGCGTGGTGCCGATGTCTCTGTGTGTCTGTCTTCCGTTCTCTCAGGTGATTAAGGACCTGAAGGGATCTGACTATAGCTGGTCCTACCAGACCCCGCCAGCGTCTCCCAGCAGCTCCGGGTCGAGAAAAAGCAGCATGTGCAGGTGAGAGGGAGAAAAAGAGAAAGAGAGATAAAAAAGAGAGAGATAAAGAAAGAGAGAGAGAGAGAGAAAAGAGATAAGAAAAAGATCGAAGGAGTTTAAGAAAGAAACATTTACTTTTGGATTTTGAACAATATTTTATTAAGATGGTTACAGAACATTACATTTTCAATGTCACTCATATTTTCTATATGTTTCTGTATATTCTGTACACTTAATTTGACTGTACAGTATGTTAATATTGATTTAACTCTACTTCAGTTTTAAACTTGCAGCAGGTCAGTGGTAGTGAGTGTGTGTGAGGGTCTGGGTGTGTGTGTGTGAGGGGGGTTTCTGCTGAAGTGGCCCTGGCATATCTGTCTACCTGCTGCTCCTGCTCACACACTGTCCTGTCTGTGTGTGCATTTCTGATGTGAGTTAACATGTCAGTTCCTGTGTCTGTGCCCACGCATTAATGAGCATTAATGCATTAAAGCCCCTGCAGTCGTGCTACTGACTGGCCATGTCAAACCATAACTATTTGTGGGGCTTGGTGCAGAACGGTGGGGTATCAAAATGGAATTGTGTGTTATTAGGTATACAGTCTGCCATGGTTTCAATGTGCTAATTTAGAGACTAATTATTCTACTTTGATGCTATATGACAGGTGCTGTATTAAAATGCAGTGTTGACAACCAATGTAAATCCAGTCCTGCCTACATTTAAATACTGTGCTGCCTGTACACTGATTCGCAATTAAGCTACTAAAGAAGGTATCAGAAAGCAGAACGGATAAAATATTTAAAAGACAGGTTTCTGCATTTCATATCTCAGCAGTAATATTTCTGCTGGTAGCCGACGTCATAGATATTTAAGTTTTGTTTAGAAAGTGAAAGACGTGTCTAACAGTTTGATCAGTTGTTTTGTAAAGCACAGAGGTCTCCAGTCAGTACAGTGCTCCAAGTGCCATGCTATGTGTGTGTGAGTGTGTGTGTGTGTGTGTGTGTTTGTTTGCACATGCATGTAGCCTTAAATGGAGACAGGGGATGTTTCCATGTGGTGACATGCACATGGACACACGCTCGGCACGCCAGACCCCCAGTTCAGTACTGTCTGCCCATGCCTGGGAGTCGCACCTTCTCACACTCTCTCCAACCTGTGTCTTCCATGTGCCTCTCTCTCCTACCCCTCCCCTACTGTCACCCCTCTCTCCCCCACTGCTACCCCCTCATCATGATCGGGGACGCCCCTTCGTGATGTCCCCCCCCCCCCCATTCTGACCTTTTCCTTTTTCTTTTGCCATCCCTCTCATCATGTGACCTTCAATTCAAATGGTGCTACCTCTTCTGTCTCATCACGCCCAATCCTGCCTTGTTCATCTTGTTCTTGACTGCATGCATGACTGACCTCCATTCTCCTCTGTTTCATCAACCATTGTAAATCTTCCATTTTCCTCATCCACAACATTTCTATGTATATAAAACTCCCATATTTGATTTTGTGAACCACTTGAATCGGATGACCCAACATTGTCTTCACCTGGGATGTTTTTGATTTTGGGTGCATACATACCACCCTCCTCAAATACCCCTGTTCTTTGGGCTTGCCTCCTCATCTTCAATCACCCGTGTCTCTCTGCCCTTCCACATCCTCCTCCGCCCCCTCCTCCGCCCTCCTGTTCGCCCTGCAGCAGCGTGAACAGCGCCCACAGTAGCGCCTCCCGCTCCTCGGGAGGCTCTCAGACTCACTCACCCAGTTCATCCTGTCGCTACCGCAGCCTGGCCCAGCCTCCACCAGGGGGCGCTCACCGCCTCAGCAGCGTCTCCTCTCACGACTCTGGCTTCGTCTCGCAGGACGCCAACGTCTACTCCAAGCCACCCTCGCCCATGCCCTCTGACATCACCAGCCAGGTAAGTGACACCTCGGTCCTCCCACTTTCCTCCATGTTCCAAGGTTTCAGCACCAGAGAACATGATCCCTGCTCGATGAACAGACCAAACTGGTCCTAGCACACAGTTGCGAAACAGGCTTAGCTGCACTGAAGGAGGTAGGATGCGGTTGCCCAGTAACGTGCCTTTTGTGCTCTCTTCCTTGGTCCTGCAGAAGTCATCGAGTTCAGCATCCTCTGAGGCTTCTGAAACATGCCAGTCAGTGAGTGAATGCAGCTCTCCCACAGCAGTAAGTACACACCCCCACACACACTCCCGCAGGAAGGGGCATCTGCAAAAAAGGCTTTTGAGCAAGTTTTTTTATTGCCATGTTTAGTCATACCTCAGTCATTTAACACGCCACTCTGTTTTGTGCATCTGTGGTTAATATGAGAGCAGAATGTGACTTAAAAATAAACTGATTTAAAAAAAATTGGCCAAAATTACATTTCTACCAGTTGTTCTGCTTAAGTGCACATAGCTGATCCTCTAATATAAGTTCAAAGCCCTAATTTAGCTTCTTTCTCCTTTATTTCTTTACATGCCAGGAAGGCTAACAACTAATGGAAATGCATCGTCACCAGCACACATTACATGGGACAGAAATTACCAGAGACTAAATCTTCACTTGCCTTATATGACATCAGTCAGCTGGGCGATGCCATGATTACATTAACGAGTTTAAAATGAGGCTATAATAATGGATAGTTCAAATTTATAATGTTATGCTCAAAGTGGCATTGTATTAACATGCCCATTCCTGGCTGCATTTTGTACAGTTCATACTGAGACTTACCTGCTTGTTAATCTCCATTATAAATTGATTAATTATGGAGAAGGAAAAAGCAATACACTTTCATTATTTGTTAGTAACACTAGCTCGTAAAAAAGATGAAAGCAGAAAGAAGCAAAGTATTGAATGATTGTATTCAGCATAAGAAGAACAAAGTGATAATGTGATTTTGAACAAACAGATCCTTTAAAGCACCACTGCTATCCAGTAAATAGAAGTGTAAAGTCTTATGAATGTTCTCCATCAGCATAGTGATATGTTGGCTGAATGTGTGCGTGTTTACTGTTGGGCTGGCTTGGCCGTGGTGGGTGATAGCGTGGCCGGGTCATGACACTGAGTGGCATGACTGGATTCTCTCTTTGCTGTTTGCACAGGCCTGTGCTTCTCTCCCCTCATCTGCATTGTACTCTATGATCTCTCACCTTTGACCTTGGTAGCCTTTCCTTCACGCTGCCTCACCCAGCCTTGTCCCAAAGGGTGGGCGGGTGGGCGGGGTGGATCTTCTGGCTGCCCTGACCGTCTCCATCTTGTCTCTCCAATTCCACAGTTTGCCTTCGCTACCTTCCGCCCCGCTCTCTCTCACGCTGGCACCATCAGGCCTTTCTCTGTCATACTTCCTGCGTCCCCACCCTATAACCGCTCCCCTGGATCCAACACTTCCTCACCCACATCAAAGGTTCCTTGCTGGAAGGTTTGTTCCCATGGGCACTTTTTCTTTGCAGATATTTTGTTTCATTTTGTTTTATGTATGTCTGTGTGTGTTAATTTGCTTGTCCTAAATAATGCACATTTTATGATAGTTCTGCTTTAATATCATTTCCTGCTTTACCTCATCCATTACCTCATTTTGCTCCTTAACACAAACCTTCTATTTGCTGGGTCCTGGTTTCAGATCTCTGGCTCAGAGATTTCTTCCAGGATCAACTGATCAAACTGATCAGGGTGGTACTTTTTACTCCCTAACTGCAAGCAGAACTCAGAATCACAAACACAAGTCACAGCATCTGCCTGGGCTAAATGCACATGCAAATGACAAAGGAAAGGACACTCAAACCGCTGGATATCGGTCAGGTCTCCTCTCTTGTGCAAGAGGGAGCATATGTTGGTCTCTATGTAGACCTGCAATAACCACACCCACTTTTTCAGGATTGGTCAAAGGCAGGTCCGCATGAGCAACCATTGGTCAGCACGCTCCAGAGGAGAAAGGAGCCCCTGGATAGGCTGAGGGAGTCAGAGGCGTCGCCCCAATCGCAGGGCTACACTGGGGTGCATCCCGATGACCCCCAGAGGTCAAAGATGACCCCTGCTAATATAGCAGCCAAGGTAATGCTCGCAAAAGTGAAACAGGAGATCAGATAATCACGGCAGTGACACCAGACACCAGTCGCCCGGGTCGGGCACGTTTGCCGAGCCGCACGTGAGAAGCTCCCTCTCACACGTGTTTGAACCGGAGCTCAGTGCCAGGCCACTGATGACATTCATGGCGTGCCGAGCCGCCGCGTGTCCATGCTGGGGCGAGTGTCTGACAGCTGCTGTCGTGTGCCGCAGCACGGCGAGGAGGTGTCGCCGGCCGCCAGCGACCTGGCCATGGTGCTGACGCGCGGCCTCGGCGTGGAGCAGCAGAAGAGCAGCCGCGACTCGCTTCAGTACTCCAGCGGCTACAGCACGCAGACCACCACGCCGTCCTGCTCCGAGGACACCATCCCCTCCCAGGGTATCACCCACGCACACGTCTCGCACACACACGCGCCTTTCAGACTCACGTGAGACACTGATCCTCAGCAGTCATTCTCTGTTACAGCCTACAGCGTACAGTTTTTCACAATGATTACGACTGGCTATAGTTAATAATGCATATTAAAACGTACATGGTTGTTTTCCCATTGTGCACGTCTCTCTCTCCCCTCTCAGGCTCTGACTACGATTGCTACTCTGTAAATGGTGACACTGAAGCTGACGGGCAGGCTGATTTTGATAAGTCCTCCACCATCCCGCGCCACAGTAACATTGCCCAGAACTACCGGCGCATGATTCAGACCAAGCGGCCCGCTAGCACGGCCGGTCTCCCGAGCGCTCAGGGTGGCCCTGCGGGTGGGAGCGGCAGCATCGGGGGAGCAGGCACCCCGGGCACCGCCACCATCCGCCGAACCCCCTCCACCAAGCCCGGCGTCAGACGCACCCTGTCCAACGCGGGCCCCATCCCCATACGGCCACCCATAGTCCCCGTCAAGACGCCCACGGTGCCCGACTCACCCGGCGGCTACCAGGGGCCGCCAGGCCGCGTGGGCAGCGAGGAGTGCGTGTTCTACGTGGCGGACGATGCTTCTCCCAGCGCCCTGGAGTACGTGAAGGCGTCGCCCAAGCGCCTCAGCCTGCCCAACACAGCCTGGGGCGCGGGGGGCATGGCCGCCCTGGAGATGAGCGTGTACGGGCAAGGCGGAGAAGAGGACCAGCTGCTCGCCGCCAACCGCCACAGCCTGGTGGAGAAGATTGGTGAGCTGGTGGCCAGCGCGCACGCCCTGGGCGAGGGCCAGTTCCCCTTCCCCTCCCTCCCCGAGCAGGCGCCCCCTGGGCCCCAGGCGCAGCCTGACCCGCAGGCCCCTCAGGAAGGCGAGGACATGCTGGTGTCCATCCGGCGTGGTGTGCGGCTGCGCAAGACCGTCTCCAACGACCGCTCGGCGCCCCGCATTTTGTGATGTCTCCTTGAGCGGGGAATCCGAGAGCAGGAAACGGAGGTGCTGCGGAGAGGGGAAAAAAAAAACAAACAAACAAAGCACTACGTGTGGACCCTGTAGAGAATGACCTATGATAAGAGGATTTAAAAAAAAAATTAATTAAATGTTTAAAGAAGTCGTTAGAGTAAATACACAATGAAATGATAAATAACGATCATGAGAAAAAAGAAGTAAAATGTTAAATAACAACTGGCTCAGGCCATTATAACTCTTAGCGTGTCTGAACGCATGTTTGTCTTATTAACACCACCCATCATGGTGAGATAGACTAGCGAGACGTCGAGCCGCAGAGGGAACGATGAAGCAGGACCTTAGGGACTCCCTGTAAGGCCCTGTGTTGTACGGGACCTGGCTGTCCCGTACAACACCCCCCCCTTCCCTGCCTTTGGACCCTAGAAATCAGTGGTGGAAATGCTTATGTAGGGAGGGAGAGGAGCATGGTTGGGGTGAATGGTCTCGCAGAAGAGCTTCTCCCCCGCTATAGACCCCACCCCCACCCTCCAGCTCCCTGACATCACACTGCCAGATGAATCAATTGCGATAGAGTCCTTACTGTGCGTTTGTCTGCTTGTGATTGGTCAGTGTGGCTGTCAGTCTGGCTGAGGGTGAGCGGGGCTCTGCTGCAGGTCAGCTTTGTGGTTCTGTAAGTGGGGGTGGGGCTTGTTTGTAGACTTCTGTTTCTAGACTTGTGTTGACTAGTTTGTTGTCGTTTATTTCTACGCAATTGATCTTGATCCCAAATCCTGAAACAGAATGTGTGTGAGTGTGTTTCAGCTGTATGTGTTTTGTAGAGCTGAGGTAAAAAAAAAGATGCCAATATAATGTGGAGCAATAACACTTTTTATTTCTTTCATTGGTTGAAGAAAGAAGGAGTTACAAGAGTAGCTTTTAATGTGTGCAAAGCTGTGGTTATCTTCAGCGTAGGTGCTGAGCTTATCAGCAGACAAGCCTGAGACTTGTCTAGTTGGGCCATAATATAAGGTGAATAAAGCAAAGAGGAAGCTGAGCACTTTGAAGATGAAGATGTCTTGACCACTAGGTGCCACTGTGGTTGCACTGTGTGCAGTCAACGTTGATAGAGGAAGTGGCACCCCTAAGGGATGTAGAATGAAATCAGGTGTGGCATGACAGTGAATAGAGAGACAAAGAAAGTGAAGCAAATGTGTAAATGAAGGAAGGAGTTGGGCTTGTAAGCTGTTGGTGTTTTCAGTTTTATTTTGATTCAGAAATGAATATTTACATAAACTATATCTTTTTCATGGATCTACATGGGTTCATCTCACCTCTTGACATCGTGACAGCAAACCTGAAACCACATCCAATGATGGATATGCGTCGCTAAGCTGAGGTGAAGGTGCAGACCTGGTCATCATGTGAACGGATGAGTTTGAGGAGCACCGAGTGTGGGACAACAGAGAGGGTTGAGGATGAGGATGAGGAAGAAGCCGTGGCGAGAATGATCTTGGGCAAAAGGAAAGCCATCCGGCCATTTATTTTGCGAGCATTCCACTGCCTGATACAGAATTTACAACAACTTATAAAACAGACCATACCCCTTTGAGTGGTTTCTTGGTAGTACCCATTTTAAAGCGTCAGAAAAGGATGCTCATTGGTGACTCTGGATTTGGAGTGGGATATCGATGGCCGAAACACTGTTTTAGTCCCGTATAGTATCTGTCTGTGAGTGACTTACTGTTCTCCCATGATTCACTATAACCCCTGCTGTTTCGCCTAGTTCTGTCGTCGAAATGACCACTACTTGTGCGACTAAATGGACACTTAATACTTATTAATATTTTTTTTTTGTTCGTTGTTTTTTTTTTTTGGATTATTTATTTTGCATAAATAGAGCACTCTGTTTTAGGAATGCCTGTAGCTAATTAAAAAAAGTGTACCTGCTTCACAGAAGTGTGCAAGACTGTGCCGGAATGTTCCATTGCTAGGAGCTGGGTGGAGGGAGGGGTGTCAACACAGCCTTGTACTGGATACCACAGTGATCCTGCTTACAAGTTCCGGCAATGATCATCCGGAGTCTCTTCCAGAAAGCACAGGTCATAACTTTGTATATACAGTCACACATATACATGCAAATGTTGTAAAAGAAGGTGGACAGTTAATGAACTACACTCATTGTTAAAATATCAAAACATGTCTGACACATAATATTGTTGTGCAGATACAGAGAAGGGCAAAAAAGAGGGATGAGGTTATGACAGCACTAGAGTTTTCATCTGTTGTTTTTACAGAGGGGACAGAGGCCAAAGCACTGTGTTGACATGGTGCTTTACCTGCTCTGATATTTCATTCTGACGCTCAGAACGAATGCATGTACAGCGAGTTAGAGAAAGACCAAAGGAAAGGAGTTCTAAAAACCACACAGGGCAAAGGGGAAAAAGACCCCGGGGCAGGGGCATTGCGGGCCGCGTTGCTGACTAAGGAGAACAACAACAACAAAAAAAACTGAGTTAGATGTATAGCCACCAAGAGGCAATGACTGACTGGGACTGGAGAGGGACACAGAGTGGGAGAAGGACCAGAGAACATGGCTCATTATATCAGCCATGTTAAATTCCACATGTACCACAGCACTGGAGATAAGCAGCTTCTCCACACAGACATCTCAATTGTTGATCGTGTGAAGAGCTGAATCAGGGAAAGCACAGAACTGGGCATTATGGTGGTTCTCCAGAACTGCAGGCTGGGTCCACTCGTATGGTACCCATATAGAACTGTCTTAACAGAGCTTCTTCTCTCACTGAGTGTGTTTACATGTACTTAATAATCCAATCATAATCAGATATCTCCAGTTATCTGATTATTCAAGTGGTCATGTAAATTGCATACTCCAATTTCATAGATTGGAGTATGGCCTAGAAATCTGATGAATAAATGCTTTAAAGATTAGGGTTTTAGCTCAGAAATCTGATTTTTCAGTGCATGCACACCCTTACTCCGATTTCTTTCAGTTTCTCAGTCGTAATCTGCATCTGTAATCTGCAAGCTGTCCTGGAAAGCTAGCAAATGCAGCACCTATGAAATGGCTGACAAACACTTTTAGGGAGACTCTGAACTGCAGTAGGCCAACATGCTCGAGGAAACAAACAATCTGAATTGTGTACTATTAGTAACCATATAAAAGGAAGATCCGTATTTGCCAGTAAAACGGGTTCATGTTTACAAAATTACAATGTATAGAGTTTGAAGTTTACATCACATCATTCTGTGAGATTATTGGCTGATTACAATGTAGAAGACAGATTATTACCTGACTCATGTAAACCCAGAGTTGTCCCATTATCTGGATACCCAAGTGCATGTCCATTCGTTGATCGGATTATTGACAGAATCTGATTTTCTGCAGTTACTGGATTATTAAGTGCATGGAAATGCCCTCACTGTTTTAAATGAGATGACAGTCTAAGGACCCTACGAAAATAAAAATCAGTTGTTATATTCCCACAAAAGAAAGAGGTTAGGCAGTGAAAACGCTTCCCTGGAGGTGAATAAAAAAACAAATGCCACGATGGCTCATGCATTAAAAAACAGGTAAACAAAACCAGAGACAGAAAAAGGCATATATACGTGGCACTATTTCACCACTATTGGACTGGTCTAAACACCTGGTAAAAAATAAATCTAGTAAATGAGGCAATAGAGAATTGTGTAACACCTGGGAAATCGTAATTATTAATTAAAGATGTTGCAAATGGAAGACAGCAGCTCAGAAAGCACGCTACATAATCTCCAAGACAGCATGGATGAGTGACTTAATCATCTTTATTGCATCTTTCAGTTCACCTAAACAAACTCACCCGTATAGAATATTTTTGGTTTTGCTTGACTTCACATTAGACCTTCTTTTCCCACACTTTTTATTTACACGTTTTTATTACACATTTATTTTCATATTCTTCAGTAAAAGTAAAACTAGATATGCACCAGTACAAATTGGAAAGAAACTTGGCTATTGTTGCGCAGTACACACACACACACACACACACACACACTACATAAAGCAGTACCACCACTCTTGGCACTCCAGTGAAAAGGTGACACCATTATCTGTCTCTCTCCTCCTCTCCTACATACCTTTTTTATTCTTTGTATCATTCACTGCTTCAGTCATTACTATGGTTGAGTGTGCTCGTTAAACCCCCATTCTTTATGTCTTATTCACACTGCCTAATTACAGCCCAACAGTCGAATACCATATCTCATACCGGCAGTTTGACCACGATCGTATACTGTCCTCTAGAAGACAGCACCCTGACTGTGTCTTGGAGACAGGAGTGGGAGAACTTCACTGTTCTCGTGAGGGCGGCTGATGTAACTAATGAAATCACTCATTAATATTAATGTTATTGTTGCCTTCTCTTGCACATGCGCTCTCCACGCAACTCTGCTAGCACGCTACCTGATGTTATCGAAGCTTTAACGTAAGCTAATGAGGGGGAGCTCACTCCCACACTAGTTAGTGGCGACCCTAGAGCCTACTTTACAATGAAGAGGAGAGCGCCCCATTTTACTGAGCCTCCGTAGTGCTGCTATAGTTGACATGAGGTAAGCCTGCCCTTTTCGTTGTTAACTTCATATGAAGTGCAGTGATTTTACAGTGGTTCAACACCTTGAACTTTCCCAAGCCATTCTGCCTGAACCTTCTGTTAAGCAGAACCAGTCAGGAGTTTGGCGTTCAAAATGAGCCCGTACATTATCATGAGGAACATGTGCTTGTAGGCTTCCAATGCTGCCCTGCTGTTTTCTTTGTGTAGATGTTGTATACACTACTCCATGATGGTTGCCTTCATCTGACCAGCTCCTGGATGCCGGTGGCTCTGATGTAATTCCAGGAAGCCAGTTGTTTGGCTTCAGTCCTCATGGGGCCTTTGTGAGTTTTGTGTTCATCCTTACTGAATGACTAATAGAATCTTACCGAGGCTATTTTGCCGACTTTGAAATGACTTGTTAAGGCCATATTTTCCAGAGTAACCCAAATGCAGTCCCTCCCAGCTGCTTGTAGTTTCATTACTATATCCATTTTGGTCTTAGAATGATTTTCCATTTCATCATATTACAATTATGTTTTATGTAGCAAAAGAAAGAAGTTGTTCCAAGCCCCAAAACACACTGTTATCATTCAGCAGGACTCCTTAATGAGAACTGCAGCTTTGTTCATTGCTAATTGAAATGGCCTATTTATGAAATTTGATACATAAATTTTGTAATTTGCCACATATTTAGTCCAAAAACCTAAATAATGAGGCTGGCACAGTATTAGCTATTGTTGTCCGTGTTCTCATTTCATCTACCACATAGAAGGAACAAAGTAGCTTCCGTGCTGAAATGGGATTTTATCTACAGCTGAATAGCATGTGTGTAACGTGCTTTGTATTAGGCTTATGTAAGCACATGTTGTGTTGATCACTAATCTGAGTTCAAACAGAAAGGCCATCTTGCTCCTTCATGTCACTTGCCTCGTTCCTGACCTTGCTTTGTTCATGTTTCTGTGTCTGAAACACTTCAACGCAATACCTGCCCATGTGATTCTGGGCCCAGTCCTGGGAGAGGGTTCACTCTCCTCCGGTGACCTGCTCTCCTTAGTCTCGCCCAACCACACTGTGTTCATAGATGCCAGGAGACTCTGCTTCCACTGCACACCTTCCCCACCCCAACACACACACACACACACACACACACACATACAGACCCACACTGAGAGTGATGCATGGCAACCAGACACCATGGTAACTCAGCTGAATGTCTTAACTGTGTCAGTCTGTGCTTTCTACTTCGGCGCTAAATCTCTCTCTTCATTCTTGAGTTTGCTGGTGAGCGCAGGCCTCTGGAGCCCATGGGTCTTCCAACCCTGCTCCCCCCCTGACTGGCCTTCACATGCTGGCCTTGTCCACTGCTCTGATTTTGTTCTTGTGAAGAGAAACTGATGTTTGCATTTGGTTTTTGTACAACCCCCCCTCCTCCAATGGAGTTAAAGTAACGCTACAGGTGCTGTCGTCTCCGTCTTTAGTCCTCCTCTTTCTCTCTTTTAATTTATTGGGTTCTTTTTTCCTTAAGGCTAATTTGCCTCTGTTGCTGATGACAAGTTTTCCTTTTTTGTAATATTTATCCTGTTCATTTTGTTAACTTTAGTCACTGCTAATGTAACAAAAACGCACTGTGATGATTCCAGTATTAATAAAAGTTGTACTTAAACTGTGTTTGTGTGTGTGTGTGTATGGCAAAATATGCTTTTCTTTTTTTGGGCCATTTTTAAAGTTTTCATGAGAACTGGAAGTCCAGATGTCACAATACATCATGGCAGACAAAAACTTACTGATTGAATTACTGCTAAAGAAATTAAACAGTGTGCTTAGCTTCTCTCCTACACAACTGAAACCAATTACCGTTTTAAAGTCACTGGCCTGTAAGTCCAGCATGCTGTGGAAGAAAGTAAACTTCATTATCTACATGCTTTGCAAATTTGACCCAGTAGAAATGATAAATTTCTCTACATCTTTTGAAAGAAACATCAGCGTGATATCCTAATCGAACAAATAAAATTTTTGACAACATAGTCTGGAGAGGTGAAAATCGCATCGTTACCCCCCACCCCCCACATTAATTGAATTTTCATTCTTGTGCTGTAGGGGGCACCAAAGACCTTCCAGAGAACCCCTGATATTTGTAGCTGGATGCAATCAGATCGCTAGCGTTATTATGCATGTTTGGGATGGAAGCTACTGTTGGAGGAGTCATGATGTCTGGATCCTACAGTATAGCGTTGTGAGAGGTGAGGGGAAATTAATAACGAAGTATTTAATATGTGTTGCCTTTTATTCTGAGTATATAAGTCAGTCCCAGCAGAGCGATGGAATTTGAACAGCTTGAGTGTGTCTTAAATGATAGTGGAGTCTCTGTCTTCATATAATACACTAACTGAACATGGCCGGATCCTCTTACCCCTTCATCTCTCCTGTGACTTCATAAACCTCACAATGGCAACTTTAATTAAAATGAAGTAGGCCACAGTTAAATTGAAGACGGTTCACAATGAAATTTAGTGTGAGCGCAAACCACACATAAGACTCTCAGGGTGACAGGCAGGGAGGTGTTTGATACGCTCCTTTGACTTTGAATTCTATTCTATAAAACTAATTAAATGTTTAAAGGACACGTTCAGCTGTGTGTACAATGGTCTGGCGAATAGCCTCGAATTGAGCTGTTGCTCAGGTTTTTGGCATTGCTGAAAGGCACCAAGTAGAGTCGACGGTATGATTACGTTTCTGAAGAAAATCTGATGAGGTCTAAGCAAACATCTATATAATTTTAGCTCAAATTCGTTTGTTTTGTTAAAGCAATCAAGCTGTATTCAGGGGTGTTTGTTGCCACTCTAAAAGCTCTTTAGTTTTGTGCATTTGTTCAGTCTTTTGTACAAACTAATTAAGTTCCGTCTTACCACAATACAGAATGCCTACACATCAGATACAGTTTATTTTGGTTGTATTTATTTTAACCAGTCTGCCAGAGGGTTCGCCATTCTAACCAAATATTTGGTTTGTGTCATTGCATTGCCCCGGCTTTCTGCAATGTGTGAAAAACCGTGTACTTCTTGGAAAATTTCTATTACCTTCTTCCACACCATCCGATCAGTTAATTTCACATGGACCGTACCATCTCAGGTCAGCATTATTTAGGCTAAGAAAGACAAACCTGAAAGAGAAAGGCCTCTTTAGTCTGTAAACAGAGCAGTGTTAGTTTTAAAATGTCTAAAGTTTTTTTTTTGTTGTTGTTCAAAAAATCTGACCCACAAAATTCTTCAGCGGGGGTTCAGTTGCCTAAACATCCGTCAATGAATCGTGAAACTGAGGTAAGCGTGCGTTGTTAGCCTCCAAGTTCATTATAGAGCAAATAATTAGGCTACACTGGGATTTTGAAATCAACTGGGTGACATTTAACCTCACATACCATAGTTCTGGTTTACGGGTGTACTTTTTCATAGGCTACATATTCCAAAACAGTGGACTTTTGGATAAACAAACTTTAAGACGAAACTGGCAATTACAAAAAAAGTTTGCTACACCTTCTGAGCCTAGATAAAATTCCGATAAACCGTATCAGACATAAAAAGGTGTTTTGACGTGAAAACGTGAACAAACCGGGGTTGTTTGCGTGAATTAATCACGTTCTTTGTAGTAGAACCATTGAGGAGATAGGCAGTTAAGGTAGCCTACATATTAAGACAGTAAACAAGGTCGTCTGTATGCCACTTGATGGGGATTCTTCTTTTTCTTATTATAATCTGAACAAAAGTGACCACGACGTTATGTGAATGCGTTTTCAAATTCGTATTTGAGTCCAGGAGCGGATGTATTCAGTTAAATTCGTGTCCGCGGGAATAAAACCGATTACCCTACCCTGGCACTTATCAGAAATATAGGCTCATGCCAGCCCCTGGAGAGATTTTTCACGCCTCTGTTCCACCTACACAACTGAAAACCGTTAAAGGGAAGGGAACCAACAGAATGACATTATTTGTTTTCTTTAACCTGCCTGTCTCCTCAGATTTGCCGCTTGTGTTTCATAGCGTGCATTCCCACTCTTTAAGAAATTATTCATTTTTTCCCGTTAACTGGAGCTTAATAATAGTCCACTGTGGCCTACATCTTTTTTTTCAAGCCCACTTTGCACTTATTAAATGATTTACAAATACAATTTCTTCCGGTGCTACTGTAGGATTCTCGATGGTCTGGATCGTGACTCTTCATAATTAAGGCCAGTTTTGGATATAGATGCAGCATCAACTACACTCGTATTCATTTTATAGGTGCCATCATGATCGGAGTCAGAAAAGAAAACACAGGTTATTTTCTTGGGTTAATGACTCAAACAAAACTTTAATGCTCAAAATCTAGTAGCCTCCTACGTTCTTCTCTTGGCAGGCTGCACCACACACACCTTCCTGTTGCCTTCACTTGCTGTAGTACTAGAGGCGGCAATCGGGGGCACTAGGGTGCAGCCCATATTATTTTCAAGTTTAAAATAAAAATTTATAAAATAACCACATATTTTAAGAATAAATGTGATACACAATACTAAAATTCACAATATAAAATATTTCTAATTATAAATATATAAATTTATTTTCTTAGTTCATTCCCTCTCTATCACCTGGCGATATTTCGTCCCGTGTTTGCAAGTGTTAGCTAAGGGTTGGCTAACGTTAACTTGGCTTGCTAGCTAGCTAACGGCTTGTGTAGACAATTTAGTGGTTGTTCTGTATGGAGCTTTTTCAGTGTCACCTGAAACCTGTGAAAAAAAACCTGTGAAATTCAATCGGGTATCCAAAAATTCAAGTTAAAATTCAGGTTCAGGTCGAAATTTAGGTTTGGGTTGAAATTCAGGTTTAGGTTGAAATTCGGGTCGGGAAAGCATCCGGGGTACTTAGGAAGAGCAAACAAACTGCTGTCCAGAAACACCGCCTGCATCTGATGACATGCATCTAGACTCTTTTTGGTGACTCTGCGTATCGGCCACTCGCTTAAATCATCCCGACGAGCCCCGAATTGCCATTTGTTGAAATGAAGATAACTTTTGTGCGTAAATTATGCTGGGTGAAAGATACTAGCCGACAGCCAGCTATCCAGCTCTAAATTACTAGTTCAGAATAGTTTGGCGATAACGTCGAAACTAGATTAGGAGGGTACGTGAATCTACAGTGGTAGACAGGTAACGACAGCACTGTAAATTTAAAGGATTTATTATTATAGATTATGTTTATCAGTAAATGTTCATCCACGCCATCAGCGTAATTTAAACTACTGCGAGCTAGTGGCATCGCATTTGTAGGATTTGTGCAAATGAAGATGGTTTATAACTTTCGTTTGTTAATTGTTATGCTAGTAAACTATGAGCTCAGACACGATAAAAGTAGCTTTGTATTGTTTTCGATTATTAGCCTAGCTATTTTCCTTAGCCAGTTAACCAGTTGTTAGGAAAATAAACAAGAACGTGGAACCACCGAATGGCTCCTGCCACTGCGAGGGACTACAAACCATTGTAAGGCTTTGTGCCACCAGCCTTTTCATTTATCACACTTTTAAATGACACCTACCAAATCACGTTGTCTGAAGGGATAACACCCATAACGTCGGATTTTAGAGCTTTCCAGAGATATATAAAATATATAATACAGATAATCGCCCAACATGTCACACTTGGCCACGCCCCCGCCTGTTTTGTCATGTCTATGTATCTTTCCCTCGTGTGTTTCGTAGCCACGCCCCTAATCGTTGCCTCCCCAGCTGTTCCGTGTTAGTGCGTCTTTGCGTGTATGTGTGTGTGTGTATATATAGCAGTAGTCTGGACTATACCCTCGGGGTTCATTGTTTAAAGTAATGGTGGAAGCTATGTTTGAGATCATGTGTAAGGTTAATTAAGTAGAATATCTCCTTTAAGAATCATTGTTTAAGCGACAAGGTTAAATAGTTCATTGTTAATAGTTGTGAAGTCTGTGTTTTATGGTGTTTTGCTTGAGAGTATGTCGTTTGTGCATTGGTGAGTGTTTTCGTGTTCATCTGTTAGCGTTCTCTGGTATGTTCGGTTTCGTCATCTGTGTTGTGTCGCTGTAGTGGTTTCTGGTTTCGTCTACTTGTTCGTTTGTTTAGTATAGTCATGCCTTGTGCTGTCCGTGTGTCTTATATTTTATTAACAAAAATAGACAATGAGAGGAATGTAAATTCACAATAATCGTCGGGATGATTACGCGAGTCGCCGATAGGCAGTCACCCAAAAGTCTTTAGATGCCTGTCAGCAGAGGCAGGCGGCGTTTCTGGACAGCAGAGGCCACAGTCAAGTAGCACTGGCCACACTAAGTGCCACGTTCATGTGACAGCTGCCACAAGGTGCCATTTCTGGGTGGCACAGAGGCCACTTAGTGCTGCTTACATGCCAGACAGAGACCGCACCCTTACAGGAAACTTGGCAGAAAGACGCACCTTCCAGTGACCGCCGAGATGTTTTGTGATTGGCCAGATGCAGGTCTTCCGAAGTTCCCCGGATGCTTTCCCGACCCGGAGTTTGACCTGAACTTTAACTTGGAATTTTGGATTCCTGACTGAATTTCGCATGCCTTTTTTTCAAGAAATAATGGTTTCAGGTTCTGGTGACACTGAAAATGCTCTATAGCTATGGCGCATTGAGCTAGGGTTAGCTAGCTAACTTGTGTAGCTCATAGCTTGCAAACGTTAACTATTATGTGTTTTTGTTGTTTTGGCGAACTGATGTCCAACTTGTAGCTAGATGATATAAGACCACTGCATTAACACATACCGAGTTTCAACCCCCCTCCCCAATACAATATTCAGATGCTTTTTTTCCCACGGACAACGGTAAAACTGCGCCACATCACAAAAAAACTACAAACTAAATTTCACACGTCCCAGACTGTTTTGAAAGTTGCTCTAACTAACGCATGAAAGCCACCTAAACTTGTAAATGAATCGTGCATAAAATCGCGTATCAAATAGCATTCGTTTTCTTTGTTACTAGCATAAGACGTCATCTAGAAATATGTACTGTAATGCACATATACTATACGTTTTTGAAAGTCTAAAGATTCATACTGTACCCAACGTATGCCTGAGCGCATTATAAATGCGACTAATTGTCATTTACTACTAATCTTGTTTTTATTGCAAATTTCATACTGACCACAGAATGCTGGTAGCATAGATTGTTAAGCTGTATTGGGATGCTTGTTGAAAATGAATGTTACAAACAGGCCCACCTCAAATGTATTTCTCCAGCCCTCACTGTGTTGTAATGTCAGTGAAAACAACTTAATACACAGTGTGATTTATTTGGGGAGGGAAAAATACAAGTCAATAAAAGATGGTTCCTGCTCCAAAGGAGTCTTTACTTTGGGCTTTGTCTTCATGTTCATTGCTTGGAGAAGGCAAGAAGGTTCTCGCAAATAGATCAGATCTGTCTATACAGCATAGAAGCTCCATTCTGAAAGACCTTCTGCAGGAGATAATGAGACTACAAATAAGACGCTCATTCATTGCTAGAAGACACTGAGTGCTATATAGCGAATGTAGTGGTATATAAGGGAAGGAATGGTTGAAAACCAAACCTCTTGAAGGCTTGTATTGCATTGCCTTTCTCTGGTGTTTCTGTAGACCTAAACATTTCACTGTTGTCTGATGCACATGAGCACATGGTTCATGCCTGTGCATGCCTTATGGTGGCAAGGGGCCCAATTATTGCTCAAACAGGGATGCAACGCATTCATATGAATCCATGGAAATCTTGCATAAATGTGTAAGAAGGCATGAATAAGAAATGGTTGTGAACAGGAGTCCTGACTTTGGACAAAAAAAGAGAAGAGAAATGTCTAGTGCATATCTGCCTCTTGGGCAGATGCCTATGGGTAATGAAAAACAACATGGAGAAACGAGAGAAGGATTTGGGCGGAGACTTAAGGGGAGGGACAACCACAGATAGGGATGCATTTGTTGGAGATGGTTAGGAATGAATAGCTATGGCTGGAGGTAGGGAGAGACAGACAGAACATTTGGACACAGCGATAGAGATTGAGAGACATCTAGGGGGGCTGCTCAGATTCAGCCATATGCTATAGGAAGCATGCAGGGTGGTGGACAGCATTGCTGGGGTTTGCTGCACTGATTGACTCTGTCATCACTGGCCACCCGTTCCTGATCCCAGATCAGCCAACAACTCCACATTTATGCTCTGTCACAGCTACTCTCTTCTAAACGTTCACACTTCATTTCTGATCTGAGATTAGCTGACAGAGAATGGGGGACCTTTACTCTTGAGAGGATTTTATGAAAGCATGTCATTTTTTGCAGGTTATAGAAAGTCAACAGTCGTGCTTCTGTTCCTCCTCTTGTCCTTCAAATTTACGATACGACTCCGGATTTGTATGTGTGTGTGTGAGAGAGATATAAGTAGGTCAATGTCATACCTGTCCAGTCTCTGAGTTGTGATGCACCAAACTTCAGGACAGAGTCAAAATATCTCACTTAAGCTGTATTCCTCTTTTCCTGTTTTTTCCTGTTTTGTCTTAAAGGAGAGTTGCCAATAAGTTTACTCCTGACTCAAATTGGTGGTTTACTTTTGCATCCCAGAACACTCATTTATCGATTAGGTTGATGTGATGTAATGAGCATCTATACAGTACAGAGCCAGAGCCAGAGGAGGAAGGAGGACTTTGCTCTGCATATTAAGCCTGTAAATCTATACATTGCTACTGAGCTTTGCATCTCCAAGGCAGGCACATTCGGCACAGTATTCAGCTGGCTTTATGCATGTGATCATAGTTACTGCAGAAGACCTCTGCTCCAGGTCTGCTCCAGAAGGCATGCTCTTGAGTCATTTTTCAGAGAAGAACACTGAAAGTATCTAGGATGAATGACAGTACACAGTATCTGTGTCGTTTAAAATAAATAAATTAATAAATAAATTCCCATCCTTTACATAATGTAACAGATGCATCCCCTCCTTGTTTGTTTGTGATCTGTATCATGGTGCGACTCATCTTGAATGGCCGTCTGGTGTCTGAGTGTCTTTCTCTCTCTTTCCATCCCCTTCTCACCAACGAGTCGATCTGTAGCATATCTCTATGGCGAGCCTCTTGTTTCCTGATCAGCAGCCAAGCCGGCCCGCGAGCTTGCACGCCAGCGCCCAGCCGCCCAGCGCTAATTAATTGCAGCTAATGAGGAGGTACATTAGCATATCAATGCGCCCTCTCTGTCTGCTCTCTCCAAGCCTGGACAACATTGGCTCACCTCTTGCTAAAAAAAGGAGCGCGGCACTGAAGTCTTACCCAAAGCACATTTGTTAAAGTCATGCACCTCTGTCATCCTCAACTTCTTCTATCTTTCTTTCTTCTTTTTGCCTGCTTTCATCTCATCCTCCACTCAGTCTGTCTAACTTGCAAAGAGGAGGAAGGAGGAGTGTGCTAGCATTTCTATTTTGCTCTCTCCAATTTGGATTGAACAATGGAGATCAATATATGTATTTTTATTTTTTTGCTTTACACAATAGACCCTCATCATGAACTGCAGGCTGCTGAAAATGGAATACCATTTTGATGAGAGCCAGAGTCATTGTTGTTTAGAACTATTAAAAGGTTTAAGAGCATGGTGTATCACACACGGAGAGTGTCACCTGGCTGTAAAGACTTAATAGGAGCAGGGATGTGTAGTTTGACTGAAGCTCATGTGCTAGGTACTGCAACACTCAGGGGCTTGAGGGTGTTATTGCAAACAGGAAAATTCCATTAGTTGGACATTAAGAGGTAGACCAAATAGGAGTGTTAGCAGGTGCACATTCATATAAACATTAAACATGTCACAACAACAGGTGGTGGTTAACTGAATATGTATTTTTTCCCCCCAAAATCACAATTCAAAGCATTTTTGGAAGAGCCACTATAATTGGGAGTGGTGGAGAATGTTAGTAGCTATCAAAAGTGCAGTGAGCCTAAAAGCTTTGTGAAGTTGAGCAAAGAACCCATTTGGCTTTTTAAGTTGTGGCATTTCCTGTTCTATGGCAAATATAACACAGATGCCTTCAAGATGTTTACAGTGGGGAGAACAAGTATTTTCAGGTTTTCCCACTTGCAAAGCAAGTAGAAGACTGTAATTTTTATCATAGGTACTCTTCAACTATGAGTGATGGAATCTAAAACAAAAATCCAGAAAAATACATTGTATGATTTTTAAATAATTAATTTCCATTTTATTGTGTGAAATAAGTATTTGATACACCAGAAAAAAGAAACTTAATATTTGGTACAGAAACCTTTGTTTGCAATTACAGAGATCAGACATTTCCTGTAGTTCTTGACCAGATTTGCACACACTGCAGCAGGGATTTTGGCCCACTCCTCCATACAGATCTCCTCCAGAGCCTTCTTTGTCGCTGGGCCACACGGACTTTAAGCCCTCCAAAGATTTTCTATTGTTCAGGTCTGCAGACTTTAGGCCACTCCAGGACCTTAAGATGTTTCCTATCTTTAGTTGCCCTGGCTGTGTGTTTTTGGGACCATGCTGGAAGACCCAGCCACGACCCATCTTCAGTGCTCAAACTGAGGGAAGGAGGTTGTTGGCCAAAATCTCACGATACATGGCCCCATCCATCCTTCCCACAATACGGTGCAGTCGTCCTGTCCCCTTTGCAGAAAAGCATCCCCAAAGAATGATGTTTCCACCGCCATGCTTAACGGTTGGGATAGTGTTCTTGGGGTTGTACTCATCATTCTTCTTCCTCCAAACATGACGAGCGGAGTTTAAACCAAAAAGTTCTATTTTTGTCTCATCAGACCACATGACCTTCTCCCATTCCTCCTCTGGATCATTCAGATGGTCATTTGCAAACTTCAGACGGGCTTTGACATGCATTGTCTTGAGGAAGGGCACCTTGCGTGCACTGCAGGATTTTAATCCTTGACGGCGTAGAGTGTTACTGATAGTTTTCTTTGAGACTGTGGTCCCAGCTCTATTCAGGTCATTGACCAGGTCCTGCCGTGTAGTTCTGGGCTCATTCCTCACCTTCCTCAAGATCATTGATGCTCCACGAGGTGAGATCTTGCATGGCGCCCCAGACCGAGGGAGATTTTCCGTTATTTTGTATTTCTTCCATTTTCTAATAATTGCACCAACAGTTGTTGCCTTCTCACCAAGCTGCTTGCCTATTGTCCTGTAGCCCATCCCAGCCTTGTGCAGGTCTACAATTTTATCCCTGATGTCCTTACACAGCTCTCTGGTCTTGGGCATTGTGGAGATGCTGGAGTCTGATTGATTGAGTGTGTGGACAGGTGTCTTTTATACAGGTAACGAGTTCAAACAGGTGCAGTTAATACAGGTAATGAGTGGAGAACAGGAGGGCTTCTTAAAGAAGAACTAACATGTCTGTGAGAGCCACAATTCTTACTGGTTGATAGATGATCAAATACTTATTTCACACAATAAAATGGAAATTAATTATTTAAAAATCATACAATGTATTTTTCTGGATTTTTGTTTTAGATTCCATCACTCACAGTTGAAGAGTACCTATGATAAAAATTACAGTCTTCTACATGCTTTGCAAGTGGGAAAACCTGAAAAATCAGCAGTGTATCAAATACTTGTTCTCCCCACTGTATATTTTTTGTCCTCTGATTTTGCAAATCTGAGACAGAAGTTGCATAGTTTAAAACTGGTACCTCTTCAACAAATTGCTTTTCCAATCATGTTCTGCTGTGTCCTGTGCTTATAGCATCGTCTGAAAGATGCATTCTCATTAGTTCATCAAACACTGAGGTGGATGTTACATGGACCATCTATGCATCTGTTTCCAGCAACGAGTCCCCAGTCAGTGATGGCTCTCAAAGCAGGTCTGGTGGCTGCCCGCACTGCCCTGAAGGAAATGAGAATTTGGCAGGCGGCACCCAGTATGGCACAAGCACAGTCCCTCAAGCTTCAGCCTTCAAGGCAGGAAATGAGGACAAGTGCTCTGTGCTGCTTAAGACAGCTGCTTGGGACCAACTCAGCCAAGCCTTATATAAAAGAGAAGCAGAAACCCAGTACATAGATTATATATCTCCACCCCATGTCCTTTCTCTTTATGGTACTGACAGTACTGGGATATTTACATGAGGTTTCCAGTAACCTAACTTTTTTCCTTAGCTTTTTTCCTTAGCTGACCTAACTTTTTTTTCCTTAGCTTCTTTTATTGCATGGCATTTTTGATGAGATTGGCAACACAAGCATTCTCAAAAGCAAAAGATCAGAGTTTTGTCTCTTTTGTGCTTCAAAGAAGAAGAATAAAAAATCGATCAAGCTGAATCAAATAGTATGTATAATTATGAGTTAAGAAAATGTATTCACTCTGGATGTGATTAATAACCTTTTGAACACAAATTGATTCTGGAGGAGGTAACGTAGTTAATTGGAATTATATTTATGTATGCTTTGCCAACTCCATGCTGAGCAGAAGCGGGTGTCTTTAATAACAAAGTGAAAACAAAACAGCACAAAGTTCTGTTCAGTGTACTGCCACTTAAAAGGCGAAGTGGACCCTAACCTGAGCACAAAGAGAAACCAATTCAGTTGATTTTACCAAATTTGAGTCCATCACACTTATTCACATTCTAAAGACAGCACGACAAATGCCTTAGAATTGAGTTCTAATATCACACATAGAACATTTGTGAAACATTCAGATGCTATTCGGTTCCCAGTGCATAGATGTGTGACAGATTGGCACCCATATGGTATCCATTCAGTCTAGCCCGGTCATGCTAGTCCACTACTTTTTATGCTTTCCTTTTAATTTATAGAACAGAGATTAAAAAATGGTGCATATGAAGAACTCTATGTGAGTATTAACTCTCTATCATAATGTAAGGCAAAGTTAAGATCACTCCTATAGATCAAAGCACACTGGGTCTGGCTTCTTAAGTATCTCTTTGAACAGTTCCCAGGGCTCTTATGGGCCTGAACAACACATAACGTTATGTGGTAATCAATAATATATAAGTTACAGTGGAGGGTTTACTCATCCTTCATGTAATTGGAATGGGAAGTATACAAACAACAAGGTACTATTATAGCTTCATCATGTTATCTACTGGTGTAGGAAGTACTTTAGCTCTTTATTGGTCTAAGATTAATGTTTGTAATATTGGTGTGTTCTTTTTTTTCCCGCCTAATCCAAATGTTTATCCCCCCCAGAGAGGGCCGCTCTTCACACATCATATGAAGGCCTCATATGAGAACTCAGAAATTGTCTTTTTCGATTTTCATGGTCTGATGCTGAGCTCATATCTAAAGAAATCGAAGCGTTCATTTGGGAGTTCCCCCTGTCTGTGGTTGATTCCTGCAGCTCCATAACTGGGGTCTCAAGAGTGCTTTCTGAATTAGGTAATGAGTATGGGGGTCATACTGAGAGCTTAAAAAGACACTGTTTCTGTTGTTTTTTTTTGTTTTTTAAAAGCTATAGTGTGTTTGGTTTCTAAACCTGCAATGCAACTCTGTTACAAACCCATCGACATTTTGACAGACAGATCTCTAATGAATGGATATCAGTCAGGCCTTCACATCTGACAATCATAGCAAGTTCCAAATGCAGAATGAATCCATTTAAATGAGCATAATCAGATTCACCCAACATTTGCTTTTTTCCCATAATCCTCCAACTTTCTGGTCATCTTGTGCTCTTTTCTTTTTCTCACTCTCTCTAGCACTTTGAACACTTTATCGTCCCATTCAATCTGTTGCTCTGATAAGTTGTAGGCATTGCTTTGATGAAACTTCATGCTTTAATGAGACGCAGTGCTTATACAAGATAGCAGATTCTATTAACACATTGTCATACAAATTGCTATTTATTTACTTAACAGGCACAAACAATCAGAGAAACAGATGATTTTGAAAGAGATGTGGGCAAAAAAGAGAGCAGGGGAAAAAATAGCATAAGACCAGAGTTTCCTTTGAATTTCTGACAGGGCTTTATATTTTATGTATGGGGGGTTCATAAAATAACCAGCCATTTGACAGCTTGTGATTAATTGTGGCTAATTGGGTGCAATTGAAGACGATTCGTTTAGGCCTCGTTAAGAAGAAATGTGGACAAGCACAATGTAGATCCAATTGGTGTGTTCCTACCCCCCTCTTCTCTTCTCCTCCCTGCCATTGCTTCAAAGAGCCTGACACCTCTAACAATAATTTCTCCTTCCATTTGCCTGGGCTGTCTCATACAGCCTTTCTGTACTCTGCTTGTTTATGTAGCTTTGTTCTCCCCTTCTGCCTCTCACTTTTCTCCTCTCATTTTTAACCATCCATCCTTTCGTCCTTCCCATCATTGCTCTTTGTCCTGTTTTTATCCTTTGTGTCACAGCACAACATCGTCTCTTGCATCTCATCCCTTCCGTCTCTGCCCCCTTTCTCAGTCCTTCTTACCCACATCATAAGCCCCCTGCTCCCCCTTCGCAGCACCCTCCACTCATCATCCTAATCTCCTTATATAATTTGCATATTTTTACTGTAATTTTATTCACCGCTGTCTTTTTTTGTTGTTTGTTTGTTTGTTTGTTTCTCTGCTGCCAGGTTGCATTTAAATAATACAAATCTGTTCTATGTCGGCGGTGTGATGATCTTATATTTATGAATATGATTGAATGTGTTCCAGCCTTTTGGAAGCTGGAGCCAGGAGTCTCACAAACAACAGGGAGGCATCTGGAGTCCCACTTTTCAGATCTGGATTTGACAGTATGAAAGCGAATGCAGCATGGCTATCCTGGAGCCTGAAACCCACGGCAATGCTTTTGAACATTGACCACTGTGCTATGAATGGGCTCATGTTTCAAAGAAGTCAATAAGTGAACTAAATGTCTAAGATGGATCGTTCTCTTTAAACGTATCATTTGCAGGTTATGCACTGTGACCTTTGTTGTTTTTCTGTGTTTTTTTTTTTGAAGGATTTCAAGTGAGGTCATGTACAACTGCTCTCAGAAGTCAGTCGTGTGTCAGTGTCACTTCAGAGAACTGTTGAGAGCGGCAATTATGAAGTGCACATTGAAGTAATCTTTTGTACTTTTAAGTGTTAATGTCTAAAAATAATTGGACCATTGGATTCATTGACTGCCCGTGTGCTTTCATTTGCTTCACATATGTCTCTAGCAGTTCAAGAGTAGCGTCCCACACTGTCTTTTCAAGCTAGTGGCCTTGTGGCATTATAGTGTGCTTCAAAGTGCTCAGTGACCGTTAAGTGCTGAACCCTGATGAAACGCTCAATTAACAGGTATGACTCCCAGGGATGAGGGCTGGGCTGGAGACCTTGCTGTGAGCATAGCTGTGTGTCCTCAGATGGCAGATGGCACAGCTGGAACTCAAACCTGGATCCCAGCTGCAGGGCACACACACACAGAGCTATAAAATAACTTGAAACAGCTAACCCATTCATTTCTAAGGGCTATGAGAGATGCTGAAAAAGGCTGTTTATGGAAGCTTTAGGAGGATTCTGGGAAAAATTACTAGACCAGTGTAAGGAATGCCACCTGATCACCCCTAACCAGCCTCACCTGCCTCTCGTTACCACGCCCCCTTTCAACCACACTTATACACCCTCCCACTAGTTCCTAGTCGTGAAGTATTGCCGACTCATGCCGCATACCGAGCGTTTCTATTGCCTGCCTGTTTTCCCGTGTTCTGACCCTTGCTCATTCCCCAGACCTCGTCACCAGCCTAGCCCTTCTACGCTTCCTGGATTCTGCTCTCCTGTTATGACCCTGGACCGTCCCGACCTTCCCAAGAACAACCTAATGTTGTTGTTAACCTAATGTTGTTGTTAACTTCCGCATTTGGATTCCTCTCCGTTTAGTAAATACGTAACAACCAGAAGCAGTCTGAAGAACTGTTTTTCTGCCAATTTTGGAGATGCAAGTTGCAACAGAGAACAGATATGACATATTCTGCCTTTTATCTGTAGGGGATTTAGTTATGATATTTAACTACCCAACCCTGCCTGTCTACTTCCAATGAAGGAAATCGGTACAGATGAAGGATTAATGTGCCTGAAAACTTAATAAATTATCTGACTCCAAAATATGATAAAGTTGGTAAGAGGTTAAGATGAACTCACCTCATCTCCAATAGCTCAGTGCAGGTTATGAAATATACCTAACCAGCTCGACAAAGTTCCTTGTTATAAACAGGTTTTGTTTTTGTAGAGGTTTAACATACATCTACCCTTACTTAGGGGGACAGCCTAACCAGCATGCACAGCAGATTGGATATGTTATAGTGAATTATAGTCAACATTATAGTGAATGTTACCATAAATTTGCCTTTTACTGATCAAAGAATCAAAGAAGCAAAAAACAATCTACCTCATGGAAACAAAGCGAGAAAAAAAGAGAGAACCTACACCAAAGGATACATCAAAGGAACAGCAGCTATCAAAACCAAGTCATCCAATGGGAATCCGGTTACCATTGGAATTACCAAATGGAACATTACAGCCTTCCCCAACTATTAACATGTTGGTCAAAAGAGGTAATAAAACAACAACAAAAAACAAAGGAAAATGTCATATTGTAATAATGCATTAGTCTGTGTCTTTCATATATCATGGAATTATATATCTGCAATGCTTACCAGAACAGCATGTCTGAAATGATCAGCAGTGTTGTTTTTTCACACTAAACAAGTGCCCTGTGTAAGCTTTCCTCTCTTTAGTGTTATACACTATCAAGACTGGGGCTTTACAAGTTTATGATTTAGCTGGTAATCTTGGGCATATCATTCTGTAATTACTGTGAAATATTCAGTAGCTGCATTAAAACTGATCTGAAAGTAGCTACAGGACCGTGAAATGGGAGTCAGGACCCACTGGTGGGTTCTGGGAGTTTAAGGGGTTTGAACAGAACACAGCCCTGGTATTTACTTGCAGCTATAATATTGTAATTTCATAGAAACATTTTGATTATAGTACCGAGGATTCAACAGGCTGTCATCAGGCTGCCACTGCAATGCATGTGGTCTTGGTAAACGGGCGATAACTCTTAGCAGTTGTCCTACCTGCAATGACTGTAACTGGTTCACATCCAGTACCCTTACAGATTCCCCCCATGGTTGCCATTTGGCAACAGGCATCATGGGTTGAAGGCACTCTGACTGTCTGAAAATCAAATGTGGGCATGAGGAAAAGTTTGAAAGGTAATGCACTGTACCATACTACTGTGCTCAACTGCTCTGGGGTCTAGGGTTTGTACTTCTCACACTGGATTATGCATACCTTAGATGCCCTGAGTTTCTAGCCCTGCTGTAAATTCCAGCTTTGTACAGCTTTTCATACAGGAGCAGTTTTTGTTGCGAACCTGTCTGAGAGGTGCTGACTCGTGTTCATGGCTATTTTGAGGCAGTAGCTTTGTGCTGCTTAGCAGCTGTCCAGCTCATAAGCCTGTCCCTGTGCGTGAACTTCGACTTGCCAAGGACTGTTGGTTTTTACCAATGCAGATTTCCCATGTCTCACGTTAGCATATTTTTCAAGTCTTTATGTTGGCACATTTTTCATGACTTGTTCTCTCTGCATATTAAATGCTTGTTCGGTTTTTCAGTCAGTGCATTTTCAAGTTCAAGCTATTTGGCCTTTCTGGAACATTTACGTTTCTTGCCTTGAGGTTCTTTGGAAGCTAACATAATGAAGATTTGATTGTCAGACTCCTGTCTGAAGGTAACTGACAGATTACTGACATTCAGCCTAACAAGATTCAACTCCTATAGCTGCCTTTGTCATTGTAAGTAAATTACTTCAGATTTAGTCTTTTATCGCAGGACAGGTTTCCCCTAATGGCAAACTCGAAACACTATTTGAATCTGTTTCTTGTGCAGAGCACCATGCTTCTTTAAGATATCTGTAGTTTTTTTTGTTGGTGTAGTTTATCATAACACAAAACAAAATGACCTTTAAAACAGGCAGGGCTGCAACAGCCTTGTAGAAGAAGCTCGAGTTGAACGCAGACAGAACACAAACAAGACGACTGGGAAATGGGACAGATGTCACATTGTCTGTCATACTTGTCCATGTTTACTGCTGAAGCCTCATATTTTCCTAACACTTTCATCTTTTCTCAGATTTTGATGTTTCATTCTGTTTTATAGTCTTCATAGAGTACTTTACACTTGATGGCTTGCTTTGTTCTTTGATGTTGCAAAGCCATTAAAGATCTATCTAATGCAGCAATAAGGAGAATGATGCCATTCATATTGATCTGTTTTATATTTCATACACAGCATTCTCAATCCATAACCCATCGATTCTCTATGACTTTCCAGCACTTGTTAGAAGCATGTGAATAGGAGGAGTAAAAGAACAGACTAACTGTTCAGTTCAGCACTGATGAAACAGGGCCTTGTGATGGATATCTGTAAATGTATGGTGGATGTAGACATTGCAGGAATTGGCTTTTGAGAGCAAGCAATTGAAACCGAAGGCCATATGATGGATGCACGGGCAAAAATGTTCATAATGTTTGAAAATTCTAGTGTGTGTGCGTGTATGGCTTTCACAAAGATCTATGCTGAGATCGTGTCTCACCAGAATCATATGTGTATTGCTGGATACAGTGCTAAACTACCACTTGAAGGTGACTGTCAACTTCAACATTGAAATTTTGCTAAATCAGAATGACCTAGAGATACACTCTATGGCAAAATATGTGGGCACCTGACCATCATGCCTATGACATCCCATACCAAACTAATGGGCACCAATATGGACTTGCCCTCCCCGTTTTGGCTGTAATTATTTTAGGCCAAGATCCAGATTTTGGAGCATGTCTGTGGGAAGAACGTTAAAAGAACGTTTGTGACTTCAGGCATTGATGTAGGACAAGGAGGCATGTTTTTCAGTCCACGTTCCAATTAGTCCCAAAGGTTTACAAAGGTGTTCAGGTCAGGGCTCTGTGCTGGAGTTCCTTCACACCGAGCTCATCACAGCACGTCTTTATGGACCTCACTTTGAGCACAGGGGCATACTCATGCTGGAATAGGAAAACCGTTACCACAAACTTGGGTGCATATGATTACCTAAAATGTCTTTGCATTAACATAACCCTTCACTGGAACCAAAGGGCCTAGCCCAAACTCAAAAACAGCCCCAAGACCCATATCACTCCTCAACTTTACAGTTGGATGCATTCTGGTAGGTAGCGTTCTCTTGGCGTCCACCCAAAACAGATTCATCCAGGAGACTGCCAGATAGTGAAGTGTGATTCATCACTGCAGAGAGCACATTTCCACTGCTCCGGAGTCCAGTGGCGGCATGCTTTACATCACTCCAGTCGACACTTTGGCTTTGCGCGTGGTGATCTTAGGCTTGTGTGCAGCCGCTCGGCCACGGAGACCCACCTCATGAGGTTCCTGATGCATAGTGATGTGCTGATGTTGCTTCCAGAGGCAGTGTGGAACTCTGTAGAGGATGATGCAATAAAGGACAGGCAATTTTTGTGCGCTACATGCTTCAGCACTTGATAGCTCTGCTCCTGTGAGTTCGCGTGGTCCGCTGCTTCATGGCTGAGCTATTGTTGCTCCTAGACACTTCCACTTCACAATAATAGCACTTACAGTTGACCGGGGCAGATCTAGCAGGGCAAAAAATATTCGAAAACTGACTTTTTCCTACGGTGGTATCCTACGACGGTGACACAGCACTTAGCTCTTCGGTATGACCCGAGCATCAGCCCATGTCTAGGGAGAATGATAGCTATGGGCTTTATTTTATACACCTGTTAGCAATGGTCATAATAAGCTGAATGAACTGAGTAATTAGGCGTCCTCATGCTTAAACTATAAAGTTTAGCTCTGAGTGTTTATATTGAGAGGCAGACACCGATGCATCTGACAACTTTACAAATGTATGTAGCAAAATGAACAACTCTGACATTACTCTTTGCTTTCTTTTTCATTTAGTTTTCAAATTTTGATTGGACAATGTTAAGCACCTTCTGACACGGTTGACATGACTTGGGAGTGTTCAGTCGCTTTATATAAGAGCTGATAAATGGCAGAAGAGAGCGATGGTGATGTGCTGGGGAAACCTGTTCCCTGGTTTGCGCATCACCATTAGTAATAGTAGCCTGGAATGATTACATTGGAAATGTTGCTTTGAAATATGAGCTCGGCAGAAGCCTGCGAGTCTGATCCAGGAACTTGGACCCCTGTCAGTAATCAGAACTTGTTTAGTCTGTGCTCATCGTCTGAAGCTCAGAGTGGATCCGTTTTCAGACGCAGTGGGACGTGGGCAAAGCGAGGCAGTGGTGTATGCAAAAGAGCTGTGCGTTTACATCTGTGTTCATTATGGGGCGTGTGCGGAGTTCAGCTTTTGCTAATGCTTCGTTCCTGCTGACTGGCTACACTCATGGTACAGCAGTGATTTATGCCATAGATTAATTCCTGGCAGTTAGTTCTGCCGCCTGTGAGGAGCCTTCGTCAGACACGCAGTAGGGAAGCAGTGTGGAGCCCAGTCGCTGAGCGTTGCTATGGTATCCGCTGGGATTCCAGCGTGATCTGATCAGACCCGCCGCTTAGAGGAAAGGGCTGATTGTGTTCATTATCCAAAAAACACTTTCAGATTACAATAGACTGGGACACTGTGGTAAAGCTCTCAAGCAGCGCATATACAATTCAGGGCTAAGCTTGACCTCCTGTTTTTTTTTTTTTTTTTTTGTGTTTTGTTTTTTTTCTTTGCATTTCTTTCTAAGAAGGGGACAAAAATGTCCATCTAAGAGAGAAAGGGAGAGGAAGTAGAGTGTTTGTGTTGCTGTAAATACGAAGTGTAGGCTGAGCCATGGGCTCTGGGTTTGCTCCATTTGGCCATGTGGGATGTGAGAAGCTGTAAGAGGATTGCAGTGGTTTCCTGCTGGCTGGTGAGCCTTAATCAGGCCCGAAATGCAAACGAGTGTTCCTAATACCAAAGGGATAACCTGGCAAAGACACCCGTCTCCTGCCACTGGGGTAGATTAGGCTCTGATAGCATGACTGGGAATGGCCAGTTAGTGCAGATAACAGGCAGTCTATTGCAATATTAACTTTGACTCTGCACAAGAACAAGGAGAGTGTGAAAATGAGTGTGTGTGTGTGTGTGTGTGTGTGTGCATGTGTGTTGGAGAGGTAGACCACAGTGTCCACTGCCTAAGGATTCTGCGTATTATGCCTGTCCCCATGAGTTAACAAACAAACCACCCAACCGAAGCAAGCACAGACCACATTTCTGCATAATGGTGCTCTGTTTACCTCAGAAAATAAATCATTATGTCTTCCTGCCTAAATAAACATTATTTACTTCATGTCTGCCTATTATGCAGGGACATGTGCGACTGTGTGTTCTTATGAAAGAGAGAGTTTTTTTTATGCTGCTGAGCGAACCAGATAACATTCGGCCTGACATGTCAGTGACCGCGGTAAAAGAACCTGCAGTAACCAGGTGAGCTGAGCTTTGGCCAGCCAGAAGGGCATTTCTGTTCTGCCGGAGCCGTCCTCGGGTCCCAGACTACTTGTGCCACCTTTGGCTCCGAGCCCTGGCATGAAGGAGGCTGTGCTGTGTTTTTTTTTTTTTTTTTCTTCTTTTAATCATCGGTTCTGCTTTTTCAGACTCCAACACACGGTGCAGTGCGTACATTCGTTTTCGCATCAGAACTGACCGTCGGAGTCTGAGTAATCGGTCCAAGTCAGAAAGGTGCAATGAATGCACCCATTTTGGGAAGTGGACATTGAAAGTATGCCTTGAGCATTTTGTTGTTTTATGTGTGCCGGAGGTCTAAGGGACACACTGCCGCTGACAGTGTCCTAGAAGCGTTTTATAAAAACAATTAGTTAGCATCAATTAAAAGGTGCAGTGCTACTGTAGGGAAAGTGAGCCATAATTGAAATGTTGTGGTCGAAAATGAAACGGCTCAACCTGACCTCCCCATCCCAACATCCTGACTAAGCAAACTACATTAGGCCACCGCTCATTGATTTATTATTTAAGCGTCCGTTGTGAAAAATTACTGCTCTGCTAAACTGGCCCTGCTTATTGTGGAAAGAGTGCTTAATTCAATTTTTTTGTAATTCGACGCTAAATTAGACAGACCCTGTGGGACACTTTCATAGGGGAGGGGGAAAATAAAGAAGGAAAAAACCTGCAGCTTTAGTAGAGTCATCACAATCTAGATATGTGCGAGGAAGAGGGGTCTTGTTAAACACGAATTAATATGTGAAGAGCTTCGTGCAATTCAACAATGCATTAATTAAGTGGAACATTAAGGTAGTTGTATAATTGTTTTCTAAACTTGTGTTTTGTAAGGAGACTAATAGCTCCTGTAATTTCTGAGACACTATTGGTGTCATTAGAAACTGATTGACTCATTAAGCCCTTCTACCTGGAGGCAATTAATGTGTTCAGCTTGCGATTGTGTGAATGCAAGGAAGTGACTCTCTGTGAAGGAGTATAAATGGCAGGATGGTGTGGGGGCTCTGTGTGTGTGTGTGTGAGACACAAGCGCAGTCATGTTGGTATGTAGAAATTTAAACGCAGTGTTTTTAAGATGTCAACTGGAGCTGTCGCAGATTGGTTAATGCAATTAACCTTTTGAATTTGTGTGTGTGCATCTCTGTTTGGCCATAGATTAATCAGTTCTGTTTGAAGTGCGTTTTCCTATCTCAGGCAGGCGTGAGACGGGGAGGGGAAAGAAAGTGTGAGTTTTTTGTACGCAGGCGTGAGCGGGTGTGTTTTGAGGTTGGCTATGTGAGGCAGTGTGCACAGTCCTTTTAAAGAGGCCATGGGGATTGAGAGGGGTTCAGCTTTGATCATTCTGGATAGGGGCTGCAGGCATGAGCGCACACACACACACACACACACACACACACTCACAAAATGCTGAGCTCAATTGAACCTTTCATGAGTGTGTGTGTGAGTGTGTGTATCAGGGTTGCCAGAGTTCTGTCCCCCATCCACACACACACACTCACCAAAGTCTGCTATTATTAATGCTAGCCCAGCCTAAAATTTTGTTATGCCACCTACTATAATATCATGCATATCGCTCTTTTTTTATTCCTTTTTGGAAGTTGTTTTGAAAGCAAGTCTTATATTATTGCTATATGAATTTCTGCCTGTGCACATTCAAATTGTGTAATGGGTCTGTTTGATCTGGATAGACTGATCTATAGAAAGACATATGCATGAAAGCAATAATTCAACAATGGTTCAGTCATTTAGTTCAACACTATTTACACATCAGAAGTGGTCTTTGATGTGAGCCTCGCATATGAGACACTTCCGTGTCTGCTCATCCATGAAAGAAAAGGGTTTTTACACAGGAGAGATGAGGCAGATGGGAAGAATGGAGAGAAATGGGATGGAGGTTGCAGGAGGTTTATGGCAGCACCGTTGGTGTTAAAGAATCAACAATCCTCAGGCAGTAAAAACTTCCCAAGTAGTCCCAAGGTGTTCTTCCCATCTGGACCGAGCATTCCCATCAGCCCCACAGAGCAGTTTTATCAGTTAGGACATTTAGAGCAACACTTGCTCGGTCATCATATGAGGCTCTTTTGTTTTTCCGACTCTTTTTTGAAAAAGAAAAGTGACTGAGAGGAGCTTGGTGCTTATAGTGCCTCTGGGGGCAGCGTCGGAAACAGTGCCCAGAGGTGGTGTTGGTACCAAAGCCTCCAGCCGCAGCACGGTGGCAGTGGTGTGGCGAGTGGAGCACTCTTCTGTGACGGGCGTGAGAGAACTCATCCAAATGCTAATGTTGCTGTTCTAATAGGGCTCGTGCCAGCTGGACTGTAGTGCCAGGTGAGCTCTGTTTAGGCCTGACCAGTCCTTTCTCCCTGCCTTCCACCTGCCCACACACACACACTCACACGCATGTTGATCACCTCAAACAAGCACCTTCCTTGTCCACTTGTATTAATACTGATCCGTGTTGCGGCATAACTAGCTCGTTTATGCAATTGGGTGGACAGGCGCTTGAGCATCTTGTGCTGTTCTGCATGCTGCCCAAGTTCATTTCAGTCTCTTGGCAGTTGGGGGCACACAATTCCCAGTCTCCTTCTGGAGTTCCTCTCGTATGGATCTGAGCTGTGCCCTCAAGGCAGGTAGCCCACACAGACCCTGACCCCAGTGGGGCCTGACTCTCTCTCTCCCCATGTCCTTGTGCCTAATTGGGGGTATTTATGTCCAGGGAGATTGCTAGGGCCCTGGATAAGGTTCCCACTAAACAGGCCCTTCACGTCTGTAAAGGTCTGGCTGTACAGGGGGTCACTGCCCACGGAGACTCAATGATGCTGTATGTGGGAGGAATGTATTAGTGGGGAAATATGAGGGTGCACAGAGTGCGTCCGTCTAAATTTGGCCTGGTCTCAAGCACCTCAGTGTGAGCAAAATTACTCGGGATGATCCCATTTGAAATATAGTTTGGGATTTGGGAAAACAGCTACAGACTATTTAGTGACTCGACTACTGATTAACCTGTCATCTGTTCTAGGCCAATGCTAAGAATCCGTCATCTCTAATTTACCTTCAATAAAGCATGCATAGGCCCGTGCTACTGGAGGCTGACATTTCTTTTCCTTTGAACTGGAACCAGGCAAAGAAAATGCCTATGTCCTATTAGCTTGTCATGAAAAATTTGTCGTCCTCTTATACAGTCACTAGAAGCCACCCAGCTACCCTTTTCTAAAAGACTCGCACAAACACCACACAGAAACACACAGCACTGCAGGAAGGCAGAGCGTGTTCCTTGTCTTCAGTTATTAGTGGAAGTTAAGCAGTCACCGGTTCATATCTCGCACTCTGCCAATGGCTCTGTCCTTGTTCTTCCCTGCAGATGTCAGAAGTACAAGTGAGACAGACGGGAACAAAGGAGACTTTCTGTGGACGGTTTTCATTCGTCAGGTGGCCGATGAGTTTTGCAGTTTTCACTCTGCTCTGCTTAATTAATTCACAGGCATTTGGAGCCATTGTCTCTGTGATTGTCCAACTGTAACGCCCTGTGGTGCATCCTCTAGGGGGCACCCTCGCTCAGCCTCACCGGTGTACTAATTACGCGCTCCTCCCCGTAATCACCTGAAGGACATTTACGACTTTCTTTATAAGGCTCTGTCAAACTCGAGCTCAGTGCGAAGCCTCTTGTCTGTTGCCAAGTTTCTAAGCCTTTTCTGTTTAAAGTCTTTAGCGATTTTGATCCTGGTTTTGACCTACATGAATTGTTTTTTGACATTGCTATTGCTCAGCCTCTGGTACACCTGTTCGCCCCCGTCTTACCTGGATTGTTA
This sequence comes from Brachyhypopomus occidentalis, assembly GCA_020368025.1. Classification (NCBI taxonomy): domain Eukaryota; kingdom Metazoa; phylum Chordata; class Actinopteri; order Gymnotiformes; family Hypopomidae; genus Brachyhypopomus; species Brachyhypopomus occidentalis. The sequence continues at coordinate 2,156,071 of JAGXOD010000007.1, read as the reverse complement.
AATTAATCTCTTTTCAACTCGCACTAGCTTCTTCCCATCCGCCGATATGTGACACCATCATTTGAAAATAAGAGACACAGCAATGTGTTAGATTGAAAGGACAACATGTGACAGAAGGAGAGGAAAAGTAAACAAGAAAATTACAGAAAATTAAGCCTTGTTCATAATCATACAGCTGCAGCGGCATTGATATGTGATGTGTGTTGCCCAATATGAAAGAATGTGGTGGTTTTCATTGGCTTGCACTTTGGGACATTGCTCTATGGAGTTTAATTGATTCATTCCAAGGGACTGTTCAGTTTCTCAGTACCCTCTCTTCACACACGCACAGTAAAACACCCAACCCCACTGTCCCTTTAAAACACAATAACTCTGACACTCAGACCTGTACCTTGAAACTGAGTCCTAAACTGGGCCTTGAATACTCAAAGTACTTGAATAGCTCAACAATAACCCGCAAGAGCTATGTTTTTGTTCATTTCCTTTAAAGACCTCAAAGACCCCTTAAGAAGCAGACATGTTATATAACAAGCAGATGGCTTTGCTGAATATCCCAGGGATCTCTGTAATGGGCACACAATGAAATACAAAGGATCTTCAGAACCGGTCTGTAGCCATCAATTTTTTACATTGTTTTTTTTTAAAGCTAGGTTTATGTCCAAAACACTTGTGCCACATGCGTTATATTTGACCATATACATATGCCATATACGTTCCATTCAGACAGTATAACACACGTACTGGAGTTGTGTATGAAACGGCTCTGCTATAGGAGATGTATGCAGTAGATGAGTAAAGCAGACCAGTCTATCAATAACCAGTTTGTTCTCGTATCCAGCATGTAAATATTATGCACTTGCTACAAACTAAAAATTTAATGTAAAAATGCTTTTCTACCTCCCTTCTGACTGCCAAGGCGTAAACAATTCGTGAGCAGCATGCTGTTTGCAGCTGTTCAGTTTGTGTTGATCCGCGACTATCTTTTGTACAAAGTTCACAGCTCTTTGAATCAGCTTCCAACTGTGACCAGAGGTGTTATTACACCAGATTTTCTCAGTCAAGCACTAGTAGGTTGCTAATACCCACTCCACTGTCATGTCATGGCAAGTGAAAGCATTTTTGGGTTTTCATTAGGGTAATAGTGCATTTGGTTTTCCTTGACAATATCAAATTGATACATAACATTTCCAAAATTGGAAGCAGCTTCAACCTCTGTATTAATGTGTAATATTATGCACTAATGCAGTGTAATCATGTTTTGTTGCTAACATCCACAAAAAGCATGTTTATGTGTGAATGTTAAGGCTCAATTATTGGTATGCTACCATCTCAATAATTTCATGAAGTATTGTGTGTATCTGCTTTTTTTTTTTTCTTTTTTTTTAAAGAGTAAGTGGCTTTGAAATTCTGTTGTTTCGATCACCAGCTGCCTGAAATCCCAGCAGCGGAAAAGCTGCAGCAGGTCTGGTAATTCTACAACAGTCCTTTTCATGTTCCAAGGATTTCATTGCCACTGAGGTGAGAGCCATGGGGCTGTAGTCATTCAGGCACATCACCCATTCTTGCTTAGGGATCGGCTCAAAATGCTAAACACCGAAGCGTGATGGCTGTAATCCAGAGCATGCTGTCAGCTCCTAACTGGCATGGGCATCCTGAGGTGACATTTAGGGGGTTCTTTTGACTTTTTTTTTCCCCATCTAAGTGATCCATAGAATATCACAGTCAAAGTGCTTTAGCAAAAAAAAATCATTCAGTTGACTGAGGATTTGTAGATATTTTAGCTCATTAAACTAGAAGATCAAAAGGCGAATAAAAATCTGTTTAGCTCAGCAGATAGTGTAGATCTTGTGTCTATGTACCTTTCTGAAGTCTTGTAGTGTGTATGGATATTTCTCTGAAACTCACATAAGAGTACTTGAAGGCTTTCTGTAGTTTGTACTCTGACACTTTTTTCAGAAAAATACTGTTTAGCTACACTAGTAGTAAAACCTGAGAAGTAACTCACTGTAACACTAAGTTATAGTGCAGACAGTTATTTCACTACCCTGCACAGTATTTGTGTGCAGTATTGCCAAATGTGTGTCTAGGAGAATCACTCTAAGCCCTGTAAATGGCATGCCAGCAGTGATTCAGGATATTTTGCCCTGCTATTGTGCATTTAATATGTTGAGAATATTTTAGCAGGACTTTATTAAGGTTGTCTGGCTGAAATGTAGCTGAACTGAACTTTTTGTAATTGTAAATTCTCCTGTTTGTTTGATTAATCCCACAGGATAGTACACAGTCTTCGGTATTTCTTAGTTGGTCACACCTTTCACTGATGCATGCATGGTGTCAGGCTGGAGTGTTTGAGTGTGCGGTCTGTAGTCTGGCTCATAGGTAATGAATGCTCTGAAATACTTAAATATAAAAGTTGATACATTTCTGCTCTTGAATCCAAGATCACTGAAAAGTGGAAATTGCAAAACTTTTTTTCCTTTTTTTTGGCCAGAAGTCTTTTAGGGACTCTGCCATTAAAAATGTTCTGGACGATTTGTAAGGATATCTGTAGCGGAGACCAAATAGTCTGTTTTTAAGGCCTTTCCTTATGTAACTAAATTACCCAAACCAGTATCAGCACCATTTGCTTTGTAAGTAATACAAAAACCTTCCACTTCCCACTTGAGAAGGACATCAGAAGAGCTTTAGCCAGCAGGATGTAACTCGTCACTTCTTTGATGCGACAACATTGGCAATAATCTTGTTTAATAGCCTAGACGGTGCATAGATCAGTGTACGCTGGATAGCTGCTGCTTCATTACTTGTCCGCCACCGCTCACTAATGAATCCAAGCACAGGAGAAGCAGTGACCATACTGTTTCGCCATTGGCTGAGGACATTGGGAAATTGGCACTTTGTAGTCTAGCAGCCTCTCTCTCAGCATGTCTGCTTGCTCAAGAAGAGATCTTCCATTAGGACGCCCATTACCAGCCTTTACCACATCGGCGTGAGGCCCTTAGTGCACAGCCCCGGTGCTGTTGGGTTCACCATCCCACATGGTTCCTTCTACTCTGTGAAGCATTAGAGGACTGATGTTTAGACTCTGGGATAGTGTTGGTGATGGTGGTGAGAGGGGCGTGGTCTAGACACGCATTGCACACTGCGTTTTGTAAAATGCATTGTTTATTGAGCACAGTTCACCTAAAAATAGGAAGAATGCTAATGGTGATGATTGCTTTTATTTATCTGCTATATACCTTTAGCTCCATTTCCAGCAGGAGTAAATGTATTTTAATACATTAAGCCTTTTATGTGTTATAAAGGATTAGTCTAAAGGACACATGGCAATAATTAAGCATCTTCATCTGTCATTTTCTTTTGGGTTTTTTTGACTACATAATACGTCCGAGAGCATATGGGCATGTATATTCATTGGAAAAGCATAATCTGCAAGCTCTGAATAGACGCAGTATGCTGAGAGGAAACTCAGAAGAGGGAAAAAAAGGTGTTTTCTGTTTTTAATGCTAGCTGAGGTGTGAGGGAGGTGAAGTAAAAAGATACCAAAAACAGAACTATGCAGAATTGAGAACGAATTTCCATAGCAAATGCTGTTTTTACTTTGTTTAAAGTCTTCTGTATATATAAACACGTACAACATGAATGACCCGAGGTGCTAATGCCTCCTTAGAATACGTATCTGTACAGCCATCGGTGAAAAGTAAATACGTAAACATGTAGAAGAGTTGTCAAAAGGAAGCATGAGTTTATGCCTCTCAGTCTAGCTATTGATTCAAATTATTTTGCTATTAATGATCGTCACGCCATTTAATTATAGACTGTTAGAAGTGTGTCGACTGCCGCCTTGATTGTAGGCAGGGAAGGTCTGTTTTGCATATTCAGTAATCATAGCGCTTCATAACTTAAGCAAAGAGCTGTTCACACCTTTAGCCCTGTTCTTTTAAACATAGTTCAGGGTTATATCCTGACTTCTTTCCTCCCTCAAAGATGTTTACTAGCTACATCTGTGGGGATTACTGTACCTCTTATTCTTACTTATTTATAACTGTTTAATCTGTGGATCTGCCTTTTGGGTAAGCACGTGCCATAGGCAGAGAGTCTGTTGATGTCCAAATACACAATCTCAGCATAAATTGTAAGTAAAGATTAGAGAAAAGTGGCGATTCAGCGCTACGTGATTGGGGTTGACTAACGCATAAACAGACATGGAATAATATCACTGTAATAAAACTTGCTGCAGTAAAATTTTATTTCACATATTTGCCCTGACTTGACAGTGCACATCTTAACCTAATCACAGAAAAGGCCATGAGGACCAATTGTCATTGGCACGTCACAGTATATAATAATGCTTCATAGACTTTAAAGATGGTTTATGTAAAGTATAAAATACACAGTACTCCAGGATAGAACCATAGTAACATGCTGGAGTGTTTGTACGGCATCTCCTCAAGTTAGCCATGTTTCCTAACCTCTAATTAAGCAGTTAAAGAGTGCAAAAGCACACTGCGTATTAGAGTTATATTTTCCTGTGTCACACGCCATTGTTACTCATTCCTGACCGAGGCGTATATTCAAAGGGGATCACTTCCACGACTCAGGTCATTCTTTTTAAGCTGGCAGATACACTATCTACCTTGAGAAGTAAATAGCTTTTTCAATCTCCTACAACTGAGGCCATGCCATGTGTGGTGCTTTGAATAACAGATTATTGAGGCCGGTGCTACAGGCTAGAGATATAGCATTATTATCAACTACAGCAGGGGGCTCTCTCCTCAGGTCTTTACACAAAACAAATCATAAATCAGTCTCCACAAGGCCCCACTGGAAGTTGACTGATAGCCTCACTGAAGAGCTAGTTACCTTGGGATGATGTGAAATCACTCGCTGATATGAGGGTTCTGTCTTCTCTTTTCAAATGAGACGACTTGGGTGCCGTCCAATCCTTAATGATTTGCACTTAGGCTTTCTGCTGTTTAGATTGTGGAGGCTTTTCACACACACACCAAGTGGAAGTCGTTTGCTGCATTTGTCAATTGTTGGCTTTCTAAAGGAAATGGTGCATTAAAGCCAGTGATGTGATAATTTTTCTGTGAAGACTGTGTAGTGGTTGGCCAACTCGTACAGAGCATTGCGAGCTAAAATGTGTTTCATTTAGTGCTGTGATCATTGTAATGAGTTTCATTCGGGTATATAATTTGTGCTGTAGGCAAATTTTATCTAGCAGCTATTATCCAGGGTGATGGATGTCTTAGAGTGTGTTGAATATCATGTGCCTTCTCCAATCGACATTCTGGAAGTGCTCCATCCAAGAAATCCAATGAGGTCAATGACATCCTTGCTCCTATGTCAGTACCCGGCCAGGTTGAAGCCCCGTGTGATTGTTCTCATGACCGGGGGATATTTTTCAGCTTCTCCCTATGTTCTTCGGTCTTTCATCTTGGACTGTTTGATGGCTCATGATGGTTCCCTGTGCTGAGATCCAGTTCCACTCTCAGATCTACAGTCATTCCTGTACTTCCTCTCTCTTCCATTGCAGCAATGTAAATCTCCAAGATGTGGAACTGAATGACAGGAAGTGCTCTGTATGTGTGTGTGTGTGTGTGTGTGTGTGTGTGTGGATTGCATTGATCTTGGTCCTACTTTACCATTAAGGTTAGGGTTCATTAAATTCATATTTCTCCAATATTGAGTATTTGTAATTAAACCTCTTGTTTTCATGGCTTTGTTTGACAGCGGTATATGGCTGGCAACAGAATTTTAAAATGTATCATTTCTTTTGAGAATCTGTAATGAACAGGCAGACAGACATGCTGGCAGATCTCACAAGATTGGAAATGTTTTGAATTATAACACCAGGAATGATGTCATTCTCAAAATGTGCAGTTTTTTTATGCTTTATCATATTCATTTTTGACGAAGGAGAACAGACCTGCTCATTACAGAAATTCTTTTGAATCAGAGTAAGAACTTTGAAGAATAGCCATCATCATTAACTTTTCTTTATTGACCTCGATATATATATATATATATATATATATATATAGTGTATGTAGCTGAAAAATGTCATGTGTATGCGTGTAGGTACGACCAGTAAAGGATGTTTACCTTATGAGACAGATCATGCACCATGACACAGACTCTCCGTTAGGATCAGGAGGTATGAATGCAGTTGCATTTGTGAGAGAAATGCACATTTAATTCTGCCTTGCCAGGAGGTAGTAGTCACCAGTCAAGGATTAAAGCACTAATCTGTACTTGCCTGGCATTGGTTCAGTGTGGAAAGCTTAAACACAGTGTGACCTTTTGTCATATTCAGTGCAATAGGACATTTCCCATGTTGTTACTGAGGGATTCTATAAATGTGTAGTTTTATTTATTTTATGTTTATTTGGTTCTTCCAAATGTATAACTAGCTGTGAAGTATAAATTAAATGACATGACAATACCGTTCAACAAAAAGATATAAGACTGAATCATGGACAGATTCCTGACTACACACCTGCTCAGACTATATCTAATAACACCAAGTTTTTATTTAGAGTGAGTTGGATGACTAATTCTTTGTTGGTACAAAACAATATGAGCTCATGATTATTGGTGGTGATTTGAAAAGGTTCCCCATCCACGGCTCTGTCTTACTAGTTTGAGTATTGACTACTGGACACAGGCCATGGTAGATGACTACCGATCAGTCCAGGTATAACCAGGTGATTCACTCCCAAGTGTAAATAATAAGCTTCCAGTCCCACCATCTTCAGAGCCATCGTTGGAAATTCAAGGACCTGTTGCATGTGCGATACCAGCTGTGTGCCGAAGTGAACATAGAAGTTCCTAGTGCGTACGATCTTGGTTCATGGGCATTTAATTGGATGTGGGACTTGAAAGGGAGTTTGAGTTGAGTTATGGGGATTGGTTCAGTCTGAAGATCTATGGAGCTCTCTTTCATTCAACATTAATGTCAGGCACTGTAAAATTGCAAACTGAGGGTAGAAGCTCACATGCTAGCCTTTATGTTCCGCTGCATCTTCAGATGTATTATATGTACATATAGTAAAGGAAGGAAGCTAAGGTCTGTTTTTTTGTGTGTGTATGATTTTGTTTGTAATTTTTTAAACATATTTTCTGTGACCATTGTCTAATTACTTTGTTCAGGTTTTTTGACACTAGGCCCAATTTCCGCTTGGCCGACTTTGCCGTTCTCCTCTGTTTTGCACTGGGCGAGACAGGCACAGAGCGCCGTCGGTCGCTCCCTCCAGGACGCGCGCGATTGCAGCGTCGGAACAAATCTTGCTCCTGAACATTATCTTCTGTGCTGTCACCCCCTGATGCTCCTCCATTTTGCTGTTTGATGGCTTCCTCTCCACATAATTCCCGAAGACGCCCAGGACACGTGCAGGTACTCGCCTGCTGCTGACTACACCCCGAAGCACTCCGCCAAGCCTGCCACTAATTACAAACAAAATGCGGCTAAGCCATGTTAATTCACAGCCTGTAGCCAAGAACAGTGAGGCGCCAAAATGAAACATTTAAAAAGGAATGGCTTCTGGCTCTTTGGCACGGTTCCCTCGCGGCGGACCCAGAGCTTGGGCAGACACGGAATCGGACGAAACACAAATATATTGATTGCGTGCGAGTTGCAGGCGAGGTTGGTTGTGGGTGGCAAAAGGCTGCTCTTCCCCTGAAACTCCCTGGGTAAAAAAGTGAAAGGAAAAAAAAAAAAACACGCTTAATGTGTTTGGACTGCCTGCCTTGGGGGTGGGGGGATGAGAGGCTGTTTGAATAATGCAAACCTTTCGGCATGAGTCAGGGTGCACCATGAAGCTGCTTCCACAGAGATCTGTGTCTGTTTCTTGGCGTTTCTCTGTCTACCTTCCCTCTCTCTATCTCTCTTTCTCTTTCTCCCCCCTCCTTCCCTATTGCTATCTTTATCGGTGCTCCGGCACAACACACAGTGGCAGCTTTTGAAGCGTTTCCATGGTAATTAAAGTCCTTGGGCATGGAGACATAGGAGAGCTCCCGTCAGCGTTTGGTACTGGGTACCACATATGCGAGCACTTGCTCATGACTGTTGATCAGACTTCCCATCGTGCAGCAGAGGCCATGGTGACGGACTGTCCCCGCCACGCCGACTTCTTAAACCACTTAAATGAAAAGCGCCGCTTCCATATGGAGATGAAGATGCGGCTGTGTGTTCGGATTACGGGTGAGATTACTAGATTACTGGGTAAGCTGTGATTGTGGATGAGTATCTGGAGAGCACTTTTGGACAGGCAGAGCGAGGCTGTCAGCTGCTCCCAGTAATTGCAGGGCATGTCCCATTGAAGCCCTTTTACTGCACTAGAACAGCTCGTGCACAAGCATCTCTTTGTATACCAAGAAATTCATGCTTTTTTTTTTTCAAATTCTGATATATATATATATATATATTGGAACGTTCTACTCTGGGTTATATACTGTACAAGTATAATTACATTTTGTTTAAAATCAGCTATACTGATCCCAAATCCCTCTTCCTGCACTATTAAAAGAGGTCATAAGAAACCCTAGCTTGGAATGCCTGTGCTGGAGGGTCCTGCTTTAGCAGTGTGTCCCTGCTCAAACAGCTCCTCTGCAACAACTCAACAGTTATTTGCTCCGTATGGTGGTATATATGTTACAGCAGAGATACTGTTCAAATTGCAGGACTAGAGCTGGGTAACCCAGTCCTAAAGTATACATTAGGCTTCAGGTAATTTGGAAAAAAGATTATCTGATTATCGAGTATATGAAAAGTAGATGTTCGTTTCTGTTGACAGAAACATCTAAAGGTACATCTGGACTCTGTAACACAGCAGATATATTTCTGTTTTTCTGCTGGTTTTAATCAGCAGCTAAACAGCCTGCAATCGTGCGGTAAGTTTAATAGACTACCCTTGACAATGCCAGTCATTCAAGCCTAAACTACTGATGAAGAGCAGGGTTTTGTGAGATCCCAGTTCATGTGTCATTGAACAGGTGCTTCATTTTTATGTTTTTCACTACTTTTCCATACTAATTGCTTTTTATTTTTCAAGCTCGTATTCTTCGGTGGTGGATTTGATACCTCTGCACTATTTCAGTGCAGTGCAATCTAATACAATGAAAATAAATACTGGGCTGTGAGCTAAGGCAGTGTCTCGTTTGTCTTCTGGTGAAACATGTGGGTGTGTGGAAGTGATTAGAATAAGACTTGTTTATACCAAAAGCTATATTCACAAATATTTGTTCTATTGGCACATGTGCAGCAAAAGTTCAGAGCCGCCCTCAAACATGTGACCTGGCGAACTGTTCCCCGGTGCTTCCGTGTAGTTTTAATTTCCCTTATTAACATGTGCCGGGGGACTTGGGCGGTGTTAACAGGAAACAGCTGTATCTGTGATGTGGAAAGCCGTAGAAATGTACAAAGTGCTGTTTCCTACATGGAGGCTTTTGCGGTGGTCTTGTGGCAACAGCCGTATATTTAGTCAGCGTGGCTCAGAGCTGCGGCGGGTGTAAAGACTAATCTCTCTGCATTTCAACGAGACACACAGCACCATGTTTGCACTCAGGAAAAGCAAATGAGAAGAGCAATGTTTCAGGCCGCAGGAGTGTGGAGTAGGAGTGCGGAGTTGGGCGAGAGATCAAAGTGTGTGGCCTCGTAGGAGAGAGAGACACAAAGAGAGAGATACAGAGAGAGAGAGAGGGAGGGAGAGGGAGACATAGAGAGAGATTGAGAGAAAGGAAAAGAAAGAGAAAAGAACCTCAAATGAAAAGAACATGCTAAGGAAAAGGGACTCCTGCATTAGCCAGGCCTCCGTTCCACAACGTCAAGCCCCACAGCTGAGAAAAAGATTGGCCCAATCCCTTTGGCCGGAAGCTTCTGGAATCCAAGAATGGGATAAGTGCAATTAGTTTGGCATTATGGTCCACCCCTGTAACCTTTCCACATTCTGCATACCCTAGACACATTATAGAGAACGCCCCATTGGGCCAATATTTTAAGAGTTACGGTTCTGATCCAAGATCATTTTCAGACTTTTAGGTCTTAGTATTAGCAGATATATGGACCAGAGTGAATGATGTTGAGTCAGTTTTAGACTTTTACATACTAATAAATGTGGTTAAATGGACTGCTAAGTGCAGGAGGGAAGTTGTTGTTTCTCTAACCCTTGATGAATGTATAGAGGTCCTGAGCATTATTACAAACATGAGTTAACTATCATAATGGGGAGGGTGAGGGAGTTCTCTAAACCTAGTTGTGGTATCTAAGCTCACAGACTATTGAAGCTACTCTATAGAACTAAATGGTTTTCACTTAATTCATGGTGTTGGCATATAGTTTCGCATACACACATCTAAAAGATTTTTATACATTATACAAGATTATGAAGCTTGGCAATGGCCTGGGGTCTGTTATCACTGTTATCATTTCTTAGCAGAGAGAATTTGAGGAAGCAGCAAAATGCTTTTAGCCCACTGGAAACTAGACAGGAGACTTCACAGGAGACTAACTCTTATGTTACAGTGCCCTCTAAAAGTATTGGCACTTTTGGTAAAGCTAAGAAAAAAATCAAACTGACAACAAATATACCTTTTAGCATACCATTTTGGCTGGTTTTTACAGAGTACCCGTAACTGCAAAGTACTACAGTGATTCTAAATTTGAACTTGCTCATTTAAGCTTTATTTCCACAGCATTTCCCAGAATATAATTTTTTATTCTAACAAAAAAACACAAGCAGAGATTGCGGCCCGAAACCAACCGTCCCCCAGGTAGCACTGTGTAGTCATGCCACCGGCAAAGACATGGATCACATTTACATAAGATAGTGTAAGAAAGTACATTCATGTACTGCAGAGGAAAACTCGAAGGTGTCAGAATGCTCACCTTCAGTCACTTCTCACTCATTGCTGTTTTGTGCTTCTGGTCACTCTTTTATTGGACTTTTCTTCATCATTAGAAGCTCTGACATTTTCAACAGGTGTCCCAATAATGGTCTACAGATAAGTCCACGGTTCCTTCGGTGGTTCATTAGTGGGGGTGACTCATTTCCTTGGTGTGTCTGTGTGCATGAGGCAGTGTGAGTTCAAGCTCGTTCAGTAGAGTGGCAGGGTTTAGTATTCCACTGGGGGAATTGAGAACTTGCAGAGATGGAGCTGGAAACTGGATCTTTTTAAGACGCACAAACAATAGAGAATTAAAACATGCAGTGAAATCCTCTGTTAACACATCAACGGGAAGCTTTAGTGCAATGAAAGGACTATGATGGACATTTTCGTGTGAAGCGGTGACGTGGTGTGCGGATTCTGTACACTCCCTGGGTGGTTGGAGCGCATGAGGAACGAGGAGAAGTATTCATATTAGGAGGGGAGAATGAAGAGAGGAAGAATGAGAATGGGGAGGTGTTGTTTGTCACAAACAGTGGGGGGGGCCCTTGTCCTCACAGGAGGGTGTCGTGCAGCCACACACACACACACACCCACACACCAAGTACGTGAGAGAGAGAGAAAATTCATTTTTATTAAAGAAATGTAATAAATTTGAATGCCATGAGGCAATTTGGATATTGAAAAGGGAATCTTACTTATTATCCAAGTAGACAAATCGGCAAATGACAATGAGGTTTCAGTTCACGTTTTGGCAACGTCTCACGTCCCTCACTCAGTGACCTCTGACCCGTGAAAGCACCTCTCGCCTCTTCTGTGTCCAGTGGACCTCCAGAGTTCAGAACCAGAGAGGTGAGCAAGGACAAGCAGGTGGTGCAGACAGGACAAGATGTGAATCACATTCTACACCTGAGCAGACACGACCTCTTTTCAACACTGACATTACAGAAGCGGCTACAAGGTCCCCCGTGTGATTAAAAATAAATAAATACCGTATTTGGACTGGTATTGCATATCTCCGAATGCACATGCCCCTCTGCTCTTGTCCATTTCATCTGAGAATTTTTTTTTCTGCAATTTGGCCAGTCTCCGACCACTTTGGTCCACTTACCATTTGGAATGAAGGAGATGTCTGCTCATATCAAAATCACGCGTCCCATCCTCAGCCCAGACTCTCCGGTTACGGATCACACCGAGAGACCATCACCGCCAGCCCGCACAGCCGTCTGATGGGAGAGCGCCAGGGTCCCGAACCGTTTCATCTCCGCGTGTGCGGGAGGCTCAATTAACAAGGTTAAGTGGGACTGCCGGAATGGGCATTATGAGCCCGTCCACTCAGGGCTAATGACAGCAGATGAAGTCCTGATTAATCATTGATCTCCATAGCACTAACCCGCTCTCCTTCAACGCCGACGTCCCCTTGGGCCGTGCTCATTACCGCACGCTTTCAGGAGCGCGCGCTTGCCTCGTGGTATAAACTTCACTGAGCGCAACCTTCCCCTTCCTGCTGTCACTCAAGTCCATAATGAGCTTAAATAGCATTTACAGCAGGGCTCTATGTGGAAAGCAGCGGCTCTAACTGCTGATGATTCATGCAGGCTAAACCGTGTCCATTTGCATGCTCATCTAGCCAAAATATACATTCACCAGACGTTTGATTAAAAGCACCTGCCTTGTCCTTGTACTCCCTGGACCCTTATACACTCTAAGGCAGTCTTATAGGTGCCTGGTATAAGCGTGTAATGACAGCCTGGGGAACAACTGCTGTCACCCTCTGCCCCATTCTTCACTGGTAAAGTTCTGGATTGTTTAGATAGGAGACAGTTCTCAGCTCAGAAGTAGCACTGACATGGTACTGGAATGGTGGTGGGAACATAACTGGGACATGTTCATCAAGAACAGTATTGTTGCTGGAGTTTTTACCTGTGTCACTGCTAGGATGAGAGTGGTACAGAAAATATCCCATTAATTACAGCCCTGTGGTCCAAATGGTATTACTTTTGAAAGGCCAGATGATGGCTAACACAAGCTATGCGACACATATAGATTATAACTGCACACCTATAATGCGTTTCTAATAAAGCAGTGTTTCTAACAGTGGCTGCTTAGAGCATTTTGTAAGCGTGCAGAGATTTTATGAAGAGACTTTAAATATCTAGAGAGGTTTGAGCTCTGTTGGGCTAAAGAATAGCAGTTAGTTTGGATGTATATTTACCAGAAACATGAACAGAGAAATGTGATTTACATTATTTATTATGTTGCACTATTAAAAGTTAGGGATACTTGGCTTTCAGGTGAAATTTATGGAAAATATTAAAATGTTCACACTGCAGTGAAATTATATCATGTCAGTGTCTCAATAACTTGTCATGTGTCCTTGAGCATCAATTACAGCTTGACACTGACGTCTCATGCTGTTCTCAAGTTGCCTTATTGTCTGCTGAGTCATCACATCCCACTGTTCTTGAAGGGCCCTCAGGTCATTGAGGTTCTGGGGTACAGAGTTATGAGCCTCTACACGGCGACTCAGCTGATCCCATTGGTTTTCCATGGGATTCAGGTCTGGAGAAAGTGCAGGCCACTCCGTTTGAGGTGCCCCAGTCTCCAGCAGCCATTCCATAATGATGCGACCTCAATGAGCTGAAGCATTGTTGTCTATGAAGATGAAATTAGACCTGTGTTGTTCATGCAGAGGTACAATGACTGGATTAATGATGTTATTCAAATAGTATGGGCTTGTCACAAAGTTCTGTATTGTCTAGACACACTGTAACACCACCACCACTAAAGGCTCATCTGGTGACAACAGTACTGCACTGAGGCCCACTGGCCCCTCCTCCCATTGGTCTCATGATGTCCGATGCTGTTCACATTTCTAATTGAATCAGGAAATGTATTGGTTGATCCATGGATCAAACAGCTGTTGTGAATTTTGCCATTAAGCTTGTTGGAGAAGAGCACGTTGTGCAAAAAGAACTGAACCATTGAACAGTTGGACATGTGCATTTAAAAGTTTAGAGGAGGTCACATTCATTTCATCTGTAGAGGTTACAGTGCATTTTAGGTTCATCCTGAAATTTCACCCGAAAGCCAAATATCCCTAACTTTTTGTGAGTAGTATGTGTGTGTGTGTGTGTGTGTGTGTGTGTGTGTATATATATATATATATATATATATATATATATACACTGTATGTGTGTGTATGTATGTATGTATTTTGTGATGTACACTGGAAATGGAAAATATCTTATAGAACTCTTTTAACCAAACCTATGAATTTGAGCCAGATTTCATTTCCCCTTTAGCCAAGTTCCAGTGTTTCTGTGTGTCTTAAATCTAGACTTTAAAGAGGAAGACAGTTGATAGGACCATCGGTTGAATTATTTCATGAGCAGCATTTGATCCAGGTCTGATAACGTCTGATTGACACATGCCCTTGAATTTGGATGCCAACAAATTCATGTCTTGAATGCATGTTACAAATTGGAGTTCCTGGTGCCAATTAGAACAACATTCAGTTGTCAAAATCAGTTTGTTAGGAAATCATCTTGACTGACAGCTATATTCATTAATGTCTTTGCGTAACAGTCCTTCTAACCAATTATTAGTTTTCTTTCTATGCACAAATTGAGCCATCAAACTTTTCTTAATGCAAATTTAACATGACAGTCTAAGTTAGATCCATCAAAGCAGAGCAGTACAAATGGTGCACAAATTCATCAATATCAGACCAGTGTCATATAAAGGCCTTTCCTTTAGTGACACGTCAAGATATCTCCTTACTTCCTGCACATTAATGAAGAGGACAGGTGTGAATAGTGGCATTGTCCCACTTTAACCATTCTACTTGTGCCGATAGGTCTGTAAATCCCGTGGTTGGCCTACATGGCAGGAAGGGAGGGCAGGCAGCTACGAACTCGGCCTGTCACGAGGAGACGTCGGACGCTGCGCAGGAGACCCCGGTGCCGCTGGGTGGGAATAGAAGCTTTTCCAGCTCTTTTTATCTGGCCGTGCCACCTGTTCGGTGACGGCAGCAGCTCCAGTGAGTGGGGGGTGTGACCCTGTGCTCCTGGTGCCGTGGTTGTTGTTGGTGGGGGGAGGGGGTGTCTGAGGGATGGGTTCTCGGTAACGTGAGCCGGATGGTGCCGTGACCCTGTGAGAGCCGTGCTGTAGATCAGTGGTCAGATAGAGGGAAGGGTAAGGAGGAGAGAAGAGGAGTGGGGAGTGGGTTATAGGAGAGAATGAAAGATGAGGGGATTTTGCACATTTTTTTGTATGTGTTTACCTCATGGAAGGGCAACTGTTGAGGAGGAGTGAAGGCGCTGTAGGGAAAAGTGCATGCATATATGTTTGTAAGAGCGAAAGAGAGATAGCAGAAGGTTATGCTTTAAGTAGAATTCCTGATGAGCCATTGATCTTGTAGATGTGGAAAGGTACCGAGGAGAGAAATCTCTCAGCAGGAAGTCTTTGAAAAAGAGACTTAAAAATATGAACCTGTAAACCTAAGTGTTGGAATGCGGAGTGGAGAATATACAACTATAAACTGACAACAGTAGAATGAAGCAGACAGAGGTGTGTAGCGGATGGAAAGAAATCAGAACCCTGAGTTACACTTAACTCTCAGTTACTCTTAACACACCGTATTATCATGCCTGAGGAGCAAAGTAAGGTTATAATAGTTGGGAACAAATAAGAGAGAGAGAGAGAGAGAGAGAGAGAGAGAGAAGAGAAAGAGAGAGAAAAAAATAGAGAGAAAGAAAGAGAAAAAGAGATGGAAAGAGGCAGAGAAGGGGAAGAGGATGCACACAGTTGCTGAGTGGTGTCAGGGGGCTGTTAGTGAGACACAGAGTTAATGGGATGATGATGGTGTGTGTGTGTGCATGCGTGTGTGCACATGCTATTTTGCTGTGACTGTGTGAGCGAGTGTATCAGAGTGATATTGTGGTAGGGTAAATAGGTCCACAGAGGGATTGAGGGAGACTGGAAACACACGGACAGACTGAAGAATGGTTTGGCTAATGAAGAGGGGAGGACAGCATGGCTTAGTGCTGCCAGTAGGGTGTTGTCTCACGCTCTACAGCAACTGGGAGATGCTAATGGGAGTGTATAATAATGGGCCCCAATTCTTTTTTTTTTTTTTTTTCGGCACAAAAAATCTGTTTCCTATAAGTCCAAAAATAATGCTGAATCCCATCTTTCCATTATTTTTACCGGGCTGACACTTGGCCTCTCTTTTCCTCCATTCTGTTGGCAGACCTTCTTCATTCTCACCTGCGTGCAAACATCCACAAAAAGTCTTGGTCACTGGCCTTAATATCCTGATTACAGCTGTCGAGTGATCCACTTTTCCAAACTGCCCCTTCATTTCAGTTATTTATTTTTGCTTTCAGAATTGCGTCTGCCCAACCCTCCAGGCTGACACGGTGAGTCAGTAAGAGCGCCCTCTAACCCCAGACTCTACCTCCTTCCCCCCATGGTCAGCTAACCGCCCTAATGAACAGAAAAGCATCACAGCGTGGTCGGCTCACCCCTCATACAAGTGTTCTGGAGCAGATTCTTAAGTAGCAGGCAGAATGGGTGGTTTTAGTGACGGCAGAGCACAGTCACACAAGGCTGTTGTCTGATGAGCATGACTGCACGCGGCTGAAGTCCTGATTATAAGACAGACCGGTTCCAGTCCCTGTCCCAGTCCCTGTCCCAGTCCCAGTCCCAGTCCCAGTACAGTGGAAGGGACTGAGAGAAAGTAAGAGAGCATCCCGTGAGCCATTAGTAACGTGATACACAGACCACAGGTTTATGAAGAGTTGTCTCTGTCTTTGTGGCACAGTCTCAGTATGTTTCATAGTAGAAAGACAAATCGTCTCAAAAACAAACAAAAAATGGCCACCCGAAAGTGCAGTGACATGGAGATTATTAAGTGCCAAACTCATAATGCATGGATCTTCAGTGATCAGAATATGAATGTAGACACACACGCACACACACCCTCAACTAGAAAGAAAGATACTCATCATTCCAGTCAGATAATTAGATAAACTTGCCAAACAGCTCTGTTTAATGAATGGTAGCATCATCATTTAGATAACGTATTTTTCTTCATTATATTCAATTATAATAAACAAATTTCTTAATGAGTTTCGAAGGAAGTGTTTAAAAACCCTTGCATCTGAGCCCTTTCCTCTCGTTACTCTAGATCCGGAATTGATATTCCCATCTAGATTCTGGAGTTGGAAGGAGGTTGCCCACTGCATCAATTACGTTGCAGATACTGATCAGGTTGAAAGTAACTCAAATACATGGTGTGCCGTCCTGTGGCCTCTGTGTCTCAATTAAACTGTAATTGGCATATACATTACATTCGATGTCACAAATAGTTACATCTGCAGTGTTTGATGTAATAAATGCAAAATGCCTTTATAGTGCTTCTTGGATCCAACTTCATTATCAGTTTCTAGTTATCATCTCTCATGGACCACCAACTGGTAACTTTTCTCCTAGCTGATGGAAGATTTTGCCCTCAAACGTCCTGGGAGATTTGAAACTTGCACTGGGTTCCTCAGATTTAAATTACACCTCAGATCTCCAGACTTCTTCTGGTCGCACTGTGAGAGGGAGGGGAGAGCTGTGGTCAGGGGTCACTGGCTGTGTGAGACCTGAGGTCAGAATGTAGGAGGGAATGTCCATCACTTCCTCACTGTCTCCATTTACACTGGGTGCACGCACTAATACTAGCCTTCTGAGCAAATCAGCATATTCATTGGTTATAAATAAACAAGCAGGTATAGGCATTCTTCCATGAACTCATTTGTTTGTGTTGGACATATTTTGCCCTTTCAGACTTCCAACATACACAGCATAAGAATCTGAAGTGTCGTATCTGTTCTTTCCAAACAAGATGCGCTTTCTGTCGCTTCTCAAATGTCATTTGTGTAGGACTGTCTGCAATCCCTTTAGTTAATTAACTGTGAAATGCAGCACAATCTGTAAATTAATACCATGCTATATGCTTATCTAGCTGAAATGCCCCTAGACTGAGATGTCCATGAAGTAGTTTGTCAAGGACTCATATAGCAACAAAGATTCACAGTTCTTTAATATAAATACTCTTAATGCCACTTAGTACAGTAATTGAGTTAAAGACCATTCAGAGGTGTCTCTGTTAAAATCAGGCTTTAAGGCATTTAAATGAAACACTGCTCAATGAAAAACACCAACGCTCCTTTAAACTGCATAAAATCAGTCAATATTTACACACACCTCAGAGGCATTTGTCCATGACATGAAAGGAGAAATTACAGCTAGTCTCATGCCTTAAAAATCAATGTTAGAAGAATATAGTAAAATGGCTTATTAAATTTAATAGCAGTATGTTGAAATTATGACCGTATATTGTATTGCATGAATCAAAATAGACAATGTAAATGAAAGTGATTTCTTGCTATTCAAAGCTTTACAGATACTGTGATATCTGCAGATGCTATTCCGCAGGCTAAATCTGCATCAGTGAAGCACAGAGTCAAGTTCTTGTATGCTGACCAAGTGCTCCATCACTGCGAGAAAGGGTGCTGTTCTTGCCGCCGTGCTGCAGTGAGTCAATGCACTTACTGTACATATTGCTTTTCTAGACACACAAATCATCGCCACTTGCAAGCTTTTGCTTTTCTCACTCGGCCCACTGGGTTACGATGTGGCTGAATTAAACAGCTAAGGAATGTGCTGCTGCACAGATCCGTTTGGCCGTGGACGTGTCGGACGTGTCTGAGCGTAAGTGAAGGCATCAGGGACTGCGCAGTCACCGTTCAGCACACTGAGATGGGGTGGGGGGTGTTTAAAACTGTTATTATGTCATTTGTGTTTAGTTTATTTTGTATGTGCTGAAAGTCTCTTGGATCAGGTTAAAAAAAAATGGATGAATGGAAGAACAGTCGATGCTATTTACTGCAGACAAAAGAAAAATGCCTGGGGTCCATTTAAAGTCAGCTCCGTCACATGCGCTTTTAGGATATAACCTAATCAATGCCCTTGGTGTGGTGAGAGCAACGTATACTGCATCTAAGTCATGACATCTGCCCCTCAACCTACAAATGTGGCGTGTAGCAGTGTAAAGACAGGCTGTTTGTGTGGATGCTGCTTGTGCATCAGCTCTGAGGACCAGATGCTGCCAGCACTACGGCCCCAGGGGGACAGAAGTACAAGCGTGTACGTCAGGGTGGAAAACCCTTCATAACAAATCAGCAGTGGTTTTTACAGACCGCTGTTTTGCAGAGATTTACTGTACAGACTACAGAGTCATTGAGCTTACATCTCCGAGAAAGATAAAGAGCATGCCATTTCTGAAGACAACGACAACAAAAAATAATAATAATCCCTCAGATTAAGTTGAGAGGTAAACACTGGAAACAGATTTGAGAGAGTAAAATTATATTTTACAGTCCCATGTTCAAGGAGATGCTTGATGTGAACTAATACAATTGTGGGGGGAACATTGACTGTATACTGTATATACACCCGTGTCCCTGATTTATCTGTATGATTTCTAATAGAACATATCATGCACTAAAGGAGGAGTATAATTTTTATTTAACATTGTGAGTGCTACATTTGGAACAGAATGATTTTGAAAGATGATTTCCCTTCATAGTTTGGGGCATCTGTTCTTGGGTGCACTGCAAACTGTCCACTGTGCTCATTCGTCGTGGCCAACATTACATCTCCGGTTTGAATAGGATGTTTGTCAGCACGCACAGCTGCGTCATGTGCTGTGGTCTGTGTTCTTTAGCCTCTCCCCTCAGTCATGTATGCATGTTGCATGACCGAGTGACCTAATGGCCAATAGGGGACGGGATTGCTCACACCAAATTTTTTTTTTGCTGCAAACTTCTTGTATGATGATGGTCCACCTGTCTGTTTTGTGTTTCCATGGTGATTCAACTTCAGTTTTGATGTTTGGGGGTGCTTTGCATATGGCCATGACTTCGGCACATGGACATCCATTGTCAAAGGAAAAAATGGTGTGATGCTGAGATACCTATTTGTAATACCGAATAGGTCGTGAGAGAAGCAATTACTCAAACAGCCCTGAACAAGATAATGGGCTTTGTGCAAGAAGGAATGTTCAAATTGAATTCCCATAAAGCAGTATTTGGATAAATGCCTGCAGTAACAGAGTGGAAAATATCTTGTTTCTAGTCTGTGTGTGTGTGTGTCTGTGTGTGTGAGTGCATCAATTGCTTTAGAGCAGAGAACATAAATGAGGCCGCGTGTGCAGTCGAGTCAGTGGCTCAGGAATTCTTTTATTTCACCATAGAAACATTAATGTTCTGCTTTGTTCTGCTACATCAGGATGGTGATTAAATCACATTGTTCAGAGCAAAGTAAAAGTGGTTGGGGAGGGGGGGGGGTGGGAGTGGAAGAGAGAAAGAAGGGAAAACATTTTGAAATCTGAAAAGTTTTAAAAGAATTTGATAGAATATGACAGAGACTCTTTGGCTAATGTCTGCTAGGTGATTGTTTTGGCTAATGTCTGTGAGGTGCTTGTGTCTGACCGATATCACTGGTGATTTAGAGGGGTTTGTTGTCCGCTGGCTGGATTAGTTCACCACCGTGGTGCAAACGGACCTTGTTGCTGAGGAACAGCGGGCCTGATGGACAGAGGGCACAGCGCCATTCTGTTCAAGGTTCACTCCGTCCTTTGTCTGGGCTTCTAGGCATTTCAGAGTTGATTTACCCAAAGTTTTAAACTCAGACGCTTGCGTCAGAGCTGCCTGTGTCTTTGCATACAGGAGCGTGTTTCATAAGCCCTGTAAATGAATTTTTTTCATCAAAAAAAATAAAAATGAAAGAAGATTTAGAAGATTATTCTAGTCATAATGCCCAGTGAGTCTGGACAAAGCAAGATGTTTGGGGCGAATGAGGATGGGTGGAATGAAGATACAAATGAAATTGTGTGTGTATGTGCATGTTTGGGGTGCATTCCTGCCCTCCCCAGGGAAGTCAAAAGTTAAGACTGATGGATTATGGTGGACAGAGGAAGAATGAGAGGTCAACAGACACTCAGAGATTGTCACTTTAGGCTCTGTGTGTATGTGTAACAGAGAGGTACAGGCATTTGTGTGTATGTGTAACAGAGACGTACAGGCATATGTGTGTATGTGTAACAGAGACGTACAGGCATATGTGTGTATGTGTAACAGAGAGGTACAGGCATATGTGTGTATGTGTAACAGAGAGGTACAGTCATATGTGTGTATGTGTAACAGAGAGGTACAGTCATATGTGTGCATGTGTAACACAGAGGTACAGTCATATGTGTGTGTATGTGTAACAGAGAGGTACAGGCATATGTGTGTATGTGTAACAGAGAGGTACAGTCATATGTGTGTATGTGTAACAGAGAGGTACAGTCATATGTGTGTATGTGTAACAGAGAGGTACAGGCATTTGTGTGTGTATGTGTAACAGAGAGGTACAGGCATACGTCGGTTAATGATGGGTTACACTGTGATCGGTTATCTAGGATGCCAGACAGGTATGCTAACACATCATGAGTGTCATCCAGCACTGAAAACAACAGGCTCACAGCTGTAACCTTCAGTCTGACCTCAGCATAAAGCCTGCTCCTGGGGGGACAGAGTCCGTACCTACCAAACCTGGCAATTGATCGATGAGTTAAATCAGGTGCGTTTAAGCAGATCAATCAGCACTGTTGGACCAGGGTTTGACACCACAGTGCTACATTAAATAATAATTAAACACACCTGACTACACTCATCAATATGTTGCCAGGCTTAATACGTTGCAAGATTTAGTAGGTGTTTCTGAGGACATTTTGTAAAATGCAGTAAAATCAAGAATCTCTGACTTGTTAATTCTCTTGAACTTTTATTTAACTCACAAAAATACAAACAAATGACTTTTAATGTTTTGGCTGTCCGACTTATATTTACAAAATACAATTAAGTAAATTTATTTATATCATGCAAAGACAAAAGAAATTGGAACAGGGGATGAGAATAAAAGGTTTCAGTGTAGACCCTTTAGAGACATTCCACAATAAGCAGGTGATTCGCTAACAGGTGATTGTAACAGGTGAATTGGTAACAGGTGAGTGTAACAGGTGAATTGGTAACAGATGCGGGTAACAGGTGAGTGCAACAGGTGAATTGGTAACAGGTGCGGGTAACAGGTGAGTAACAGGTGAATTGGTAACAGGTGCGGGTAACAGGTGAGTAACAGGTGAATTGGTAACAGGTGCGGGTAATAGGTGTGGGAGTCATGAAAGCAGTGGTGGGTCATGGCTCACTACATTGTGAGAGAACTGTCAAACAGTCCAAAAGGAACATTTGCCAGTGAAAGACTGCAATTAATTTTAGTTTTTCACCATCTACTCTACATAGTCCTTTTAAAGATTCAGAGTATCCAGAGAAAGGGCAAGGCCAGAATCCAATATTGAATATGTGTGACCTTAAAGGTCTCAGGTGGCACTGCATGAGAAACCATCATAGTACTGTGATAGATACAGGAACACAGGCTTGGTAGTGCATGGGAAAGCCACTGTCACTCCACACAGTCCACTAATGCATCAAGAAATTCAAACACTTTAGTACACTTTATTACGCAAGGATAAAACCATACATCAACTCCACCCAGAGGTGTTTAATTCTCGGGGCCCAAATTCACCTCAAACAGTCTGAAACACAGTGGGAAACGTGTGTTGTGGTCAGATGAGTTCATGTTTCAGCTCATTGTCAGGAAAAAAACAAGACATTGAGTTCTCTATGATAAAGACAAAAGGGACCATTCAGGCTGTTATCAGTGAAAGGTACAAAGGCCAACATCTGTCATGGTGTGGGGGTCCAGGGCGCACCGCAGGGGTGACTAGCATATGTGTGGAGGTACCATTTACACAGAGGTCGTATACTGGGATTTTGGAGACATATGCTACCATCAAGGCAATGTCTTTTCCCAGGGGTTCCATGGATATTTCAGCAAGACAATAGCAAGCATTGTTCTACATGTGCTACAGCAGTGTGGCTACACAGAGTGCAAGGGCTTGGCCTGTCTACATGGTCCAGCTCTGTCTCCCACTGACAATGTGTGATGCATCATAAAGACAAGAAGCAGGCAATGGTGATTATGGACTGTTGGACAGCAAGAATGGGCAAAAATTCCACTTGCAAAACTGCAGCCATTAGCATCCTCAGTTGCCAAGTGGTTAAAAAGTATAAGTAAAAGGAAAGGTGATGTAACGCAGTGGTAAACATGCCTCTGTCCCAGCTTCATCAGAGTGTGTTGCATGCAGCATATTCTACATTTGTTTATATTTACAAAACTAGTGAAATCATTGGAAATGTTTTTTTGTGCTTTTTAAGTTCAATAAATCTATCTATCTATCTATCTATCTATCTATCTATCTATCTATCTATCTATCTATCTGCACTTCAGATGTAGGGAAAGTGAGATGTGTATCGTAAAATAAAGGCGTTGTCATTTCCGCCTGTCACAGTGCATATCTGGGGATTTCATCGTTTAGAGTGTGGCTGTGAAGCCCTGCCGCTAGAGAGACGCAGGTTTTAGCATCTCCCTTCATTTAATACACATGACTCGCCTCTCTGCCTGATCAGCATGCATTTTGGTGCTGCTCCAGGAGTATTAGTGCAGTGTTAAAATGCTAGATTTTCATGCTGTGGCCCTTCATGACCAGAGTTTCACGTTACTGCTCTAACACTATTCATTATCCGGGTGTGGTACACGAATTTCTGCACCAGCAAAACATTTGGAGCATTTTCTAGAAAAATGTACTTCAAAACACACATGTACCTGCTTCTTCATTCTGTTTATAGCACCGTTTGAGACTGTCAGCTTTCGTTTTCTGTGGCCTTTACTGTGAGTATGCATTTCACATAGCACTCTTCCAAGCCATTTCTTATTTTTAACCGATTTGGGTTTTTTTTTGTATTGAAAGTTAAGCTGCGTGGCAATACAGAGTTACAGTGTGTGTTTATGTGCTCTGTGTGCAGTTCTGCAGAGTTTGCATTGTGATGTTTTCAGTGCTTCACCATGAAAGCACCGTGGGGAAGCGTGAGAGGTGGGAAGCACATATGAAGGCGTGGAGGTGAGCGCGTGTGTGTTCCAACCGCCCATTCTGAGGGATTTAGAGAAGAGAGCAAGAGGATTAACATAACATTCTATGAGACCAGTCATAAATCCTTTAAAGGTGGGAGATATCTCCCAGCCAAAGAACTAAGTCTCACTCTGACTGATCCTCCACCATTGACCATGAACCCTTAAGCCTGGCTGTTTTCTCTCAGACCAAAGAGACTCTGATCATCGCCAGTTCCATAAGCAGCTCCTGGAGCCTAACCTCTAGATGGCCCCTGTTCCATTTCAGTGACTGTAGAAGAAAAAAAAGATCTACACACTTCATGGTATGAGGAATATGAGAAAGAGAGAGAGAGAGAGAGAGAGAGAGAGAGAGAGAGAGAGAGATGGAGCAAGTGACTACACTGTGTTCCTCAGGCAACAAAAGAAACCTCCATAGCAGGCACTCTCTCCCACAAAGGAAAGTAGTGGCAGTTGTACCGTTTTCTCAGTCACTTTGGTACATTTCTCAGATCAGAATTGAAATTCTCAAACCTACTTGATCAGCCCCCACATCGTCTAGCCTAGACTTGTGCACGTCAGAAAAGCAACTTCTCTCTTTTTTTAACAAATAGCAGAAGCTTTTGCACATTCATGCAAATGATGTACAGTTGTCTGCTATTTCTTACATTAACTGTTGGTTATGTCATGCAGATCAAAATATATTATACTTGTTCTCTATTGAATAGTATTACCCACAAAACATAGGCATTAGTTCATTGCATAATTCATCACACTCAAAAGTGCTGAACCACACGAACCAATCTGTTTATATATTATAATTTTTTTAATTTTTTACATTTCTATTGGACTTTTTTGGTACATGTCTACCAATGAGTTGCTCTGAGATGAATCTTGACTTTCACTTATGTCAGCTACACATCCATGATGAGAATCTCCTGTTTCACTCAAAGTGTGACAAGCAAACACACCATTACCACAGCACCAGCCTCAACCGCTGATACAAGGCAGGATGCAGCCTTGTTATCATGTTGTGTACAGCAAATTTTGACCCTACCGTGTGAATGATTGAGTTCATCAGACCAGGCAATGCTTTGCACATCTCCTGTTGCCCAATTTTGGTGAGTCTGTTCAAATTTTAGCCTCATTTGCCTGTTCTTAGCTGACATCAGTGGTACCTGATGTGGTTTTTGCTGCTGCTTCAAGGTTCAACATGTTGTGCACTCAGAGATGCTCTTCTGCATAACTCAGTTGCAACAAGTGGTTATTTGAGTTACTATCAGCTCAAACCACTCCAGCCATTCTCGTTTGACCTCTGGCCTCAACAAGCCATTTTCTCCCAGAGAACTGCCACTCATTGAATTTCTCATTTTGGACCATTCTCTGTAAACCATAGACATGGTTGTGCATGAAAGTCCCAGTAGAGTTTTGAAATACTCAAACCAGCTTGTCTAGCACCAAGATCCATGCCATGTTTAAAGTCACTTAAATCATCTTTCTTACTCATTTTGATGCTCTAACTTCAACGCTTTATCTTGACATGTATTAAGTTGCTACCATTTGAGGGATATTTTCTTTAACAAGCAGTTGAACTAGTGTACCTAATAAAGTTGCCAGTGAGTGTATACATTTGTGTTATGGATGAAAATCCTCCACTTAAACCTAAAACTATTTCAGTTAAACAGAGAGCACCATGTAGAAATGCTCCTGTGTCATACCTGGCCACGCCCCCACACGTCAATATCGTTTCATTTATCGGTTGCCCTGCCTCTGTGTTTGTTCAGTCTCTCTTTTGGTTTCTCCCTTGTTAATCTAGCCACGCCACTGTTATTCACAGCTGTTCCATGTTAGATGCATTATGTTTCGTATTTAGTTTCCGTGTTGTTGGTTTTCTGGCGCGGGTCAATGTTTGTTTGAGTCTTTGTGGTATGTTATAGAAAGGTGTTTGAGCGTATGATTCTTGGTTCGATGGGTTCTCGCGTGTCATATTTTCTGGTAATACGTTATGGTTACATTCTAGTGTTTGAAGTTTGCTTTGCTGTGATGACTGTCTTGAAGTGTAGTGAGATTGTTCCTTCGGTTACATCGTGTATGTGTGTTTTGGTTGATAATATAGTCGGTACGCGTTATGATCTGTCTACGGTTAGTCTGGTCTGAACTGTACACCCAGTTCATGTAATGAGTCATTTTTTTGTTGCTGTGTTTCTCGTTAATACATGGTTGACGTTTAAAACCTGTGTTGCGTCCCTACGTCCACTATGTCACGTAAAGCACGCACTATTCGAGTCAGAAACACTACCCTTCAGAAACCGATAAATAATGACAACTCTCTATCGCATGTGTCCATCTCCGCCTAATGAAACGTCACATCCTGCAGTTCAAACTCAAAAGAGAATGCAGTAAAACGGCGTAAAACTACATTTCAGATTCACAAAGAAATCTACAAAGATATGCTGCATGTTTACAATATAATATGTAATGCAAGACAAACATTTTTCTCCAACATTATCAACAGTAACATTAACCAGAGCAAATTACTCTTCTCAATGGTTGACAAATTTGCTCACACAAATAGCCCCTGAATTAATATCGACTGAACAATGTAATGAGTTTGCATATTTTTTTAATAACAAAATTCTTAATATCAGACAAGCTTTTAGTCTGTCTCTGCCCTTAAATCTACCTTCTTAAAGAATGTGTTTCACTCAATAGCAGATGACATACTTCAGATACTAAACACTTCACTCTCAGGTGTTTTGCCTAATGCACTATAAACTGCAGTGGTGAAGCCTCTGTTAAAGAAGAAAAAATTAGAAGCAACTGTGCAAAGTAATTACAGACCTATCTCAAATCTAACGCTTATTAGCAAAATAATAGAGATAATCTTTCCTATTTGCAAGTGGCTGTCTAGATAAATTTCAGTCAGGATTTTGACCTACTCGTAGTACTGAAACTGTGCTAATTCTACTTTGCTTAGATCTACTTGGCTCTTTCACCAGACAACTATGGTCTTCAAGTGCCTTGAGCGCATCCCTAACTGGATGGGTCAAAACTTTCTGCAGTTGAATAAAGATAAAACAGAGTTTATTATATTGGGTCATAGAAATGAAAGCTACAGACTTGCTGCCTACTTATACTCTAAACTCTAAAGCGCTAGCTCGTAATCTAGGCGTACTGATAGTCTCTGATCTCAGTTTTAGCAGCTACATATAATCATTAACTAAATTAGCATTTTATCATTTTAAGAACATCAATAAGATCAGAGATTTCTTTACTAAACCAAATCCTGAGAAACTTATCCATGCTTTTGCCTCTAGCAGGATTGATTACTGTAATGGACTCCTAACAGGACTCCCAAAAAAGATGATCAAACAGCTAAACAGCTAGTTCTCAGTAGGAGCAAAAAGAAGTGATCACATCACCCCCATTCTTAAGGTCTTAAACTGGCTACCAGTACAATACAGGATAGACGTCCAGGTATTATTACTGGTCTGTAAATCACATAATGGTGTAGGACCAGTGCATCTATCTGATATGCTGATACTTCTTTTAATTATTTTATCTTAATCTTATTTTAATTTCTCTCAATTTACTGGTTTATTATTTTAACCCCTGTGTTGATTAGATGTCTTTATATTTATATTATATAACATTATATTTAATTAAAATCTTGTTTTTAATTTTTTAATTATAATTCTGGAAAGACAAAGTGTATATATTGACAACAATATTTCTTATATTGACAACATAGCTAAGCTTTTTGACTACCTTGTTTGAAAACAATGACACAACAACAATTGTCATTCTGATGACTAACATATTTATTGACATAATTTTTTTTCCTTATTTACTAAGGATTTTGAGAAAGGGATTTTGCAGGTAAAACCATTGTGTGATGCTGTTTGTAGAAATCAAGAAATACACTTACTCTTTTGCAAATGTTAATGATGATTAGAGAAAATCTGTAGCATCCTTTCCCTATGGAGCAGGAGTCTTCCGGGGAATAGCTTCCCAATTCCAGCTCGTGCACTGCATTCAATCAGGTGCAGTTTGACACCTCGCCACCAGTGTTAATGGCCCCAAGACCTGCTCGGGAATACCTGCACATAGGGCCAGCTGAGGGCAGCCTCATGGACACCTGGCATGGGTGGAGCCTTTTCTCCTCCAGAGGGACCTATCACACTGCAGAGGGTTCGCGTGAAAGGCCGGTCACTCGGAAAAGTCTGCACTCCAAATATCACGTCCCAGTGGGGGCTGTCCCTTTGCAAGGGGCCCTCCCGCCAATCCGCCAATCTATCTATAGCATTACACCTACAAAAGAAGGAGAAGGACTTCAAAAATGGTGTTGCTACTGAAGTAAGCAGGAAGAACAAAACAGTTTCCTGCACTTCTCCCTCTCCGCTTGACATGACAAATATTTTCCAATTCTTTCTCGTCATGACATAGCTGTGATGTGGCCCCCCACCCCCACCCTCCACCCCCGCTGCCTTTAGAGTGGCGCATTATTGCAGAGGACGTTTAGAGGAGGTTTATTTGAGCAACAGATGTAATGAGAGTGTTTATGTGCTGTTTAGGCCCAGGCTCTGCGCTGGAGTGTGCTGGGCGGCTGTGCCAGAGAGACAGGGGGTAAAAGCGTACGGTGACAAGCCTCATTAACAGGAGAAGCTGCACACACCTGCCGAAGTGCTTGTGGTTGACGACAAGCCCCTACTGTTCGCCTTTCTAATTACGCGCTGTAACTGGCATCTCGAACGAAAGCAACGGCCCTCCACTCCATACCGCATATGCAAATATGACAGAGCCGATCATTAGGTTTTATGTCTCTGAGCCAAATTGTTATTGTATAACTGCTGAAGCCAAGGGCAAAGGCATAAAACTCTATCACTTTTCAATGTATTTTTTTTATGAGCTTCCTACTGAAATAGAACAAACGTTATTGAATGTCACAGTTAGCTAAGGGTAATGTGCCAAAAACTATTGTTTCTAATCATCATAATTATTTGATTTTCAATAGGGTGGGAGGGCAGTAGGCAAACATTTGTTTTTGATGCCAAGATCGTATAGAGCTTGGCAGAAGCTCCACACTGTATTTCCCAATATTTTAACATATTGATATGAATTTTTATTCATTTTCTGTGTTGAATTTGTATAATGAAAAGAAACACCTTTAAGAAGATGAATTTTGATGGATACTCAAGCCACAAAACAGTCTGCTCACCTTCTGTAGTGAGACCTTCATGAACTATTTGAATTTCTATATGAAAGGCTCCCAAAATCTGATGCAGTTTGATCTTAGTCATAATAAATAAAGGTTTGACGTGCAATACACACCACATGTAACAGTCCCTTATTTTAATTTACTACAAAAATCACACATTCATTGAGTTTGTGAACCTGTAGAGTCTGTTCAAGTACAAGTTGGAGCGATCAAAAGGGATGTTGGAGGACGTCCGAAGAAAACTCGCCGAAGTTCATAAAATAGGAGCAGTCAGGCAACTGGAAGATGTGTGGAAATTCAGCACCGCCGATCCACTTTCAGGAGTGGGTGTCCCATATAGATTAATATGCACAATGGAGAATCCTGAAACCAGTAACAAATAATGTGCTTGGACACTACAGGCACCTCTTACACTTGATAACATCTGATAACATCTGTGTTCAACAGTCCACCATAAGAAAAACACTGAACAAGAGTGCAGTTCATGGAAAGATATCAGAAGAAACGAATGAATGACTCTCTAAACAAACAAACAAAATATTGCTGCCTGTCTGAAGTTTGCAAAGGACAACTTTCAGGATGTTCACCTGAACAGATAAAATCTGAACTTTATGGCAAATGTACATTATATTATGTTGTATGGAGAAAACAAAACAGTACATTCCAACAGCAAGTCCCAGCAGTGAAGCATGGTGGTGGACAGGCTCTACCGCCTCGGGCTGTTCCGCTGCCTCGGGGCTGCTCTACTGCCTCGGGGTCTGGATGGCTCGCAGACGCCAAAGGACCAAGGAATGCCAAGTTTCAGCAACTCTATAGCAGCATGTAAAAGCATCTGTCAGTGATCTGAAAATATAGCGTAGCAGAAAATCAACACTGTGTATTAAACATCAAGAAATTATTGGGTTTCTATTTATTTATTTATTATTAGTTTTTAGAATGATCACCCAGCAACTTTGGTCCCACTGAGGTGCCTTGATCACATCTAAACCAAAACCAAATGACTAATGAAACATTAAAGTAGTATTGTATAGGATAATGAACCAAAACACCCTCTAACTGATTTGCTGAAAGCATTTAAATTAAGAAAACATAAAGGTTTTTATAAATTAAATATAAAAATAAATATATAAACATAGAATATATTGTATTAAATAGAATTTCTCAAACTTTTGCCTGCAGTGACCCTACCTGTTTAAACTATTTATCCAAGAAAAACAATAAGGCACTGTAAAATGTATATTCTTGGTTCAACAAGACTGTTGTTTGTTATCACAACTCGGAGATTATCAGAATTTGGACACAGTCATTTTGACACTTCTCCTCACAACTCTATTTCCTGTGTTGCTTTTTGCCCTTCACTGAGACTAAAACAAAGGCATTGTCTGCACTGATCTGCTCTTAATGGGGTTCAGTGAACTAGCTTTAGAAAGCCATGGGCTACTCAGCAATGATCACCGGTCCTGTGCTGCTTCACACTGCTTAACCGTGCAGAAAAGAGAGTCTGAAGTCATTCCACAGTTTGAGCCCAGGCCGCACCCCACAATGTTCCTCAACACTGATGGGCCAATTACAGCACTGAAATCAAAAATAAGCATTGATTGGCTAGTTATTTTTTTTCTTTCTACAGACAAACTTTTATAGATGCATGAAGTTTAATTAGCAGTTATACACAATAGTGGTGTTGACAAAATATGTACATTTCTATGAGGAACAAGCAACAACAAACATGAGAGACAAAAAAAAATCACTTTGATTACTAAACAGAACGTTAAGGTTCTGTGGCTAGGTTGTAGGTACAGAATAACATTGTTTTACAGAGTGAATTAATGAAATAGATGCAGAGGCAGATGTCTGGCTCTGGGAGTGAACCCTGAATGTCTTCTCTTTGCTATGCTAATGCAAATTCACAGTGCTCAGTCCTGAAGCACGTCCACAAGTTCACCTCTACCATGCTTCATGCTCACCCTCCCCCAGGCGCCCTTCAAGCTGGGGCACTGTGCAAAGGTTTTAGGAAGGTGTGGAAAAATTCTGCAGAGTAAGAATGATTTAAAAAATAGAAGTGTTAACAGTTTATTTTTGTCAATTAACAAAATGCAAAGTAAAAAAAATATAAATCAAATTAATATTTGGTGTGATCACCTTTTACCTTCAAAGCAGTATCAGTTTTTCAAGGTACATGAACACAGTTGTTGAAGAAACTTGGCAGTGAGGTTGTTCCAAACATCTTGGGGAACTAACCATAAATCTTCTGTGGATGTAGGCTTCCTCAA
Organism: Brachyhypopomus occidentalis; assembly: GCA_020368025.1. Taxonomy (NCBI): domain Eukaryota; kingdom Metazoa; phylum Chordata; class Actinopteri; order Gymnotiformes; family Hypopomidae; genus Brachyhypopomus; species Brachyhypopomus occidentalis. The sequence continues at coordinate 2,124,598 of JAGXOD010000007.1, read as the reverse complement.
ATCCTTCTGTCTCTTCATGTAATCCCAAACAGGCTTGATGATGATGAGATCAGGGCTCTGTGGGGACCATAACATCAATTCCAGGACTCCTTGTTCTTCTTCACACTGAAGATACTTCTTAATGACATTGGCTGCATGTTTGGGGTTGTCCTTTTGCAGAATAAATTTGGAGCCAGACACCTCCGTGGTGGTATTGCATGATGGATAAGTATCTGCATGCATTAATCCTGACCAAATCCCCAACCCCATTTGCTGACATGCAGCCCTAAATGTGCAAGGAATCTCCACCATGCTTCACTGTTGCCTGCAGACACTAATATTGTACCGCTCTCCAGCCTTTTGGTGAACAAACTGCCTTCTGTTACAGACAAATATTTCAAATCATCACTCCAGCGCACCTGCTGCAATGAAGGTACATATTTTTGGTCACAATTCTTCCATGATGGCCACTTCTGGCTAAATCTCTCCGAAAAGTAGATGGGTATAACTGTATCCCACTGGTATTCACCCGTCCTAAGGTGATGATACAGTTGGACGCTTTGCGATTTTGAAAGGATGTAAGCAGATGATGTGTCTTTCATCTGCTGCACTACGGTTCCTTAGCTGACCACTGCGTCTACGGTCCTCAGCGTTGGCCGTTCCTTTGTGCTTCTTCAAAAGGGCTTGTACAGCACATTTTGAACCCCGAGTCTGCTTTGAAATCTATGCCTGGAAAAGACCTTAGTGTTGCAGTGTCTTGTTGCTGTGCTGAGTCTTCCCATGGTGTATGACCTGTGACATGGAACCATCCTCCAGAACCTCACCTTTGTAGCAAAGTTTGGCTATTTCATTATATATATATATATATATAACACAGTCAGACATGACTGATCATAGCTTTTTTTTTAACTGTCTTCAGCATTTGTGAAATGTCTTCAAGTAAAAAAAGAGGTTTTTCTCACTTCATGTCCTGCTCTGAGGCCTCCCAGAGTATAGTATCATCAGAGTATAGAATCATGTATGTGTGAGTAGAAGTATGAGTATCATCAACACTCTCACTCCACTTGTCCTGTTCATTCGTCTCCACATGTAAGACACTGAATCCATTGCAATTATTTTGTAATTTCAACTCTTTATAGTTCTTTGCTAGTATAGCTTCTTTTTGGCCCTTTTCCCCACATAAAATGATCATTATAAAGGAAACTTCTCATTTTAACACTGCAGATATGCCCAGTGGCACTGTGCAACCCCTCCCCCCCCAACACCCTGCTTACCCCTACCCTATACCAGTGGATATACCCTGTGTATAGTTTTTCCAGTACTTTCATATTGAAAAGTATTGAAAAAAATGCATGCAGCCCCACTAAATATCTTCCTGTATTCCATATGCACAGGAAAGTTCTTAACTTTACAGAATTATGTAGTTATTTTCTGAAAGTATCCAGATGAATTAAACACACACTAGTGGTCGGTAATTATTTGTTTTCAAGTGTTCTTACGTGTGTGTGTTCTAGTATGTAAAAGTATGTTTTTGTACATGGCTCATTTGCCAAATTAATCTGTCTTCTGTGTACCTGTCCTCTGACCTATGCGTTGTTTTCTTACGTTAATGCCTCTGGGTGGCTATTATTTTTACATGGATGAGTCAGGTAAATCTCCAACTGATATTTGGATACAGAACACCAGAGAGAAATCGCCTGTGGCCTAGTGCTGGACAGGGAGGGAAAGAAATCAATATGTAGGCCTATTAAACCGACGCTGCACGGGGCAATTAAACGGCTCCTCCTTGTTCAGGTTCCTGAAGCGAGTAAAGACGTATGTCATGTAAGCACAACATGGACTCCATGCTGATACCTGAAGCTTTTGTAACTTGAAGCCTCTAGTGTATTTTGCTGTTTCTTGCTTCAGGTTCCTGCAGCCTCTAATGTGCATAGATAAATAACGTAATAACAGATCATATTTCTGAATATAGCAGACAAGGGAAAAAAAAATCTATAAGCCAAGCGGGGTTCCCTGAGGATTCCCCGTGTTGCCTCCCAGCAGCCCCGCCCCCTCGAGCTGTGCGCTGTCCAGCAGTAGAGTGCTGCTCTCTAAACTCCGCGAGCTTAAGCGCGCGCCCGAGCTGTGAACGGCTGCAAGGCAGACCGCTGTTGGAGTGCACCGGAGACGTAACGAAAGTTCTGCTGCGTTTGAGCACGGCATGTTCACGGCATTCACAGACGAACAACGGATAACGCGAAGACGGATGCCTCTACAGTAGATCTTGATTTTTCATCTTAAAAACAGTGATTGATTTTTTAATTATGTTTCGCAATTTGAACATTGCCTCTTGAGACCACGGAGAGTGGTGCAACCCTGAAACCATGATTTGGACTATTTTGATATCTTACTGTGTGACTTTTGTTTTCGGAAACAAGACCGACGATCGGATACCTTTTTTTCATGGGCACGTATTCGAAAACTCTCCACCTGGCTCCAAAGTGAACGGGCTGAGTATCCCCGTGAAGCGCGTTGACGCGCAGAGATGGTGCTCCAAGACGAGCATGCATCTGAAATTGCTGGGAGACGGTAGTGAAGATTTCCATGTTTTTGCCCACCACAAACGCGGACACATATTACTGAAAACCTCTAACGTTCTCGATAGAGAGGAGCGCGCGGAGTATTTCCTCAGTGTTGGGCTTTGCTGCCTGAGCTGTGCCTCGCCTGAGCGTGTCGTAGCCGAAGTTGCATCCATTAAAGTGGATGTGCTCGATACTAACGACCATGAGCCCACTTTTCGCCATGCGGATGTCAAAATAACTTTAGACGACGCCACCGCCTTGAGGTCGGTAGTTTATAAAGTCACAGCGGAAGATACGGATAGTGGCAAAAACGCCGAGCTGGTATATTATGCTCTCCCGAAAAACGGGAGTTTTTACGTGGTGCCCAAAACAGGTGACATTCTTCTTGTCGACTCCATACTCGGGCTTGATTCTCCAATAAAGTTTAATGTCTTCGCAAGAGACCACGGTTGGCCCTCTCGCACTAGTCATAACATGAAGATCGAGATCAGACCGAGGCAATGGCCAGCGGTTCCGCCACCGTCTCTGCCATCCCAGCCGAGCCAGTCTGAGGGCAGACTCCCGAGAAAGTCCCGCTCCGTACTGGAGCCCGACAAACCTGTGGTCATCAGCGTGTCCGAAGATGCCAGCATTGGCTCGGTGATAATGAATCTTAACCCGGTCAGATTTCAGTCAGCGAGTTTTGAGTTGGTTTACCCCGATGCGGAAAACTCTCCTGTCACCGTTAATAGAGACAGCGGGGATTTGGTTATATCGAGGAGCCTTGATCGAGAAACAGAGCCCTTAGTGGAAATTACAGTAAAAGTCCAAGATAAAAGAGGTAAGATCACCATTTAACGGGTTTATATAAACTCCTGCGCAAGTGTCAGTTTCCCCATTTTATTCCCCGAATGCAGTGAACATGTGCAAGACGATAAGATAAATGGACGCCGTTCGCTGGGTCATTCTTTCCTTTCATTTTTTGCTTTGATTGTCTTCGGCACTGGGCACAGTAGAAGTTGACACTAAATCATTTCTAAACCGATTTATTTGACCCCATCCGCGACACATACCGTGCTGATACATAATTTTCACTTTGAGTTGAAACGTGTTATACGTTGCGCTCTCGTGACATACGTTAGGGGTTCACACTAAACCAGTAATACTGAAATGGCAGGTTAATTATCACCCAGGGTTAAGTCTCCCGACGTATTACCATGAGCGAATAGGCGTGAGGCCGCGCCATCCGCGCGCTGCGGTTGAGCCAAGCTAAGGTCGCAACTTCTCCCTCACCGAGACGCTAATTTACGTTGACTGTAGCAGCAATGCCAGCACAATAATTATAAACACTGCATTCACTGATAGATAAATGAATGACTCATTGTGCATTCCAAGTAGACGTAAACTATATTTGAGGCTTCCTGTAAACTTCAGCAACGTTCTCTTCCTGTTACTACAAACAGGATTCCATGTGCTTTAGCCAATTAAATGCAACCGATATTTCAGAGAGTAGCTTGCACGTAATTGTACAAAGCACTTCATGAACTGACACCAACATCGTATACTGACTGGCTTTCCTCAGCAAACCATGTACGATGTTTTGTGTGGATATAGTTAATTCATTTGAAGAGCCCCCAGATAATACTAATACTAATAATAATAACAGTAATAATAGCAATAATACTAATAGTTATAATAATAATACTAATAAGAAGAATAAAAGTTATATGCCGTAGGGGTTTTATTAATTACAATTGCTCCACGACACTCCACCGTACGGCGTGCAGTGATAAGACTGCTATATGTCGTATGTCTCTTTACACAGATTAGTATTCCCTGTCTAATATTATAAATTATATCTCTTATTTACCGCACGAGTCCTGTTTTTTTCCAAAGTGTTTTTCCAAATTTTCTTTTAATTGATTCAGTGAACTTTGGGAGATTGCAGATGTTATGTTTATGCTGCATGTTCTTATGTTTATGCTGTCTTGAAAATACCCAGTCAGTACGGTACGCTCCGTGTTTAGCGCTGCAAAGTTTTGATTTCAAAGCGCTTCTGCGGTCGGACGGGATGGGAAGACGCTCCGTGGGAAGCCCGATCGGTCTAATCCTTTTTGAGTGGGAGATTCTGCTCGCCTTTCCTTCATCTGCTCGCATTAGCTGTGTAATCCCATCTCATTCACTTTCTCATTTCGGGGATTTAGGACTGACAGCGCAGTTAGCTGGAGGAACTGCCGAATTTCTTAGAGGGAGAATGAAGCATTTAAGTGGCGCAACTGCAGGGATTCAGACTGCCGCTTCTAGTATGCGCATATCTTATCAACCGGCCGTGCTCACGTTGTGATTGGATGGGAGACCAGCCAGAGTCCGTGATTTAATTAGCACGGGTTGTTAGTAGGCTATGTTAATTACTACCTGCCTGCACGCAATACTCGCAGCGGTGCAAGCAACGAGTGTGCAGTAAAGCGAACGTCCACAGCGCTTAACTAGCATACAGGCGTTCCACGTTTATGCCTCACAGAGGCGTAAATATGCCCGTAATGAGAGAAAACAGATGGCCAAGAGAGACCTCTGTTGATCTCCCGTCAGACGTTGTATGGACGAGAAGAGCTTTGTGCGTATCAACATCTCGAGCTCATGCGGGAAAAGTGTTTGCGACGTTTTTGCCCGTTTGCTCAAACTTAGATGTTTTCGTGCTTAACTGACGTCTGTGAGGATGGTGATGTTCACTGGTAGAGTAGTATAATGTAATATATAGACCAACGTTATAATAAAAATGACATTATTTTTCTTTTTAACTACTCTCTTCCTGTCTTATGGAGTTTGTGTTCGCTGGAGTTTGTGTATAGGTGTGCGCTCGCGTTGGCGCTATGAGTTTTAGAAACAGATTTAAAAAATATGCTGCAACAGAATCTATCTCTCTTCTCACTGTTTCTCCCTCTCTCTGCCCTCTCTCTCTCTCTCTCTCTCTCTCTATATATATATATATATAAACACAGAACAAAACAACTTCTATAGGCTACAGGGAAGTATTTAGTGTAACCCTTGCAATTGAGCAATAGCAAGAATCTGTCTCTTTAACACCCAAATGGGATGTAACATATATGTAATGATTTACAAAACTTTAGGACAGTCTCTGCAAGAGTTCAAGATGTGCTTCATGCCAGGAGTAGTCACACTAAATACTGACTTCTGCCTGTAAAAGCCATTTTGTTCTAGATTTGTGTACATATTTTCTATTTGTATTTTCAGTCTCTTGATAAAGAGACTGAGCAATAATTATAGATGGTCATTACACCACTACTAAATCAACAACTCTAATGGTGGCCTGTGGGAATGGCAGAGGGCAGCACCTGCTCCAGCGTCTCAAACTCAGGTCTTATAGGTAACGATCATCATTACACATCACATGTGTTTGTTTGCTTGTTTGTTTGCTTGTTTGTGAGTCCATGTGTACATGTGATGGTAAAACAGTTCACTTACAGAGCTGCAAAATCAATCCAACAGTCCAATCATATTCCTCCATGCACCACCTTTCGACCGTTTGTCTTTCCTGCCCATGTTCTTCTCTGTAATATTATCTGGATTGAGGCTGTAATTTCCAGCACCACATAGTAGTGTCTGATGAAGCAAGGGGAAGGGTTCATTTCCATCACTTTAGCATGTCCAGTGAACAAAGCCTTCCATCATTCTGGCAGGCTCAAAGCAGCCTGCCCCAAACTGCCTTGCTGCTTTGATAAGACGGACAACTGTGGCTTTAGAAACTCGGAGATCAGGCTGCCTGGTGCAGCAGGCTCTGTGTTTATTCTCGGACTTCAGAGTTGCCAGGACTGGTGGAAATCTGTTAATCTGGCTGGCATAAGACGAAGAGTTATAAGACCATATGGAAAGATTCTGGTGTCAGGGAAGCAGAGGTGCTAATGTGTGCTCTCTGTCTGAAAGGGTAATTTTCCTACAAGCATGCACACACATGTACATGTACATGCAAACATGAATACACACACACACACACACGTGCACATGAAGAGTTGTCCAGTGTATTTAGCTACGTATGCAAAACACGCTCTTCAACAGACGGTGTATGTGGACACTTACAGATGGAGCTGATTACATATACTCTCTCTCTCTCATACACACAAAGGATTGTAAACTTTCTTCATCTCCCTCTCACCCTCATGCACACACACACACACAAAATGGAAGCAAGACAATCTGGAGGCAAACACACCCTGGCTGTAGCAGTCTCTCCCACACAACATATGTCCAGAAGTACGAAGTAACATCCTCAACTTTACTGTAATTCTGCTCCTTCTAGTTCCTTTTCCATCTAACATTCTCTATCAGTTCTCTCCCTCTTTTTCTTTCCATCTTGTATTGTAAGTTGCATGTCATTTTTTTCCCTTTTGTTCTTTGTCATTAAAGAACAGTGGCTACTCACTGAATTTCTGCTATGGTTTGATATTCTTCTGTATATTTGTTCTGTCTACATCCTGATTAAATGGCTTACGAGCGATAGCAACCTGGGTCTACAACTACCTTTCAGTTCCTGCTCCCCATCTTAGTAGATTATGCCTAATGCATGTCATAGAATATTGATACCAAAACAAAAAAAAACCCTAATGAAAGTTTCACTAATGGAAACAGGCTCCTACAACAGGCTCCTACCGGGCTGTATGAGCTCACAGTGGGAGTGGCATATCTGTGGCTGTATGAGCTCACAGTGGGAGTGGCATATCTGTGGCTGTATGAGCTCACACTGGGAGTGGCATATCTGTGGCTATATGAGCTCACAGTGGGAGTGGCATATCTGTGGCTGTGTGAGTGGAGATAGCTGGTCTAATGTGCCTGACTGCATATTGACTCAACTAAGCAGGAACTCGGTGGCAGCCATGTGGAAAACAACAAACACTTAATTATTGGAAGATACTGTTCTATTAAGAATAATGATTATGTAATTAATGATCATGTGGAAAAGAGGGTGAATTCCTAGAGAAGAGGTTAATGAAAAATATTGTGGGTGTGTAGTCATGGCACATGCATGTTTGATGGAGAATAGAACAGCTCATATCGACTGTGTTGAAAACACACACACACACTGCTACCCTCTTACCTGCCTGTCTGTCTGCACTGATTGTCTGGTTTCCCTGACGACTGCACCTGTAACAAGGTCAGGTTGCCGTGACGAGAGCAATGTTTCTGATGGTGATGGGCAAGTCAAACTGGCAATCGATAATTCTGAGAGAAAGAGGGAGATAAAGGAAGAGATAGAGAGAGATAGAGAGAGGAAGAGAGAGTGTGCAATCATGCAGCATTTACCCAGGTCATTGTCCATCACTATTGTCCATCTCCCCTCACAATCATATGCTATATACATCCTGGGGTGAATGTCAGTTTAATGCATACACACACACACACACACACACATGCATGCTACACTTTAGCACAATGCCATCAAATGGTGAGAAGAGAAAAGGAGGATGAAAGAATGGATGAGTGCAGCTCCATATCCTCTCTCTCTCTCTCTCTTTCTCTGGGCCCCTCCTGGGACAGACTCTCAGTGCTGTTAATTGGAAGTTCACGCTGCAGGATTCTGGGTATCCGACTCGTCCTCAAATTAGACCTATATTGCTGCACTGGTGCCACCAACCGCGGCTGTGTGTGTGTGTGTGTGTGTGTGTGTGTGTGTGTGGGATACTCAGCAGGGCAACACGGTATATATTGTTTTTTTTCTATATTGTAGTGCTGGCCGTTGGAATACATATAAACGAACCATAAAACAAATCACCAATTTCTGTGCTGCTGTGTTTCCTGACTAATCTCAACCTGAGATTTTTGATGGATTATGGCACTTGTGTCATTGTTTGACATCCAGTGATTCAGCCCTTGTCTATGCTCTGAATGACACAGGACAGTTTCTCTCCACCGCAAGGCTCCTGCAACGTATGTACAGTATATTTAAAAGTATATTTAAAGGGACATTTCAGTCCCAACATAGTGATGTAATAACAATAAAACATTTCCTCTCCATCACAACATAAAGGATCCTTTAATACAAGCCTTTATAATCATCACAACATATAGTAATGTAATTGCAATAAAATAAAGCTCTGTTCTTTGGCTTAGTTTGCATCCACAAGGTTATGCAGATATCTGTTTGTGTATGTGCATTGGTATCTGTTTAGTATTCATCTGTAATGCCTGCATGTGCATTTGCTTGTGTGTGTGTGTGTGTGTGTGTGTGTGTGTGTGAGATAGAGAGAGTAGGGCAGTAGAGACAGGATGACCAGACTCCTACTAAACCTCCAGTGGATTAATTATCAAAAGGGGCCATGCTCATGTGCAGAGAACAATAGAGGTGTGAAAGAGCTGGACACTCTCCTTCCCACATACTCGCTCTCACTCTCTCTCTCTCTCTGTCTCCCTCTCTGTCTCAAGCTCTCTCTGTCGCACTCTCGGCTTTTCTATCTCTTCATCTGTCTGTCTCACTCTCTGAATTACACACTTATCCTTCTGTATTAATTAAAACATCATAAGCATCATGCTCTGTGCCCCATAGCTTTCTCATTATCTGTTTTTCAATTTTTTCTCTCATTCACCAACCACCTACTCTCTTTCCCCCCTGTACTCATCCCTCCATCACAGATTGATTGTTTCATCAATCTGTCTGCGGATCGTGTTTGCACCCCCCCCCCCCCCTTACAGGACTGCATTCTGAAGATTTGTATTCAGTCTGGCTGCCTCTGCAATAGGAGGCCATGGTGTGGTGGCCAAGTCTTCTAATTACCAGACTTAATCAAACAGACAAATAGCACGGATGGAAGGCAGCCCATGACCTTTCCAAGATGGCATCCTCGCTTCGGCTCTTGTGGAAGATAGTTGCCAGCCAGATTCTCTGTTAATAATGCTGACAAATGCAAGTGTCCATGTGTGTCTGTATGTGTATGTGAGTGTGTGTGTGTGTGTGTGTGTGTGTGTGGGGGGGTGGGCAGGTCAGGTCAATGCCATTTTCTTGCCCCACCTAATAGGCCATGAGGCTGGAGGCTGTGGTGAGTAGAAGCACACACACACACACACATACATACACACACACACCCTTCCTTATCTCCTCTTTGTGGTTCACAGTGCTTCTTTCTCAGTGATTCTGAATTAGAGCTCGACCTCCCTATGTCAGCTGTATGGCTAATGGCTGTCCCATGGCATTCATCATGCACAAAGACTGTTGTGTTTTTGTGTTCACATGTGTGGTGTTTATTTGTGTGTGTTTGTAAGATGATTTAATAGGTTCTGAATTCAACCTGGCAGATTGGTCTGGGATCGAGCTCTCTGGAGCACTGCTACACTGATACAGCATTAGAAGTGAAACAGCTTTTGCTGGTGTCGATTTGCGGTGGTATAAACCCATCATAGAGAATATACTATTTTGAAAAGGGTGTGTGTGTACGCATTTGTCTGTGTATGTATGAGTGATTGCAGTTGATGGTTTGTCTTCTGTGTTTATGAGGGCTTTTGTTCAGTGTGCAATAATCCTCTGCCCAAGCAGTCATGCGGCTTAAATAAGTCATCTTACCCAGAGCAGACAAACACCTGTGGCCTCGTTCTACTAGCCAATACATACATTTCTTTCTTTTCTTCTGCCTCTCTCTCTCTCTCTCTCTCTCCCTCCCTCTCTCTATCTAGCTCTTTCTCTCTGCCTTGCTGTCTTCTGTTCTCTTTAACTCTTTCTTCTGTGGTTTCCTTTACATGACATTTCCATTTCATCACCCGGTAATTCAGTTAATCAGTTGTTGAGTTTTTTTTGTTCATCTTTCCCCCAGGCAACGGCTGCTCTGCAGGTCTGTGGTATTACATGACTCCTGGACAAACCAAAGATACTGTACAAAAGCTGATACTGTACGACAGGAAAGGAGCCTTTAGTTCAGTTGAAACATCAGCCCTCCGGATCAGACCCATGCTTTAAGTTGAAACATCAGCCCTCCGGATCAGACCCATGCTTTAAGTTGAAACTTTCTATTCTGAAGCCTAAGAGGAGAAAAGGCCGATTATTTTGACATGTGATGTTTGGTAGGGGGGTGGGGGGGTCTATAAAGGGGGGGGGTCTACAAAGCCTCTGAGCTCTCAGTGAACACCAGTGTGGAAATGGAGCACACACTGCAGACCGAGTCCTCTTTCTTCCCCCTGCTCTCAGAACGCTGTCCTCTCCTCAGGCTAAAAACAGGCTTGTACACACACATACACACACACAGTCATATATAGGCCAAGGCACACACACACACTCTCTCATAGATGAGCATAGACTCTCTCTCCTAGATGATACCATCCATATGGTACAGTCTGCTAGGAGTAAACATAATAGTTTATCCTTATTGAGAAGTGAGTTACACACTGAGAAGACTAGAAAGTGAACAGATAAACACACTCAGGTATACATTGCTATTCAGTGGATGTTACAGCCTTTACACTGAGGAGAATACAGTTGGAACACTGACCACTGAAGAGATTTTATGGACAGAGTTTTATATTTCCTGCATTCAAGTTTTAAAACACACATCCATATCGCCCCCAAAGCTCAGACCATGTGGACCAGGAAAAGTAACCCAACACCCATTTTCTTTTAGAACATGGTAGAGTTCATATATTGTGGAATGCATTGTGGTTGATGTTCAGTGCAATCAACATGAACCTACACTTACTATAAGTGTAAAATTGGTTGGATTCATTCATGCAAAGCAAAGGAATCCATTTACCCTGTCCATTTACATGAAGCGCATAATTAGCTACATGTCTTCATAGTTGTTATCGCGTAATGCTATATATTGACATTCCACCATTGGTAACTTGGTCCAAACCCATTCCGCCATTGCTAACTTAGTCCAAACCCATTACGCTGTTGCTAACTTAGTCCAAATCCATTACGCCGTTGCTAACTTAGTCCAAACCCCAAACTCGTGTTCCTCTATGAATTGTTCGCTGGTGTTTGCTGCTGGGAGATCTGAAGCAGCCACAGCACATAAAGCGCTCTTCGTTCAGGGAGAGCTCGGGGGAAATGAGCTGTCCCGGGCACGCTTGAAACTAATGGGACTTGAGGATTTCGTTTATGAAATTATTGCAGTGTATTATCAGCTGAGGGGACTGGGGAAAGGTTCTGCCGAAACCTCTTCCGCCATGCTGTCACATGCCAGGTCAGAGCTATTACACAACCCTATATATGACTGAGGGAGACAGTGTCACCTGTGGCCTTCTTGCACGCTCTCTCTCGCCCTCTCTACCTCTTTTTCTTTCTTTCTACTTCCCTCCCTTGCTCTCTCTTTCTTTCACACTGGAGTAAAAGTATAGATTATTTATATATGTGTAATGCACCTTTCATCTTGTTCTTCCCTTTCTCCACTGTCAGTGTGCCTTTCTTTACCGCTCCCTATCCCTTTTACATAGTCTCACACTCTATAGCCACTCCGCCGCACACAAACTGCAGAAATTCTGTTTTTCTCCTTCTCTGTTGTTCTGTAAAGTAGGGAAAAGATAATATGCAGATGTGGTGCAGGCTGGCGATTACTGTGGTGAGTGGTTACACCATCAGGTCAGTCTCTGAGTATGAATGGCAGTGGCTGTCTGCTTTCTGAGCACATCTTGCCCTCTTGTACTGAGACCACCACCATCCTGGCGGGGTGGAGAGGTTCCATTAATGTGGAGAGTGCTGTGCCTTCTCCGTTTAATAAAAACGGTCCAGTGAACTGTGTCAGAATTTTTTTTTTCTTTGGGATCTTTGGGACACTATTATTTCAAATGATTTTACGACTTGATTATTATGACTGTTGATTTTATGAACAGATGTGTTGCTTTGGATGGAAAGTTTGTGGTGAACATCGGAATGGGGGGCAGGTGTGTTGGGAATTAGGCCGCCCAGTGGGGACTGGCTAGCCATCGAGCTAAAGTCCAATCAGAGCAGTTCTTCAATCAGTCCTCAAATCAGGACTGTCTTTGTCAGTCCCCGTAATTATCTCTACAGTATGTACCGTCAGCATTTTAAAAACACAGTGCTTTAAATTTCTCAGTGAGAGCAGCCCAGGCTTATCAGATTTCCAGATGTCGCAGTGACGGCGGCCTGACCACCCTGGTCTTCAGTGTGTTGACTGCGGATGAGGAGAGCTCACTTGGTCTTTGCTCTGAGACGTAATGGACAAGCAAGCAAATCTTAATGGAATAAAATCATCTTAAACTATACAGTGACACCTCTGTAGCTCCCTTTAAAATATTGTGCGTTTAAAAACATTTTAAATAAAAGCGTGTGAACAAACCATCAATCACAATGAGACTAGAAAAGTATTATGAAAACAATGAACAGATTGATTAGGAATGACTGACTGGATAATAACTATTTTTAGTGATTCATACAGTTGTCATTAACTCAGCTATTTGGACCACAATATATTTTGCCATATGCACTTCACTTTAAGGAGCATTGTTTCTGTTCACATTATACCTTATATTGTGATACGTGTAATTGTTTGTTCTAGTGGGCGTCCACAGCAGGGACTATTTTCTGACTAAAGGGAATGCTACTGAACAAATACCACAAAAAGCTGCAGAGAATAACCACAATGACATTTTATCAAATGAGAACTGCTAAAATGTCCCATGGCTTTCAAACCAACATCAATACTCAAGGATAACTCTCCTCCAGAAAAAGATCTTCCTGACAATGGCCACTCCGCTAGCCCAAGGTCCAACTTATTCTGTACATTAGACTCCTTTAGACCTTGGTCACACTTACGTATTCACATGAATTTAGTTGCTGGGTCTGTAAATCACTTGGTGCTTTGCACAGGCAAAATTTCACATCTGTGGTTGTTTATTGCTGATCAGTTCTTACACACTAATTGCATGAGGAGGAAAAGTTGCATGCTCAGAGCTTAGCATGCACAGAGTTTAACTCACTGTGGTTCATGGTGAAAGAGATCCCAGTATTTCACACTATTTGCATTTGTGTGTGCCTGAGTCCTTAGTTGAGGTGAAGCAGGCTGGATTGGTTTTTAACCCCTTACTTCCCCTTGATCATGCCTGCAGTGGGTATATTCTTGGGTCCTCAGCATGTGTTGTGTTGCCACGGGTGCTTCTGAGCTGTGATTTTTATTTTTTTCTTTTGCTTGTTTGTTTCTTTTTTTTTTGCTGATGTCTCAGAGATCTTGTCTGAGACTCAACTGTAGCCTGTAGTCTCCTCTTGGCCTCGATCGTGGCTCACGGGCAGGCTGTTGCTAATCCGATTTTCTCGCTCCACGGCACACTTCTCTCCTCTAGCACCAGCCCCACCCCATGAAGCTGCTGGCACTGAGAATCCAGGAGGAGCAAATCACTCCTTCTGTCTTCGGCTTTGTAAACACCAATCTTCATGAATTGGCCAATATGTTTTTTTATATTTACCAAAAAAAAAAGGGAAACAACATAAAAATGTCATGGCTCTACTGTGTGTGCTAGAAGATGCATCCTTTTAAAGATTTACTAAAGTTGTAGGCAGACTTAGTCTTCTCTCTGAGGACTGATATAATCCAGGCAATGGCTGTTTTCGAGGGGTTCCGTTATTATTTCATCTTCCAGTCCCCTTTGGTTATGTGAGTCTGAAGGAACTGGGCCTTCTCACAGAGAACAAACTTTCCTGCTTTTTCGAGCTGCTTTTGCCCACGCTTCCTTAACCTCTGCCTTCTCATTTTCCTTCAGCCACTCACCTCCCGTCACAATTACTCCAGACTCTTTGAATAAGCTGCTCTTTATCTCCCATGCTTTGTCTCATCTTCAGCACAATGATTTTTTTTAATCTCTTCTCCTCTTTATTTCATGCATATCTGCCTTTGTCACATCTCCAATGTTTTTTCCCTGAACCTCATTTATTTATCCCTCACTTTTATCATCCTTTCATCTTTTCCTATCAAATCTCCTATCAGTCTTTTGTTCTTCTTCATTCACGAGTCTCTTTACTTTCAAGCCCGTCTTTGTCGTTTTCTCGCCCACCACTCACTTCTCGGAGATGCGCTTGCGTTTCGCAATCAAGCGGAAATGATTTCATGCTGTAGTGCTGCAAAACTACATTCATATGAAGCAGGTCTATGTATCTCCCCCACACAAGCACATGGCTTTGTGGTAGCCATTACATTCTGCACACAGGCACTTCTCATAAACCTCCAGGAGTCATTTTTTATAATTACCTCGCTCATAGAATCCAAATAAAACCACAAAGTGCATGCTTAGTTATCTTTATAAACTTATAAACTTCATGTATGGTCATATAAATTTTATTTTGCTGATGAAATGCTGATGCACAATCAACATAAGATTCCACATAAGAATTATTGCAGTGTGTGTGTGTATGCATATATGCATGTTATTCTTATGTGGAGTTTGTATGTGGTTGTATTGTGCAGAAATGTATGGTGTTAGTGAATATGAATGGTGTGTCGCTGTGTCCTTAGGACTAATTGTTTAGATCTTAATAGTGAGGGTGATGAGTAATAAGCTTGCTAAATATGACAAATTGTTTCTGCTGATCATCTATCTGAACAGCTGTTAAAAGGCTTCCTGACTGCATGCTAATTTGTTTTGCCAAACTGGTCATTAACCTTAAAGGGTCGCATCAAAGCTTTAAACACTATCAGAAGAACATATTGTTTGAGGAAGGAGGTGAAGGTTTCATTTTCTCTTATCCACTAATTTATATATATATATATATATATATATATATATATATATATATATATATATATATATATATATATATATAAGGTCTCCAACATTTGCTATTGCAATCTAAAAGACCATTGAGTCTTGTAACAGTACCATAAAACTTACTTAATTACATGTATTTTGGTTAATGTCCACCTTCACACTTTGTGTCACCCAAGTAGACTCATTGATATCAGAACCTGGAGGCTGAAATAAACTCTGGTATAAGTGAATACCTTGTTGTTGGACAGAAATTAGAGGTAATGTCATGTTCTCTACCGACTATTTGTAAGACGTATGTGTGTGTGTGCGTGTGGGTCGGTGTGTGGGTGAGTGAAGGACCATCACAGCAACTCCAACATCCCAGTACTCAAATCATCCCGACTAGGCCCTTTCGACGAAGAGGTGCTCACTTGGTGGGCGCCTACCTCCGTGTGAATAAATACTGTGCTACTTTCAAACGATCTCTTAACGTAGCCCGGAAGCAGCGCACTGAGAGCTCGCAGGCACTGAAGTATATGGTCTGATTTACAAGCGGCAAGGATCGTGCTGACACAAGGCTTGAATTATATTACCAGTTGGAGCGCATGAAATGTGGGCAAACACTAAAGATACGAATACCGAGCCACAGAAAGATCGAGGAAAGGCTACATAATAAAGCTGTCAAACCTTAAGACGGAGTTACAGAAGAATCTTGCCGAGCCCTGCAGAAAAGAGTAAGGTGTCGCGTGTGTCGTGCGTGTCGGGGACGCTTGATCATGCGTCTTAATCGCACGCTGTCTGTTGCGATATTCAGAACAGAGGCTAGAAGAAACTCCGCCAGCAGCGACGCCCTTTCATCGCCAGACATGAAACCAGTTCCAAAGGGAAATCGCAGCATAAAAAAAGGAAGAGCGACGGACCCGGTTCCAAGAGCACGCGCTTTTATTCGGTGTAGTTTGTATGCGCTGTGCGTGCATGTGCGCGCGCGTGTGTTGTGGAAAGTTTTGCCAGCCAGTGAAAGCTGGTGAAGAGCGGGGTCTAATGAGGTTTTCACCGGTTTCTGCACATTGATTGAGAATGGGGCGCCGTGCATTATTGACGACGGTTGTTAACACGTGTCAGCATCCCCAATCCCCTGTTTTTAAAAGACGGAGCTTCTTTGATTCGAAACTCGGATTCTGGTTTTATTGACTACAGGCAGTTCTGTCTAGTAGCATTAAGATGCAGTCCTGTACGTCAAGCCTTTTACGGTGCAAAAGGCCCGCACTGGCCAGAGAGGCCCCTGGCTGGCCACACATATGTCCATATTAAGTCACTTAGCTGAGCAGCTAGCGAATAAATACAATAAAACCATAAAACCATGAAATGATCAGAAAATGGGAAATTATCCTTAACAGCAGAGATGACATTTGCTTTATTGTTAATCTTTAAATGACTGAGAGCATTACATTTAATATAAAACTGAGCTATATGAAATTAGCAACATAATACTTTATATGGTATATTAAACACAAAAATAACAAAGTTAGTATATAATCTTAATGAACGTGCACAACGAAACTTCTAAAACAAATTTTGACAAAATGGACGCAGTAAGTTTAACCTGGATAGTAAGCTATTTAACCTGGATAGTGTTCAACATTAAACCGCAACATCGTTTCAGTCAGATATCAGAAGTTAGGCGGTTTGCGAATGTTACCCACATTTATGTAGCATTACAAAAAGGCGTACGGAAAATGCAGACGTTGTGATTTTTTGATGAACAAAATATATTTTTAATCTTATTATATTTAAATGCTTTATCACCACCTGCAAGTTTGTAGCTTGGCAAACACGAAAGGCCAGCACGATGATTTGAATTTGTAATAATGTGATGAAACCGTTTGGATTTTATCCGCGCTACAAAGACACAGGTGCTTAGTCAAGCACGTTGACCGCCTGCTCTCTTCGCGCTCGTTGTGAGGCGCAATGGCCGCCGTGCATAAATGTGTGTTCACACAAGTGGCGCTTTGCGGTGTGCGTAAGGCAGGTCTCTGGCCGGCAGCGGATCACTTCTGCCCAACACCTTTAAGGCTCTTTCTTTGCGCAGGGTAATTAGCAGTTCAGTAGCTGCTATAGCCGGAGCCTGGAAAAGGAGCAATTAAAAGGCAGCTGATGAACATGTCCGTGCCACGGGTCCTCATTAGCATGGCGCTGTCTCTTAGTTAGCACCTCACGTCCTTTGTGTTCTGGACAGCTCGATGGCTGTGATCCGTGAGGGGGATGGTTTTGTCCATGTAATCAAACAAATCAAAAGAAAGTTGTGTGTGCGCGTGCTTGCAAAGTTCTGAGAGAGAGAGAGAGAGAGAGAGTGCAGGTAAGTGGTGTTTGCATTTGTTTCCATAGTAAGCTAGTTTTGAAATTTAATGAAAATAATTATTTAATTTGTATTAAGTAAATAGATAGAATGTGGTGGACTGGCGACCTGCCCATGATGTACCCTGCCTTCACATGGAGATGCTGGGATTGGCTCCAACCCCCCCGTGACCCCGACTAGTAGGAATAAGCGGTGCAGATAATGAATGAATGAATAAATAGATAGATTAATAATTTTTTTGCCTATTTCTGCATTGATCTCATGCTAAGGACCTCGTGTTTGTGTCTCCACACGGTGCACTGCATGGTCTGTGAGGGGACTATGAAATAACTCCATGTACGTGTGTGTCAGGGTATGAATGGCAGGTTATCTTTAGCCTTCTCCTCCCCCACCCCACATGTCTCTGTCTCTTCTGTTTTCTTACCATCAATTAATTCCGCCCGCCGCTCTGGGAGAATGTCGGATGATTAAGATGTGTGCAGCCTTCACAAAAGCCCCTATGGGTTGGCCCGGCAAGTCTGTTAGCCTCTGCTGCTAATTAGCATCCCCACTGGACAAGTGTGTCAGGTGGTGTGAAAGAGGACAAGCCAGTCCCCCTCGTAGCAGTGGACGGACGTATCACAGCATGCGTCTCTCCATCACCTCCTTCCCTCTTTCCACCTCGGGCCTCCCGGCTCCAGTGATGGGCGCAGACACATCCAATCAGCAGTCTTCTTCAGCTGCACAGGCGCACCTATGGGGTTATTGTCCTCAAAGTCTTTAATCAACACGTCTGTGTGCCATCATTTCCCCTGCTTGCTCCCACCCATCGCAAGGCTTTTGTGTGGTCGACTGGTTTGGTCTCAGAGTGTCACACGGCACCGTGGCAACGGAGCTGCTCACCCCAGTGAATCAGTTAATCAGTGAATCAGTTCAAATTGGAACATCTACTCTGCCGGTAGCTTTGATCTCTTTGATGGTGTGGATCCCCTCCTCCCCCACTCCCCTCCAGAAAAGTTGCACGAGGTTACCAAAAGTATAGATGACATTTCAGTACCTTTGCTCAGGGACGTAGATTTGTTCCCAGTACGTCAGTCTTTTAGACTCTGAAGAAGAATTTAAGAATTAAAGGCTAAAAGTGGCTATAAGACTGTCAGCAAGTCCATTCTCCCCGTAAACTAGAGAGAAGCTAAAGCCGTTTCCCTCCATTGTTTATTTGCAGTTTTGAGCACATCTGTCAGAAACAATTTGTGCATTCGACCCACTGGATGTGTGGGTGTGTGAGTACAAACGACAACAGACAACATAAGTCTTGTGAGCATCACTTCTTCAGCGGCACACATTCCCTCAGCTGATTTAGTAGACAAGATGAGGCCATCTTGCAAAGACTGAGGCCACCCATGACCAACCTCTAGCTATCTTCTCACGTACTGTGTGATACTGTGATGTTCTTTCTTCTTTTGCGTCCTTAAATAACCTCCGATGTATATCCTGTTGTTGTTGTTGTTGTTGTTGTTTTCTCCTCTATTTCAAACCCTCTGTGTGTTGTGTGGTAGAGTGAATAAATTGGATTAAAGTGGTGGGACTGCTGCACTTGCTTATCATCTGTGAAGGACTGTGGGACTCCTTGAAAGAAAGCACTATCAGAGATAAAACGGTACATGACATTTCCTCCCCCCAGCGTGGGACACAGGTGCTCTAGGCACTATCAGAAATTCATGACACTGACAACATAGTTTTTCCAGTCCCCGACGGAAAATGAGTGCTGTTTTACTCCGTTAATTTATTCACAGCTCCCATGGAACTGGGGAATGGCTGTCGTTCTGTCTCTCTCTGTGTTAAAAGGAGAATGGGTTGCAGCATCTCTCCGATGGGAGTTAGATTGTTGAAAGCACGGAAGATTTGCTTACAATGAGCGTCCCGAGAAGAGCGCCCTGCTCTCCGTCGGAGGTGAGCAGGTGGTTTGCAGTGCGCCCCCCGAACACAGCAGCAATTTGCACTCGGCCCATGTGGAGTCGAAGGTGGCGGATCCTCTCAGATGGGAGGCTGCGGCTTGGTTTGAGCTCTGGATGCTTCCCGTTTGTTGCTGGAAGATGTATCTCATTCTCTCTGCATGGGGTCACTCGGATGTATTGCAGGGCCAGCAAATGGAGATGATGGACACTGTTCATCCTGCCTTACATTATGCTAATCTATATATTACACATTGCAGAGTGCATTTCACATAAGTAATGTGTTTCAACCTTGTGCCAATGGGCCCGGGCACCCATTTAATTTCTGTGCAGTATTTATGTGGAGTTCGGCACTCTTTGTAAAGGTTCTGCTGGGGAACGCAGATGCAAACTAAGCACTGCACATTCATGTCCTTGGTCAATGCATTGCATCGCCTACATTTGACTTTTTCCTGTGTCACAAAAGGGCATTCAAATGTTGAAAGGTGAATGTAGTTCTCACATTCTTGGCTTATAGAAAGAGTCATTTTCAAGCTTCTGACTAGGTCACTTCCCTTCTGCTGATATCTTAATTTCCTTGTTTTCTTTCGTACATCTGTTTGGTTTGTTGATCTATACACACACTGAATAGTACATTCATTCATTAACAGATACTGTTATACACACATATGCTCGGCACCCACATCATGCATATACGGCATACACTGAGTCCTGTTTGGCCCTGGGTTACAGGTAATGAAGAATTACGCTCATTGTAGCTTCTGAAGCCTCGATTAGGGCTCTGATCTTTGCCTTTAATGAAACCATTCATCAGAGGCACTCAGCTGAACATACCTCAGGTCAGGTCTGTGTGCCTGTGTGTGTGTGTATGTGTGTGTGCGTATGTGTGTGTGTGTGACTGCACGCCAGCCATGCCACCAAATATTAAGGCAGAGTGGTGAGCGTCTTAGGGGGTCATCGATCGGCTGCTGACAGCTTAACAGCGTGCGAATGCTTGGATGGTCCTCTTAAAGGGCCGGAGGCACACACACCTCGTATGGATTCCTCTCCAAGGAGCCTTCAGGATGATGCCTGTTACTCCAACATATTAATGTAACATTCAAATAGTTTAAGCATATGTGTGTGCATGCACTTGTGAGCATGTGTGTGTGTGTTTATGTGTGTGTGCATTGGTACATAGGTGTGTTCCATGTGCTTGTCTATACTGGTGTGTTGGGTCAGGGTAATCTGCCTTATTTGGGCTGTGTGAGAACAGCTGCCTCAGGGTCTATGTTTAGCCTGCATTTATTTCCGTCCCGCTCCTGGTTGCAGTGTTCCCCCTTCTGAACTCGTGTCCTACCTGTCTCCGAACATCAGGGTTCCTTTTTCAGGCCGAGCCTTTTGCACATGCTTCCTGCCCCATCGTCACATCTGTGTTCATGTGCACGTGCGGGCAGGTGTGTGGGCATGTGCATGTGGCCGTGGGTGCACTGTGTTTTACAGCGTGTGGCTGATAAGTCAGATTTACTGTTTGATGGCGAGCAAGTCTCGCAGGCGCCATGCTGACACTCCTATTAACACGTCGCTGAAGTCTGTGTGTGACGGTGTGTGTGTGTGTGTGTGTGTGTGTTAGAGGCGGGGGGAGCTCAGTAATGAGCCGGGGTGTCAGTGTGGTCAGTTGTCTGCCCGGCACTGCACTGCATCCACCATCTTCTCTCCCCGCGCCCATGAGAGCATTGACAAGGACAGCTTGATTACACGTGCACATACTTACACACACGTGCATATCCACAGTAGCTCAGTGACAACCAGTGGCTCGGAGCAGGAGAGCAGATGGATCCCATGCATCCATGCAGAGGATTAAGACATCTGTGAAGGAACAGGGGAGAGAGAAAGACAGACAATGTGTGTGTGAGAGAGAGACATAGAGAGACAGTGTGTGTGTGTGTGAGAGAGAGAGAGAGAGAGAGAGAGAGAGAGAGAGAGAGAAAGAGCAAGAGAGAGAGAGAGTGTACGTGTGTATGAAAGAGAGAGAGAGAGACTCTGTGTGTGTGTGTGTGTGTGTGTGTGTGTGTGTGTGTGAGAGAGACATAGGGCCATAGGGCACACAAAGTGTGAGATCCATGGTGCATTAGTGAGCAGTGTGGGGGGGATGGGAGACGAGGGTGTGACACCCCAGCAGTGACCAGCCACATTGGCACAAACTGCCCCTGTAATCACAGGGGCTCTGAACAGAAGCATGATTAACATGGGGCATGTTAAAAAGGGAATAGATCACATTCATTCACACCATGCTCTCCACCATGCTCTTCATCCCTGCATCACTCCAACTCCAACCTACCACACACAGCCCTAACTTACCAGCTCGTGAATATCTGGGTTGGGGACTTCTGGCCTAGAGTGAAAGTCAGCAGGATTCTGCAGATAAACGGAATGAATGTTTCTGGAACAAACAAGTCACATGAAAAATATTGTGCACGCGATTTTAAACGGAGAGTAACCTCAGGTAGTACTTTGTGTCCTCAAGCTAGGGGTGTTGTTCTCCTCAAGGACACAGTGGGAAATGGGGGAACCATTGCACCTGCACCCCTTGTTGCTAGCAGCTTGCTAGTTCCTTTAACTGAGCTAATGCTGTTATCCTGCAGTCAGAAAGTACTTGGACGATGGCTTTGCATCTGTTCTGCACACTGGCATGTTGGGCGTGAAACAACAAAATGTTACACTCATTTTAAGGTGACTAACAGACTCTACATACTCAAAATAAAAATATCAATAAGTGTGCCATGTTTAATTTTTGGTTTCAGATCCTTGAGATCAGTGAATACCTGAAGTCTGTGATCCCCTGACATCACCATATGCAGGGCACTTACCAGGCAGGGGGCAGTACAGAGCTGCTTCCAGTTCCTGCTTGTTGTGGTGGCTTTTTGCCTGTAGTCTTGTCTTCACTAAGAGAAGTGTATGCTCAGGATGGTGAGTATGCTGGCCAGTCAATCATTTCTGGCCCAGAAGAACTCCGAAGCTGTGTTGGTAGTGGGTGCATGTTTTGGGTTAGAGCGCCACTACAAGTTGAAGCATTATGTGTGTGATGCTTCTCTACAGTGAAGGTTTCAGCTTTTCACGGCCCTGTCTGTCCATGCACACATATACCAATAAGCAATTACGGCACACCCTGATGTGCAGTGCTCAGTGCGATTGTATCAGTGTGAGAAGAGGAAGATGCCGGCAGTGGTACAAGTAAGAGTATGTATGTGTGTGTGTGTGTGTGCATGCACACACTCAAGAGATGCTTACAGGCAAAGGCAGTAGTGGCTAGGTGCAGAGAGGTGTAGATATCTGCAGTGGCAACAGTAATCAGCTAAATGTGATTTCTGCCCACAGTCAGCCAACCAGGGCTGTAGCCTGTTACTGGGTGCAATTGAATTGGGCAAAACCAATAAAGTAAAAAAACAGATAGGGAGAGAGAAAGTGTGTGTGTGTGTGGGAGGGGGGGAGGGGTAGACGAGCAGACTCGGGGGAGGGGGGAAGTCACATATTACACTGTTAAACAGACGAAGCAAGTATGTTTATGGGTTTATTTAGAAATATTTCACTTGCTCAATTTAAAATGGTTCAGTGTGACAGAAAATAGAGAAGGTGGCATAAAACACTAAGGAAGGGAGGGAGAGCGAGAGAGGGACCAAAAGAGGGAGAGCGAGAGACAGAAAGAGAGAGAGAGAGAGAGAGAGAGAGAAAGACAGAGAGAGAGAGAGAGAAAGACAGAGAGAGAGAGAGACAGGGAGAGGAAGGGAAGAGGGACCCTCTCTTGTTCTCAGGTCTGTACTCCCTGTGACTCACACAGTTAGCTGCTTGCTTCACACCCAGTTTGCAAACCCAGGAATAGCAGCATTTCATGCCTCTCAGGACAGGCATCACACATCCCCTCTCACACGTCCCCTGTCACACACACACACAGCTACTATTGGGCTGTCTGTCTGTCTGCTTTTCTAGCCATCTCAACACCCCCACTTATGTTATCTCTCTCTCCCTCTCTCTCTCCCTCTCTCCTGCTGAGTCTATTCTCTGGGCAGTCCTGTTTTTCTCAACATGGGCAAAAATTAACATATTCAACAAATATGTTGATGTTGTTGTTCTACCTTTTCTTACATTTGTTCATTAATAAGATGAAAATGATCTCTTATTTTGTTATTTACAGTTTAAAAAATAAAAGATCAGACAAAAGTAGAAGTTGAACAATTTTTATGTAGGTTGTAAAATATTAAGCATATCATTAAACTACCATAGTTTGCACTCCAGTTTCAAGGACCTGTAAGTAATTAATTGGCCAGTGATGTATTGTTATATATTTCATTCATGCATTATTAGTTAATGCACAACCGAACTAAACAAAAGGTCTAAGGTTGATTGTAAGTGGATTGTAGACGTGACGTTTGCTTCTGGAATCTGTTGTGCGTCTCTCACAACATGCAGACCACCATCAGCATCAGTGAAGCTGCCCACCCTGAAGCTTATTCAGAATAAATCAGCGGCAGTAAAACAGGTGTGTCTCAATGTACTGTCTGCCATGTTGTTAAGAAGCAGGAATGTCCTAATAAGCTTAGCCCAGGAAACCACCTGGCCCAGGAAATCCTCACATAGTGGAAGAATACCTTCTATCATGGAAAAGATCTACCAAGGGTCAGGTTATAGTTTTCTAAAAATCAGAAGGCGCCTCTAATGTAAGTCCCTGTTGGGCTGTTCTTTGCCTTGTGACCAGTCAGAAGAGGGTGATTTATGGGCTTCTGAAGAATCGATGCTTCCATGTCAGACTGAGCATGTCACTCACATTAGTTAAAGTTTAGGATGAACTGGTTGGGTTGCAGGGTTTTTTTACTGCACAACTGACCAATCACAACCCTGCCATTAAAAATGAAAATGAGCTTGAAAACAACTGACCTTTGCGACCTTTATGATTAGTAACATATGACATATCTGGCAGACATGTTGTGCAAATATTACAATGAGATTGCTGGTGCACTCGATTATAGATACAGAGATCATGGATCTGTGAGCTCCCATCTCTCTCTCTCTCTCTCTCTTTATTTCTCTGTCTCTATCTCTGTATCTTTCTCTGTCTCTCTCTGTCACTTTTTCTCACCTCTCTCTATCTGTGTCTCTCCCTCTAATTTAATTATTTTTATTGTTACAACTCACAACAAAAACTTTTAAAAGGCAAGCTTGAAGTTCCCCTGTCGGTGTCAGTCTTTTTAATAGAATTGTATTGATTGGAAGCCAACAGAGAGTGAGTGATTCCTAGAGCTTTGTACGAACTACATGCTGAAGTCATACAACTTCAACCGAGCACTCTCTTAGTGACGTGCTTATGTGCTTCCTCTCTCTGTATGATCTGTATGGCATTGAACAAAAAGTATTATCCCATAGATCCCTTAGATCTGAACAGAACTAGCACCCATCCTGAAGCTGGACGTCTCTCATTACCTTTCTTCAAACATCCACATAATGCATTTGATCGTTTCTGCATGTGAGCCCACAGGTGAGAGTGAGAGTGGCACCCCCAGATGATGGTCACACCTTAGAACATTTTTTTCACAGCATACGTGATGCACAAATAACAGATGTTATAGTAATTTGATATGCTGTAGGAAGATAAATTATATCTGTAGACTATTGTAAGCATATGGTAATAACCTTCAGGATTCATTGTACTGGATACTATTGTTTGATCTTGCATTCTAATTAGAATGAGTTCTCCTGTTTGGCTACTTTTACAGAGTCACAATGAATAAACAGTGTTGGTCTATAGAGTTTATGGTGCCTGACCAGCCTTGTGCAGTAATAACTTGGCATCCACTTGCTCACTCTAACTGGACCCGTGTAGCTCTTTGACTCGGCCAGAATGAGCATTATGTCTTGTATTAGTCATAGATTCAACTATTCCCAGGCATTTTTATCCATCCTGGTATTCTTCTCCCCCAGCACACTTTTAGCCCTAGGACATGGCTGAGTTACTTATCTCCACTGTGTTTAACCATGTGTGAGTGTGTGTGTGCATGTACGTGTGTGCGTAGGTGCGTGAGTGTGTGTGAGTGTGTGTGTGTGTGCGTAGGTGCGTGAGTGTGTGTGTGTGTGTGTGTGTGTGTGTGAATGTACGTGTGTGCGTAGGTGCGCGAGTGTGTGTGTGTGAGTGTGTTATGCACCGCACTGGCGCTTTGTGTCTTGGCAAGGAGGCAGATGAGCTCCATTTGCAGCCTGTCGGCTTCGTCCTGGTCGGCTACTGGACACTGGCGGAGCACTTATTGTGTGTGAGTTATTACCAGTGACTGGCAGTGGAACTCAATCAATGAGCCATTCCACCCGAGCAGCCTGCAGAGGACGAGCCTAGAGAGGGGGAGATGCACGCTGCAGATCAGAGCTAGCACACAGGAAGTGGATGCAATTAGCATGGGCCTGAGGGGGTTAAAGAGCAAAAAAGACCTCTATGGACTGTGTTTGTGGGATGTGTCTGTGGTTACAGGTAAAATGTAAATGGGTTTTACGGCTGGATACAGTCCTGCAATTTCTTGATGGTCACTGAAAATTAGGCGTTATAGTGCTGTGTTCCAATTGTTTGCTCGTGTGTGTGTGTGTGTGTGTGTGTGCGTGCGTGCGTAAGCTACTGTGACATGCTGCAGGTGGAGGCCATGCTTATTGTGTTGATGCAATTCATTTTTAACTAGTGTGTTTAGTCATGGTTCATGTGGATGTCAGGGGTCATGGAAATACAGCTCACCTGCACTTATTTTGGGATCATGTTTTCATAGATTTGATTGTAAAAGCATTGTGAAATATTGTGTTCTTTTTAATATATTTATACATTTCAAATATTTATTGTGCAGGTATTAGGTCAGTGCATTATCAGTGCTTTGTTGATTTGCTTATTAATGTGTTAATTTGTTAATTAGAACTCTACTTTCCTAACGACTGCTTAACAGTTCAGCATGTGAGTAAATGTGAATATATGAATATGTTAGTTCATAACAGAAGGTGTGTGCAATGATGGGATTACAGTTTTACAATTCTTTTAATATAAAAAAAATAAAACAAACAAAAAACAACCCTGACCCTGTGCATATACCGTTATATATAACAGCATATGGACAGTGCAGAGATTCTCTGGATGGTGTCGCTCTTTGTAACTTCTGGTTTTCAAGGTGCCTTTGCTGCAGCCCAGTAAATAAACATCGAATTTGGCCACAATGCACTGCGGGCCGGCGGAGCAACAGGTTTGGAACGTTATCGACATGCCAGTGAATCAGTAACAGTGGGGACCTAAACTCTCCTAGCGCACGCTTGCATAATCACCCCTGCCACCCCCGCACGCACCCTCTTCCAAGACAAAATGCTCCACCGGGCTGACATGTTTGCAGCTAAATGCCTCGCATTGATTGAGCCCCCGCTGTTTGTGTTCACCTTCATTGCCAGCGGGAGCTGCAGGGGGGGGGGGGGAGAGACCGAGTTTCATCCCATCCAGGGTGCTTGTCCGCTGGGTCACAGGTGCGGCGAACCAAGGGTCGAGTGGAGGAGGTGGGATGGTGCTGAAGGGGCTCAGAGGGTCAAGTGCGGGTGGGTTTGCTGATTGCATGATTGCTGTTCTTTAGGTGGCCTAGTTCTCCATTGCACTCAAAAAGCTGACAGACTTGGTAGCGATCATTTGCAGCCAGACACGTTGCAGCAGAGCTAAAGAAACACTGCAGCATTTATTGACTGCTGGCGCCAGGACATTATAAAATGGCGCCTTGAGATTTGAGAGGAATCTCCGATGGTTCACATTATTCATGTGAGTTTTTAAATTAAACGTTAAGAAGTGGTTGATCATTTGTGAATGGCAAAAGTTCATAATGACAACAAATCTATAGAATATTACTGATGTTATAGGGTGTGCTGTAGTAATGTAAAATTACTGTGTCCTTTATACCAGTTACTGGTGGGGGAAGCACTAACGAAGCAGTTCACTCATTAAAGTGTTAGTCAGCCTTTACTCCACCACTAAATATAGGCTACTGTTCTATAATCACTGACCACATTAACTCTTGTCAAAAATGATGTGTTTCCAATTGAATGTTTTCACATCCCTCCCTCCCACACACACACACACACCAGCTGCTCTAGTCTTGTTGGAGGATGGTGGTTCCACATTCTCTGGGCCAGTGGCATGTTTTATTTAGCAGGTGTCTGCTAACAGGTACAAGATTGAAGGTGGCTTTAGTGTCAGAGGCATTTGGAGCAGAGTTCACTGTCAGAAAGCTTCCACAGTTCAGAGGCGCTACGGACAGGGACGTGGGCATGATCTCACAGTGATGAGAAAAAGCCTTTCTTTCATGTTTGCTATTATCACGAAATGTCCTTGTGCAAGCACAGAATGGCGGCGTGCTGTTGCTAATGCATAGATACATGCAGGGTGACATGTTTGCTCCAAAATCCAGTTACATATCCTTGTCTCTGGTAAATGTGTTGTGTACTCATGTTTAAAGATGCATGTACCTTCTTTTTCTATCTGCTTTCCTACTATTATTGTATAGTTCTGTGCAGTTCATATTGCACTGATCTACTTGTGTACCTGAACGCTGTGCTTAGAACCGACGTTGCTTCACTTAGCCCCTTCCCACTGATAGCAAAGTTCATACAAAATTGATCGTATGAACACAAAAAGAGTCCTAAAGTGTGACCGTAATGCCCCGAGGGCAGGCCCAGCTGCTGTATAATAAGGGAGTAAGAGGGTGGTTGGTCTTGAAGTGCTCAGCTGGAGAGGGCTTGCCAATGCTGGTGGCAGTAGATGGGGCCTTATTTCCATAAAGTGAGGGAAAGGTGAATTCTTATCACAAAGGCTCCTGCACATAATATCAGCTTTAGTTTCAAGGGCCATGGGCTTTTTGCTTTTTTGTTGTTTGTTTGTTTGTTTGTTTTTCATCGTATTTCCTATAGATATGCCTTCATATTTTGCCATTTTATGTATGACCAGACTATTGTATAACCTCAAATCTTATAGTTTTCTCTCACTGTTATACCAGGAGCATAAAGATGCAAGTTTAAAGGAGTATTTACTCAGTTTTACTGTAGATTAAACAGACTTTAATAAAACAATGACATGGTTATGCTATGCAATTTGCATAGTAGTAATATGTGTCAACTTTAACTATATAGCATTTTAAATTTGGGGAAAATTGTACATAAGGAAGATTAAACAAATACATTTGATACAATACATCAAATAACATTACTACAAATTATGTAATATGCAATAATGTGAATGAAAATAAAAGTTATAATTAAGTCTTTATGCATTGTACTTTTAATTGCCTTGCAAGATTAGGATGTTTGTGCATGACCAGTTTGTTCTTGTGGTTTTTATCATCATGAAGTATTTTGTCAAGTGGATGTGGGTGTTTATAGAGTTGGTCCTTGTGTCTCTTGTATTGCAGAGGTTCAATAAAGCTTTGTTTGAGTGTGAGTGTGTACGTGTGAGAGTAATACGAGAGTTACAGGACTTGAGTGTGTGTGTGTGTTATATATCCATATGTATATGTGGGCATCAAATGTCCCCTCAAGGACAGGAACGTCTGATGTATTTTACCTTGTGGGAAAACAATTTTGGTAACTAAGGTTATGGTTAGGGAATGAGTGACTTGTAACATTTAGTTTGTAACACTTTGTAATTAGCTACAATAATCTTTCTAAATGGAAAATCCCTACAAGGATCTTAAAACAATACAGTGTGCTTGTGTGTGTGCTTGCTTTGCTGTAGTGGTTCAGGAAGGCTTTGCTGAAGTGTGTGTGAGTATGTATACATATTTGAGAGATGTGTGCATGTGGATTTGTGTGTGTGTATGTATGTGTCTTTGCTGTAGAGGTTCAGAAAGACTTTGTTGGAGGGCTTTGGGTGGCTCTCAAATCATTCTTCACTGGCTGGTGTAATCAGTGATGCTGCCCTCTACACAGGGCTGCTCACACACACACACACACACACACACACACACACACACATATATATATATATATATATATATATATATATATATATATATATATATATATATATATATATATATATATATATATATATATATATATGGATATCTGGAGGGTAGGGACAGATGTATGCACACACACTGTCATGGACTCCGATTAAGTCCGATTAAGTCAAGCTCACAAATTGTGAAATGTTTTTGGATTAGTAATTGTAGCTGTATTATAAACTCTGTATGAAAGTTCATACCCACACATAACCTGGCATGACTGTCATAAAACTTCTGGTTTTCTAACTAGCAGACTGCCGTAGGTGAGACTTTTAAGTCAGAATATGCTGGAACCAAAAATATCCTTTGCAGCAAATTTCGTTAGTGCGGGCATACGCTATCACACAGACAAACACGACATGAACTGTTTTCATTTACTCATTTACACTGATATCCAGAGAGACTTATGCGGACATGCAACCAGTAAATCTTGAGCGATAAAAAGTAGACAGAGAAAATGAATTGGTTCATAACACGAATGACAGGAACTCCAAGCTGGTTTTACCAAGTGTAACTTAAGGCACAGCCCCCCACCAAAATCTAAGTACTAGTCCAATTAGAGTACCAACTGAGCTCGTTTACATTCAGCAAAGAAAAATATCCTAGCAAGTAAATAGATTCTGTATGTACCTTGCATTTCCAAAAGGGCACTGCTGCCAATGATGCATAGTGTGACCTCATCTGGTTTGGTGAAGGAGCAGCCTGAAGGGACAAGATCAGGGCTGGTAGAGCTTCACAAGCTCAGGGCTGGTAGAGCTTCATAAGCTCAGGGCTGGTAGAGCTTCACAAGCTCAGGGCTGGTAGAGCTTCACAAGCTCAGGGCTGGTAGAGCTGGGGCTGGTAGAGACAAGCTCAGGGCTGCACAAAGCTCAGGGCTGGTAGCTCAGGGCTGGTAGAGCTTCACAAGCTCAGGGCTGGTAGAGCTTCACAAGCTCAGGGCTGGTAGAGCTTCTCAAGCTCAGGGCTGGTAGAGCTTCACAAGCTCAGGGCTGCGAGAGCTTCACAAGCTCAGGGCTGGTAGAGCTTCTCAAGCTCAGGGCTGGTAGAGCTTCACATCTGACAGGGAAGCCCGCGCCACAGTGCCAAACAGACGTACCATGTGATAAGTACGACTGTTTGCTTTTGATTCTACGCAATGCACACGTTTTGGGTGCATTTGCAGCACTGAAGAAAATCACGAATGACATGTAGTATGTGCTGTGCCTAATCTAGAAGTGATAAAATGTAGATTGCTTTTCCAAAAAAAAACCAAACATATATAGCATGTAGCCCTTTGAACATGTTAAAAAAACAAAAAAACAAAACAGAATGCACTCAGATCTGCGTGCAGTTCTTTGTTATTATACTTGTGAAGGGATCGACTGGTGCGGTAAAAGAATCCGACTGGCTTGCTGCATGCAAATACGCGCCCGTAAGACTTTTCCCGCCTTTTACATCCTCACACAACTGCACCACTGATCACGGTTAATGAAACATGCAAGCGCCACACACAGACATGAGCACACACGCGCGCACACACATGATCGATGTTCGAGTCAGGCACATCATCATTGCACCTGTGCTCCGGGAGGGAAAGGCGAACTTATGAAGGAGGGGTGTAATTACACGGGTTTGACTGTAATGCAGCACAGAGAGCGGTAGAGAGAGAGATGCAGGGAAGGGGGGGATGGAAAGAGAGAAAAAAGACGAGTGGAGAGTTGAATAAAACATGAGGGCGTCCTTGAGGACAACCCCTGCTCGCCACTTTCACTAACATGTACGGCAACACAATTCTGCACTTGATGAGAGGAGTGGTGTGATTTAGAGCTCGCATGCTGAGATTAGGGGATGCAGCGCCCCCTGCACCAGCCTGGAGAGCTGCCTTATTTGTATTCCCTCTGCTGTCAATGAATATGTTGTTTCAGAGCTCAGGGTCTTAGCCCGACACAAAGCCGTGCGGCGGACATCGGCAAAACTGATGTCCTCGTTTGCTTTTGTTGTTTTCTGTTTCCTCTCCCCCTCACCAGCCATTTTGGCTCATCGGCTCAGTGCTTTTCACATCTTATCTCTCTCTCTCTCTCTAACACACACACACACACACACACACGTTCCACACACCACGCAGCCCCCCTGCCCACTCCCTGGTACGTCCGTATTAAATGAGGTCTTCAGGCGGGAGGATGGTGGAAAGCTCTGCCATGCAAGCACACGCGACGTGCGTTTCCCGAATCTCCATGGTCTTTGTTCCAGCTGTTGCTGTGTGTACAGGGAATCTTCATGTGATCTTCCCAAGGCTGGCAAATTTCCCACAATTCCCACCGTTGTTCAAAGCTGGTGGCTGCTGGGCAGAAACACGAATGGGACCTTTTGGCAATAAGCTTTCTAATAAGTGAGATAAATGACTAATAAGATGAATGCTGTTTATCTGAAGACTTCTCCATCAGTTTAATGGATGTAATGAATTGGAGAGTGAACCTGGCCGCCAGGCTAAGCTTCTGCTCGAAACTCCCAGGCCTCTCAATATTTTCACATCGGCTGCGAAAAGTACCTGTTTCTAAGAATTCCAATATCATCAGCTATTCTTGCCTTAGAACTCCCCCATGCTACACAAGATGCCATTAAGAATTCCATAGCAGACTGACCTCGAGCTAGAGCAAACAAGGAACAGCAACAATATCTTGTGTGCAGAACAATAAGAACGTATAACCCTTTATCATGGGAGCCTGAGCCGACGCGAGTCCATCTCCAAGGCTGTATGTTCTGCCGGGGGCTTGCTTGTGCTATGGCCTTCTCCAGCCTGCAGCCCCTAGGTGTCTCATTAGACCCCCGTAATCATGGTCCCCAGTAACATCATCATAGCTACCCCCTCCAACCTTTCTGCTACCGGCTAGTCCTTTATTGAGACTAATAGTGGAATTAGCGTGTGCAGGTCAGAGCCGGAGCATCTCCCTGACAGTTATGCGGCTTGACTTCTGCTGAGCTGAGGGAGCGGCTCTCCGCTCTGGCCCGCTCTCACCCCGCTCTCTCTCTCCCCCGCTCTCCCCCGCTCTCCCCTGATCTCCCCTGCTCTCCTCAGCTCTCCCCAGCTCTCCCCGCTGCCCTGGAGGGAGAAGCGTCTTTGAGCTGGAGAGTGAGAAAAACACGGAGATGCGAAAGCAAACGCACCCGCCCCAGCTCTGACGGCATCGCTTGTTTTTTTTTTTTTGCTCTAGGAGGCTTTTTCGCTCTCCACCTTTACCCCCACCCGCGCTCTCTGTCTCGTGCGGTTTGCTGCAATCGCGCTTGATTTCCCGCTGCTCGCTGCTACCCAGCCCCCTTGGAACACCTGTGGGAGCTGGGCTGACCGTGGGAAAGATGAGAGACAGACAGCAGTGCAGGGGGAGGGAGACAGATGTGCTTGTGGCACGGACCCCTCCAGAGCAGTGGAGCCATGATTGCATGCTGGTCCTGTATGTGAATGTGCATGCACTCAGCGGTGGCTCTGTCCATGGGTTTAGCATCGTGCCACAGTGGAGGGACACAGGAGCATCTCAAGATATCTGGTTTACACACAATCTCTCTCTCTCTATTTCTCTCTCTCTCTCTCTCAATTCAATTAAATTCAATTCAAGGTGCTTTATTGGCATGACCGTAATGGTGCATTTATATCGCCAAAGCTCCCGTTGCAGTGTATGAGAGCATTAAAGAATCAATCTCTCTCTCCTTCTCTCCTTCTCCCTCGCTCTCTCTTTCTCTCCCAGTCCGTTCCTTCTCTGGGCTGTGAGAGCTGGAGGCAGTGTATGTAGGCATGATACATTTCAGTGTGCTAAGCTGGATCCGCAGCAAGCACTACTCAAATCTTGCAAAGATAATCTGTCCTTTTAGTGCGCGGCTATGTGTGAGTGTGTCTGTGTGTGTCCCTGTGAGCGCTTCTGCGTGTGGGAGTGGGAGAGGATGTGGGTGCCTGACAGGGCTACACGCCGGCCTCTCGCAATCACAGGGTGTCTAGGAATAATCCGAAATGATACACGGTCTTTCCTCCCCCTGCTCTGCTTTTCTTAGGCCGCACTTGCTTCGCTTCTGTGGTTCAAACTGCACTCGCGGCCACTCTTTATCTCGCTCTCACACGCTCGCGCCCGTGCGCACACATCGCACCAAAGCGAGGGGAGAAATGGGGGGACCTGTCCCGAGCGCTCTTCTTTCCCAGAATGCCAGTTTGGATCACAGGAGAGTTTAGATCAACGCGGTGGCAACACGCGCCTGGCGATGCGGTTCTCCAGGGTTCTGGCCTCGCTTGGTTGGTTCAGAGGGAGAAGCTGCTCCATGCCGAAGCTGCGTCTAAACAGATGTTATCATTTATTTATGTCGTCGCTAGCTGCTGAAAAATACGTATCTCCACTTTTACAGATTTTCATGTTTTCCCATGTGAAGAATGTGGGCACCCATCTGTGACTGTCCTTAGCAGTGGCTATCAAAATGATCAATGCATCGCTGAAAAATCACAGTCGGTTTAATTCATGTGTCCATAATCTGCCTGATGTGTCCGTCAAAAACGCGTCTGCTCCTGCGATACTGTCTGATGACATGGCAAAACGTTTTTATGAAAATGTTTTCCAAATACTTAAAAAAACAAACATACAGCCATTTCACTTTTTTGTCAATAAAGTACTATTTTAGTTTGAAGTTTCTCAGTTTTCTCAGTTACGGATGGTTTCAGTTTCTTAAGTGGCTCACTCGTTAACTGGCTCGGCGTCCCTATCTCTGACGTTAACGTTACACGCAGGTCTGTTAGAAATATGAATTTCTGTAAGTATGTAAATATACACCATTTTATTCCGTGCTGAAATATATATGTAAAATTACTTTGTTTAAGATTTGATTCAGATTTTGATTTTTTTTTGTTGGAGAATACATAGAGCAATAGGACAATGCATCAAAAGGAGACTGATTATCACGCACTGTATACATTTTTGTAAAACACCACATGTGTCCTTATGAAACTCTTTCTGGATCTACTTTGTTGCTTCACTACCAGAGAGGCAGCAGGTCCCATCTTTAGTGTGAAGGTCCCGCAGTAGAAGCAATAGGAAACCATGCTGCTGTTTCCATGCATCACGCTGCAAAGATGATGAGTCAAGGCAGGAGTTCTACACAGACGACACGCACTGCAGTCTACCACCAGCTTCCCCTACACTGGGCCCAGTCTACCACCAGCTTCCCCTACACTGGGCCCAGTCTACCACCAGCACTTCCCCTACACTGGGGCCCGTTTACCACCAGCACTTGCCCTACACTGGGCCCAGTCTATCACCAGCTTCCCCTACACTGGGCCCAGTCTCCCACCAGCTTACCCTACACTGGGCCCAGTCTATCACCAGCACATCCCCTACACTGGGCCCAGTCTCCCACCATCTTCCCCTACACTGGGCCCAGTCTACCACCAGCACGATGTACGATGCTGAGGCACACACACTCACACTCCCTCCCCAACCCACCACCCCCCATCTGTCCTGAGCTGGATCGCTCACAGCTCTCTTTCTCTCAGCAGATTTACGTGATAACTCTATTGTAAAGGTCAGCCTATAAACCCCCATGTACCAACAGCCCTGTCTCAGAGGGTATTTAACAGCTGCCAGAGTGAGGTGTTAAGGTGTGTCTTCATTGTGGAACGTGTGTGTGTGGGTTGGCAGGTGAGGGGGGGGGGGGGGTGGAACAGAGAGGAATGGAAGATGATGCTAACATTGAGAGAAAACGTGCGGTTCATTTTCTTCTATCACACATACATAAGTAGTGTCCTTGACCATCTCTCTGGACCTGATCCAGTTTCTCATCTCTGCAAAATGTATCCTGATGTAGTCATATGAGACCATATATCCTTCCAGCGGTGGCCTGAATGAAACACGCTGCATAATAGTAACTTCAGACACATGTGAAACAGCAATGAGGATCTACAGATGGATCCCTTACAGAGGGCAGTATAGAACAGAGCTCCATTCTCACACAGTGGAAGCATGTGGGAGCACTCATACAGGAGGGAGGACAGCAAGCAGCACAAGAAGATCTGTGCAGTGTTGTTGGTGAAAGTGATGCTGTTACAAAGTAAAGTTACAGATGTGGCACTACCCATGGGTTTTAGATTAGACTCATTCCTTTATATTTCAGACCCCAAAATGGTTATTTCAGTATGTATATGGAACGGGTTAATAAGCTGAACAATATTTATACACACCCGAAGATCTTTATACACATTAGAACATTATGATATTAGAGAGGCATATTTGTACCCATTCTAGTCACACCGAGGTGTTCACCAACACAGGTTTCCCCAGTGTATGACCCTCCGGCCTGATTACCTGTGGCAAACCCATCGACCAGTCTTATAATACACTTAAAGTGCAGTGTCTGTGGCACCATGCATGCTGTAAGGCATGGGGAGTGTCTTTAGTCAAGGAGCACACATGTAAACAAGTGCAAATCTGCGAACAATAACCAGAACATCAGGCAATTTACACAGAAACTCACATTTTGATTCAGGCCATAGTGTAATTACTTCTTGATTCTTGTATCAGTCATTAGAGTCTTTAGACAGACTCCTGAGCCCATTCTGCTTGTTCTCCTAAATCTCAAAAGTTAAGGAGAAACCCATTAACCCCTCGTGCCCTCCTGCCGCAGCGCTGGTGCCAGTGCTCAGCTCCGTTCCCAGCCCGTGAAGGTTTGCCAGAGCAGCAGAAAACCACATATGTAACATCATCCATTGTGTTTATTTACCACTAATAAATGTCAGCATCTCACAGCACCCAGAGATGGGGCGGCCGGCTCTGAGATCAACTCGCGTACTCTAATCTCACTGACTCTGGAATTAGTCAGCGACTCTCGCGTGTTCTCTATAAAAGGGTTCCATCTCGCCCGTGACCTTTGTCAGAGCACCCCGGCAATTTGCGCGCACGTGCATGCGGTTGGGCCGTGGGGCTCCGTATCGAGCCATATCAGTTCTGATCTGCACTCTTGCTGTTGCTTTCTTTTTTAGATTTGCTTCAGGAAATTCAGCTTGCGCTGTAGGGTGTGTGGTTAGGCCTTGGGTAAGGCCGGATCCTGGGTGACACTGAGTGCTTGTCTCTGCCATCTTAAATTGGGACTAGTATGGTGCCTGGTCCCCTGCGTGCCTTCTGTAATTGAATCCAAAATGCCAAAACCTCATGTGTATGGCTGCCCTCAGAAAGCAGTAGGTGTTTGTGTGTGTGCATGTGTGTGTGTGTGTGCGCATGTGTGTTTTGTTTGTTGCGTTGTAAGAGGAGATGACTCTGGGAGGTCCCAGTGGTGCTGTAGACCTACTGTTCTGTAAGTGCTCATGGTTTTTCACTCTTGTCCTTGCCGTGGCCAGCGGGCTGGTGGAGAGGGTGCCCACGGCTTCAGCAGCACTCTGAGCTCAGTGGCCCCTTTCTGCCTGTGGCTCCTTCAGGCCCCCTGACTGAGACCTTTGTCTGCTCTATTGTATGTGTTTATTTGATTATTCAGAATGCACTTTGTAAAGCTGTCTTGCTGCTTCACAGTATCACTGTATCATGCACTTAAAAAGGAATTAATAGACCACTGAAAGGCACACTTCCTTTTTCCTTTTTTCAACAGGGAGGAAAATAGATTTTTAGAGCCTTTTACACTCCTGTAAACATTATTGTTTTTTTTTCCCTTCAAAACAAATTTAGTATATTTTGCAAAGCAGATGTAATGATTCTCTGGTGGAAGCTTTAGGTCTGATCTAATTTTGGCATAACTATTATTTATCCAGAATGTATCAAAGCCTTTTCACAGGAATATTTGTACTGAACAGGAAATATATTGGTTTTAAGATTTAGGGCCATACAATTTTGCTCCAACCAATTTTCTCATTGTAAGTATTCTTATTACTCCCTATTTACTGTGTTTTCCCAGTATAAGAACACAGCCTGTGAATGAATTAACGCGCGCCTACCCTACTGAGTGTTTTTACTCTGTGATTGTTTCTGATTCTCTTTTATTTGACATATGTGCGTTTATATTTGTTGCCCCAGCACTCCCCCCATACCCATACTTCGGTGTTGGTGGAGTGCCTCCCTGATGTTAGACTAGTACCCTTCTTTCTGACTGAACTGATCTGAAGTTTCTCTATGTGTGCAAATAAATGTAGAGAATCTGATGATTAGCACGGTCTTCAGACTCTTCATTGCAGACTTGCTAACAACTATTAGCAGACTGTAAATTGCCTCCTATTATCCAGCCTGCAGGGTATTTTAGTTTAGGTGATTGTTACAAGCCACTTTGCAAGAAATTCACTAGTCATGCAAAAATGATTCTTCCTTCTTCCACTCTCACACGGTGGTTAGCCAGCGTTTTTAAACTTGATTCAAGCTTTACTGGCTCTGGGTCTTTCTGATAGCGCTGGCGCCCTATTACTCTTTTTTAGCACCCAGTAGCTCACAATGTGAGTACAGTGTGAGTCGTTTGTGCTGCTGAGAGAGACAGAGAAGAGAGAAATGGATGGGGGATTCTATTCTGCAAGAAAAGACGACCATGTGAACAACCCATGCATGCAAGCATGGTCCAGGAGGAGGGACTTGTCAGTTAACCAATAGGTATTGTGTCCATAACAAGCTTGAGTTGCTGCTTCAGTAAACAGCTTAAACCTTGCTTACAGTGTGCACAACCATGTGTAAATGAATAGCATTAACAAACAGGACCCACATATTCTTAGAAGGACAGCAATCTGCAGGCCAGCAGCAGGAGTGGGAAGAGCTGCCCTGAACTCCAGTGCTCATGTAACGTGCAACTAGGGCTTTTGCAGAAGTGAGTTATGCTTTATTGTGTGTGTGTGTGTGTGTGTTCTTCCAAACATTTTCTGCTGGTGTGTGTAAAGGGGAGTGTGTGGCGTGCACCTATGTGCATTGTTCCATCCTGCATCTGGTTCTTGCCTTATCATAATCACACCCCCTTAAGGCATTTAACCTAAACCCGAACATAGACTTACCTTAACATATTTACAAATACACGCACGCACACACACACACACACGTGCACCCAAATGCACAAATGTACACTGCTGCACATTCCCTAAAGATGTTTCTGAATTCTGCACTTTGCTGATCTAAACAATAACCCATCTCACAGTTCACAGCTCAGCAAAATCTCCCATACGTAGCAGCATGTACAGTAAGGGCTGGAGACCACACTCCAAGCTCCTCATCAACACACCCCCAAGTGCACTTTTGGCCTTATTCTCTACATTAGAAGTGCGCGGTGCAGTTACACTCTCCAACACTTACATTCTTGGTGCCTCTGAGAAAAGCCAATTACATTGGGACTCATTAGAAACCTCTATTGATCGCAAAACATGTGGTAATAGGCCTGGCACTTTTACTCAACTCTTCATTGAAACGCAGATCACAGAACATGAACAAAGTAAAACTTCACTATCGATCCAGTGGAGGACAAACATCACAGTACAATGAGTGAATTATGATATTCTATTTACTCTCATTGGCTCTCTCCCATCCTCTCTCCTGCCCCCCCCCATTCATTCTCTCTCTCCCTCTCTCTTTCTCTTTCTGAAAATGAACGAGTGGTATCATCAGGCCGCTGATTTTTATAGAGGACAGTAATTATGATTCGGTGCACTGGTGCCATGCTCTCCGCCCACACACACTGATTAGGTTTCTCTGAAGTTAATGAGAATGTGTTTGGTTCGAATCGCTCTGTAATTAGCCACTCCAAGATGCCAACAAAGACACGAGAAATTGTTTTTTTCTTGCCATTGTTCCCTCTTCTTTTTAAATGCGTTTATATTCCACGCCTAGTACAGGTATGGTAGCTGAGCAGGAATGGAACAGAAATCACGGAAGCCCGTCCTTTATTTATTTGGTTCAATGCTCTTTGTCAGGGTAGTTATTATTACATGCTGTGTTTGGAATGAAGTGTTTGAGTCTGTTACACAGGTGCCAAGCAACTTCGTTCAGGGCTCTTATTTCAATAAGGCCATAAAAGAAACCTTAGAGATGTCTTTGTATGGGTGTCATATAATCCATTCATTAGGATGACATGAAGTTTAGCACTAAAAGTCAGATGTGGTGGGAGAGAGTTTTCTAAATGTTGCCAGAGCTGATTGTTGGTCTCCATCACCACCCCCACCACACACATTCTCTCTTACACACTCTTCTTCTCTTTGTAAATATTTTTCGTTGCTCTTTTTTAGTCGGCTGGTGTGTCATTCGCTTTCCAAAGAGGATCTGAGTTCCAAGTTAATTTTTCCTACTCAGATTCACTTCAAAGCTACATGGCTAATCCTCTCATCCTGCAATAGCCTTGCACGTTATTAATCCCGTTAATAATCCGTGTAGCAGCTTTCACACATTGATATTTATTGGCGTTGTATAGGAGGTGAGGAAGAGACGAGAGGAGATTTTCCTGCATGATGCTTCCAGCCATTGTGACTGCTGGAATTTCTAAACAGCTGTTTCCAAACGTTTATTCCTTCTCTCTGGTACAGAAATATACAAATACATAAATGAATTAACCTCCCTTAATCCAAGCTGGTAATGTATGAGAAGCCTGCAGGTTAATGAAGTTTCTCTTTCAGTGTGGATTTCTCTCTCTACCTCTCTCCAAATACTCAATGCTCATGTAATGAAGCCTTGATTAAAATTTTCAGTTATAATTACCATGCTGTGTGGTTTACATATGGAAGCCTGGGTCGACTCTTGTACAAGTTATTTTTTCCTACGCCATTTTCATGGGAGGTTTTAGGTTATGTTATGTATACATGCAGAAAAGATAGATTCTCCTAGATTTCTGATTGCAATCAGCATTTTACTGTTATATAATGGTGCGTGTGTGTCTGTCTGTCTGTCTGTGTGTCTGCAATTTAGCTCACTGGGAAAGAGGCAGTTTAATCATCATTTCAGTAAGACTGATGAACTAAAATTCCTCAGGAAGACATCATCAAAATAAATATGCATAACCCAAAAATGCCAACTATGCACAAACAGTGACCAAACAGTGTTTGTGTACTATATTAACCTTGCAGCAATAACAGTCCAGGTAAGCAATCGCATACGCTACATTAACTTTGCAACAGTA
Source organism: Brachyhypopomus occidentalis (assembly GCA_020368025.1). Taxonomy (NCBI): domain Eukaryota; kingdom Metazoa; phylum Chordata; class Actinopteri; order Gymnotiformes; family Hypopomidae; genus Brachyhypopomus; species Brachyhypopomus occidentalis. The sequence continues at coordinate 2,084,010 of JAGXOD010000007.1, read as the reverse complement.
ACCCTTCCAGTGAAAATCCTGAATGGTTTGTGCTTTGTGAAACCTTGTTCTGATGTCACACATGATTTTAGACACCCTAATTAAACAAATGGCTTGATTTCAGAAACCTTCTCCAGTAAAGCAATGCTTGTTTCTAAGCTTATACAGTGGACCAGATCAAGTTCGTACAGTAAAGTGGGCATGCACACGTTGATGGCCATTATGAGACCTCCTGTGGTGGGTCATTTCACAGTGGAAGCATCCAGGCTCTAACATGGGGGTAGATTAAAGTTGGGGAGAGAGCCACTCTACTGCACTAGCTGATCTAGCTCACAGCCTAACTGTGTTTGCTTCACGCATGAGGGTTAGGCGACTGTATCATTCCTGCCTGAGCATGGAAGCCAGATAGGAGATTTCCTCTGAGATCCAACAACCGAGGCAGACTGTGTCGGAGACAGGTGGCGTTGGTGAGGGTGAGGAAGCAGGCTGTACCCTGTCATAAACACGAGAGTCTTACGCTGAGACTAAAGTGTCTTTTAATTTAGGTGTGGGTGTATTAATTTACGCGAAGGACTTCAGTGTCGTGTGCTGTTGGCTTTAGATTTCCTGCTGCTAAACCCTGGGCTGGCTGAGAGAGTCCTATAAGGTTCTTATTATTTTTCTTCCTTAGGCAATAGTAAGCTAATTATTTCAATTTAAAGGTAACAACGTTTAAAAACGTAAGGTTTAATATAAATTTAATGAGAAATCTTTCATTATGGCTTTTTCAGCATTATCCAATTAAGTGCAATTAGCAGTCAGTGCAGTATGGAACCTTTGGCATGAACAGTGGCTTGATAATAGATAATAAGGATAAAGTATGATTTTTTTAGCCCAGCACATCTCCAAAATAAGAACTCCTCAAACAGATTTTCACATACTTCTACAAGAGGCTACTAATAAATCCTCAATATCTGTCCTGAAGATCTTTACTACAGAGGTACCACTGATGTCTTGCATGATATTGCCAACTCCCACTGAGCCGCAGTGTAGATGAAATTTGGAACAATTAAGTCATTTTGTCATTTTCTGTAATCATTAACAAACCTTTTGGCCAACCGAGCAGAAACTGTTAGAAGAAGAAAGTCAGTTGGATTTGTCCCCAGTGCAGCAATCCTCAAGTATCTTTGGCCCAAACACTTTCAAAGGTCTGTATGAGGTGGGCCAGGGTGCCGCGGGATGTGGGGCACTCCTCACTTCCTTCAAACACTTCTTTGCTTCGGCCTAGGGAGCTAACCCTCCCAAGATCTGTTTGCTCTCTTCCCGACCTCCTTCAGTTGAACTCCTTTACAGTCCATGTGTGTGTGCGCGTGTGTGTGTGTGTGCACGGCTTGCAAAAATGAAGGAGGCTTCACGCTTCTCCGCACTGCCAGGCTCTCAGCGGAGCTCCAGGGAGAGCGTGGCAGAAGTGCCTGCTTTCCACAGGGCCACAGAACGTGGCTGCGCTCTGGCAACGCACCAGGGAGGAAGTGGGAAGGCAATTCCTGAGCTCTGAGTGGCAGTGGCAGTGGGAGTGGCAATGGGTGTGGCAGTGGGAGTGGCCATGGAAGGGGTGGCGCTGACCCAAACAGTTGGGTGGGTCACGCCATCTCCCTCAACAATTGGGGGGGGGGGCACATAAGAAGACCCTTCCACCTGCCAAGACTTGATCCAGCTGACAAAACCCGAGTGCTGAGTCAACCCTGTGACGAGCAGAGCACTGGAGGAAATGTAATACCTGTGTCAGTCCCCTGTGCTGATCAAATAGAGCTGTGGTCTATAAGCTGGTCTCCCCAGTTCTCCGGAATGGCCTTTCCTCTCACTCTCACTCATTCTGTAGTGAATGGTGCTCTGATAAAGGGCGTGTTAGGTTAAAGCAATAATGGAAGTCAAACAGCGTCTTGCTGGCAGGTCTGGCCTGAGTGAGCCAAGCACTAGGGGGCTGTCATTAGACAGTGGGAGGTAGCCCAGCAAGGTTAAGCCTCTTATGAAAGGCATTACTTGGGGAGATCTGCTCCCAGGCCAACGCTAACATTCACAGGGCCAAAGACAAGTGTTGAACACCCTGTATGAGGGTGGGGGGTGTTGACCACTCAGCCAGGTCAACAGAGCAGGTGCCCTTTAGAACTGCAGAACAGCTGAAAAGGAGTTGTGGGTAAATAAAGAGGAGCATAGGAAAGACAGATAAAATATGCAGCGTCTAAATAGATTTAGTGGAATGTGTGTATGCACATCAGGATAGATAGGGTAAGGATGTGTCTGTAGCCACGCAGACACACAGGTGTGTGTTGATCTGTACTCATCTGTAGCGTGTGGAAGTGTTTACTTTTTCTTGCGGGACATTCACCCTTTTCAATTAAAGCACAAAAAAAGACTTAAACAACTTTTTGAATCATTTGCGATTTGCACATGATTTGTTGGCCTTTATCTCTTTCCTAGTCTTTTCTTTAATTGGTGGCTCAATATGAAAATGTGAAAAACTTGCAAAAAAATCATAAAAATATGGAAATCATAATTCTACCAAGAGACCAAATAGCCCCTCTGTAATCATCTTAGAGGAGATTTAATCAGCTATTAACACTCATTCCACTCACTTTCCCTCTGCAGTTTTCTGAACCCACCTCACCTTCCCACCATTCATCCTCTCTCTCTCTCTCTCTCTCTCTCTTTTCTCTCTCTCTCGCTCTCTCTCTCTTTCTGTGCCCCCCCCCCCCCTCTCACCTTGTGCTGTAGTACACCTGCCCCTCCCACCTCCCTCCAGCCCTGGGGGCATCTGTACCTCACTCGTTATCCTGCGTGCTGGGCCCCGAATGAAACAAAGAGCTCTGCATGCCCAGGGCAGCAAATTGCGTTGGACCCTCCCTCTGTCAGCAGAAATCAGGATGGAAAGAATATGAGTGAGAGGTGCTGATTGGGCTTAGCATAGTAACAAAGGCAGGCGGGCAAGAAAAGGCCTTGGTGACTGGTTGAAAAAAGAAGGAAGTGTAATGTATTCAGAGTAGTGTGCACAAAATACAGACGCAGTTGCACTGTTGCAGTGCTTTGTTAAAAGTTCAGCATTTCAGGGAGGACTTGACTACAGTGTAACCGTGAACCGCTCTGTGGTCAAAGGGTGACTCAGAGCAGTTCTCTGCAGTCAGAACTCTGTGTGTGTCATGTGTGTGCATGTGTGTGTGTAGTTGCACGTAATTGGTTCCTCTGACGACATCGTCTCTCTAAAAGCCCGTCTAAAGGCCGCCTTTGAAGTTCTACTTGTTTCTGCTTCTCTCCTGTCCCCCTGTCCCCGTGTCTCTCCTGTCTCCACTCTTTCTTAATGTCATCAATTTATGCAGTCGTTTGTCAGCTTGTTTTCTTCATCACATTGTCCCAGTGTGTTTCAGTACTGTTTCCATAACAACCCTAGGGCCATTTTACTGGTAGCATGTTTCTCTTAATCCTGCTTCTTTTCTGCCTGCCTATTTTTCTTACTGCCTTTCTCGTTGCCTTATGTGCAGCGTCGCTAAATTTCAGCGCCTGTCTGCTTCTGTACCTTTCTCTTCCTGTCTTCCTTCTCTTTTTCTCTCTCCTCTCTCTCATTTCCCAGCTCTCTTCTGCTCAGTGTATCATGCTCTCTCTTTCTCCCTCTCCCCCTCTCTCTTTCTCTCTCACTCTCCATATATCTGCCCTACACTCCCCACACCTCCATTAATACCAACTATTCATAACGTTGGTGCATAATCTTGCACCCCAGTGGGGGTAATTGGCTAAATCATTCCCAGCTCCGCATCGATTTCTGTTTTGAAGAACTGGGCGCAGGGCGGCCGCCACGCAGTTGCAGCAGAGGCCGGTTGCCACTCTCACGCCTGCAGCGCTGCCATACAGTCACTGAGGTTGGCACACTCGCTGGTGTCCTGCCGCCTTTAGGAAGTGGCACCAACTATCCAGTGGAGCCCTGGGGGCACCTCCGCCTGCCTCTGCCTCCGGGCTTGAGGCTCTCTGTCTCTGGATTGCTCCACCACTCTTTCACTCTGTTGGATGTTGACTCAGAGTGGCTGGACATGTTGTACTCCATCTACAAGCACTGAGGGCCCTGTGCTCTGATTGGTTGAAAACATGCAGTGATCATCGATACAGGGTCTGGGCCTGAGTTTTTCCATGCTGCTGGTAAACACTGGGTGTTAAGTGAGTGAGACAAACGTGTTTTATCATGGATGCCGTCACTGTGTGTGTGTGTGTGTGTATGTGTGTGTCTGTGTGTATGTGTGTAAATGAAAAAGAATGCTATGTCCCAATGCAGTGTTTTATTGATTTTCTTGTTTAGTTCCTTGAGTGTATTTGTCAGTGACCTCAATACCTCTGATGACCTCACCACACATATCTTTGCAAGGATGGTAGAAGTTCTGTAAATCTCAGTGCTTCTGTTAAATCTCTCTCTACTTTGCTTTCTTTTCAGCTGTTATCACATCCCACCTTCACTTTTTATTTTATTCTTTTATGTCTCATATTGATACCATAAATTGATACTATATCTCTCCCAGCATAAGTTCAACTCTCCTCTCTCTTCTCTGGCTGTCAGCAGAGTAAGGTAGCAGGTGTGCTGCTGTCACTGCCAATGAAAGGTCCAATCACCTTGGGAATCAAAGAGCACATGACTCCGTCACTCCACATACGCAGCCACTGACAGACAGGCTGCCATTTATACCAGTGAGAGAGAGGGAGAGAGAGAGGGAGAGGGAGAACACGAGATGCTGAGCAGAAGTGAGAACTGGGAAATGGGAGAGAGAGAGAGTGAAATTCAAAAGTAGGCAACTGAACTAAAAGAAAGAGTAGTAAATAAAAAGACAGAGAGAGAAAGAAAGAAAAAAGAAAGAAAAGACAGAAATAGAATGAGCAATGTGCAAGTAAGTGAACAGTGAAAATCAAGTGGGATGCTGGGTCTATTTCCTCTAAGTTGCAACACTGACATACGTGTTTGCCTTTTTTCCACACATTTATATTACGATCGGGCGCATTAGAAAATGTGTGTCGGAGCTGTCATCCGTTGTCTTGGTCTGTAAAGTGGTGATTTGCCATAATGAGGCCATGTCTGATGAGGCAATCCAGCAGCTAAGGAGAGCAAGCCATGCAGAGACTCCAGTTTGCCTCAGTACTGCTCACTGACTCCAGGTTGAATCCATGTCCACTCCGACTTGTTGGTGTGTGTGCTGTTTTCTCAACTCGCCAAACACATGCCGTAAATGCCTGTGGGAACTGCCTGCTACTGTTCTGACTGGCTCTAAAACGAGGGTGGTGGAGCCTCCACATAATGAATATGAATACTTGCTCCTCTCCCTGGAAAACATAATAACACGAGTGTTAATAATTCCTTATAAATAACAGAAAACATATTTGCACAGGGAATGAGGACTCCTATATTTCCGCTGTCTCGCTGCAGGGCCAGACTGGTACGTGGTGAGGGTGGAGTTAACGGTCCTGGATGTCAATGACAACGCCCCAGAATGGAGCATGGTGCCGTTCCCTTTCCTGGCTGTGGTGAACCCCATGACCCCACCTAACACACTGGTTTACAAGCTCCAAGCTAGAGACGGAGACGAAGGCCCCAATGGGGAGGTGGAGTACTTCCTGTCAGATGGTAAGGAACCCCACGTGATGCTCGCCACTCACTTCGCCCTAGCCTGCTGCTGTGCAGTCAGAAAAGTGTCCTTAACATGCCGGCTCGGTGTGTCACAGGGGGGGACGGACGGTTCGACGTGGACAGGAAGACGGGTCATGTGCGGACCACGGGTCTGCCTCTGCAGAGGGACAGGGAGTACTTGCTGAGCGTGGTGGCGGCCGACCGGATGGGCAGCCGGAGCCCCTCCGCCGTGCTGTCTGTGGTGGCCGGACCAAGGGCCCCACAGTTCACCAACGCCTCGTACACAATCTCCATACCAGAAAACACACCAGCGGGACAGCCGTGAGTACACACACACACTCACACACACACACAGACACACTAATCTGATCTGTTTCTTTTAAAACCATAAGCAGTACACCTCTATTATTGAGTGTACCACTGCATGTTTACATTTCCACAGTCCCGTGTTCCTGTTTCCACTCCCTGCTCTGCACCCTCCCCATGCATGCGGTCCACGATCGATGGATTACGTGTGGCACTCATTAGCTCACACACCATGCACTTGGGCCTGCTGCGTGATGAGGATCATTTAACATGCGTGACACACACTAATTCAGCATTGTCATCCTTGTCACGCGTGCGTTCACGCAGCACTGGTGCGTTACTGACTGGGGAAGGGAAATTGAGGAGAAATTGAGAGTCATTTTTTTTCCTTAGGTGAATTCATAATGTGTTTCCTAACAGTTTTTTTTTTTCCCTGAGACAGAAAATAGTTATTTGTCTGCGTTGTCCAGTCTTGTTTTGCCTAAGTAATTTCACACTTTTTAGCTTGTGAATTCTCTGTCGTGAAAATTGTAGGTTGCAAATACCTGATGTATAGCAACCTACAAGCCATTAAGTTCAAAATATGTCTTCTTCGACTGCGTTTATCAAAGTAAAGCGTTCGCATGGAAGGTGAAATATCCACCATCAGTCCCCAGCCATGCAAGCCTATTCATGCATTTTGCCTCACTTCAGATGTCACACATATTTTCCAGCTCACATAATCACTCCCGAACCTCATCTTCCTCCTAACTCCCTTTAAAATGCAAAATCCATGCAAAGTTGCTCATTTAATATGCAGTTCCGTGCGTGGAGATACTCCCCAGGCACTCAGTACCTGGAAAACAGGGCTAGCAGTGAATAAGCGGTCAGGTGGCTTACAGATAATGAAGGAATGTCACCTTTAAAAATGTGAAATGTGGGGGTTATAGGAGAAAGAAAAGCCTCAACCCAAAATTCAGAGGAACCTTTGCTATTAGTTACTTTCAGACTTATTATACATGCAGAATTTTTCGTTCTGCTTTGAGAGATAGTCCTTTCATCCTCTTAAAACAAACATTTTGTAATGTGTCATAGCATGAACCTTTTTATCCTAAGGTACAAAGTTACATAAAGATGAATTCATTGGTAGCCTGGCTTGGCATCATCTTTGACTGCCTAGGGAATGTTTACTAAAATCCACCAAATGACTGAAAAACAAATAAACAAGCAAACAAAAAACTCAGGAGTTCTGCACAGAACCCATTTATATACTGTACGTTTGCCACCCATGTACCTGTACCCGGCTACCACTCACTTCACCCCTCCCTCCATCTCTCCATCACTTCTCCACCTGCTGTCAGGGGCTGTAATCGACGAGGTCGGTGGAGACCCTGGCCCCCCGCGGCTCTCCCAATGGGGCTGTGAGCCAGCAAGTCCTCCACCCGCACCTCCGGCCGTGTCTTTGTGGCACGCAGCGATTGGCTCAGACAGTAATCCGATGAGGAAGAGCCGGGTATGGGTGGCGGTCATGCCCACAGCGATTAAGACTAAGTGTTCGCTGCAAAAGCTGGTTTACAGAAACCGGGCTCCTCTTTGGCACTGTTACCATGTTACCAGGAGGGGGAGGGGCTGGCGGCGACGGCAACCCTGCGGGACCATCTGTGTCCACGTTGCTTGAACTATCACAGTGGCATGTTTATGCCCAACCCTTGCTTTTGTCAAAGGAGTGTCGTCGTCCCCCCCCCACCTCCATTATGTACAGTCATGACCGTATGACACCAGACTCACGCACGCTCTGGTTGGTGCTGTCACTTCCACCGCCCACGCGCTTCACTTCTCTCTCCAGCTTCCTGGCCACGCCGGCGCTGTCCTTCCAGAAGCGGCCCGTCAGCTACAGCCTGCTGATCAACCCCAGCAGCCTGTTCGCCGTGCAGCCGGAGACGGGCGAGATCAGCCTGACGCGCACCGTGGACTACGAGGCTGATCAGCACCGCTACCTGCTGCTGGTCAGGGCCAGCGAGGCTGACGGCAGCCTTAGCAGCGCTGCCGAGGTGAGGCCCCGCCCCCCCTCGCCACCCTCGGGCGTGGCAAGGGACAAAATCGAGCTGACGTCCTTTTGTAGCCGGGCTATTCTGATCGTCTAGAGTCCCCGCTGTCGTTGCAGTGTGACGACACGTTTAAATGGTTTCTTTTGTGAGCTGTCTAAGAGCTCTAAGAGCTTCTAAACACATCAGCTTTTCTGCACATAATTATACTACATTGTGGCTTTAGCCCTTGTCAATCGACAGTTGTCACTTTTCAAAAAAAAAGAAATAAACAAAAACGTGCTACGTCACCCAGTGCACACAAAACCAATATGACAACCCATTTGTGCTGTGCTTTAGTTTTAAAGTTCCCCTGGCTGGATTCACTGAACAGCCTTCATGTCATAGTCATTGCAACAGGCCATGTCAATACACAGAAATGGCAGTTCAAATGAACCCTTCTTGACTGCTGCTCTCCAGATACTTTCCAGCATGGTGTATGATATTTGACAGCTCATTTCTCCACAATGCTTTTATAGATTTTTACAATTCAGAGATCGTCAGAGAGCTCATATCATCTGATGCAATGCCTCACAAATAGAACGCGTGATCATTAAAGCCTGACCTGAAAAGCAATGTTAAAACTTACATCAGCAAGCAAGAGTGGGTTTCTTTCATATGACATGTAGAACTAATGCACTCTGCACCCCCTCCCCCACTTTAGTTCTTTTTGCTTTAATCGAGAATTTACTTTTGCAGTTTGTTTTGTTGCTTATAGGCATCCATTAGGTTGGTGTGCTATATCAAAGGGCCAGTGTTTCAGGTTATATGTCAAATACAGAACATATTGACATACATCATTTAAAAGTGTAGAACAGTTTTTGTCCAATTACATTCATAAATTCTCTCTGTCAGGTTTGCCAATAATTACTATAATAGCTATGTTTGAGCTGTCTTGTAATTAAACCCAAAACTGAATATGTGTTTCCTAATGTCATTTAGCTTATAATTAAGATGTATGCCACACTGCCTTCACGATGTTTATGCCTCTTCTGCCAGGTTGTTGTCACTTAGCCTAAATGGATGGCTGAATTAGAGCACAGAAAAAGTGTAAGGGCAATGATTTCTTTTTTTTAAGTCAGTGACTGATAGTTTCGCCCCGTGCCTCGCTCACAACAACATGACCCTGGAGGATCCAATCTTGCTCTGTCGAGGGAGAAATCATGCTGCTCAGTGATCCATAGGTCTTCCCTGGCCTCAGGCGAGGCAGCCGATTGCAGACCCGTGCTCCCGGGAAAAGGGGCACGGGGTGCAGATCCTCGCCACGGTGCACTGGGCCGTGGAAGCCAGGCTGATGCCCCCAGGGGACATCAGAAAGACTGGCAGCTGTTACTGCACCTCCGTTCCATCCAGCGAAATGAAGTGTTGTGGGGTGTTGTTGTTGGGGGCAGTGAGAGAGAGAAATGGGAAACCATGCTTCCCTTCCTCAGCCCACACTACAGCCTTTCTGTCGCTCTGCACGCCCTCGTCGGTCGTCTCAGCCCATCGGGTTGACAGGCGTCTAGTGATGAGTTCAGCTTCCCGCACCAAAACAAAACGCACCTAACAGCATTTCCTATCTCCCCCAAAGCCACCATCATTGTCCTGGGCTTGGCCTGCTCAGTGGGTGGCCTTCTGTGCCTGTAGTGAAGGGCTCCTGAAAGGTTAGCTAAGCCTCCACCCATGTGGACAGACTTTGCACTCTCACACTTTATAGGAGCTGACTGGCTCTCCCGTTGAATTCATAGACCCTTTTTTCATCACCTTCTGGCCCCCAAAAGGCTGTGTTATTACCACTGGGAGAAAAGAGAACCTTGAAGTCTTGTTCTTTATTGCCTGTACTCTTTGAACAGTATTTCTGCCATTCAGTTTTAAGTTATGGGCTTGTTAGAGAGAAGCAGGAGTAATGGTCGAAGCAATGATCTGTCATTGGGTGTTTGACCACTTCGGGAGGAGCTCGGTCTATTTTGATCTCCAGTTTTGTAAGTTACTTAGCAACTGTTAGTGTGTTTTAGACAAAGTCTCTCTTTCGCTCTCACACACACACACTGACACACACACGCTCACTGACATAAAATCCCAAATGTTTCTAAAATCCATATGTAAAATAGCTTTATACAATATTCATAAGATAACCTTGACAAAGCGCAACCTTAATAATTGATCTCATTATTTGAAAGCTGGATTGTATAATCAGGCACATATCTACACGGGCATTTTCAAATCATAGTTCTTTGGATCCTTTTATTCTTTATGTATTATTAAATTAGTAAGTCTGCTGTTATTTCAAAACTTCAGTTGCCAACACAATGATAGATAAACAAATTATTTATTGCTTTTTACAGTATTCGACCACATAGAACTTGGTCTAAAATAATGTGGGCAAGTTTATTTGGGCAAGTGGGGTTTTAAGCAGGGAGGCATTTAGTAAATGGCTCCCCGGTGCACAGTTAGTAATATAACCCCAGCCTGGGCCATGCTTGATGGACTAAGCTATTACCATATCCCTATGGTAGAGACTGTTAAGTACACTACCTGTGGAAAACAGCAACCTAAGGAAAAGGTGATAAATCTCTTTTATGCAACTGGTAGAACAAACTTCAGAAGGGGTAGACTCTAATTCATCTAATTAAATTTTAATAGATTTCATTTTAAAGAAGTGTATTAGAATAGCCAACTTCATGTGGTTTGTGACCACTTCGTGTTTTACTACGTAGTAGACACTATGTGCTACAGGGGTGCAGTGTAGTGGGTAAAAAGGCAATCTATCCAAAACAACTTTCCTGTGTGTGGTAAGCACTCAAGACAATTACTGATGAATCCTTCCTGTTCAATCAGAGCAATTCACCTGCACAATCAGAGCCTTTCAGCAGGAATGCAGCCTTCTCCATATGATTGTGTTTGATCTCTCCTTCACTAGTCACAGTCTGGCCTTATGTCCGTCACAGTGAGTGAATCACACCCCGAGACGTTTGGCCTCTCCCCTTTCTGCCCTTTTCTCTCTGCTGAACTATCTTCACCGGCAACCTCTGAGAGTTAAAATATTCTCTTTTCCCTCCGCCCTTCTCTCTCTTACCCAGGTGCGCGTCGTTATCTTGGATGAGAACGATTGCGTTCCCGAGTTCCTGCAGTCCATTTATAGCAAAGACGGCGTCCCCGAGACTGTAACTACAGCAACATCTCTCCTTCAGGGTAAGCGTCGGCACAGGTGTGCCGTTCACCCGGTGGGAGTGATCCCAAACGCCCCACCCTTCAGGGGTATCGATGCCCTCAAGGGACTCCAAATAGACAACCGCACCTGAACTCAGTAACCTCACAAGTTAAATTATCCATGGAGTGTACAGTCCCTGCTATTTCAAACTCTGTTAACACACTCTGAAGGTGGTAGAATTTTGGTGCATAATTGCCTGGTGTGAACGTGACTGACGGGAGTGTGGTGCTGTCGCACTCCCTGCTGGTGCACCTGCCTCTGTCCTGCCGCACTCCACCCCACTGGAATTCTGGGACACCAATGTCCTCACCGCTTGGCACCATATGAACTATCTCTCCGACTCTCCATTAGTGTCTGCAGTCAGGCAGCAGTTCTGCTTCAGCCGTCTGTATTCTGTGCTTGTTTTGGAGACCTCCTGATGTTTGGGTTTTATGTGGCACCACAGGGTGCTGCTTTGTGCTCTGAATTGTGTAACTGCCGTTTGTCCCTGTAAACTCCGTGCACACTTATGTCTACCTGGGCGGCTACCTGTGTGACTGCAGTAATGTTTTCATCCTGCTTTTGGGGTGCTGTGACCTGTTTGAAACTCCTCCCAAAATTAGAGTGCTAATTCTAGCAGTGAAGCATACTCTAGCTGGTAGTTACTTGAAAGTGAAGGTCGCATGTACAGCCCACGCTAACACGCACACACACACAAACCCATCTGGATGAAAGTGAGGATTCTCGCCTTTCTTTCCTCTCAGTTTAACACCATTTCTGAAGCATTCTACTGCTGACATATCACTTTCATGTTCCTAAATTTAACATTGAATCTCCAAGCATATTCATTCGGTCTTGAAAGAACACACAGTGGAAAACATATGCCTCAGGCAATAGAAGGCCTGGGAAGAGCTTCATAGTCTGTTGTAAATGGGAAGTCACATGAAATGAGGTGGGAGAGCAGGGAAATAAGGGGACTGCAGCTGCTGATAAAACACCTCCGCTTCCTAGGAGATCGAGAGAGCGAGCGAGTCAAAACAAAGGCAGAGGAGCCCAAACAAACCGCAGATGCAGATGCAACACTGCTCAAAGGGGCTCGGAGCAAACAGACACCCCGCCGCCGCTCCGGAACCAAACGTGAGCCCTTGGCTTGAGCTGCCCAAACCGAGGCCCCGGCAGACATTTGGAGAGATTAACGCAGAGCCTGCTGGCAGCCCAAGGAAGGCGAAGACGTGCGGCAGGTGTCTTCGCTCGACAGGTGTGGCTGAGATGGCACCTGCACGTTGGGCCGGCGTGGGCTTACGGGCGATTAGCCGCAGGAGCGACGGGAGTCGCGCGTGCTCAGCATGGCGACGGAAGCCGCGCCTTTCAGACAGATTCCTATCCCGAGGTTACTGATCGAACATCTGTAACGAACGTGCGGGAAATCGCATTAACATGCATTCACAGAAATGATCTGCTTAGAAGGCTGAAAATCAACAGGTAGACGTTAGAATGTGTGTGTTATGCATGTTATAGATTTCACATCGGTGTTGAATATGAAAACCATTGAATACCATCAAATCTCGCATTCATGCATTCATGCAATATTATTTCATTTTCTACATTTGACTAATATCTAATTAACTTCCTCAAGGTCTCAAAATTCTTTAATGTTGTAGATATAGAGATTAAAGACCTGTGTGCATGATTAGTGTGATAGGAGCAGGGGACCTAATTGAAAGCAATATCTGAAGGTACTGAGCACACATTATATAGTTAAATGTATAGTATAGTAAAAAAGCTGTGGAAGACATGGTGTAGTCAGACTGGTCAGTGCTATCCAGGATAACTCTATGGATAAATGTGAGTGCATTAAGAATGTGGGGAAAGAATCTGAATGTCTCAAGGCACATTCTGTGAGTCAGTGTAAACAATAGCAATTCTTTAGAAATGTTAACAATAGATTTATTTTTCTGGACTCTATCCATCTTACTGAAGACATATGGGGTTAACTCAAACACTCTCCCACAGGAGAATGTACAGCCGTGTCTGTTTACTTACATAATTTATGAGAAAGCAACGTCACAGTTGTATTTGGAGTGCCCCACTCTCTGTCTCTAAAGCTGGAGCTTGTGCCAGACACCAATGACACTTTTCTCTTTGAGGACACACATTATGCTGTAAACACAAACAGAGCTCTCACAGTGACATCGTAATCCATAAGCAATCAGAGAATATGTAAAACTGACATTCATGTTAGGGAAATTGATTGGCGAGCAAAAAAGAAGAGGTCTGAATCCCAGTTGGGGTGTAATCTTATTAGGCTCCAAATCCCAGAATCCCTCATGGACATCAGACTTGTAGATTACAGCCTGGTGTACAAGCCAACTCTGCAATCAAGAGTGTTAGTGAGCACACAGTACCATGTCTAGGAGAGGAAAGCTGGTTTGCCCCATGGTCTTTGCAGTGAGCTGGCCTGATAAATAAAACAGATGATGTGTTATTTCTAAGGCATACTTTTTGAGGCATGATATATGAGTTGAGGTGGATCTCTTTGTATCGAGTTATATCGGGTTGACTGGCTTCTAATGTACAAGGCAAGGAATCATTTATTGCTGATTACAGATCCACTTTTATTCAAAAATCCTTCACAAACCTGTTGTTTTTGCTCTCTATCCATTTTTGATTTAATGATTGCATGTTCTAAAAAAAATAAACACTGTTAGCTTGTTTGATTTTGCTGGCCACCTTAAACTAATGGTTTTTGCACACATAGCGAGATTTTGGCCAGAGCGGAATAATTCTGCTGAGCTGTAGTGTTTAATGACAGCCGTTAACTCCATCTAACCTTTTATGCCACGCGGTTGTAAATAAAGCACATCTCTGAAGCACATAATTTACCAAATAAAATTCAGCAAAAACAGGCCTTTCAATTAGTGCAGAATCAGGAAAACTAGTCTTAGAATCGAGAAATGTTTACCTCAGTTTTTCTTTTGGTTATTTTTTTTTATTTATTTTGGAGTGTTGATTCACAAAATGGCTGCTGTGTATGCAGCTTTTCACACAGAATAAAGGCCCAAGGCTGATTTGTGCTCCTCTATAGTTGTCGGATGCAATAAGCCTCAAAACTTGAGGCGTTTTGATTGCATGTCAGATCTACTTTCAAATAACCAAATCTTAGTTAAGCAGGGAACAACTGCATATACCTTTTCTATTCTCATAGAGAAGCTCAAATATACATTGATCGTGTTAGCTAATATGGACCCTAGAAGTCTGTTTTCTGCCTCATTCACTATTTTTCTCTCCCTCCCCTCTCCTCTCTCATTTCTCTCTCTCTTCTTTCCCTTATCTCAATCCTCTCTCCTTTCTCCTGTCCTTTTTCTTCTCTGGCTCTCTCCGTGCCTCTCCTTCCCTCCTTTCTCTCTCTATCTCTCCAACCCCAATACTCTCTCCACTGTAGTGTCGGCCACTGACTGTGACTCGGAGCAGAATGCGGACATCACCTACTACACCCTCAGCTCCGACTTCATAATCTCCTCCCATGGAACCGTCTTCCCAGCTGGCCCTCTGGACTACGAGCGGCCCAACCACCTGTATGAGTTTGTGGTGATGGCTGTGGATAAGGGGGAGGTCCCTCGCACGGGCACAGCCACAGTGCGTCTGCGTATGGCCAATGTCAACGACGAAGCGCCGGAGTTCTCCCAGCCTGTGTGAGTGTGTGTGCTCTGTTGGCCAGACCAAGGTGCTGACATCACAATGATGTCATAGCCTTGATTTTTCTTACTGATAAATATGCAAGTCACTCTGAATAAAGAGTACCTGCCAAACGCTCTAAATGCTTTTGGCGTTTTCTGATGGCTTTTCCTACCTCTTCATAGCAGCTTGCATTCCTTCCAGTAACCATAAAGCACTGCAGCTGTACCATCGCTGAATTGCTCTGGCATGCTGGTTCCCATAATCCCCCAGCTGCCCTGTTGTGCTGGGTCCTTTACTCCACATGCTGCCACAACCTGTAAACCAAAAAGCGCCCCTGCCACTTGAGAGGGGCATTGTCGCTCCCCGGGCCTGCTGTCAGCCCTCATATCTGCACCGTCTGCAGCTCTCCCGCTGGGAAGAGCTTCCCCTGCATGGGTCTCCTTGGCTGTGGGTTCCATTCTGATGCAGCCCCACTCTCTGCTGACAGTTTGCTGTGCGTCAGTTGTCTCTGTGTCCGTGTGTGTCTACAATGGGCTGACAGTTCGTTGGGGTGGTGGTTGTGGTTGGGTGGTGGGCGTGGCCTCATGACCCCTTAATTGGCCCATTTTCCGTTGCTCTCAGAGGAGAAATAAGGTCCAGTCAGCAATGCATTCAGGCTTGAAGAGGGAGAGAGTGACATATTGAGATATTTGCGGCCATATTTGCTATCAGATGCAAACGTTGTCGGCAGCGTAGAACTCTTGGGTGATTGTTTTGAATTGCATATATACTTGACAAAGATGGAGAAATTTGCATAGCCTGTTAGGCCACTCTCCTTTTTGCAGATATATTGAAGACATATGGTTAGCTCCATCGTTAAATGTATGTGAATGTGTGTTTGTGTGTGTTTGTGTGTGTGTGTGTGTGTGTACACAGATCCCTCCTCTGCTCTTGCTCCTTCTTCTCTGCTGAAGGAATCATTAGAATGAATTCTGGCAGGGGGTGTTGGCATGTGAGCTCATATAAGCCTATTGACTTTCTCCTCCTGCCTGTTCCTCTGCCCCTGCCCTCCTTCTGCAGCCCTCCCCTTACGTCTCTCTCCCTGCTACCTGTGCCTCCTGGAGCTCGGCTCTCTAAACAACCCCCCCACTATCATAACCCCCACCCGTTTGCATGTCTACACTTCCCCGAACTGTGGCGCTTGCAACCATGAAGCCCATACCCCAGCAGGCTACCACGTGCAGCCAATGATGTCTTTCGCCGTGATCGGTTAGGCCGCGGCTAATTCCGTGACACGTCAGCAAGGCGTAAAATGAGCCCTTTCGCTCATGCTGGCATGTTGGACGCACCACATCATTACCCGAGCTGCTTGTCATTTGTGTTCCTCACCTGAGCACTCGCTGAGAAAGAGTGATATTTATAAAGACACGAGAGACAGGCTGGATGAGATGGTCAGTTGACATGTGTGAGACCCCTGGTGTACAGTAATGAGTATTACCGTGTCATTCTGCAGACCTGAGGTGAATTATGTCTGCAATGAAAATGGATCGTTATCAATCAAAACTGCTAATTTTGCAACTAAACCTGAAATTTAGTTTTGAGAACGGCATATACAAGAATCTGTGGAGCTAGGCAAAGCTGTCTGCTTTGGCAGTTCATTTGCTGGCCTTAATTTGCTTTGCTGTGTAGTAGTTTGGTGTTGACAGATGGGCCACTGAGTTGGTGGTGTGGCTGGATGGGAGACTGACAGTTCAGATAACAAGCGTCAGGGAAATGACACGTGATGAGGAAGTGGGGCAGCCAGGATCCCATCCCCCCACACACACACACACACACACACTCCCCATGCTCCTGTTACCCTGATGACTTCCATGTGCACTGTGCGGCCACCCTGGCATAATCTGCTGTCATGAAGGCCTTTAGTCACTTCATCAGGTGCAGGCAGGGATGGGGGAAGGCATTCCTTTTCTTTCGTTCCCACTGTCGTTAAGGTGTGACAGGTGAGCACAGCGTTTGCAGTTGGCTGACGTGCCAAGGAGGCACCTGAGGATGGGGCCTTTGAGCTTGCCGTGTCTGCTCTTTGAGCAAAGCGCTCGCGAGTACGTCTGCGCCAGCTCCGTCCGGCCTTTGAGCGGGATGATAAATTGCGGGTCGCTGGTGTCACCCATGCGACGGATGCTGGTGCACGCTGACAGGGCGAGGAGGGGCAAGCGATGGCGTCTCCACGGAGACGACATACATCACCTACATGAAACGACTGTCAGCATGTCTCTGTTAGCCATCAGTCAGACCTGCACTATACACAGTGACAAATTCAAACACTCCTTCTCTTCTTAACTCCTGTCCATCTTTATGGGCATCTATATTCTGTCGTCTGATTGCCTTCTTCTCACTCTTTAGATAGATGATAGATAGATGAATGGGGTTTTATCTCCGTTCATCTATCACTTTCAGTTTCTCATTTTTTATTTCCAACTTTTTCATACTCTTCCATCTTTCTCCTTCTTTCACCCCTTTGGTTTTCTATCACTTTCTCTCTCTGTCTCTCTGTCACGCTTTCTTATTCTTTTTCTGTGTGTTGCTACATCTGACTGTATCGCTTTCTGTATCTCCATCATTCACATTGTCAGAATGGCTGAGATTAATGGGAGAGTTCTGCCCTAAAAATCCAACTTTTCTCTGGGTTCGAGCTCAGACCAATACACACGGAGAAACATCCATCCCTGGAGACAACTGTTGATTACTCCAAATTCCTTACCATTTATATCCCAGCAAGTAATAAGGCAACGGAGCACAAAGAAAACTTACCAATACCTGTATCACAATCTCATGCTTTGGCTACTGATACCTGTACCACAATCTCACGCTTCCCATATCTACAGAAGAGTGAGTTTGTCGAGCCTTTGGACGAGACTGACAAGATTAATGTCCAAGACTACTTGCGCCTCTGTATGTGTTCTCGACTTGCTAAGTGCCAAGAGCTCGCTGGCGGTCCGTCAGAGGTCTGTCTGCACCTGACCTTTATCAGCTGTGATGGACTGTTGTGCTCAGATGAAGAAGAAATGCTTTGACCGCTGTCCTGCGCACTGAGCCGCAACCCTAGAAAACAGACAGTGGCGGAGAAATGAAATCTCAACGAAAACAAATAGAGGCATGCGAGTGAATGAACACCAGTCTGCCTGGTTAGCCAGTTCGCTCTCCTTTTGTTTTCAATACCGTTGACGTCTACCACCCACCTTGCAGATTGGTGGGGGCTTGTAGATTGTTTGCATCCAGTCATTAGACGTTGTTCCATGTAGAGAATGGTTGCAAATGATTATTATTAGTAGTATTTTGCTTTGGCTGCCTAAATGATTCTCACCAGTTCTCTTCAAGTCGTCGGAGCACAGGCGTTTGTTTGACACTGTGGCATCTAGAAAGGAGCCTTTGTGGTAATGTGTATATGCAGCTTGCCAAGTTTTTTGTCTTCAACAGGAAGCTACTCACTTTTTTCTTTTTTCATGATTCCTTTGTTTTCTTTTGCAGTGTTTCTTTAATTCCTTCTTTATTTTTTTCTCCCTGTATCTCTGTCTTTCTCTCTCCATTTCAGCGCATTAGATTTGAACAATGAAACTCTGAACAATGAGTGGATTCTTGATGTGGCATTTATGTCTGGAGTCTGACGCAGTTGTCTCTCAACATAACGAGCAAAAACATGCCAGAACCTTTAAGCAGTCCTGCCACGAGGCAAAACCCCCAAACAAATCAGATTAAATCAAAGACAGCCATAACATGAGGTGTGTACAAAACAAAAGTGTTCTGGTAAATAGCAAGAGCACAGTGGTGTGCCTAGCATAAGCCAACAACCTATGTCACTATACCCTATAATAAAGCACTGTAGTGGATGACTGAAACTTGCTTTCACTTATGAAGAAAATTCTCTAGGATGAGTGTTGGCTGACCAATAGATGGCAAGCTCCTCCCTGGAGGAAATCTTATTTAATTTCTTTCATTTTTTAAATAATCAATAACTACTTAACCAAGCATAGATATTCTTAAAATGCAAGATGCCTAGGGCGCTCCATTTACCGCCCCGAGCAGAAGTCGCTCAGTGGTAGAGTGGGACATCTGATGTGATTGGCAATGATGAACGTGGCTTCGAGGCATGGCATTTCACGACACCCCCAAATTCAATAAGATCTCCAAAATCCATTTGAGAAAACTGATGGAAAATTGAGTTGCTGTCTGACCGGCTAGTCACGTTGTGTACTCTGTATTTTGTGGTAGTACAGTACCAACGAACTAGCTGTGCTAGCTAGTGTAATCAAGGTTTGCGCTGTCGCTAGTTAACTCTTAGCTAGTATTGCACTCGTGTAACAGTTTTGTTGTGTATCTAACCAATTTGGTGGTTGCTCTGGCGAATTGAGCAAACTAGCGTCCACTGTTGGCTACCTAACTTGTTTAACTAGGGGCCTGTGGTTTAGGGTTTGTTCAGACTTGGAAGAGCTGGGTCTCGGTCCATTTCTAAACGGATTCTGGTGCGGTTCGTCGAGTATGAACTCAATACGAACCGAAGACATCTAAGCTTAGCGAACCAAACCCAGGACGTGATCCGAGGGCGCTGAAAACAGTGTTTTCCATTACAGTTCGGTACGTGCGGCGGAAACGAACCGTCGTCTTCTCTTTGTAGCATACTTTTTTAAATTATGTGCAGCAGTCAGAGGAATTTCTGGCGCTGACTCCGTTATCCATTTTCCCTTTGCACTTGCAGTGTTTTCCGTTGGTAAAAATACCAGCAGGTATGCACAACCCCGAAAAGTGCATTAAGCCCATAGTCTGTTTACACTTAATTTGGTTTGATTGTAAGTTTGTGTTTGAGAACCCTAAGGAAACCAAACCAGCAATGTATCATTTTATCATTTCTTTTAGTTTTGGTTGAGCACAGCTCAGCTGTGGGGTTTAGGCACTTTGAATGTGTGTGTGTGTATATATATATATATATATATATATATATATATATATATATATATATATATATATGTATGTACATTCGCAGTTTTTTAAAATGCAAGCCTTGTGTTTGTTTAAAATGTTTTCCTTTAGTATTCCATCTTAGCCACAAAAATGTTTATTTTGTGATGTATATGGCACCCCATAGTTAGTGCCATGGAACTCAACAGACCCAACCAAGGCAACATGACAGAATTGGGATTTGAACCCTCAACTTTCCAACTGATAGCTCAAAGTCCTAACCACTTTTTCATGGTCACTATTAATACCTCCCAGAGTTTGTTTAAGTCGCTTTAACAAACTTGTGAAAGCCACATAAACTAATCTCTCTATGTATCATGCTTACAGTCGTATTGCAAGTACCATCATCCAGCAGTATTTGGATCTCTAGAAATTCCAATTTTTCCTATTTTAATTGTGTGTTTGCTAATATTGCTATACATGTTTCTGAACAAGACTCAGTACAACCTAATGAAGCATACCGAACCTTGTGCACATTAGAGCCGCAACTAAAGATAATTGTAGCTTATTAGTATGTTGATTTTTAGTGGCTTTTAAACAATTACTTGTTATTTCACAGAGCACTAATAGTTTGTGTTAAGTTTGATTGGGACTGTTGCTGAAACTGAGTATGTCAGAGATGTCTCCACCTAGAATATTACTCACCAGCCACCACTGTCTGGGATCTAGGCGTAGACGTGTCAGTGATAAATTGTGGATGAAAGGAAAACCAACATGAAAAGGACAAGACTGAGAAAATGGTGGCATGCGCCTGTCTGTGTGCTGATGTAATGGGTTATCGTGTCTTTATCGTCGCAACAGTGGCAGAATGTTCAGAATGAGCTGTGAAGTGTTCAGAAGTGTCTTAACCACTCAGACCAAGTGGGTGGTGCTTCACCCTGTAGCTGGACGACAGCCCCAGCTAAAGCTATGGATTTGTCTTTTTTAAGAACAAAAGGTGTCCAAGAAAATCACCCTATCTGAGCCCAACTGAGCAGTGCACTTACTGAAACAGCCCCAGAAGTAACATGAGTTCCTCACTTGTGAAACGGTAAACCTTTAAACCTTCAACCTTACTTTCTGAATGATTCTTAATGTCGTTTCTAAATCAGGGGCGTCCTTAGGGATGGGCCTGTGGGTAGAGTGCCTCGAATGATTGTCAGCCCTGAAGTAAATTTTCCATCTCAAATTTACTAAAATAAGGCAGCTACTACTGATAGTACTTTATCAGTGACACTACAGTATCTGCCAGGTCTGGACCCCTCCCCTTAGACACCCATCTACCCTGTTGGCTCTAGGTAAATGTGTTAATATAATGTAACCCTCTTATTCATTTTTTATTCCTTTGCTTGTGTATATGAGACCTGTTGTTGTTTGTTGTTATTTTCATTAACATTATTTGTGTTAATATAATGTTAGTCCTTTTCACTGTGAAACAAAGCTAGTGCCTAGTGGAGTATATGGCTTGGTCAAATGATTGATGACTCCCTCTCTGCTCCCTTTAGGTAACATTACTGAAAAACAATTTCAAACAGAAATTCTAACATTTTTTTTTTAATCAAGTGTTGTGTTGTTTTCCACTGGTAAAATTGTAAGCCTTCACTAACATTCCATTCAACTCCATTGGAGAGGAAAACATTTCATGACTAAAACCATTGGGTGCTCGAGCCCTGAAAAAAAAAGCCTTTGCAATGCCCCTGTTCAAAATGTTTTTGCATGCAGTTTCTGAATAATTCACAATAGTTGCAGAATAAATTACGTTGAAATTAGGAAAGAAATATGCCAGAGGACTCAGGGGTTAATCTGTGCAATTACCTTTTGACCCCAGAAATAGGGAAATGATGTCTGAAAGAGCGGCAGTTCCCATATGGATGTAAATAGTCTTTAATTAAATCTGATAAGATGCACTTTATCCTCATAATGTTAACATTTAAATTTAAATCCGGTTAAATCCATGCACAAGCACAGAACCAAAACAAAAGTTACTATATATATATTATATATTATATAATATATTATATTATATTATATTATATAGTTATTATATATATATACATACATACATACATGTGTGTGTGTGTTGGGGCTACCATTGTTCCGTATGGCAGGAGGCCACGCTTCCAGCAGAAGTGACATTTATCCTGACACTTTTTATAATAACTTATATCGGTGCTTTTTGTGGCTCAGAGTACATGCCGTTATTTCAAACTCAAGAATAATTACTCGTGGGTCAACAGTTTGCATAGTGACTCCTGTAAACCATTTGTTCTGAGTTTTGCCTTTGGAGAAATTTAAATGAACATCATAACACCTATCTGATATTTAACGTATAAAAAGCTTTTGACACACACAGCAGAACATTAGAAGACTTAACTGAGATGTATTTTCAGTAAATCGGTTGACATGGATGGCATGTTGTGAGTACCACATGACAGTGACTTGCCTGTGCTTTGATTGAATAACCCTTTTATTAATTTTTTATTCCTTTGTGCACATGAGGACTGTTGTTGTTTGTTGTTATTTTCATGAAAACACACAGCAACCCAGTCTCTGCTTGTTCACATCTCTTGTCCTCCCCATGTGCCCTCTTGTGAAATACCCTGAATCTTTATCTTTGAAGTCTGAACAAAGTGTTGCATATGCCTCCTGCATTCATTCAGGCCGAAGACTTCCAGGAGACCCCAGTTTCTGTGCGGGGGCCACATTACACGACTCGTTATTTTTACTTTAACATCTACGTGTGGTGTTCACACCCAAGAGATGTGAAATGTTTATATTTGTGTGTGTGTGTGTGCGCTTGTGTGTACATGTTTGCTTGTGTGTGCATGTGGTCTTTGTCCATTCAGATATCGTACGTTTGTCTCAGAAGATGCTGGACCCAATACATTAGTTGCAACGGTGCTTGCTAAGGATCCAGATGGTGATGGGATCACATACAAAATCTCATCAGGCAATGAAGAAGGCAACTTTGTCATTGACAGTCAGAAAGGTGAGTCATCTCTCTCTCTCACCACAAAACACATGGTCTCTTCTCTCATGTATCAGCACTGTTCATGATTATAAACGTACCACATCGCAGTTTCTTAGCAACACTTTATCTCTACATTAAGGTGCTGTGTTTGAACATCAAAGCCAAAATCGCTTGTAATTTCTCCTAGCAAATGGTTGAATTGTGATCGGAAGAAAACTTTAAGCAGATAATGAGACAACATGGCATTTTTGTTTACTGTATTTTTACTACATTTCACTTTGGCCATTCTATTCCATTCAGCATGAAGCTCTCCAAGGTGATTAAGGGCTTGCCATGGAGGGCGTCTGACCTTGCTAACTAAAGGCAACAGGAATTGTGTAAAAGAATATTGTACTTTTAAGTCCTTTGGCTTTCTGAAAATAATATGTAGGGATTAGCATATCAAATCCAAGGTTAATAATTCAATTACTCTATGACTTTATAGTGTGAACTTAAAGAAAAAATAATAAACTACTTGTATTATTTTTTCTAACATTCATAATACTTTTGGTAGGATTGAAATGTGAAATAAAGGCGAGATAAAATTGTAATTTTAAATATATTTTAAGGAAATGCACAATGCTTTGGCTTGAATTAGTTGTGTGGCTGCGCTAAAGGTTTTTTATAATGTATTTTAGAGCTTGTGCTTATTTGTAAGGCATGCTGCGAACACTTTTCTGGCACTGTACGGAAAAGGTGTTGTACTCAAGTCATTAAAGATGGCATTTGTGCGTTTCTTCACATTAGTCATATTTTTGCCACGTTAGCTGTCATCATTTTTACTTGATTGCACTGTAAATCTGTAAACCCTTTTGTTTAATTCACGCAAAACTGTCCCATTGCTGTCATCTAAGAACATGAGTTGTGAACCAAATCTGGCGAGCAGAAGGTTAGGCGCACCTCAGCGTCCAGCTGAGAGAAATGCGATGTAATGGTGATGGTTATGAGTTCAGGTCCATCAGCATTCCCACACCGGCTTCTTCGAGAAGAGCCTCTCTATTTCAGCCATGCCTGTTCGCGTCTTCTGTTCTGCGGAGATCAAAGGCTGCTTTTATTGCCCCCTTTCCTACAGATTGTCAGATCTCGGCCTCTCCCCAAACTCCTTCAATCATTCCTTAGAGTCCCCCTTTTCCTCTGTTAGACATGTTCTGCCAGCGCTCGATGGCCGCTGTTAATTTGACTGTAACTCACAGAGGAATATGTTCTGTTTGAGTTAATGGCACTTTAAGAATCCAGACAGCCGAGTCAATAAGATGTTCGGGGAGCCATTGTATTAAAGGCATAAATACAGCGACTACATTTGTCTGGGTGAAGGACGAATTTACCAACGCTCGGGGAAATGTTTACGCGGATAATCAGCCAGATCATCTCTGGCACGCCTGCACCTGTCAGTTTTTTTTTTTTATTATCATTATTTATTTTTTTTTTACATTTATTTTTAGTTGTTTAATTATTATAAATTCTTATTTGCGATGTTTTGCTTATTCTTTTGTTCCTAGCCCAGCAGGCACGCGGGGTTTAAACAGCTTCCATCATTCCAGCGCCTGTCATTGGGGACCACATGAATAAATCAAAAACGATTGGTCGTGTGATGAAGGAGACAGGCTGCTAACATTGTACAATCGCTTATAAATTGACTAATTACTGCAGCTGGGGTAAAACCTAACCAGCAGCCCGCCCTTCTCTATAGCCAGCATGCATGAACCGAGATAAGGCCTGGAGAGCAGGCCCTGGGATCTGTATGAAGCAGAATAATTGATGAGAGCTGTGTTTGATGTTGTCTTTCCCTTTATGATTAGTGTTTATTTTGATCATGCGGGTTGTGTAAAAAGAAACAAAAAATCCTTCTATAGCCTTTCCACTCTGTAACGAGCCACTTTCCCAGTGTCCTCTGCCCTGGGTTTGGGGGGGTTCAGGGTTCAGAGTTTCGGCTGAACTCTCACTGCCTCACATTGTTGGCGGTCGTCTTGCTCCTGAGTTCATCCAGCTGCTCCAGGGACGGGGGCTGGCACTCTCCCTCCCAGAGTGGGGCAAATTTGGGGGCAGGATGATGATCGAACATGGCACAGGGCAAGGGGTCCCCCTGCCTTTGTCTACCAAAGCCAAGTTTGCTCATCAGCCCTAAGACAAATTATCTCCATCTTTGCTGTGGCGCTGATATGAGCTGGCTGCATGTGTACAGCCCTAGAAAGGGCCACCAGCTAACGCCAAGTGTACACACTCAGATAGAGTACACTCACATATGCACACACACACACACACACACACACACACACGTGCACACCACTTTATCCACCTTCACGCATTAGCTGCCGCTTGGTGTACACCACCGTGTATAAATATATAACACAAGCAGACACACAAATTGAAATCCACTTATAAAAAGAAATGTTTGACTCACAATTACAATGCTTACCTTCACTGTTATGTTTGTTATGCATGCTGTTCTGTGTGTAGGCACTCTATACGTGTCTGTGTGTGTGTGTGTGTGTGTGTGTGTGTGTGTGTTGGTGTGTGTATCTATTTCATCACCCACACACTGAATGCATTATTGCAGGAATCTAGCACACGTTGGCTTGTTAAGGATTGCTGGCAAAGAGGGCCCAGCTGAGCCTACGGCATTTACAACCTGCTGTTGATACAGCTGTCTATACCAATGAAGCTTACATGACTCTTCCATAGGCAGACACACACACACACACACACGCACGCAAACACACATTCCCTTTTCTGCCTCAAACCTCATTGCACTGTGACATCGGCGGAGGAAAATAATTCAGATTGAATTAGAGTTGGTTACAGGTTTTTTTTTCCTCCTTACCCCAGCAGTGGTGCTACAAAAGCTCTAGGTCAGCGCATTAGAGTCCATCCAGAGCTCAGCGATGAACGAGGTTCTTCCCAGGTCTGCGTCAGTAGCTGCGCGTCTTCGTTGATTGTTCCTTCACTGCGAGCCCGAGATAGGAGTCATCCAGCTATCCAGATTAGAAGAGCAGGCGTGAACACACATGGCGGGCCACGGCTGGGGGTGAGGATCAGGGGGAGACGTATAGCAGCGCGTGGAAGGTCATCTATGAGCCTGCTCCCGCTATCACGGGAGATAATCCAGCGAGTGTTCGGCATGGCAGGAGTCCGCGTGCACAGCCGGGAGGAGCCCGCTCACGTGTGCCTGCCCTAGCATACACGCGGAGCGCTTCGTTGGAGCAGGGTTTACGCGGTCGTAAAGCCTGGAGAGCGTGAAATGAATTTTGTGGCGCACGTTCACATGCGCCACGTTCCACGGTTTTGCACAGGGCCGAAAGGCTCCCAGATGGGCTGTGTTGCAGGGCGTCCTGCCCTTACGGGCATTTGCATAAAGAGCAGCGCGGTCAGGGTCAGACTACAGCTGTGTCTGAGTGTACAGAGAGAGATGAATGTGAGCTGAAGTTGCTGGAAGACGGCCGGCGTCTGGATGCCAGCAGAGTGAGTGCGTAGCTCCTGCAGCGGTCAAAGATGGTTTTATCCGACACTGTTCATAAACACCTCTTATCTTCATCAGATGAGATGTAATTGAGTGTGTATTGCATTAGTGTGGGATCGAACACCCATTTGCTAAATCACACTGCAAATACTGCTCCCCCGCTGGACCGCTGGACCTGACCCCAGGGGCCCTGCAGGGGTAGTGAGTCGGTGGGCTTTTACAACCTCATTTGAAAATCTTGTGTAATTTTCTTGCTGTTCAGGAATTAAGTGTTTCCTTCTGTTGAGGCTTTGTGGGAGAGAGCAGTCAGAGAAACCCCCTTGTGACTGTGCTTCCCAGGTTTGATCCGTCTCCGCTCCACGCCACCGCCCAAGCTCCAGGGGGTGGAGTACACCCTGAACATCACGGCGACGGACGACAACACCTCCGCTGGGCCCCAGTCTCTGTCAGCCACAGCTCAGGTCATCGTGGGAGTAGACGATGTCAACAACAACAAGCCTGTCTTCGAGAAGGTACCGCTCTATTTTACCTGGCCATGCAGTCACGGAGCTGACCACCCAGCAGGACCTTAATTGAATGCGTGCATGTGATCCACTTCCATCTCTCTTCTCGCTTTGCCCTTTTAGTCAGGGCTTTTCCTTTTCTCCTTCCAAGCACTTCTTTATCATTGCTTGTTTCTCTCTCTCTCTCTCTCTCTCTCTCTCTCAGTCCTCATGAGAAGTGATTAGCCAGCCGATCCACACTATTCCTGGATCATCTAACGGCCTTTTTAATTAAGAGCTTGAAATATCTGCCGAATCATCATGGGCCCACCCGCGTGCCGATGTCTCAATTTTGCGTGAGGCGTGCAGGACCCAGGAGAGGTTTAGAGGGCTTTGGTGGGGCGGGAGGTTCTCAGACAGCTCAGGAGGAGTGCTGAGAGAGAGAGAGCTCCTTGGCAGGGCACATCACTGCCTCTCCAGCGCTCCGTGGAGCGGCCCGCGCCAGTCCCAAGGTAAATCAGACATTGGGCCCTTCTTAAAAGAGAGGTTAAACGGCTTCTCCCTCGCTTGCCTGGAGTGGAGGGGTTGACGAGGCCGAGGCATAACCTATCCCCCAAAGCCACCCCCCACCGCTCTCCAGGTCGAAAGACTTCAGAGTGGAAAACATCCATCCCCTCCTGCTTCGCTCCTCCATGACCGCTCTCTCACCCCCCACCCCTCTGACCACGCTCTCATCTCCCCCCCACCCCTCTCTGACTGCTCTCTCTCACACCCTCCACACCAGCAACCACTCTCTTACACCCCCCACCCTGCCCCTCTCTGACCTCTGTCTCACACATAGCCCCCCCCCCCCCCCCACCCCCCCACCCCCCCCCCCTTCCAGCCACTCTCTGTCTCCCACCTGCTTTGGCTTTCATACTCTGACATGCCCTAGACTCGCAGGTTTCCTTCCTTGTCTCGCCTTCTCTCTTTGTCTCCCACTTTTCTCTCGTGAGTTCATTTCCACTCTCATCCATTTTTCCCTGCCCAGCTCGCTCACTTTCCTGCTCTCCATAGGGCAAGCTGGAAAATAGTGGGAGAAACAGGAGATGCTTTTTTTATTGGGTTAGTGTCCCCCCCGTCCCCCCCCAACCCACTCCGATACTCCCCAGCCCCCAGCCATGGCCCCCCGGCACGTGGCCTCCCTCTGCTGTGTGTGCCGCTGGCTGAGAACCAGGGCCGCTCCTGTGTGCAAGCGAACATCAGTGGCTGCTGGAGCTCCCAGGAGAGCCACCCTCTCCCAGGCCCTGGGCCTGTTTGTATTACCGCCAACTGGGTGTTGGGGGTAGACCAGCCCTGCTGAGTGGAGAACATAGAGCCGTAAGTGAAGCCTTGGTTACATAGTCCCAGGATTAGAAAAGGGGGCAGTGGGAAGAGTGCAGAGACCTGGAAAACAGGAACCCTTGCTATCAAAACACCCGGCTGGCGGACTGACGGCGGTCTGGTTTGGGAATTGTTCAAGGATCTTTTTGATGAATCTTTTTTTTAATCGTATTACTTGTTCATTTATGTATATGCTGCCTTTGCTGCTTGCAGTGCCATTTGTGGTAGTGTCATCTAATGATGGAGAAGGAGGATTTTTTTTTTTTCATTTCACGCACACACATACACACAGACACACACACACACACACACACACACACACATCAAAATGAGGATGATAAAGAAGATGTATGTGTATGTGGAGTGTGATTGAAGGATCCAGGTTTGTTCCAGGAGTCTCAGAGGATTTGGAGGGGATGGGATTGATTTAAGAAAGCTTCAATTAAACGCAGATGAACCTCAGCAGAACAAAACATAGAGGCGCTCAAACTTCCTACCCTCCATCTCCTCCTCCTTCCCTCTTTCCCTTTGCTTACCTTTCCTTCCCTCTCCTTCTCTCTCCTTCACACTCGTTTTCTCAGTCCCCCCATTCTCTTTCCTCCTCCCTCATATCTCCCCTGTTTCCTGTGCTGCTAGGTTTACCTCTCCTCTGATTCTTATTGCCACCATTGACTCCTTCTCTCAGAACATTGCTTTCAAATTTTTTTGGACCATCATATTTTTGGACTGTAGGCAGCACACTCATGTGTTTTGTCTGTATGCATCCAATGTGTTAATTGAATTTGACCAACAGCAGACACAAATATGTTTTATTCATCAGTATGTAGTTTCAAAGTGGTTTCTAGGTTTCTAGTGTGTCTGTCACTCTCTCTCTCTCTCAGTGTCAGCAGTATAAGGAGAGGGCGACTGTGCCTGAGAATAAACCAGCAGGGACGCTGGTCCTGCAGGTGCATGCAGTGGACGCAGACGAGGGAGCCAATGGGAGAGTGACATACGGCTTCATGCACAGAGACAGCACCGTGCCTGCTTTCAACATCGACCCCGACACGGGTACCACCAACAAACCTTCTGCCACTCGCTCTTCCACCATGGCCGTTCAGGGCCTCGTTGACTGAGTCTGCTCACATGTTGAATTCAAGTACAGTTTGGGAAAAAAATGTTAGGATAACTCAAATAAGAGAATCAGGTACATTTTTACTTGAGTAAACACCACTGATCCAGTTTCATTGTGTGCTATTAGCATGGGTGTCTCTTTGCAATGCAGAATACATTTTCAGGGTAATTTCCTGAAGGTAACGTTCCTCCCTCTCTCTTACTCTTGTTCTTGTTATATCTTGTTCTTTCTCCTTCTCTTTCTCTCAGCCACACTCATTTAGCCCTGTCACTTGGAAGTCATGTGTGTTGAAGTGTTTCTCATGAATCCCAAAGTTCAGGCAAATTCATATTAATCATAGCCTTTTAAAATGGACCAGCTCTCAAATGAAAAGAAATGACAGCATGTGTAAACTCCACTCAAGCTCTCTTTTATGAATTTAATGCTTCATGAAATGCTTCATGAAAGCTTTGAAAGTTTTTAAAGTGGATAGGAAAAGAAGAGGAAAAGAAGACTGAAGTGTACGATGCAGCACTTTGCTGCAATTATGTTGCAGGGATGTTAACACACTACACACACACACACACACACGCACACAAACTCAGAACCTGCTTAAAATGTATGTTGTTAAAGGGTCAAGTCCACACGTAGAGGATTTTAGTGATGAAATCACATCAAAAAGTTGCAGTTAGGTTGAGTAACTGATATTAGGGTTGACTGCCCGGTACTTCTTGTTGCTATGATCTGCCTATATATATAGCACGTAAATAACCATATAAGTATATACACAGAAGGTGGGATTTACTAGCTGGTATATACTTCTGAACAGGGCAGCTGAGTTATTATTGGATAATAATAAGGTAATAATAAGATAATGCATCAATTAAGGACTGTTTTAATTATTTTTCCACTTTTGACCTTCGTCTACGCTTCTCAGCCTGCTTGCAATCTTGCTTAAGTTTTAAAACAGCTGGTGTGTTCCTCCAGGGCATCTTAATTCTGCCAGAAATCATTTTAGTTACCTTTGGTGCCACAAGATACATACAATTTCTAACTGGGTGTGATTGTTTCAACTATCTAATTCACAGTTTCAGTGAGCCGAATGGAGGGACCGTATCAGGTCCATGAAGGCCACGGCAGTATCAGCACAGAGATAATGTTTGTGTGTTTCTAATAGATGATAACATATTGAAAAATACACCAAAATGATCCGAGATTGCAACATCAGCAATTTCAAGATTATTAACTTCTATACGTTTAGAAATGATCAAATCTAGAATGTGACAGTGCTTATGAGTTGGACCTGATACATGCTGTAAAAGATCAAAAGATTAAAACACCCTCATGAATTCAGAAGTAATTGCATTTAAGGATATATCTATGTGAATATTAAAATCCCCAGTAACTAAAGCATAATCAAAATAAATTCTAGAAAGCATTTCTGTAAAATCTTCAAGAACGTCTGTGTGTAGTCTGGGAGCTAATTAACTTAGCTATTATGAAATACTTATTTGTGAGTGAATGGACATTTAGTAAGGAGACTTTGTAATGGACATTTAGTAAGGCGACTTTGAAGACCTAATGTGATTGATGAACGTAGTTTGCATTACTTATACATTTCACTGGAATCAGATTTTGTTACAGTGTCTTGTACTATTGTGTTTTCGGCTTCTGAATACATTTTTATTGTGATTCTGAGAGCCATGTCACTATTATTTAAAAGAAGCAGAATGTAACACTGACTTGGAGCATGGATTCCAGTATGTCAGATCTGAGAATTCACTGAGTGTGCAGGAGAAGTTGATGAGTTCCTACAAGACTCCTGAAGTTTATCTCTGAGACAGTGAACAGATTTTCTGACGGGAGACGGTGAGCTCCAGTGACTGACATGACTGCTGGTGGTTGGGTGCAAGATCAGTCCGATTTCTCTGTTTCCTAATTTCATTGCTGCCATAGCAACAACTGGAAATGCAAACAGATATGTCATTTTTGCAATGTCCATTGGCATTGAAATGGCTTGCCGCTTGGCAGATCCTTAATTCTGATGGTCTTCAACAAACCGAACAGCTAGTCCTTTCTTGACTCCTCCAATATAAAGCTGATTACATTATTTGGAAGTAAGGGAGTAAACAACTACTGAAGCAACGTGTGAGGATGAATAGGTGATGACAGTTGATTGCTTTGTACCAGTTACGTTAGTGGCTGTGTTAATAAATCTACATGTAGCACATCTAGATCAGTTGCAAGCTACAGTACCACAGTTATTATCTGAAAAGGTCATTTTTATCACTCTTGACAATCATGTCTTTGATGTTTTTCCTTGTCTATATATATATATATATATATATATATATATATATATATATACACACACACACACACACACACACACACACTGTATATATCCTATATATTGAAAAAGTGAGATAGCATTAACAAGCATTAACTAGTTTGATGGCTCATGAGGTTTGGGAGCAAGTGTTGCTTTAGTGTATGTAAAAAGCTCTACACAAGGATACATGTCTGTTGCCTCTCCAGTTTCTGAGAGAATTTTAATGTGTAATTGGCTCCTTTCTGGGTGCTTGTCACAGGTGTGATTGTGACGGCGAGGAAGTTTGACAGGGAGCGTCAGAGGGAGTACGCAGTGGCGGTCACAGCAACAGACCAGGCAGCAGACCCCCTTATCGGCATCTGCCAGCTGAATATCCTCATACTGGATGAGAACGACAACAGTCCAAAGTTTGAGACCCTGCGCTACGAGTGTGAGCACTCACTCTTCTCCCCTCACACCCTGCAGCACACGGAGGACACACTGCAGTGTAGTGTCATACTGGAACCCCACTCAGAGGACACACAGAGGACACACTGCAGTGTAGTGTCATACTGGAACCCCACACAGAGGACACACAGCAGTGTAGTGTCATACTGGAACCCCACACAGAGGACACAGAGGACACACAGCAGTGTAGTGTCATACTGGAACCCCACACAGAGGACACACAGCAGTGTAGTGTCATACTGGAACCCCACACAGAGGACACACAGAGGACACACTGCAGTGTAGTGTCATACTGGAACCCCACACAGAGGACACACAGCAGTGTAGTGTCATACTGGAACCCTACACAGAGGACACACAGCAGTGTAGTGTCATACTGGAACCCTACACAGAGGACACACAGAGGACACACTGCAGTGTAGTGTCATACTGGAACCCCACACAGAGGACACACAGCAGTGTAGTGTCATACTGGAACCCTACACAGAGGACACACGAACCCCACACAGAGGACACACAGCAGTGTAGTGTCATACTGGAACCCCACACAGAGGACACACAGCAGTGTAGTGTCATACTGGAACCCTACACAGAGGACACACAGCAGTGTAGTGTCATACTGGAACCCCACACAGAAGACACAGAGGAACTCCTTCAAAGTTTAAGACACTAGAAGTGCCATCAATACAGCAGAGGAGCAGCAGAGGAGCAAGCAAGCATTGTTTGTAAATAAACACAACAGTTAATCAGTTACCATTAGAATGAAGTCTCCACAATTTAAAAAATGAACCAATTAGTTTGTGAACAGAATGTTCAAATATATTCCAATTTCTAACAGGAAAATATAATGTATTCTTGAATAATAGGTATAGGAGTGAAAATGTGCAGACTTTTACATTAGTTTTTGATAAAAGATATTGAAATAATTACAGAGTCATTGGTAATGGGCTCTTTGTAAAAATACTGAGACCTGAAGTTCTGTTCCTGAAGTCCTGCAAAGCACAAATGAAATGCAGACTGATCTGATTTAATTCAATACATTTCTTTTTGCTCTATTACCACATGCCCCCTCCTTCCCCGTGTCTGATTGGAGTCATTTGTATTCTGTGCTCCGTGCGGTTAGACTTCTTGCGGGAGGACACCATGATTGGCACCAGCTTCCTGCGCGTGGCGGCGCATGACGATGACTACAGCACCAATGCGGCCATCACTTACTCCATGTCTAAGGAACAGCCAGAATACCTGCGTGTCAACCCCGTGACGGGCTGGGTTTATGTCAACCAGCCCATCTCACAGGTCAGCCTATGCTGTTGTTGACCCCCCCCCCCCCACACACACACACACACACAGAAATCACAGCTGATTCAAAACCCATGGATCTCTGGGGATAGGGAGAAAATTGATTACGTTCTTACTGGGAAACATAATGGCACAGGGAGTGAGGGGGGGGGGGGGGGGGCAGTAGAAGGTTTGTAAATGTGGTCACGTCTCATGGTTGGTTTTGGAAAGTATGAATTGACTGGATGTCTTTTGACACTGCACCTGGAGTTACCCTCATGTGGAGTGTACTTTCAACTCTAATCCAGGCATAATCTTTCTCAAGTGTTCCCAAAGACCTCGATAAGCTGGGAGGGTTGTGTTCAGCTGGTAGTAAACCCTCGCAGGGTCGCAGATACCAGGTAGAGTGTTTTTAAATCCTATGAAGTCCCCATTCAATGAAATAGTTTATTTTATAGAGGACGCCTGCTTTTACGCTGCATGTGTATATGCAGGCATTCAGTGGAATTTGGCATTCAGAGATCAGTGGCCTGATTTTCCCCTGGTGTGTGTTGAAGGTGGTTTGTTATGTAAATCACAGCCAAATGTTACATTGGGCTGATTTGTGTAAAAAGAAATGCTGAAGGTTTATTATGGATTGTGTGATATTTTGTAATTAATATTGTGTTTTTGGTAAGGCGTTCATTATTACTAATGAAAAGGGGGAAAAAGATGGGTATAGGAAGTATGCTTGTGTGTGTGTGTGTGTGTGTGTGTGTGAGAAATATGAAGAGAATTAAACTTTTTTGATATGAGGACCCCAAAGAGAAGCAGCCTCAGTTTTAACAGTTGCCATGGCTACCAAGGGTATAAGGTGTGTGCGTGTTTTTGTGTGAGACATTTTGTGTGTCTGAGTAGGTCAGCTTGAATTTGTTTGGCTGTCATCACATCAGACAGCATGAACACCTCTGTTTACACAAGGCAGAGCAGCACAGCCACAGGGAATACTGAAGATGCTCCCCATGTTAACCGGCCTTCACACCTCTGACTTGTGGCGTCCACTGAGCTGACAATGCTGACACAGTTCATTACAAATGCAAACAACCATATTAATTGATTATAACACAACTTCAGTTCCTCCGCTGTGCTCTGCCATTATTTATGTGATAGGGGACTGACGGCTTTTAAATGATGATCAGCAAGCCAA
The DNA here is from genome assembly GCA_020368025.1 of Brachyhypopomus occidentalis. Classification (NCBI taxonomy): domain Eukaryota; kingdom Metazoa; phylum Chordata; class Actinopteri; order Gymnotiformes; family Hypopomidae; genus Brachyhypopomus; species Brachyhypopomus occidentalis. The sequence continues at coordinate 2,049,568 of JAGXOD010000007.1, read as the reverse complement.
AACTTTAACAAACAGAGCTTGGGTGAGCTTGTCATCTCGTGCAGGGGTTGCCGCTTAACGATGATGATGCCGCTTTTGCTGCAGAGGACCTACATCGCCAGGGAGATCATGGCCACGGATGGAGGGAACAGAAGCAGCTCTGTGGAGTTGGCCGTCACGATCACCAACGTGAGAAACCAGCCTCCGCAGTGGGAGAGAGACAGCTACGAGGTGGTCATACCGGAGAACACCGTCAGGGACACACCCATAGTGGTATGCACCAATCATAACTGTTCGAGCCGTTTGGACACACTCCCACAGTGGTATGCACCAATCCTAACTGTTAGAACTAGCTGGAGACACTCCCACAGTCAACTGTCCTTACTGTTAGTGACCATCCATGCTGTTAGAGACTGTTACAGTCTGTTAGAGACAAGTACCACAGTGGTCTCCATCTATCCTTTCTGTTAGAGACTGTTCACGTCTATCCCATGATGCCGTGCACCTACCCTTACTGTTAACTCACAGAGGTCAACTGTGTATGAAAAATTACTGCTCATGCACAAAAGAAAGCATCAAATAAATGGCTGAAATGGATGGCCGAGTGCTTGGTTAAGTACCCTCCTGTCATACAGCATGTTAGTGACCATAAGGACTAGTAAATGTCATATATGCCTGTACAGTAATGCTCAGCGCTGTGTAGAAGCACCAGGGCAAAGTCCATAGTACAAGCTCTTTGCATTCAGCTCGTAGATTGGTTGCCAAATTTATCAACATTACTTTGCTTGTGGCGAGCTGAGTGCATTGCACAAGTGTATTAGTCAGCACTGAACTGCAGACTCTTACCACTTCCATTAAACCATAGGTCAGCCCGGCTGGAGCTCCCTGTATAAAGAAACCTATATGACCCCCATTCTATGTGTTACATATCACATGAATAGCAGAGTTTAGCCCCTTCATGAGGTTTGTTGTGTGCCGTGTGGGTGAGGAGTGAGGGACTTCCCAGATGCTATAGCCAGCGCTGTCGTGTTGTGTCACAGCTTTCCGCTTGACCGGCGTGTGTCTCCTGTGAGCACACACACACACACACACATGCACCGAACACCAATTTGTCTACATTTAATCTTGTCACAAGACCCCTGCTAAAATTACTAAAAGTGTTAAAGTGTTAGCTTCTCTTCCATATCCCATTACAACAGACAGATGGACGGACAGACTGACACACACACACACACACACACACACACACAAACACACACCTTCACTTATACATACACAAAGGTATGTACCAGTAAAAAGTTCAGACCCATATATGGATCTTGGATCATTGTGATGCTTAAGACTTTAAGACTTTAAGATGCTTAAGGCTTAATACTTATTTAAATTTAAATATCTCATGATGAGATTTGCCTATGTATGAGTTTATTTTTCAATATGACACATTTTTCAACATAACATTAATTGAAACATTTATTTTCATTGCCTCCCCCTGCCAAAAAAGAGCTTTGACTTCAAGATTTATTCATTCACTCAGCTAACAAGTGTTCAGCATGTGTGGGAACCTCTTCAAGGCTGTAAAAAAGCATCCCAGGTGGTTCCCTTACGAATCGGGCTGAGAGAGAATGAGAGAATGCCAAGTGTGGGTAAACCTGTCATCACGGCAAAGAACGTCTACTTTGAAGGCCCTAAAATAAAAGCTAGATCTGTTTGATCAGTCTCAAACTTTTTTTATTCACTGCCTAATTCCGTATGAGCTATTCCACAGTTCTCAGGTCTTCCGTGTTATTGTAAATTGTGGGAAGTAGTCAAAACAAAGCAAGAGCAGGTGTGTCTTTTGACCAGAACTGTATGTACAAGCTGTGCTTGTGCGTTTTTAATGTGTGTCTGGCTATAGCCAGGCTCCACTGTCCCCAGAGGCTGTGATAGTCCAGACCCAGCCTTCTCATTACTGTCTCTGCCCTCGCTTCTATTTTTAAGTGAGCGACTGCATCACAACCCCTGGCCAGGGATTGGCCAATCAATCACCATCGCTGGATTATTCATGGCCATTTACTTTTTCTCTTCTATTCAGTTATGGGCTACATTGAAAATTCATTTGCTAAATCTCCTACAGTTCCTTCACAAGCTATTAAGGCCATTAAAAATGTAGGAGGATATTTTACTAAATGTGGAAGTGCTGTGTGATGCTCTACGTGAAGGGAGTCTGAAAAGAGGAGAGGGAACGAGTGTAAGAGAAAGAGGGATGGATGAGGGCAGTAACTAGTGCTGCTTGTGTAATTGATCTGCACTACAAACGTTTGTTTTCCTGTTAGAAAAGGAAGTAATGGAGCCTGCTGGATATGTAATTGATCTGGAGTGGAAGAGCGTGTCTTGTTCTAGCTGAACGCTTGGATTATAAGTTTGGGACTGTGATTAGCGTGAATGTTTCAGCGAGTTTGTGACGTTTGTGATGAACAGGCTACTGGACTGAAGTCTAAACTAAGTGAAAACTGAGTATGCCTATCTGTGGGTATTCTGTACAGTTTGTGTACACTTATTGCTGTGTTACTAGACATATTAACAAACAATAACATTTATTTGGACAAACTTAGGCCATAGCAGATTTGAAATAATGGCCATGCCTTGTTGTAGTTACTGTTGTAGTTACTTTAGCAGCTGGCTTTGTGCTGTATCATTTAATCGTTTCTACTTTGGGATCTTCAGACGGTCAAAGCCACATCTCCGCTGGGTGACCCCAGGGTGACCTACAACCTTGAGGATGGCACGGTCCCAGAGACCAATATGCCTGTGCGCTTCTACCTTACCCCCAACCGGGAGGACGGCTCGGCTTCCATCCTGGTGGCCGAGCCCCTGGACTACGAGACCACCCGGCACTTCACGCTCAGGGTCCGCGCCCAGAATGTCGCGGCTGTGCCTTTGGCTGCTTTTACCACTGTGTATGTCAACCTCACAGGTAGGTCTGGCTGGCTGGCTGGCTGGCTGGCTGGCTGTCAATCCGCCTGTCTGTCATTGTTTATTTATTTTCTTAAATGGCCCCCATTGTTTAATGTAAATTGTTTTATTATTCATTTATAGGACTTCCACTGATGAAGACATTTATTTATTTACATATTTATTTTCTTCATTGTTCTTGTCTTCTTGTCGTTGTGAAATTATCTATCTAAGGCCCGATTTTGATTATTAAGATTTGTTTCCATACATTGAATATCTTTGATGCCTCCTTTAACTTTTTTATGCTGTAATCTACCTCATTTCTCCTCCTGAAATGTATTAGAATCTAATCCCTTATTCTAATCTATTTCAATCTACTTTTAGTCCCTGAACTCCCTTTACCTAATTTTAAACCACAGTAGATATCAATTCTTTAATATCCTATATCTCCCCACTCTGTTGGGCCTTTTCTGCCTCAAAATTGCTATGCATTCCTAATGCCGCAGGAAGTCTCTCTACGTTCCTGTGTAATTTACTAGATCTTCCCTATAGCCATAATAGGACTCAACTCATGCATGAGTTCTCTCGCTCTATCCCATTTATGAGTGTACTCTAACACTGATCTAGGATCAGACTGCAATCACCAGCCCAATATTAGTCCAATAAGACTTTTATGATAATACTGGTTTTAACTGCTCTTTCCCCCCTAAACATGGCAGCATGTCCAGCGCAGCACTGATCTGTTCCGGAAAGCCACTCCATCATTCATGCATGCTCAATCCTACACAGTGACATATAATTCATCCACATTCTCCTCTCTTATTTATGTTCTCTTTCTCAAATTAAAACCAGCCACATAAGAGAAGAGAGAGAGAGAGAGAGAGAGGGGAGGAGAAAGCCTAATGGATTTGGATCTCTTGTTTAATTCATGGATTACAACTTTGCCTGGGAGAAAATTAAAATCCTACAAGTGCATCAGATGGTGATTAGTGTCCAGGATCGTTCAGTCTATTAAAGATCTTGCCCTAAATTCCACTGTCCCTACTTCCTCTTTATTACTTTAGTGATGGGAGGACTCCTGTGCACATTTGCTATGGAAACCTCTATGGTCAATACTGAAGACAAAATTCTGCGTAAAGTTCCCATGAATTTACTTTGACATGTTTACTGTTGACTGCTGAAAAAGACTCTTTGTACAGTGTCATGTAAGCCAGAAGGGTTGCTTTTATGTTTTCTGTGTTGATTACCTCTCTGTTTACTGTGAAGTCAAGATGTTATGTCGAAGTTGGTATATAAAAAGAGAAAAATATATTTCTTTGAAGCTGCTCAGTGAGTCTATTAAGCCTGGGTAATGACTCCTGCGAGAGCCAAGCAGGTTCTTCTGAGAGACTGAACAAATCCCCTAGCCTGGGATTGACAGCTGAAGCAGTGACAGCTCTGTCTTTGGAAAATGACAGCTAGGTTTTATGCTTTTTTTTGCATTCACAGCTTTAAACAAACCAAAAATGACAAGCTATGGAACTCTGCATGCTAACCAAATAAGTGAGACATAAGTGAGGCTGGTCTACATATCAAACATATTTGGCACTGGTGTCCTGGGCGGGATTTTCCCCTCTATGCTTTGGGGATCAGCTTCCAATCACCAGCCCAAATCACTATTTGCTAAGTGACTGTAACCTTCATGTTGTATTGTAAATCTCCATATTAAGGACAACCTAATGACTTCTGCTGCCTTTTTGTCCACTTCTGTCAACAGATGTGAATGATAATGTTCCCTTCTTCACCTCCTCCATCTACGAGGCCTCGGTCATGGAGGGGGTGAAGGTTGGGACGCTGGTTCTCCAAGTGTCGGCCAACGACCTTGACCTGGGATTAAATGGAAAGGTCAGTAATTATTCGTCAGTAATAATTCATTTGCATATTTATATCGAGTCTTCTAATCCAATACAAAATGCTTCCTTTGTAGTCGGGCAGAGCAGTGAAGCATGAAGGTGTGGGACTCAGGTTTGGGGAGGCATTCTGACACTCCACAAAAACATTCCACTCACTTTTCAAACATTGGCTTAATGCGACTATAATCGGCCCCACCATCTCTGTAAGTGGCACCAGTCTGAAACAATTTAAAACAAATAAAGAAGAGACCAAGCCTTGCCACTAACTCGAGTATAGAGCATTCATAAGGCATGACTGACGACAGCCAAGTAGTTAAAAGGCTCGTCGCGGGTTTATTCTGCTGGAGGGCTGACACAAGCCCCTGGCCAAGTCACATTCATTACAGCCATTCTTCTGCCTTTCTGTGGGGCAAAGCCTAAAGTGGAGTCCCATCAGTCCCGTGTCCTGTTATAGCACCACTTGATAGAGAGTCTGTATAGCGTGCATAAACCAATTGAGTATTAAATTTGAAGAGGAAAAAGGGCACATTTTCTTCCTGCTTTGATAGATTTACTTGAGGAATAGCATGGCTTCTGGCGTGGGGTGTGGGGGGTGGGGGGGCAAGACACTCTAGACTTCTTGTCGTTGGCTGCTGGGTAATTACGTGCCCTCTCTGCGCAGCCTCATTGAAGCATGGCTACCATGCTATCCCACATTTAGATAATGAGAATCATTTGTGGGCATGAATACTAATATGATATTTCTCTCTCTCTCTCTTTCTCTCTATGCTTTCGCTGTAACAGTTGGAAATTGCTGCTTGTTTTAATAACCTGACCCCCTACAAGCTTTCTATTAAGGCATTTACATTTAATTCTGTCTCTTATTTGTGTTCTCCCTATGATAATTTGGCTGGCAGGGCACCATTTATTCCATGCACCATGCTGTTCTAGTGGGACCACTTGAATCAGCTGGACTGGTAATTTCTGGCAGGGACTATTGGAGACTGGAGACACACTGGCCAATCGGGTCCACCCTTTCAGCCCCGGCAGGACGCTGGCTTTGGCCTCATTCTTCTTATCCTGAATGGGTCTTAAGTTTTTTTTTTCTTTTTTTTAGCGCTTTGCCAACTGTGAAAGTGCCATTATAACTTGTGGAAAATAACCTGAAACGAGCTGGGGTACTGGGTGTGTAAGTTATGACTGCAGGCCTCTGGCTATCGACAGCTTAATCACACACGGCCGGGTGTGGTGGCGTCATCCAGTGGCTTTGATATGTGCAGGACGACTGTGATTAATCATAACACCATCACCACTCTTCACTTGACTCCCCCTTGACTGCTCTCTGCCCAGTCTCATATTCGGTTCCTTCCTCTGTTCTTTTGTTCTTTTCCTGCATTTCTGAATCCTCATCTCTCTTCCTCTCTCTCTCTCTCTCTGTCTACCTTTCTGTCTCTCTCCCTCTCCCCGTCTCACCATCAGATCTCCTACTCCTTGCTGAATGACCGCAGTGGAGACTACCAATTCTTCCGTATCGATCCCGAACTCGGCTCCATATACACAGAGGCAGTGTTCGACCGGGAGACCAAGGGCTCCTACCTGCTGGAAGTGAAATCTGTGGACAGCTGGGAATCTGCCAGGCCTGGGAGACACGGGCAACCTAATTCAGGTACGACCGGCCAATCCGAGCACAGCCTCCGGTCGCCATAGGCTTCAGTACTCCACACACATGTAAAGAAGAGAAAAGAGATGTTAATCACCCATTTAACTGAAGGAATGGTGTGCAGGGGATCATTAGTGACAGGTAAGGGACATGCTGATAAAAAGCTTCTCATTGGTCCCCTCTTTACACCTGACTGCCAGAGAGTTATAGACTCCCAGCACATCTTTGCACTGTAGATCTGATATGATGTGTGCAAATCTGCGCTGTGAGTGTGTACCCCGATGATAAATCTCTAGATATTACAGCACTGGAGTTTCTATTTATCAAATTTTAGCAAGCTTTACACCTAATACACGCTAAGCCGCCTTTCCATTTCTGAATCCTCATTGTTTGGTGATCAACACAATCACATTAATGTGTTCAGTGCATTATCTAGTTTGCAAATGAAGAATGAAATCAAAGAATAGGTTAAATGGTTTTCGGTCTAGCAGCTCTCTAACGCGTTTCGCAATAAAAGATTCAGAGGGTGCTCGTTTCAAAATGAAACGGCACAAGTCTAAGCTCCAGAATGAAGACAGGTAAACATTCTAAAAGTATATTCTGCTCCTGCGAGACTGCAGCATACGTGGTCCTGGATGCCCGGAGAATATCCAGCTCAATGAAAGAATGGCCCAGTGCGGGTCAATAGAGGTGCACTCTGACTCACTGCAGTGACACTGCGTCTTTCGCCAGTGCAGAAGTGACGTTTCGTGTGGGTTGCGCTTGGCAGAAACTTGGTGGAAACGTCTTTGCGCTCATGGGAAGGCGTGTGCGCCGTCTTCTCCCTCCCGCGTGGTCCTGTCAGGAGTGTGACGGGGAAGAGACTTACAAACGCAGGAGAAATTGGGCAACACAAACACCCCTCACTCGCATGTGTTCCATAATACCCAGGGAGCAGTTTTGCTTGAATGTGTTATCCAGAATAGTAATGTTTAATATGTAATGCAATAGTAATGCACTGTGATATGGTGTAATGTGAAGAAATGTTTGGTAATATGTGCTGTTGTGATGTGCAGTGATATGAGTCTGCTGTTGCGTGACGTGTTGTTTTCACCGTGCTTTGAGAAGCCGGCGCATGTTTTGGTATCATATTATGGTGAAATGCTTTGAGTATTGATCACTGAGCCAGCAAGACCCATACATATAGTGCATTTTTCCTTCTAATCACCATGGATTAATAAAAGTTCTTTTCATTTAAGAAAGTCTTTCATTCTTGGCGGCATTCTAAACAACATACCACTCAAATATTAAAACCGGGCGGAAAAAGAAAAGCTTGAACAGTCTTGCGCGCAGCTGTGATTCTGCGGGTATAAATGTTACATGAAGGCATGGGTGGAGTATGGGTTTTTTCAGGGGGCGTCGCCTGACACCGGCACTTGATAAATGAGTCTGCATGGAGACGTCGGCTCCTCCCCCTCCGTCTGAAGTGGCCAATGGCCCGCCGTGCTGGAGGGGGAACCATGGAGAAGAACATGTGTATTTGCACAAATACCAAGCAGATGCGGTGCAGACACGCGCATAGACATCCATACACAGACCCCACACTCAGAGAAGAAATGAAATGTGATGTTGAAGGAGAGTTGCATATATACGCACACACACACATGCAGACATCCATACATACACTTCACACACAATGTGCCAAGATGTTGAAGGAGAGTTGCACACACACACACACAAATGTGTGTGTGATGAAATGTGATGAGATCTTGAAGGATAGTTGCACACACACACACAGACACACACGTAGACATCCATACATAGACCTCACACACAGAGAAGCTATGAAATGTGCCAAGATGTTGAAGGAGAGTTGTGCACGCAACCCCCACCCCACACACGCGCGCATATATGCATGCACACGCACATTCCTCAGCTTCACAGCCTTTGCTGTATCCAACAATGTAATGGCGCCGTTCTGTCAAAGTCAACCTGAGAGGAAAACAAAGAGGCAGGAGGACACGACAGTCTTGCCGTGTTTATTTGAACTGAGAGGACGTGACCGTGGCTTCACACTGACACTCCGAGCAGCGCCACAGCCTGACGCTAACACTTTCGCAACTCTTTCATTTGTTGAAGGATGGAGAGTTGCATATACATACACACACACACACACACACACACATACAGATCCACACACACGCATAGCCGGGCTCTGCAGGACTGAGCCGAATGCCATTTTAGCCTGCCCATTATTTAGATCCATTACAGTTACCAATTAAAGAATTTATCTCGTCTTGAGAAGTACATTACAAATGATGTCTCTTCTGAAAGTGATATCAAAGGGAGGACTATTAGGGGAGCCCACACTCCCCGCCCCCACCATTCGTCCGGGCCGGGGCCCTGGGGCACACTCCTCACATCTGCCTGCTGATGGCTTCCAACACAAAGCCGAGATCCGTAGATGAGCGACAGATAGAGAGGAGCAGCGGAGAGCAGAGTGAAGGGAGCAAACAGGCGGAGGAGGAAATAAGAGAGGGTGGAATTGGGAGAAGGAGATAAAGGATCACAGGGAGGCAGTTAAAAGGGGGAGAGACAGATGGAGAAAAAGGAGACAAAATGAGGCAAACATGGAAATACATTTAAAAGAGAGACAGAGGGAGAGAGAGAGAGACGGACAGAGAGTGGGAGATAAGTAAGAGGTGAAGGAGGGGGTTGGGGCTTTTAGGTTCGCATTGTGTTGGCAGGATAAAAACCAGCAGCGTTGGTCTAATCTCATGCATGTTTACTCTCCCTTTGCTCTCGCTCAGACACTGCGTATGTGCGGATTTTCATCAGCGACGTGAACGACAACAGGCCAGCGTTTGCGCAGGCCGTGTACGAGGTGGACGTGGACGAGGACGCCGATGTGGGATCCACCATCCTCACCGTCAGCGCCAACGACGGTGACGATGGTAAGTCGACGCGAGGAATGCCAGGTAGCAGTGCGAAAGCGCACGACTGATCCGCAAAGGCAAAACATATAAAGCTTTCAGAAATCCTGGGAGAGGCTTTCCAAGCCCTCAGCATCTTTACTCATTGTGAGCTTAGCCTTCACGTCATAATAGTTCACAGACCGCTCTGACCGCCATGGATAAGGTGATGCATAAGGCCTAGATAGAAATTCTTCACTTTACACTTCTCTATGATGGCATTTAAAATGCACAGCACAGAATACTTCAGATACTTTCATCCAATTCAAAGTATTTTATTCTAGAGATTATAAAGATTTTCTAGCTCTTTCAAGCGAAAGCCTGGATGAAACGTTAAGATCCTGTCTTCTTGCTCATAAAAAATGGAACGTGCTCTGTAATATTTACTGTGTGCCTACAAGTTTGTACATCTGTAAGCTCTTTTTTCAAGAACACTAGTGTTATTAATGTATAAGGAGCTTAGAAATTGTTTTTTTTTTTCGGGGTGTCCATGTTGTTGTTAAGACATTTTTTTGTCCTTTAAATTTTCAGGGCAGATTCTTGGGCGTTGTCCAGACAAGAGCTTATTTTGACTCCCAATTAGGAATCATTTTAAATATTCACTTTTCTTTTTTTTAAAAAAAAAGAATCACTGGTCTTTTTTATTAAATGGAATTCCACATTTGAAAAATGCTTGAAAAACAACGCAACGCAGTGACTGTTGAATATACAGGCTGGTCAGTCTCTCAGTATACACAGTGGAGGAATGTGTAACACACTGCAAATTACACATACCCACACACATAAACACACATAGGTGCTTTAATATGGAAGATGCAGGTGTATGAAAAGGCCTCAGATAAGCTTTCTCACGTGTGAGTGCAGGAGCATGCAGCTCCATACAGACACAGGAGCCTCTGTAGATCCCCACACGGAGCCCATCATGCCCTCTGCCCTCTGTAGATTCCCACACGGGGACCATCGTGCCTTCTGCCCTCTGTAGATCCCCACACGGGGACCATCATGCCCTCTGCCCTCTGTAGATCCCCACATGGGGCCCATTGTGCCCTCTGCCCTCTGTAGATCCACACACGGGGCACATCATGCCCTCTTTAGATCCCCACATGGGGCCCATTGTGCCCTCTGCCACGGCTAGTGTGGACAACACGCTTCTGAGAACATGCAAGACTCAGCATGCAGCTCAGTGCCGTAATGGAGGTCCGTTTAGGGCCATAAGCTACATGATGACGGATGGCTGTAAGCCTTAAGCAGCTCATGCCTGTGTCGCCTTTGTAGGTGTTAACTCCAATTAGTATTGGTGGTGAGGGGGTTGCTGCAAGTCCATGTGAGTGGAGATTGAGGTTCTCACCCACTGTACCAGCACGCCATGGTTCCTCCACACCACTGTACCTCCACACCACACTACCTCCACACCATGGTTCCTCCACACCACTGTACCTCCACACCACAATACCTCCACACCACTGTACCTCCACACCGCTATACCTCCACACCACGGTTCCTCCACACCACTGTACCTCCACACCGCAATACCTCCACACTACGGTTCCTCCACACCACTGTATCTCCCAGCAGAGCAGATCCCAAATCAGAGATGTCAGGCACGGCCCAGAAGGAGGGAGGAGCACGCAGCCAGGATCCAGCCTGACACTGTTTATGCTGTTCGTTTGTTGGTGCTGGTTACCTTTGCCTCCCCTTCCACAGGGAGCAGTTCCCTGGCAAATACAACCTTAACGGGCAAAAATGCAACTGCATTCATTCATGCAGCTTTTCACCCGTGTCATTAGCATCACCGAACACGATAGGTGACGAGATTATGTATTCCTCGTCCTCCTCGTGCCTTTCCCCCCTCCCCCTCATGCTTCAAGATGTCTTGCTGTTGAGAAATGTCAGCCCCCCCCCTCCATTTCATAGTGCTAGTGGCGGCAGGACTGGTGCCTTCTTATTGGCACGTTTTCATTCTGCTTGTGCAGTAGTTTAATTGGACGGAGAAGTAAGCCAGCAATGTCTTAAATTACTCCACTAATTCTGAGGTTCATGTAACAGCAGGTGGGTTTGACTGAGCTAATAAGGCGTGTAAAAAGTGTAAAAAACTGCATTGCTAGCTCATACCACGAGAGTGTTTTCAGTGAGACACGTCTGGTTCAGTTCCATGTGAACCGAAGGGAGTGTGTGTCCTCTAATGGCACTAGAGCAGCTACCTTGTGGAGTTTCAGAGATACAGTAAATGTTCATCGTTACAAAAACATTTTTCTATATACATCTTTTGAAAGGGCCTAACAGGCATACAGCCTTTATGCTTTTAGCTTAATTTCTAGGTTGGTCATTCAGGACAGTTAATTAAGCACTGCCATCCACTCTTTTTTGTTTCCCAGGCGCCAACGCCAAGTTACGCTACCAGATCACGTCTGGCAACACGGGTGGTGTTTTCGACGTGGAGCCTGAGGTGGGCACCATCTTCGTGGCGCAGCCGCTGAACTACGAGCAGACGAAGCGCTACAAGCTGCACGTGCTGGCGTCTGATGGCAAGTGGGAGGACTACGCCGCCGTGGCGGTGAACGTGGTGAACCGCAACGACGAGGCGCCCGTCTTCACCTTCAACGAGTACTACAGCAGCGTGACGGAGGAGCTGGATGGCTCACCTGTCTTTGTGCTTCAGGTTGGTTCAGCCTAGAGGGGCAGAGGGGGTTGCTGTGGTGCTGGGGTGCTGGGCTGCTGTCGTGCTGGGTTGCTGTGGTGCTGGGGTGCTATGGTGCTGGGGTGCTGTGGTGCTGTGGTGCTGTGGTGCTGTGGTGCTGTAGTGCTGTGGTGCTGTGGTGCTGGGGTCCTGTGGTGCTGGGGTGCTGTAGTGCTGTGGTGCTGGGTTGCTGTGGTGCTGGGGTGCTGGGGTGCTGAGGTGCTGTGGTGCTGTGGTGCTGTAGTGCTGGGGTGCTGTGGTGCTGTAGTGCTGGGGTGCTGTGGTGCTGGGGTGCTGTGGTGCTGGGGTGCTGTGGTGCTGGGGTGCTGTGGTGCTGAGGTGCTGTGGTGCTGTATTGCTGTGGTGCTGGGGTGCTGTAGTGCTGTGGTGCTGTGGTGCTGTATTGCTGTGGTGCTGGGGTGCTGTAGTGCTGTGGTGCTGGGGTGCTGTGGTGCTGTGGTGCTGTGGTGCTGTGGTGCTGGGGTGCTGTGGTGCTGTGGTGCTGTGGTGCTGTGGTGCTGTGGTGCTGTGGTGCTGGGGTGCTGTAGTGCTGTGGTGCTGGGGTGCTGTGGTGCTGTGGTGCTGTGTGGTGCTGTGGTGCTGTATTGCTGAGGTGCTGTGGTGCTGTTGCTGTGGTGCTGTGGTGCTGTAGTGCTGTGGTGCTGGGGTGCTGTAGTGCTGTAGTGCAGGGGTGCTGGGGTGCTGGGCCTGATGCGTGTACACTCCAGACCAACGGGAGAGTTTCGGGAGTGCGGCAGCACTCCACATTTTCTCTTCCATAAGGACTAGGGGCAGGGGGCGAATGCTATCACTTGCAAAAACCACAGAGAAAGCTCCAATTGCTAGTTACCTACTACTAGCATTATGCAAATGACACTGCACTTTTAAGCTAGGTTGTTACGTCGGTTTTCTTTTTTTGTTTTTTTTTGGCTTAACACGCTCCTGTTCTCTTTCGGCGTTCAACGAAACACAGCATCCCCAAACAGCGCACAGGGAGAGAGCTAAAGTGGGCCTTGATTACTACTGGGAAGTCAGGGTGAGCAAGTCCCATTTCCCTGAATTCAAGGACTTCACAGAATTTCAGTCACCGCCTTCTTGAAAATTGGCGTGTGATTAATTTTGAATGAGGAGGCAAATGAATCAGGCTACATGGGGCTCACGTTTAAATGGCTGCACAGGCACTTATCATGCCAGGGACTTCTATTACTCTAATATTCCAGATGAAAAGATTGGTTGATTTGGGGCTGCAATTGTTTTTCCCATCTTTTAAAATGTTTTACTCTCATTAATCCATTACTCTAGTCTTTTGAGTTGCCACTTGAAGAAGGTTTCATTATTTTTTTTTCTTTTGTTTTAAACCCTGAATTGCAGCTGATGACATCATACTCTTTGTCCAAGTTGTTCCTTGGAATAGCGTTTTGCTGGTTATTTTCTGCGCCCAGGTCTCGGGCTAAATTATTCTCATGTTTTGAGCTGTTAGTGGCTCCCCGCTAAATTTAATTGCATCGAGGGAATTCAGGCTCTTGGCCGGTATTGCTCAGATCTGGCAGCAGGGTTCTGCGACACAGTTCAATCACACACCAAGTCGGGACACTTTAATAATTTAAGGGGAAAAAAAGAAGCTGGTGTCATTTCAGCAAAATAAATCCCAAAAAACCCCTAACATATTGCCTTTGATGTTGTAGGTAACAGCATCTGACCCAGATAAGGATGCTGACCAGGAAGCCCTGCGCTACTCCCTGCATGGCCAGGGCGCTGACAGCGAGTTCATGATCGATGAGGTGACGGGGAAGATCTATGTGCAGAGGACGCTGGACAGGGAGGCAAGAGCCGTGTGGCGTTTCGTGGTCTTGGCAACGGACGAGGGCGGCGAAGGGCTGACTGGGTTCACCGATGTCATCATCAACGTGTGGGACATCAATGACAATGCCCCGGTCTTCGGATGTGCTCCGGACAGCTGCCATGGAAACGTGGCAGAAAACTCACCACCTGGCACTTCTGTGATGGAGCTGACCGCCACGGACCTGGATGATGCGGCTGTGGGACAGAACGCGGTGCTGGCGTACAGGATTGTGGGTAGCACGGTCCTCAGCGGAGGCGGTGTCATGGCAGATATGTTCACCATCAACGGTGCCACGGGGACGGTCTCCGTGGCCGCGGCTGGCCTCGACAGGGAGAAGACAGAGTCGTACCTTCTGGTGGTGGAAGCCAGGGACGGAGGCGGCATGACGGGAACAGCGACAGCCACCATCCGTGTGACGGACATCAACGACCACGCCCCCCGCTTCCTGGAGCGCTCCTGTGCCGCGCGGATCTCTGAGAGCAGCGAGCCCAACACCGCCGTGCTGGAGCTGGCCGCCGAGGACGCGGACGCTGGCGAGAACGGTCAGCTGACCTTCAGCGTAGTGGCTGGTGACCCTGAGCAGAAGTTCTACATGGTGAGTCACCGACAAGATCAACGGGGCACCCTGCGACTGAAGAAACGCCTCGACTACGAGCGGCCAGGCGAGCAAAGGTTCAACCTCACCATTAAGGTGGAGGACCTGGAGTATTCTAGCCAGCTGCACTGCACCGTGGATGTAGAGGACTACAATGACCACGCTCCAGTCTTCATCCCCCACTTCCTGCAGCTCCCTGCCCTGAGAGAGGATATCCCAGTTGGCTCCAGCGTGGCCATGGTAGCCGCCAGTGACTCGGACTCTGGCTTCAACCGTGAGATCATCTACAGCATAGCCCCTGAGTCAGACCCCCATAGCCTGTTTTCAGTGGACCAGACTGGGCTGGTCACTGTGGCCAGGCAGCTGGACCGGGAGGAGGCAGCCCAGCATCACTTGGTCGTTCTTGCGACAGATCATGGGGCTCCACCTCTCACCGGCACCGCCACCATCCAAATGTCCCTGCTGGACGTGAATGACAATGGGCCAGAGTTTGAGGCCACGTATGCCCCTGTGGTGTGGGAAAACATTCCCGGGCCACAGGTGGTGCACCTTAATGCCAGTTCCACCCTGCTGAGAGCCATCGACCGAGACTCTGCAGAGAACGGCTCACCCTTCTCCTTCTCTGTCCCCCCCGAATACCGTTACAGCAACGACTTCCTCCTGCGGGATAACGAAAACGACACAGCCTCCGTCACAGCGCTCAGGGCCTTTGACAGGGAACGGCAGAAGGAGTTTCTGTTGCCCGTCATCATGACTGACAGTGGAAAGCCTCCCCAGACAGTCACCGGCACACTCACCATTACCATTGGTGACAAAAACGACCATGCCCACGTTGCTGGAGAAAAGAAAATATACATCAATACTCACAGAGGTAAAAAACACATTAATAGCATTTCCCACTAATTAATCAATTATTCTGCTCAATTATGCACAAAACTAATTAAAACTCTGTTAAGAATGCTTTCTGGCGTTAAAGAGATCAATGTCGTCCTATTCAGTATATTATTGCAACAGGCCTCATAAATTTGCTTTCAGCTGCTGTAAGAAATGTGATCCTCATGCTTAAGGGATTTTGAATGTCCTAAAAACCCCTGCTGATTGCCCAAACATTCTAATTTGTGCTTTAAATAAGTAATTAAGTTGTAAAGTTAAATGAGGTAATATTATCTCAGGCTGATTTCTAATTAAACTATGGAAATGACTGAGAATGTTTGATCCATGCCTAAACTCATTTCCACATCTCTAAAAGCAGATTGTAAACACGCATAGTCCACCACAGACAGAAATCTTCAGAAAACAAAAATGTCTTTAGCACCATTCCAAACAAATTTAGTTTTTCCAGGAAAGATTTATAGTCTTTGGAGAAAAACGCGTGAGCATGTCTTTATCGCGTTGACGGCTGCGGTGGAGCTCACAGCAGTGTGTTTCTGCTCATCTTTCGGGGTACGCTCTTGTTCGCTTCTTGGGGAATTCTGAGGATAAATAGATGTATCCTGAACTCTCAGGTGTGCGAGGCAGAACGACGGAGAGGAGAGTGCTGAAGCAGCAGCTGCCTGGCCTCATTCTTCTACATGTAGCTCCGATGTGTTTTGCTCATCAGCCCCTTGTGCTAAAAGCATAGCAACCAGAGCAAAGTGGCCTTGTCCTTACACTTGTAGCAGGGGGTGGCGGTGGTTTCTCGCTTGAGAGCTTCTTGTGCTAAAAGCATAGCAACCATAGCAAAGAGTGAATGGATCCATTAAGGTATTTTAAGGCCGGACAGAAAGTTGCGATGGCAGTTTCTTGGTGTTCTGTGTTTTCTTGCAGAATGATGGGTGGAGATAGAAAAATGGAAAAGATTAAAATCTGTATTACTGAGCAAGGCAGATTTGAGGTTCTAATAGTGAAACAAATCTGTAGTCAGAAGCCAATCACTCACTGGCACTGAGAAGCAAGTCTTATGATATCCACATGGCTGCATATAGCATATCGCTTTGGCCCTGGATAGATGACTCGTCATGTTTACTGCTGAAGCACAGTGGGTAAGGTTAGCTTCTGAAGACCCATGTGCTAGTGTAGCTTTGTTCTTTGACCACCTAGCTAGTCATAAAAAGCCAATTAATTTTGGGCCAGATGAACTTGGTTCAGTTAGCAAGCTAGTAACCCTGCATGATATATCATTTGTTAATCACTGTCACAATAGTGGTCATTGTGACACTGATAACACAGTGGTTTGTAATTTCCACACAGTCATCTAATAAATCATTTTTTTATTTTGGGCTGTGGTCTTCCTGTTCAATCACAGACATTCCTGGTGACATTTCTGTGGGTGTTTTGATGAATTGAGACATTTGCAGGATCCAACAATTTGTAAATAATTTTGGTCAGAAATATTGTAGACAAATCTTCATCCATGCCATATTATATGGACGTGTGTGATTAATATATTGCAAGACATTTATATTTTCTACATTTGGCAGACACTCTTACCTGGATTAACGTACAATTTCAAGCACTTTACAGCGGTCTGCAAAAGTAAGAGTTAGGAGACTTGCCCAAGGACCCTTACTGACATAGTATAAAGCATTTGCCTACATGGGGTTTGAAACCCAGACCCCCACAGAATGGCAGCATTGAATACACTACACCAGGCACAGTATTTTGTTAATGTCACAGTCTTGTATGTTAAGCTCTGGTTCTTTATCTGGTCTGCATCACATTGATAACTACATAAAAGTTGGAACTTCGGACAAATCTAGCCCAACAGCAATGTATGTTGTGCTTGAACGCACCTCTGACAATCCCAATATTGAGGATATTGATAATAATGCTTCTAGTAGTCATTATATATATATATATATGTAAACACACAGCTCTAGTTAAATGTTTAATTTGAAATAGTTTAGCTTGCTTCTGCAGAAGAATGTGCTTTAGAGCTGTTATGCATCTTTAACATTTTCTGAACATTTTGCATCACATCAAATTTTATTTAGTGGTCCTGAGGTCGAACTGGTCGAACTAAATAATTGGAAGGAAAACCATTGAGAACCATGAATTTTAGCTGTTGAACTTCTTTTGAGGCATTTGGTTATACCTAGTCTTGCATTGTCATTCTCTTAAGAGTCTGGTATTTTTTACCACTTAATGTGGTCACGAATCCCCTGCTATTGCAGGAATAGAAATCTGACTGACTCTCAAAGCATCCAATCAGAAACCTCGTATTTTCTCACGATGCACAGAAGGATGCAATCTTCAAAACAGAATCAAGGCATAAAGAGCCCCTTGGGAAACACTGGCTGCCAGTCCAATCTTCTGCTCAGGGTAAATGTTGGTCTGTAGCACTTCTCCACACTTTTTACTTCCCCTGAGAAATGTAGGACTTCAGAATATGATGTTAAATTGCCCAGACGCAATGTCCACGTTATGTCTTTCTTCATGTTTCCCTGCATTTTTGCAAAGGTATGCTTTTGTGAGATATTTCACTCAATCTTACATAACTTGACAAAAGGGGACACACAGCCTGCAAGATTGGATATTCAGAATCCCAGGTGGCTGTCCACAGAGTGTTGGCCATGCATGAAATGTAAAGCTTTTCCAGTGGCCTATTGGCAAGCAGTGATGTTTGTCTTACTTATTACTAACTGCTTTAAGCAAAACTCTTGAATTACCATGGACTTCACTAACCTTTTTTAGTACCATGGATATACATTGCCCTGAAAGGCACATTTAGCCAACTGTTTGCTGTGGCCATCTGAAACACACTATAGATATCAGGCGCTTGATATATTGATTTGTATATGTCTGCTGTGTGTTAGTGGGTTATGCGGCTGATACTATGATATCACATGCAGACAGAGCTTAAATATTTCCATCTCAATTTCCTCAACCTAACCTGTTTAATGAGCCCGATAGCCCACATCAGACGTAACGTAGATTTAGAATGTAGATTTTGTTGGAATATGTTACCAACATTTTGCACTGCATAATGGAGGTAGAATGCAAAACACTGGCTTGGCTGTTTTACTCTGAAGAATTGGAAACAAACGGGCCAAAGTTATTTATCTCCCTGACATAAATAGCAGCAACAACACACAGTGTACCCACCTCTGCTACATCGCTTCATATTAATTGGTTGCAGAAAGTACAGCTTGCCCTACTGAGACCAGGACAACGATCAAATGAAGAAAGAACAATCGTACCAGTCCTGGCAGTGAACAAAGCTCACACTGGTGTAGGATGGTGAGAAATTAGATACAGTTATGTCACTTACCTGCAAAGGAGGAAGCACAACTTCGCTATTCATAAACCACTACTGTTTTCCAACACCATTGGCAACGCCTACCATTGGCAACGCCTACCGATGGCAACGCCTACCGATGGCAACGCCTACCGATGGCAACGCCTGTGCTCACTCATTAATCATGTAAACTAGGTTTAAAGATCTTAATGCAACTGATTAGTTGGTTTAGTTGTAGAAGTCCATTTCATTATTTGCTAACACATGCGCGCCTACGCATGCAGATAAGCATACCCATGCACTTTGCCTATGTGTTTTAACACCTCCAGGGAGGATGCCAACAACTGTTCTGGGAAAAGTATACGCTCCAGATCCTGATGACTGGGACAACAAGACCTACGCCTTTGAGGGACACGTCCCTAAGTATAAGATCCGCTCTCTTCTCACTCCACACACATTTTTCTCACCCTGTCATTTATCTTTTTATGTTTTGCCTCTCTCAGTTCTCTCTCTTCTCATTTTCTCACTCTTTCTCTTTCTCAGTCCACCCCCCTCCCGCTATCCTTCAGAACCCTATAATGCTTAAACAGCATGACTGTTCTGACTCCTTCGGATGCAAACCTGCAGCCCAGAATGGGGGAAAACTCAATTTAACACATTCATATATTTTCAAATTTTATATACAAAGTGAAAACATAATCATACGTTTGTGCATTTGAGCTGAAAGCTCATAGGCCTTAAAATCTTTCATGTGTTTAATGACTCTGCGCAGGTGTTTGTTGAGGTTTGATTTGGAATTTGAATGCCAGGTTATGGTTTCATTTTAAAAAGAAACCCAAGTGATGAGCAGGGCCACGTTTTAGAAATGATCACATCTCCACTGCCTTTAATACACTGGTTATCAGGACTGTTAATTAAAGATGAAGGAAGCTTCAGACATAGAGGTTGCTTTCCTTTCTCCATCTCTGGAAGTCTCTTTCCCTCTATCCCTCCATCCTCCTTCATCTCTCAGTTTTCATGCTGCTCTCAATGACCTCTCAACTAATTTAAAGTGACATCTCATTTAGTCCGAATATGTACCCTTCAGGGCTGCACCTAAGGGCATTCGAATGAAATGACATTTTTTTTTGTTCATTCTGAAATTTGGTTTGTTATCAGTTAAGTGATTTTGAAATGACCTGGTTCATCATTTTAGCACTGGCTGCAAAATTTAGCATTCAAACTGTATCTTATATTATATTGGTATAGATTTATATTTCATTGACCCCTCTGCATGATGTTAACAGTTTAGTCACACACTTGGCACATCTTATGATTTAAACTTGAAATGAGTATATTAAATACTATTTATTTAAATATATTCAAAGTTTTTTTAGAAGAATTCTGAATAATCCTACAATACAAAATGATCATACAAAAGTCATTCTGAAACTTTACATCCTTTACAGTTTCATAAAATGTTATATCTAAATACTCAATTAACTTGTAAAACAACTTGCTGATGTGTGAATTAAGGGTGTGTTCCATAATGTATATTGCATGTAATATAATGTGTAAATTAAGGGTGTGTGCCACAATGTGTATTGTACAGTATGTAATGTGTGACATTTCCTGCACACATGCACATTTGGTTTGAGTGGCAGTCCATGGAGGTGTAGAAGCTGCCTGCTCTGGTGTGGGGTGTTGTCTGCAGGGGTGTGGCTTGTTGAGTGTCCTGGCTGCAGGGGTGTGGCTTGTTGAGTGTCCTGGCCGCAGGGGTGTGGCTTGTTGAGTGTCCTGGCTGCAGGGGTGCGGCTTGTTGAGTGTCATGGCTGCAGGGGTGTGGCTTGTTGAGTGTCCTGGCTGAGTGCTCAGTCATGGGAGCTGCCGTGTGCTCCTCTCCTCTCTGCCCACAGTCACTTCCTCCTGAACAAGCGCACGGGCTTCCTGGTCATCAAGGAGAGCACCCCACCCGGCTTTTATGACTTCCGGGTTCGCGTGGCCGACGGGGAATGGCCGGACGCCATCTCCACTGTGAGCGTGCACGTGCGGGAGCTGCATGATGATGTCATCCATAACTCCGCCTCCCTTCGCCTTGCAGGTAAAAACTGCCTTTCCACCCTTGGGCTCATCTGTTACAGGGTTTTGGCATCGCACCACGGAGAGAGTTGCCACTGCTACCACAGGTGTAGCCCTGTGTGTTTAAACAAGCTGAAGTTCGACAGCCATCACAGTGAACATGACCCAAGTTGGGTCCCTCTCCTGCAAAGTTACTCTTTTTGGCAACGCGCAGGTCCTTTTGGGCCTTAGTGATAAGCTTGTTGATGATGATGTGCAAAATCTGCAGATTAGCCTGTATTAATTGTAAATCATGTGTGCCCTAATTAGATTTCGAGGGGCATTAAAGCCGAATTTCATAAGCTTTGAGGAGAGCTGACATAAGTTGATCTAAGCCGATGGCACTGAGGTGATGTAATGACACTAGTTAAAGCTTCAGTCGTCGGATAACGTAAGCGCAGGCCCCGCCTCTCCCCTCCTCTTCCCACCTCACCCCCCCTCACCCTGCTGCAGGCGAAACGCACAGGCCTGCCAGCGTGGGGGTGGAGGCTTTGCGTCCATCGGCATTTGAGCAGATGACAAAGCATTTCCCAAGGAGGAGGGAACTCTGAAATTGGGTTATGGCTGACGGAGTTTACAGTCTGAGGGTTATTAAATTGAACAGCAAAAAAGGAGGAGGAGACAAAAACGTCATAACCCATATAAGCTGATAAAAGGATTTCAGGAAGGATTTCCTGTACGAGTGAGCAACGTAGTCACTGAAGAACACAGTGGTACTGTGTGTTTGTGTGTGTGTGCATGTGAGACATTATTTTGTGTGTGTGCTTTGCTCCTAGAGTCTTCAAGCTTTTAATTTTTCAGCATTTTTATTGGATTTTGCAAAAGTTGTTTAATTTATGCCTACTGTAAGTTTTGTTCAAGTTTGAGATGCAAACCTTTGGGCTATTTAATCTAAATTTGTCCTGTGATCTTGCAATATTAACTCACTCAGCTATAAAACCAGCAGTAAATATTGGCACACACATGAAATTTGTTGCGTCTCCTGCTATGAGACCTGTCCGGATCATGTTGCTTTTCATCCCTGGAAAGTAACCACTCCTTTTAATGGAAGTGTGACAGCTTTTCATTGGTAAACAAATACTGCTCCGTGTCAGCGTTATGGCCCAGGCAACAGTGTCGTCATGGCGACATCTGTCCGTCCTCGAGATGTGCCACCGGTTCAGTATCTGGCAAACAGCATCTGTAAATACGAGAGTGAATGTCTTAGAGTGAAAGAGTGAATGTCTCCCTTGCCCCCCCCTATCTACACACTCACACTTAATCCCAGTGGGAAGGGTGATGCAACCCCCCCCCCCTCATCAAGGTACTACTTGCAGCTTCCTTGACATTTGAAATCCCATTTCAAGATCAAATGGGCCAGCAAGACCCTTTTTAATTCTGCTTTGCAGAGCTTAAGGCTTATTCTGTGTAAAACCTGCTGGTGGAATTGATTGAAGGGTGAAATATAGGATGCAGACTAAGTCCTTGAATCTCCCCACCTACACACCCACCTGCCTACCTACCTATGTAAACCATCTTGGTCCTTAACCTCCTAACCCCGTCTTTCCTACATGCATTCTCCACATTCTCCACCATATGAAGCACAAAGAGCTCTTTGACGTGAAACTTTTGAGACTACTAACCCCTTATCAGGCTGTGGGCTTATCTTTGGGAAAAAAAATGCAAAATGTCTCATCATCTCTGATTCTCATCTCCCTGGCTCGCCTGCAGTTCTGACCTACACTTGGACTCCGCGTGATCAATAAAAAAAGAAATTGGGAAAATGCATGTGCTGGGATTAGCACTCAGAGTCCTGCTCTTTCTCAAGGTCTTATTGACTGCCACTCTGTCATCACTACCCACTGAGACACAGCAGCTCCCATTTTCTTTAAAGCTGCTCTGAATGGTGAATTAATTCCTGCATGCATATATATATATATATATATATATATACACACACACACACACGTGTCTCACATCTTCTTTGTGGGATATTTGCCTGCCCCTCCTTGCAGAACTCCACCAGTTGAGAGAGGTTGGAGGAACATGTACCGCCCGCTTCAGATCTTGCCATAGCATTTCTATGGGATTGAGGTCCAGACTTTGACTGGGCCAATTCAGAGTACAAGTCTTCTTTCTCTTACACCATTCCTTGGATGTTTTGCTGGAATGATTTGGGTCGTTGTCTTGTTGCATAATCCATTTCCTTCCCATCTTCAACTCTGATTGACGGCAGGAGTTTCTGGTCAAGAATTTGTTGATAGGTCTGGTAATTAATGGCTCCCTGGGTAATATGGAGTCATCCAGGTCTGGAGGCACAAAAGATTTTCAGATTTCCACCACCATGCTTCACTGTTGGGAGGAAGTTATTTTCTTTATATGTAGTGTTGACTTTTCTACGAACATGACAGCTGTGATTTGGCCAAATAATTACATTTTGGACTCATCTGTCCAAAGAAAGGACTTCCAGAAAGCCTCTGGTTTGCCCAATTGCTCTCTGGCAAAGTTTAAATGGGCAACCAATAAGAGGTGTTATTTATTTCTTTTTGGTGCTTCTTGGATGTACTTTTGATGGCCATCCACTTCTGGGCAGAGTTGCGGTGATGATGATGCCTTCCATTTGTAAATGATTTGTCTTGCAGTGGATGGATGGAGCTGGAATCTTTTGGAGATGGTCATATAGCTTTTCCCAGACTGATGGGCTGTCACCACCTTCTTCCTGATGTCCTCAGATGTCTCCTTTCCTCTCACCATTGTTGATCTGTGTGCTTTATGCCTTGGTGGTGGTTTGATTGGTTTCCTCTCCCTTTTAATCAGTGCGGCTCAAATCTTTTCCCAATGTCTCATTTGATTGGTCTGCTTAATTGATTACTTGAGCATTCACGTGTTTCACCTGAGTCTTTTACCTAAATGGCTTTACCAATGCAGCTGTGGTTCATTTTCTTTTTCACATGCTTAGATTTCAAGTAGTCAGCTGACAACTCACACATTTCTCTCAAGACAAGTAAATGGAATTGATTAATATAAACCTGACATTTCATATACAAACACTGGTGGTGATAAAATTAGAGAATCATGGTAAAAGTTTCTCAAGGAGTTCACAAACTTTCAAGCAGCACTGTATTTATATATAATATTCTGTATATTTAAAATAAACTGTATACTATATATATACACAGTATATATACATACTCCTCCTCTTCATTTATGTTCATAATTATAGTTGATTCCTGTTCTCCTATGCAATGCATGCCTGCCTTTGTCTAGCCATTGCAGCCTTAACTTGCATAGCATTTAAATCCCACAAGTGCACATGGACGCTGGCATGCCATGCAGCCCTGCACCTCCCAGCCCCAGTGATTACGCCAGCCTCTCGCCCTCCTGCCTGCAGGGGTCTGACTCACCAGGCTCCAGCTCTAAGGTTTCCTGCCACGATGCTCAGCTCAGGTGAGCTACCATGCTGAGGTCAGGACTTGCCACCGGAGGAAAGTAAAGGAAGAGAGACACTCTCTCTCTCTCTCTCTGTGTCTCTCCATTTCTCTCACAAACGCACACACATATGAACATGCAAATCCACCATCATTCTTTCACACGGGATCTACTTGAGATGCAGACTAATAAGCTCCTGAAGGAGCGCGTCCGTGAGCAGTGTCACATGTGTACACATGGGAAGGTTCACCGTGGCTTGCTGCACAACCACGGCCATGTGCACTCCCCTCCTTCATTACTCTGCAGCAGGACGCCACAAGTCCAATTCCAGTGCAGCTGATGCTGTCCTCGAATCATTAAATCTCCAGATCTTCCAGCATTTCCTCATTTCCGTGTGCGGTGAAGTGTGCGCCATAATCCAAGAAGCCCCTCCCCCTCCCACTGTCTGCAAATGGCCCCAAGTTAGTATTTCCCAACCTGAGCAAAACAGAAGCACTCTCTCTCTCTCTCTCTGTGGTTCGAACAAGCTCACCACCCCACATCTATCATCTCAGTTGAAAAACGTCCTATGGCTATGGGGCAGGACTTGTTGTTCCTTTGACATCCCCACGCAGTGAATGTAGGTGGAACCAGAATGACGTCCGCAGGAACGCCCGGCATCCATCACCAGTTTTGCCACGGCACCCCACCATGCATGACCATGATGTGCAAACGGAGGAGCTGTCACCATGGTGACAGTGGACGTGCAAGTCTTTGATGCGTTCCCGTCAGCCAGAGTTTGAAGGTGCGGCCGTCGACAGACGCTAACTCCGCTTTAGCCACAGAAGCACGCCTTGACGAAGGGATGCAATGAGTATGCATTTTTCATGAATGGCACTCCTCTGGTGTCCAACCCCTGCTGGTCGTCTCCCAGATCAAACAGGGAAAACCGGACTTTCATTTGGCTGCATCATGGCGCCTTTGCGCTGACATCGTGCTGTGATAACAACAAACACTGTTCCGTGAATGACAATGAAGGCAAGAGAAAGTGCCAGAGTCTTGATTTGTTTGTGTGTGTGTGTGTGTGTGTGTGTGTGTTTTCCAAAAGATATCACTGCTAAGGAGTTCATGGAACGGCGAGGGGGCATTCGTAGTAGGTATGAGCTCCTGAGAGACTTCCTGTCCGAGATGTTGTCCGTGGGGACAGATGACGTGAATGTCTTCAGCCTGGTGGAGGTGCGGGACAGGACCCTGGACGTGCGCTTCAATGTGCACAGCGCCCCCTTCCTGCGGCCCGAGAGACTGCACGGATACCTTGCTGCTCACAAACAGAAGGTGAGGCCTTTTTTATTTCAGCTCTCATTACGTGTGGATGGCGAGGTTTACGGCTCACGTTTCAGGAGCTGATTAGAACTTGATATTATTCATGCAAAATATGCTGGAAACTAATTATATTGTGCCCGCTTGACTCTTCTCTTGACTCCTTTGAATTCCCCAGCATCCTTTTTTTTTTAATCCTCACAAGCTCTGTTTGCGCGGTGCCTAATTGCTGCTGCCATCGGCACGTTATAGGCTAGTCTTGCACATTAATGCAGCGACAAGCACATGGCCTGCCAAGAAACAAAAATACAGAAGCACTGCTGTCTGTTCCACCCAGCTACACACCTCACCTTAGCCTACAGATTAGCAGGTGTGCAAAAGGGAGGGGAGGGCAGGGGAATGATTGAAGGGTAGTAGAGGGACAGAGGAAGGGCGGGGCAAGGGGTGGGGAAAGGGTGAGGGAGGGCTGGAGGAGGGGAAGGGGCGGAGCAAGGGGCGGGGAAAGGGTGAGGGAGGGCTTGAGGAGGGGAAGCGGCGGGGGAAGGGGCGGGGAAAGAGTGAGGGAGGGCTGGAGGAGAGGTGGTTGAAGGGCGGGCAAGGGGCGGGGGAAAGGGTAGAGAAAGTCGATGGAGGGATGGGGACTGGTGATTGAGGGTCAGGGGAGGGGTGGTTAAGGGGTGTGGAAGGGGCAGGGGAGTCTTCAGGCATGACTGACGAGCATTTCGTGCTTCATCTGAATGCACCCAGGACTCAACATTGATTAGAATGAAACACAATGTGTTACGGGGAGAGTGTCCAGTGGCCAGTGCAGGCAACAGTGGAGAGGGCATGAGGAAGAGGGTTTAAGAGGAGAATCAAGAGTTATTAATGTTAGGAATTGTAATACCATAGAGAGAACGCACCTCCGTTCACTCCCTCCTCTGTTCACTCCCTCCTCCTCCTGCCTCTGCTGCTTCTTTTTTTTCATCGCTCAGAGGTGGAAGTTTGGGCAGAAGAACTGTGAGGATTAACTGACTCGTTAATATGGAACAGGTGTGCCGCTCCACCTGTGGTAATTGGAGAAACTGAAACCAGCTGAAACTTTTTAAAACTGTTTTCAGGAAAGTGAAAATTCATTTTACGTAGAAGACGGGTTGCTGCAAGCGATCCGTCTCGCTAGCGTTCACTTGATAGTGCTAAATGAAACGGAGTGATCTGGATTCGAGGCATACGATTCAGTGTGCAGATCTGGATACACATTAGCGAAGCCTCACGGAATCTCATGTAATTGCATTGCTCTATTTTTGGCCCTTGTCTGTTTATCAGATGCATGAAGTAGGGCGTGATGTATAGCTCAGAGTGGATGACGAGAGGGAGCAAGAAACAAAAGGGGACCTTGTGTCTGTCATTTTTAAATGATGCTTAAGCCTCTTCCATGATCTGGGATAGACTAATGGTCTCGCATTACACACACTCTCTCTCTCTCTCTCCACCCGGCTACATCTTCCCCCCTCCACTTCCCCCTGCTGCTCCACTCTCTGACTTTGAGCATCCCAGAAGTCCCTAACGGCCTTCTGGGACAAGGGAAGCATGTCACTCCTATCTGAGGAGGTTCATCCCTCCATCCATCCTGCTCTACCCCATCCTGTTGTGACCAGCACACGCACGCACACCCATAACACCTCTCTCAAGTGTCAGAAGCTGTGCGCACTCGCATCTGGAAGGAAGAACACCCCTCCTGCCTGCATGGCACCGAGGAGTCTCGGTGCAAGACGCTGAAAGCGAATCTGTGAAAAATACAGGCGACCCGAAGGGAGAGAAAGTTGCTCGCGCAGCGAGGAGCTTGTTAACCGTCGCACTTGTTAATGGCAGGATGCAAACACAATTGCAGCTGATGAGGTGTGAGATGATGTTTTTTTTTTTTTTTTGGAGCTGCCTTTTTTTTTCTCCTCGTTCACATTTTAGGGCACAGAAGAGCTGCTTTTCAAGCCGGGATGCAATGGATCGTAAAAAGGTCTCATCGGAGCAAAACCTCGTTGCTCGGAAACAAGCCTGAGTGGCGGGTGCATGCTCACGAGCTCGCCGGTGGCCCGGTCCTCGTTCGCAACCTCCCCACGGCTCCGTGAGACCAGCTCCTGCCGTGAGAAATGGCTTCGAGAAGCAATGCGGCCTGGGGCTGCGACACTTCTCCTTCGGAAAGTCCATCAGCATAATGAGAAGTTCCGTAATATGAGAAAAACAGTGGCTTTCGCACCTTTGTCATGCCCGCAGGGAAGACACCTGTCGGATGCTGTTGTTGTTTTGGCTTGTTTGTTTTTCTTAAGACGTGTTCTTATGTTGTCTTTGTGCACTCGGCATGGCGGAGTGTCGTCCTGCTAAATGGTGCACCTGTTGCTCATTAAGGCGTTATTACAGCAGCTCCCACAGGAAGGTGCGGGAGGAGAACTATCAGAGAGAGAGAGAAGAAAAGTAGCATGTGGGACTTTGTGCTCCACTGCTAGGAGTATGTTCTCTGCCTCTCTGCCAGGCTGCAGTCTCTGTCTCTCTCTCTCTGTCTCTCTCTCTCTCTGTCTCTCTCTCTGACTCATTCTGCTCTCGTTGCCGTTCTGACTCTGACTCCCTCAAATGCACTGTGCTTAGCACAACGCATGTCACATTCAGACATGCGAAGAGGCTGATCAAGCCCCCGGTCCTACCTGAAGGATTCTTCCTTTCGGTGGGAAGTGAGAGAAGAGAGAGTGAAAAAGAAAAATACTCCCACTCCCTTCCTTTCTTACTTGCTGTGAGACATGGATCTCATTCACCTGTTCTGCATATCTCCAGGGTGTCCTTGTGTGCTGCCACAGTGCCTCTGTGCCCTCGGGGAATTGTGGGTATTGTAGTTGTGGTCCCTGGGGGTCCATAAAAAAAAACACCATTTGGAAATTAGCTGACAGTGGTACGGAGTGGAAAGCAGGCTCATGCCACAATGCCCCCTCTATTTGGCATGTGTGGGGACAGCCGGAGGAGAGATAGCGAGAAGAGAGACTGATAGAGAGAGACAGAAAGTGCAAGAAAAAGAATGACAGAGCCAGCAAGGATGATTAGATTTTCCTTCTACTAGCTACGGGGCATATGCAGATCCTCAGCTCCCACGCAAGGACTTCCATTACCCAGCTGTGCATGGTGATTGGGGTGGGGTGGTTGGGTGAGCGCTGATGAAATGACGCCTTCTTTTGCTGTGGTTAACCTCCCAGGTAATACATGCAAATCGCCTCCATGGTGGTTAGTGGCACAAGAAAGTGGTGGTGAGAGGCCCGCATGACCCGCCCATGCCAGACAGACAGCCCTGGCACAAAGGGAGGAAGGGGTGTGGCTAATGGGTTGGTGTGGGACCAATGAGGAGAGCGCACTGGGTCATCCATGCTTCAGCCCGTGATGCCACTGGATGTTCTAGCCTCTAAGCGCGTGTGCACTCTGTAAGTGCTGTGAGAAGCTACAGCGTAAGAATCTTCTCCGTGGTGGAGCGTGTGCAAGGATACCTTAGACCTCAGATCTGTTTATATGCAGCCAGCTATGCGCAGATTGATTTGAACAGATGTGGTTCTGCAGATCCTTCTGCACCGTGTCTATAGTAGAATCGGTGCTGTATACACAGCACTAAACATAAGGTTTGGATAAATAATACATTGTAGCCTAGAGAAGGGGAAAGAAGGATAGTTTGTTAGATAGTGTCTTTGTCTCACCCCAGGACTGTGTGGTAGACTGTGCTATGTGTTTCAAACTCAGCTTGGTTGCCAGGGCAAAGCAGAAAGGGCTATGGCTGCCCCGCCCCTCTCTCTGCACCGCCCACTCCTTGCCCCGCCCCCCTCACACGCTCCCAGCAGTGACACACTGGCAGTCACCCCTTGCCGGCTGGCCTTATGACCCACTGTTGAGGTTCCACCCTTCTCTGTCAACATCATTAAAGCAAATGGCCTTGAGATAATGTCTCAGGAGGACAGTGGGGTTTATATCCCATTCAAAGGTACAAACCCACCTCATCCCTCTTTCTCTCTCCCCTCCCACTTCTGTCTCTCTTCCCTAACATCACCTTCCCTATTTTTCTACATTCCTCTCTCTCCCTCACTCCTTCCTAATCTTTTCCTCTCCCCCGTCTCCCTTTCTTGCCTAATCTTTGCACACCCATCCCTCCCCACTGCTTCACCCTGTCCCTCCACATCTCCCGAGAGCACTTTAATAGCAGTCCGATACGTTGCCTGTACTGCAGCTATCTGTATACTTTGCTGTCTGCTGTTGAGGAAAACAAAACAAAACAAAAAAACAGAAAAACACTGTGGGTTGGAGAACGTCGGTTCTGCTTTTGTATGTCTTTGAAAGAGTGTCGGTTTGGAAGAGGCTTTGGCCACAGTAGCAGGGGACGGAGCTAAACGCGTGTGTTTATGAAGTTTGTTTGAGAGGGGCAGGAAATGGGGGGGGTTGTTTTAAGTTGTCGCTTTGCTCTCTGTATGCTAATGTTGGGTCACAGAGACTCTTTCAATTTCATTTCGTATTCCACATCCTTTCCAGGTGCCTGATTCTCAGGCAGTGGGCTTTGACAGAGAATTACGCACTAGGATCTTTTTCATTGTTTAAGGAATGCTCAGTCCTTCCCCACCTCTCTCTCTCTCTCTCTCTTTCTTTCTTTTTCTGTCTCTCTAATCTCTTTAGTTCTCTTTTTGTCTCCATTTTTTTTTTTTACTCTCTCTCTCTCTCTCTCTCTCTCTCTCTCTCTCTCTCTCTCTAGCTGCAGTCCTTCCTGCAGGTCAATGTAACCCAGGTGCACGTGGACGAGTGCGCGTCGACGCCCTGTGGCGGAGGGGCTGGCTGCACCACCCAGCTGAGTGTCAGCGACAAGCCCGTGGTGGTGGACTCGGGCAGCATGGCCCTGGTGTCGGTCATGCTGAAGGCCACGGCTGTGTGTGCCTGCTCAGCCAGAGAGCACCTCCACCAGGGCTGCTCCACCTACCCACGCAACCCCTGCCACAACGGAGGAGTGTGTGTGGACACCCAGAGTGGATACAGGTTAGAGGGCAGCGTGTGTGTGGTGTGTCTGAGCACAAATAGTTCTGTGTTCTTCACATAGTTCTGTGAAGTGTGTGTGTGTGTGTGTGTGTTCCCCAAGAGATTAAAGGTTTTATAATTCTTCAATAAAATGTTATTTTAATATGTGCTCAGGGATTTCCAGTGACTAAAACAGTGACTTTTTTTTATCGTACATTGTTGCAGAGAGACCTCTGTTACCTAGAAATGGCAAATTACCTAGAAAGATATGTTTAGAATTCTGAAGAGATATTATTCTTCTATTTATAGGCAAGTTCATCACCTTGGAATGTTTCATAGATTAATAGAATTTACGCATGAAGTTAGAGAAAGAAGTCCAGGAAGTCTTGGCTGAGGGGGGCGGCGTGAGGACGTCCCCTCGTGCCCTCGGTTCTGGTCTGCATTTAGGGCAGCAAAGTGAAAACGCTGCAGTGCGTTAGCCCTGCATTAGCCGTGTGTTAGCCGTGTGTTAGCCATGCGTTAGCCCTGTATTAGCCTTGCGTTAGCCGTGTGTTAGCCGTGTGTTAGCCCTGCATTAGACGTGTGTTAGCCGTGTGTTAGCCCTGCATTAGACGTGTGTTAGCCGTGTGTTAGCCCTGCATTAGACGTGTGTTAGCCGTGCGTTAGCCGTGTGTTAGCCCTGCATTAGACGTGTGTTAGCCGTGCGTTAGCCGTGTGTTAGCCCTGCATTAGATGTGTGTTAGCCGTGTGTTAGCCATGCGTTAGCCGTGCTCCCCGCCTGTCATCACTCACGCATCAGTAGTCTCCCGTTGTTTCGGGATACAGCTAAACCCGGCACGACAGCGTCCCATTAAGGCTCCAGTTAGCGTGATGAAACTGTCTGAAAGCGGCCGGCCCGAGCGCACGGCCTGCCTGCTCACCGCTCTGTGTCATGTAAACGGCTGCTTTGTGACCACCAAATGAATCGCGTGAACTTTCCAGATGGGCCCCAGCCACCATTTGTAAGTCTAATCTTCCCACCACCGAGAGTTCTGACAAACGTGAGCTGTGGCAGCTATTTGTTGTGTGCTGTTTAATTGCCCGGCCGTGGCCACGACTCTCCATTCTCCTCACGGAATAACAACAAGCAGGGAGGGCAGAGCATGCACTAATGTTGCAGCTCAAATATAGAAGTGCCAGTTTAGGCCTGATCAGCCTATCTACACACACACGCGCGCACACACACACACACACACAAACACAACCACATCAGACCATGCATCATGCCATGATCTGGGACAGATGTTTGAAGATAGTTATTGTGTTACCCTGTCTAGTCTGATTGATTACTCAGTTGAGTACACAAAAAAAAAACAGAAAAGGAACTCAGAAGACAGCAAACATTCGAGGAAAACGTCTGCTTCCATATTCCTCAGCGGTCCGGCGTGGCGGCCGCCCTGTGCACCTTCCCCTCCTCCGTCTGCGCACACGGCGCTGTCTAAAAGACGCGCGAACGCCGCGCCTCCTGAAACCCATCCCGACACGTCATCGGCTCTGCGTTTTAATCACCTCTAAAAACGGCACAGGAGTTAATTTACTTCTCAGTAGTTTAATTAAAAGGAGTGAGCGGGCGGAGGCGTGGATGGCGGAGCGGTGGGTGTAGCGAGCGTGTAATGGGCCGGGCCCCGGCGGGGGCCGCTGGCGCTTTGTGTGGTGCAAGCCAGCACTAATCCAGGCTTTCAGCCATCCCTCTATATGTTATTGGCTTGTTGCGGATGAATTTAAATTGCTTTTATGGCGCTGCTACATCCACGGCCGCGTGCACACGCGCAACACACCCAACCGACGGCTTAGGCGCTGGTGGTAGAGTTTAAACGCTACGCTGACGACTCCTCAAACGGCGCAGCATGGCAGCCTGTCTAGAAACTGCGTGGTGTTACAACGCTATTGTTTTATGTTCTGGGCAAAGCTATGGCGCGTTGTCGCTGAGTCTCAGCCTTTTAGCTCCACTAATGTCCAAATGCAACTGTTAAACCTCCTTATGAACACAACAGTGGCACTGTGTCACTGTTCAAAAGCAACTGCCAATCAGTAATGTTTGCTGTGAGGAATGATGTCACAGTCGGCTGCTATGAACATATTGTGCATATCGTCAGTGCTTTTAGAGCTCTGAGCATCTGCATGTTGCATGAAAAAAAGGTTTAATTAAAAATGCATGTTTAATTAAAAGAGGAGTGGCTGATTGGACTCGTAATGTTTTGTTTGTTTGCATGTTTTTACTCTTTACTTGATTTCTCCTGCTCATTGTTAAATGTTGCATTTAAGTAAATGTTTAATAAAAATAATACTTTTAAAAAGGGAAAATATGTAATAATTGTTTTCTGTTGCATTGTATTCAAACTTCAACACCGTGGTACTTGTTGAATGGTGTATTGTGTATGGTGAAAGAATGTAATTCCATAATAATGTAATCATGTTTTTGTTTATACTAAACCATTTTAAGGGATGTCAGACCTTGTTGATTTTTGCATTTAAAGTTCTTCTAGTTCACAGGCAACTATCTGTAATTTCCACTTCAGAGTAGAGGCTGTAACTTTGTCGATGTGAAGTCCCTGACTGCAGCTTTAAATGGTGCAACTCCAGAAATCGACCCACTAAGGCCTGTGCTAATCTTTATTTAATCACAGCGGGTGCATTGAACAGGCTAGCTCCTGGGCTCTGCTCCTGTGTGCATGAGCAAAGGGGTCTGTCTACATCAGCTCCAGGCTATGGGTCTCCAGAGATCCAGAGGTTCCCTGGCAACCTCGAGAATAAAAAAAGAAGCACACTATTATAAGAGTCGGAGGGTAAACACGCACGTGCCCGACACGCTGTGAATCTTTTGAACTTCGGACCTCCTCCCTCGCGACATTGGCTGTTTAACCGCCTTTGTTGACTTGGCGTGTAGGAGCTTTTCCAAGGTTACACAGAGTGGTATCGCCCCCGTGCCCGCAACCCCGCCTGCCTCTCCCCCGCGCGGCTCGGCCTGCGCGCCACGCAGACCCACGCTACGCCCTCTGCCCTCGTCCGGCCCAAAGCCCCACGCCTTCCCTAACGACTGGTCCGGAGATCAGGAGATAGGTGACGGCGGCTCAGAGCGAAAACCACAACCCCCACGCCAGGCACCGGCACTCGGGATTGGCGGGCGGACGGAGGGGAGGGGGATTACCGCGGGGCTCTCAAAATGGCATTGTGCACACTGGGTGCGCGAGCAGGAAATGAAGAAAAGGGGCCCGAGTCCACAAAAAGCAGGACAGCAGGAGCGCAGACTTCGCACAGCACCGCCGGCGCTGGAATTAGCACCCCGCACTCAGTCAAGGAGACGACGTGGACAGAGTGCTCTGATTTCATCGCTGAGATTCTCTCAGTATCATGGGAGTTTGGGGGGAGGGGGGGCGGTGAGCATTCACTTTCTAAGCACCTGTTCCTCGCACACTCACTTGAATCTGTCGCTCGTGCGTATGGAAGGATTCGTGTTGATGCTGCATGCCCGCGGGCTAAGACTTGATTATCCGCTCGGGAGAATGACACGATCTGATGCCTTGGTGGGGCTGCACTCGATGTTGTGACATTTTGAACCTAATCTTTGAAACCTGTGCCCGTGACCACCGTAGCAGATTCTTATCAACTGCTAGCGTTGATTTTGAAGGTAGTAGTGAGTGTAAAGATTAAATGACATTTTGGCAGGCTCAGTCTAGCCTGCTATCTTCTGTAGCAGAGGGCTTGGCTCTTTCATTCTCTCTGTCTGTCTCTCCTACTTTCTGTCTGTCTCCCTACAAGCTTTGCACTGTTTCTCATTCTGTTTCTTCTGCGTGTCCACACATGCATGCATACACACACACACACACACACACAATGAACAATGCTTTACATTTCAAACCCTGAGATGAATCTGAGAAGCCAAAAACACAGATTGCGATGACAGGTTAAACCCCATCACCATGTGTCCCTGATTCTTCCACCTCTGATCTTGGGAGATCTCCCCCCTCTATACTGCTTCATCTCCCTCCTTCTCTCACCTCTGATCTTGGGAGACTCTCCCCTCTCCACAACCCTCACTCCTTCTCCCACTTCTGATCTTTCGAGATCTCCCCTCTCCATGACCTCACAACTGCTGTCTCACTCAATCGCCCACTTCTGATCTTTTGGATGGCCCATCATACGTCCTTATTACTTCCATCCTATCGATGTATGACCACATGCCTTAACTCACATCCACACAAAGGCAAATCACACACATGTGCCCACTGCTGTCGCCCATGTGTGAGGAATTAAGGCTGACCAAGCAGCCAACCACCATCACGAGTCTGGTTGTAACCCAACCCTACGCCAAAACAAAAGGGTCTGGTGACATAAACTTTTAGCTGGTCTTTTTGAAACCTTAGCTTAAAAGATCCCAGTCCTCCAGACAATTCCTGCCTTTATTGTATTGATTGGAGGGTGAAATGTCACCTTATTGAGAGTAGCCCAACCCTCTCTAGTGTTGTGCGTGTGGGTCTGGGGAGAGAATTAGCTGCATTAGCCGGTGGGCTCGAAAGCCCTGGCTCCTCTATGAGACTGACATTAATCAATGTCCCAGTATTAGAGATGCAATAACTGTGATATTATTGCGGTAAATTTCTTCGCGGAGCCACATTAGAATTCCGCCTGGTGCCTTCCACGCCCGTCGCATGTGTGACGAAGCCTTTGGAAATGACTGGATTGTGGGAGCAGGCAGAGATGCCATGGGCCTGGGGCAGAGGTGGGCACCGGAGCCGACGCCGTATCCGCGGAGCGCCGTTTTCCCGCCGCCTTAAACTGCCCCCTCTCAGATCAATCGAGGCCGCGTAGTGTCTGTTACGGTGCCTTTATCTTCATCTGTCAGGCAGCAGGCTTTGTTTGTCAAAGGGCAGAGGACAGTGAGATTGCATCTTTCTCCTGCCCGTCCTTCATAGCTCTTACTAATGCGGTTACGGTTTGTCTCCTAATATCCTTCTCCCAGGTTGCCTTTATTTCTTCATGACATTATACAGGAGCAATATATATGAAATAAAATAAATAAATAAAAACCTCACAGTGTCTGGCAGGACGTAGCAGTAAGCTAGTGAAGACTGTCTTGTGGGGTGGAGCGCAGGCTTTGCCCAGTGGAAGTCCTGGTGTGGAGGCCACCATCCTCTATCCCATGATTGCTGGTGATTGTTGCTGTAAATGCGGCGGACTTGTGCCACTGTTGTGTTGAACTCGTGTCCCGCTCTTGTGTGGAGTTTTCGTAAACACAGGACTGCGTCTGATTTAGACGCGTCGCGCTGCTGGGCGCATCCGCACTGGCCCGAGTAACGCTCGCCTCCGTGTCTGTCAGGCGTGCCGAGGCACTGCCGTCTCCTAACATCATTTCTCTTCAATCACAAAATGAGCGGCCTGCAGCTGAGAGAGAGGGGGAGAGATAGAGAGAGAGAGAGAGAGAGAGAGAGAGAGAGAGAGAGAGGCGGCAAGAGAGAGAGAGACAGAGAGAGAGGTAGTGAGGTGGGGGGTGTGTTGAGACATCCTAAGAAGCTATCAAGCGTAAGAGAGCAAAAAGAGAATGAAAGAGAGGCAGAAAGGAAGAGGAAAAGCAAGAGGCGTCATGCGGGGGGGAGTGCTGGGGAGAAGCATCAGTCATGCATTTTTACAAACTATGATTAGACATTTCGAAGCAGCTTGGAGGCAGTGGAGCTGAGAAAATAGCAGTGGTTTTGGTGGCAAATCAAAGGAAAGCAATTTGTGATTGATGCCTTTTAGTGGATGATACTGTGTGTGTGTGTGTGTGTGTGCGCGTGCGTGTGTGTGTGTGTGCAAGTGTGTTTGTGTGTGTATCCAATTCAACAGTTGGACTTGGGATGGGAAGAGAAGCCAAATGCACAGAGAGCTAGAGAACTACAGACTAGCAGGAGCGCGGCCAACATGAGCATGTGAATGCTTGCGGAAGATATGCCATGTGTGGGTCTGTGTGGCTTTGTGTGTGTTCCTGCATGTCTGTGTGTGTGTGTGCAGGCGTGTGCTTGTGCTTGTGTGCATGTGCCTGTGTTTTGAGTGTGTGACAGTGCGGCTTGTGCGTGTCTTTTTGAGGTCACACCGTTGGACTGTGCAGTCAAGCAGAAGGATTCTATTTTAGTCTGTGGAAAGACATAACTCCAGGCCAGTTTAACTGTCTCATGAGATCATATGCTGTTTTGCTATGTTCATGTTCCTGTACATCCTCTTTTAATCTTGTAGAGATTTGTGTAATATTTTGTGCGTGTGTGTGTGTGTGTGTGTGTGTGTGTGTGCGCGTGTGTGTGTGTGTGTGTGTGTGTGTGTGTGTGTGTGTGTGTGTGGCCTGGTTCTCTCCCATAAGGCCGTGCTTTGAGAGCCACCTCACGCTGGAGTTCATCACAGAGGTGGCAGATGGTCTACTGCTATACAGTGGTCCCCTCGCCCAGCTCCAGCCATGGGAACCCGAGGACTTCATGGCCATAGGTAACCCCCCCCCCCCACACACACACACACACACATCCCTCACCTGTGATCAGTGGGGTAGCGGGTCTTACCGCAAGACATCGGCTCTGCGAAGCGGCTGTCGGTTTCAGAGAGATTTACAGGAAGAGGTCGTAAATCTTGTTCTTATTTGCTTTTGAAAAGAAGTGGATGAGAAGGGGGGAGTGAGCCAGGGAAAGAGAGTTGCAGAGAGATGTCAGCGCTTCGAATGTCAGCGACCCACAACCTACTCATGGGAGACTTCACTAAACAAGTGGTTAAAAATAAATAAATAAATGTCACTGTATATGTGTGTGTGTGTGTGTGTGTGTGTGTGTGTGTGTGTGTGCATGCATGCAAGAGCAAAAGGCCCAGGTCATTAAACACCATCCATGGAGTGCAGTTTCCTGTGCGTGACTGCAGTCTTAGCAGATAGCACACCAGTCTTAGTTTGTCAGGGGTTAACGAAGGCGCTCATTATGCAGTAACACCATATTTGTCATTAATTTCGGAGAGTAATTACAATGGGGTGTACGCATTTAGAACGCTAATGAACTTGCCCATGTCTGCCAACGTGCTTCGCATGCTGTCCTGATGCTCCACTCTGCTCCCAGTGCCTCTGTGCAGACATGCACGCCTCGCGTGTGTGTGCATGAGCGTGCACGTATGAGTGTGTGTGAGTGTGTGCGTGCGCCCGCAGTCCACGTTCAGATCACGTTCAGATCAGACACTCCTCTCCCTGTACCTGTCCCTGTACTTCATATTAAAACCGTTGCCATTTAGCACGACTTTAGCACCTTGTTTCATAACCTGCTGAATAATTATTTTTTTTTTGGACCTTGCAAATTTCATTTGGCCATCTGCGGTGACACATCAGGTAACAGGCTGGCCCTGCATTCAAATTGTCGGATGCATGCGGAACGATCTCCAGTTTGATTAATTCAGCGCCTGTCGTTGGAAGATCAGAATAATTTGATCTTAAAACCCAAAACGACCCGCTGCGCACCTTGGAGTGTAGGAGGAGTGAGAGAGGAGAGCGGAGGGTGGAGAGTGAAGAGGTGGAAATGTAGAGTGGAAGAGTGAGTGATAGAAAGTGACAAAGTGAATGGTGGACACCGTGAGAAGGCGTGCGTGCGTGCGTGCGTGCGTGCGTGCGTTTGTGTGTTCACGCACATGAGAGACCACGCGGGGGAACTTTTTCCATGCTACAGGTGATCACTCAGGCGCCATATCTAAATTGAATCCGTCCCATTCGTGCTGAATGGTCCTTAGCCGGGCGGATCTATCTGGGCTGACGCGGAGGCGCGGAGAGTGCCGGAGAGTGATAGTCCACGGGGGAGAGATGAGGGGACAGGCCAGCGGAGACACGCCTGCGAGACCGCGCGAGAGGGTGAGATGGGTGGGGTGGACGCTGTAGATGTAGTATTTGTGAGAAACTGGGCACACAGCAGCAGGGAAGGCAGAGACAGGAGCCTCTCCACGCGGGGAGAGAGGTGCGCGTATCGGGGGGGTATGGTGGGGGGGGGGGTTGCATAAATGCTTTGGTCTTCCAGCAGGAGAGGAGGAGAAGCAGCCGGGCACACAGGAGATAGAGGGGGAATGCGGATGATGAATGATGAATGGGGGACTGAAGGAAAACAGACAGCTAAACGAGTGTAGCTACAGTGCATCTTCATGCATTACTCTACCCCTCTCACTTACTCTTTCTCTCTCTCTCTCCCTCGTTCCAGTCCTCTGCTGTTTCACTCCATCAGGCCTTATTATTCTCTGCTGTTTTTCAGAGCAGCCTGTTAAGCCTTATCACTGGCCTCCTGCCTGCCAGTTTCACGCCTCTGCCCTCCCTATTAAAGCCACTGATATGGGTGCTGCTGAAACCTCCACCTGGGCTACTCTCTCGCTGTCTCGCTTCACTGTCTCTCTGTCTTGCTTCACTGTCTCTCTCTGTCTCAGTGTCTCTCTCTGTTCTGTCTCTCTCTCTCTGTCTCAGTGTCTCCCTTCGCACGCACACAAACATGCACATACGTGCGCACATATTCACACACAACCACACAGTGTGGTCTCTTTTGAACATCTCAATTTAAACCGCATAATGCTTGATCAACCCATATTGCATGTGTTGCCAGGACACTGGCTGATTTTGTCAGGGCTGGTTTGTCAAGGTCCAGGGGTTTGTGCTTTTTCATCAATCAAACAAGAAAACCTAACCACCAGTTCAATGAAGCTGCATTTTGACTACATTCACATTACAAGCCACATTCAGTTTAGATTGTTTGCTCTTAATGGTCTATATTCATAATTGCAAGCGACCTATATCTGTTCGTAATGTGAGTGCATCTGTCCTCTAAAACGGCGTGCATGCTCACACAGATATGTTTTTGCATGAAAAAAAAAGCTGAGCTGGAATTAAACTCATGGTGCTAAAACTGGCAGAATGGACACTCCAGTACTTAATGTATTCATCACATTTTGCTCTGGAGGTTGGCAAACAGACTGTGGGTTGCAGACGATGAGGTGGAGAGGGTGAAATAAAGCCAGACGTCTCGTGCTGTTCTCACAGCCGCCGTATTTACTGCCGCTGCTCTGCTCTGTGGCTGTTTTGCCGTTGTGACAGTACGGGTGGATGACAACGGCGCTACACTCGTTAGTTTGGGCAAAAGAGCCACGTGAATGCTTATTTGACCATTCTCTTTCATGCCGCATGACCACGAATCGGATATGAATCTGATCTAGGACCATATACAAAGGTGACTCAAATTAGATTTGAAAAGATTGGATTTGAGCATCCGCACAGCCGTGAAAAAAAATATTTTTCTTTGTAAGGCAAAAAATCAGATTGGAGTCACATCAGCCAAGCAGAGTGAATGTATCCTTCGAGCTTGAAGCTGCTCTTTGACTGTATTAAAGGTCTATACATATCCAGATATTAAAGAACTAGACACATATTCATATTCAAGCATTTACTGCCCGATCGCACCACGTGTAGGCACATAATTTATTGACCTTGCATGTGCAGTACTTTTTATCACATGTGAGATGCGCATGTGGTATTTGTTATAGACCTCATCCCTCTGGCTTCAGAGCCCTGTCTACCTTTTCCCTCCTTTCTCTCTACCAATTCCCCCCCCTCCCCCTTCTCTCGAATAATCTCATTGGTCAGAAAGGGCACTGATATTTGTGTGCAAGGACCCCGTGTGGGTCTCATAACCAGTCAGAGTCTCGTCTCAAGGTTGCACAAAGATTCGGAGGGGAGCAAGGGTGAGCATGTCTAATCAATAGACAAATTAGAGTGACAAATTAAATTTGGTTGATTAAGGACAGGCGGTGAATGGTAAGTACTCTCCCATAGCTTCGCTGAGGCTGCGAGGTGTCAGAGCGTTGCCTTGGTGTCAAAGCACGCCTTGGGCACCAATGATGCACAGGGAAATTAAATGACATTTATTGTCCCTTTGTGATAAGACGGTTCAGTTGGTCCCCTTTTTAATCTAGTCAGAGATGTGAAACTAATTCTGATGAGTGCCATGTCGATTCTAACATCGCATTATATTCCACTGCTTTCTTTTGTATGTAATGTTTTAGTTTGATGCCACAAATCAGGACATTTTGCTTTTTCCATCTCATTATTCACAAATAACAGATTTTTAATTCTCTTTCTTATTGATTAGATATGAAGTTAATTTTCTGATACTAAACATAATGTGAAACATAAATCAAATTAGGGCTTCATACTATTTGTGAATAATGGTCTCATATATTCCCTCATTTTTCTATCTAACCAATTTTTCTAAATTAGAGGCTGTCTATGCATGCACAATATATTTATTATACTTGGGATGGTGAATGAAGTCGGCTTTCTGCATGAGTTTACACATGCTCTGTCACACGTACACACACATGCACACATTCAGGGGGAATATGTGGCAGATGTAAATGGTTAGGGGATATACGGTTACACTGCGTGCGACACGCGCATTATGGTCAATTTGCAGAAACCTGCTCCCTTGCTTTGCCTCTCAGGCTCTCATTGGCACGCTAGGTTTCAAATATCCCTTTCAACTTGCAACGTTTCTGCCCCATTTCCTGAACGGAAACCATCAATAATACACGCTTACACCCCTCCCCACCACCACCACCACTCACACACACCCTCTACCCCCTGATGTGGTGCTGATTTGTATATACTGAGTGATTCGTAATGCTATTTGCTGAGTCCATATGCCGTCTATTTGCTGTAGTCATCCCATGGGGTCTGGTGAAAGAGGCCATTTTTCATGTTTAGGAGAGGAAATACTTTGCTGTACGGATGGAGGCGGGTTCTTCCCCCTTCTCCGACTCCCTCTCCGAGCTGACACAGGGATTAATCTGCAGCGATGTCAAGGGGAAACATGCATGAATTCAAGTCGGAGAGAGCAGAGGCGCGGTGATTCGGCACGGCTGCCGAGGAGCGTGGCTAAGTGCAGAAGTGTGTCCCGGCCAGGGTCCACGCCGCGCTGTTTTTTATTCTTTTTTTTTAACCACATGCTGTTTAGGAGTGGAGCCGTGGGAGGGCCAATCGGAGGCCCTGTGAGGGAGCTCGAGGGGCGGCATGACCCCGCCACTCTCCCCCAGTCACCCCCTCCCCCTCCCCCGCTCTCTGTGCACTCCTCCACACTGGCCTGCCCTGCCCAATTACAAAGCCCGGGACATGGCTGTGGAAGCAAATGCCACCTCTCTGTTTTTATGCATGTTTACTTCCCTTTCTTCCTTTTTTCTTTTCATTTGGTTTCTTTTCTTCTCTCGCTCTCTCCCTCCATATCTCTCATGGCTGTGGTCTTTATTCTTCTCACCCTGCCTTTCACTATTATTCTTTCACTCAACCCAAAATGTCACATCAGCCTTAACAGGAAATACTCCAGTCACAGGCAGGAAGGGGTCAGGTGTGGGGTAGGAACAACGGTGGCAGTAGACAATGGAAGTGGGTGTCTTGTGTGTTGGGGGGGGTGTTGGAGACAGAGAGTGAGACGGAGAGAGAGAGACAGAAAGAGAGAGAGAGTTCTGTACTCTGAGGATTGTCTTCCAGAGTACTGCTTTGTAGCGATTTCAAGTACACTTCTTTCAAAACTTTAAAGGGTCCAACAAGGAGCAATAAACTAAATACAGCAAACTTAGACACAACATCAAAGGTCAGTTAACCTCAAAAGAAAACCCCAAATTAGTCCCCATTCCTCATACCTCATTCACAAAGCCCAGAGAACACTTCACACCACAAACCAGGCTGCCAGAGAGTCCCCCCCAGGACGTCGGCCCTGTTGCTGCTTGGCGGGGCACTGGTTATTACATACTTCTGCACCTCTCACATGCTTCCCAGATTTCCCCTGCTGGAGCAGAGCAATCCATCAAAGACCGTTAGTGGGATACAGCGTTGGGTAATGAAAGTAAGGAGATAACAAAATGACCATGACAATGGTACTGAGGAGGGATCCGTAGGTCACTTAGCCCGGATTCTGCCGCTAGTCTGCAAACTGGGAGAGGCGGTGGGTGAATGGATGTATTTGCCGTTTCGTTGACCTCCACCGCTGTGGAGCGCCACTGAGCCCTAATTACGCTCGGCGTACTCCTACGTTTTGTTCCAGGACGGGGGCTTCTGAACGATGGCGTGACCCATGCGAACGCGAGAGCCTTGGAGCTGTGAGTGGGGAGTGGAAAGGATGCCGAGGCCTTCGAGAAGTGGCAGAGTTGGAGTACAGACAGCTTTGGTGTAGATGTCACAGCACAGCAGGAACAGGATGTGGCCCATCTAGCCACCGAGGCCAAACTGATTAATGCAGTTTCACCAGGGGGCACACGCACTCGCGCTCAGGACGCCTGTGTGACAGATCAGAGCCTAAGGGAGTCTCTGCTGCTTCATTAATTTTTAATTTGCCAATCGACTAGTTCAGACAAAAGCCAACTTTTCTTAATACGTTTGTTGTCGTGTACTGGTGGATGATATGATCATAATTACAGCAGCCCCTATGGGGTTATCTACCTCTGTGACCTCATATTATCCAATATGGCTATAGCTTGTCGAGGTGCGTAAAGCAGTTCCACTGTTCTCGGGAAGCCTTTTTGCTGTTAACGCTAGGGTTAAGGCAAAAAAAGAAAAAGAAAAAACAATTGCAGTCCATAAGTAGTCCATAAGTGTCCAAGACTTTGTAATTCACAATGTTTTTATTGACATGAAACATTGACCACAAGTTTAAAGAGTGCAAAACTGGGAGCTTTAAGGCCAGACTGTTTACATTTATAGTGCATGGAACATGTAGGAAGTACAAAATTCTTTTACGTTTTACCAGTTTTATTATATTATTATATTTATTCATATGTTTACACATTATTATATGTGTAGTATAAAAATGTGTAGTTTAGTATTTGGTGGGAAATCTTTTCAATGGGTTGCTGCTTGAGGTCTCCCACCCCTAAACATCAGCAAATGCTAACACGTCTGAAGTTCTGCCATTTTGGTTTCAGCTTGTGCCTAGAGCATTCTGCCTTCAGCCGTGGCTCCAGTGAGGGAAACGCATGCTTGTTGTTATTTAGGTTGGGTTAGGTCTTTGGCCCTGGCAAACTCCATGGTTGCCTTTAGCTCACTGTCCTGCTGCAGTGGTAATGCACCCATCCACTGAGTGTCAGGGCATTTTGACCTGAGCATCTATGGTTCTTCATCTGTCACATCATCAATAAAGCCAAGAAAGGCAGCTCAGTGGGCAATATCTCCCCTCCACTCTTCCTCTGTCACTGCGGTACAGGTTATTCTTTTCTTGGTTCTCGTATAAAAAAAGACTTTTATTCCCGGAACTTTCTATGGGTTTTGCTCTGGGTACTTCTTAGCAAACTAGAACACTGCCTTTTCTTCAGGCTAACCAGTGCTTTACATCTCCTGGTACATTGTCTGAGCTCATGCAAGTGCATTCTTCTGCAGATCTGTGTCTACATTCTGCAACGTGTCCTTGATCTGTTAAGAACTGAAAGTAATTGTTAGGTTACCCACTATTGTTCTACATTCTCAGCAATGTATCAGACCTGCTTTTCAGACAACCGTTTATTCGTGTTCTTTTTTTTTTTATTATTTATTTATTTATTTTTTTACATTGACTACCTTCTGATATTTCTGGCTCATGGTTGCTTTCTCTGCTAGCATTGCCATGTCTTTGGTCTTTCTTTCATAAGACAACAGTAGTAGAGTGCAGATGCGACTGGCACATTTGTAGTGATCCCTAGATGTTGTCTTTGCCTTTATGTGCATGGACTAATGATGCAGCGACACAGCTGGCCCACAAACAGCTGACCAGCCCTCTGTCCCATTACTTACAGTTCCCTGAAATTGGGAGGCTGTAAAGAGACCTCTGGATGCTATGAAGCTCACATATTTCA
Source organism: Brachyhypopomus occidentalis (assembly GCA_020368025.1). Lineage (NCBI taxonomy): Eukaryota > Metazoa > Chordata > Actinopteri > Gymnotiformes > Hypopomidae > Brachyhypopomus > Brachyhypopomus occidentalis. The sequence goes on along the minus strand of JAGXOD010000007.1, from coordinate 2,005,162 downwards.
AATGGAAACCTTAGAAGTAAAGGTGCCGTTGTGCACTGTAACTTGACATTTAGTATTTCACAAATCCGGTATGCCTAAAAACAACCGTGTCCATATTAATTTTCTCACTGGCTACATGCTCCGGTTGCCTAAGGATGCCACAGCAAAATTTATTTTTGATTGTGCATCTTTTGAACCTTATTTGATTCCGATGCCTGTTGCCTAAACTGTGAAAACTTTTTTTTTTTTTGTTCTTCCTGTTCAATCTGTCTCCCAGAGTTGATCGATGGCACTCCCACCCTGAAGATAAACCACGGCTCGGGTACTCTGGTCCTGCAGTTGCCGGGCAACGTGAATGTGGCGGACAGACGGTGGCACAGACTGGACGTGAGGAGCAACGGCAAGGTGGGTGTGAGTGGGTGGCGCCGACACGAGGATGTCTGCCAAGCCCCCACCCCCCTCCGTCCCACCAGCTCAGCAGACATGCAGACATTCACCCCCTACAGACACCAACTGCCCCTCCTTCCACCAAATGTTCTGCACCTCCCTGTACATCTGGCACCTGTTCGTAAGTTGAGCACCTTTGAAAAGAAAAAAAACCAAAACACTCATTCGAATACAGGCTAGTTTGTATTGACACCTAGAATTTCAAAAATATTCTTAATAATAAAAAAAATAATAAAAAAAAAGTTTTCTTTGCTGGTTTAGCATATTGAATAATACAATATAAAGAACATCAATAAGAATTAATGTAAATATAGCCGCAGTTGACAATTAAGGGGTCCAAGCACATTATAGAGCACAAGTTCCCAATTCTGATGTGTAGTACTATGGATGCTGAAAGCGCCTGCTGCTGATGGTGTGGTTACAGCTGATGGTGGTAAAATCTGATGACCCATGGTACAATTTTTTTTTTTTTTTGCAATTCAGGGTGGAGGAGCTGAACACCACATTGTACTAAGAGCCTGTTTTTTGCAAATTATTTACTTTGAGGCTATTCCAGTGAGGCCAATTTTGAGATGAAACACATAGGGCAAGTTTGAAAAAGCTGTTTTTAAATAATAGATGGGCAAAAACTGAGGTTTACAAAAGAGAGTCAAAGTTGTTGTTGTCTCAGAAATTGATTATTTGATGCCAAGATGATGTGTATGTGTATGAAATAGAATAGCCACTGCCCCTCTTATCTTGATGTGTGTTTCTTGGATATTATAGTGGCTCCTAGAAATGCAGGTAGGCCAAGATTATTGCCAAGTCCCAGACACCTATGTGACTCCAAACTGTAAAGTATTGTGTCATTCTGTCAATGTTCATGATCTGGAGATGTACACAGTTATATTAGAATTTTATGACCACCTACCTAATAGTGTGATTAAACACCCTTGGCTTGGATGACACTAGCGCGATGTTGTCATGAATTGTACTAGATGACAGAATGTATCAAATGGCACCATTCCAACTGCCGCAGAGCACTGAGGTCCCTCAGATTGTGTGGTTGTGGGTCAGTACAGTGAACCTGGCAATCGTAGTGTTCCCAGATTGCACAAGTTAACAGGCTAGGGAAGGACGCCAAAGTCAGTGTCATGCTCCTGAAACCACTCTTGCACCACCCTTGTGAGGTGGAGCATTATCCTGTTGATGGGTACCATTACAGTCATGGTAGGACATCAACACGTATGGGTGCACATTATCTGCTAGGACTGCCACCTACCTGTAGGCTGCAGTGGTATTAGTGAGACTGCAGTGGTATTAGTGGCTCAAGATCATCGAGGGAGACTTTCACTTTATGCGTCACAAACATGGATTCATGATCTAAGAAGTTTTTCCAATCCTCCATATTCCAATAACGGTAATTCCCTGCAAACCGCAGGTGACGTTAACATTGGCACCTTAATCATGTGTCTGCTTCGCAGACCCAGATGTAAGAGTGTTCACTCTGTGGTGATCCCTGAAACTTTCCTTGTTTCCTTGTTCATTTTCAGAGGTCAAACCTGTGGTACTGTATGTTGACTGAGTTTTCGTTCCCCTCAGTAGCACCACTGTTATGCCAATGAAAAGCACTAAGTGTGTGAGAAGTCCATGTTTTCTACACCTTCACTACAGCGGCTCTAGAACATTCCACGATGTTAGCATTTTCCCAGGTGCTTCCACCCTTTGTCTGGAACCCTTTTTTCATGCCCTACTGGACATGAGTCAAATCACGTCTGTTGCCCACGATGATTATTTTTGCACTCTTCTAACACTGAATGGTGTGCTCACTTTATACATGGCATCTGTGACGTCCCAGGCTGAGTTAGTTTCAAACCAGGAGTGGTCATAATATTCTGATATGACTGTGCATGCTGTATGTATAGTACTAGCAGTGGAAGGTACAACACTGTTTTTGATTGGCATCCAGGGTTTTTTTTTTATAATTATTCAGTTCACTCTTCCTAATGTCTGCAGGCCAGATTTGTGTAGCTCTGTTGAAAAACCTAGAACTAGTTTGCTCTCAAAAATTGCAATTTTTGAATAATATGCAAATTATCTCAATTTAAGTGGGCAGAGATTAATCATTCTTGAGGCTTTTTTGTAGAATAGTAATCACTGGAAAAAGTGTATGTATGCCACAGTGTAGGAGTTATGGACTGGAACATGTTTGGGTGCACTAGAGCGCCCCCTATAGCTCTCTCATGCTAATCTGGATTGTGGGTATAGCTTGCCAGACATCCAACCAGTTGACCAAGATTCATGTATCTATGACTCATGGTCTAGACAGTTGGTTTTAGGAGAGGAATAGTAATAACAAGAAGGTAACATACAGTGAGGAAAATAAGTATTTGAACACCCGCGACTTTGCAAGTTCTCCCACTTAGAAGTCATGGAGGGGTCTGAAATTTTCATCTTAGGTGCATGTCCACTGTGGGAATCATAATCTAAAAAAAAATTCGGAAATCACAATGTATGATTTTTTAAATAATTTATTTGCGTGTTACTGCTGCAAATAAGTATTTGAACACCTGTGAAAATCAATGTTAATATTTGGTACAGTAGCCTTTGTTTGAAATTACAGAGGTCAAACATTTCCTGTAGTTTTTCACCAGGTTTGCACACACTGCAGCAGGGATTTTGGACCATTCCTCCACACACATCTTCTCTAGATCAGCCAGGTTTTTGGGCTGTGGCTGAGAAACATGGAGTTTGAGCTCCCGCCAAAGATTTTCTATAGGGTTTAGGTCTGGAGACTGGCTAGGCCACTCCAGAACCTTGATATGCATCTTACGGAGCCACTCCTTGGTTATCCTAGCTGTGTGCTTTGGGTCATTGTCATGTTGGAAGACCCAGCCAAATGCTCTAACTGAGGAAAGGAGGTTGTTCCCCAAAATCTCGCAATACATGGCCTCAGTCATACTCTCCTTAATACAGTGCAGTTGTCGTGTCCCATGTGCAGAAAAACACCCCCAAAGCATGATGCTTCCACCCCCATGCTTCCCAGTAGGGTTGGTGTTTTGGGGATGGTACTCATCATTCTTCGTCATTCATCATTCCTTGGAAACAGTGGTGCCAGCTCTCTTCAGGTCATTGACCAGCTCCACCCATGTAGTTCTGGGCTGGGCGAGGTAGATGGACAGTCATGTTTAGCTTCTTCCTTTTTGTAATAATTGCTCCAACAGTTGATCTTTTTTCACCAAGTTGCTTGGCAATTGCCTCATAGCCCTTTCCAGCCTTGTGGAGATCTACAATTTTGTCTCTGGCGTCTTTGGACAGCTCTTTGGTCTTAGCCATGTCAGTAGTTGTAGTCTTACTGATTGTGTGGGGTGGACAGGTGTCTTTATGCAGCTAACGATCTCAAACAGGTGCTTCTAATTTAGAATAACAAGCGGAGTGGAGGTGGACTTTTTAGAGGCAGACTAACAGGTCTTTGAGGGCCAGAATTTGTTAGATTTTAGATTAAGATTATTTTTTAGATTTAAGATTATGTCTCTCACAGTGGACATGCATCTAAGATGAAAATGTCAGACCTCTCCATGATTTCTAAGTGGTAGAACGTGCAAAGTCGCAGGGTGTTCACATACTTATTTTCCTCACTGTACAGTAGCATTCCTACAGTGCTTGGACCCCTACTAAACATGTTAAAGACCAGCCAGTTCGACACATAATTAATTGCAACAGTTACAGTAATTCTTTAATCATTCTTTAAAAAATTATTAATTAATCCATCCAAAAAACTATATACAGCATATACAGCTTCTGTCAATATTTCCAAATGTTACTTGGTGATACTGGGAAGATGGACGAAAAAGTTTTGAAAGAACTCCCCAAACTTTTGACACGATATGTATGTATAGCAGAATGAAGGCAGAGAAGTGGAGATTATGCCTAGAGTCTGCCTGCATTTGGAGATGGACATTGAAATGTGCCCAACCTCACCTAACACCACCCACCCCACCTCCTGTGTTGTGTAGTGCAGTGACTCAGTGCTGCACCCCCACCCCCTGACAAAGCACCGCTGTATCACCTCCACGTCCAATTTGGCTTCTTCCCTTGGCTTTCCAGTCCCGCAGGCTGTTTCTGGAATGCCGTGGTTCCGTGCTGGAACTCTGTGGTTCCATGCTGGAACTCTGTGGTTCCGTGATGGAACTCCGTGGTTCCGTGCTGGAACTCTGTGGTTCCGTGCTGGAACACCGTGGTTCCATGATGGAACTCTGTGGTTCCGTGATGGAACTCCGTGGTTCTGTCACTCTGCCTGCTTGCCATGTGCTGGGTTTTAATTGTGATTGTGCCTATTACAGGCTGACAGTCCAAGGTGTGAGAGAGTATGTGAGGTGTGAATGGCTTTATGTCTCTGATATTGCAGGGCTTTTTTTGTTTGTTTGTTTGTTTTTTAAGCTCTTTAGACAGCATGTAGATGAAGCTGGAGTTCACCCAGTGTCTCCTGTGAGCCTAGTGGAGCTGACCTGCTTTGGCTTGAGAGATGAGTCTGTTTTAAAGGACTCTAAAGTTTTTCTCTGAAGAGCTTCCTGCTGGGGATACGAAGGGTATGAACCCATGGTCAAGTGTAAATTGGAACTATACTTAAGCTTACTGTTGTAATTCATGGCTGTGTGTGTGTGTGTGTGTGTGGTATCTATCCCAGGATGTGCGTTTCACACTGGACCACTGCACTGGGGCCACAGTTATGGAGATGGAGGGTGTGGGAAGCTGGCTGACTACTGAAGACCACACCTCTTGTGAGGTCACGGGTGTCACACCGAACCTGGACAGGTAAATCATTTGCCTCTATTCCTTGCTCCAACGTGTCACGCCAAACAGGTGGTCCGATCTCCACGTGCCTTCCCCAGCTCGCCTAAAAGGATCTGTGAGCCTCTAACCGTCAGTCCCCTGAAACAACTGCTCATTGAGCGCGTCTCGTCACATCTTGTGGCCAACCCGAGGTGTGTGGGGGAGGGCGCCATGCTGCACCCTGAGCCGACTTGCGGTGCCTTGCTCAAGGCGATGAAGACAGCGCTCAGCGTGTACGGCGAGCGCCTGCAGGTTTCTGATGGCAGCCGAGCTACTCTATCCCACCGCAGCTCCGCTAATGCGCAACAGCCCTTTTCCCCCTGTGAGGCAGCCGATCGATAAAGTATTTAATGTTTCCCTGTCAAGTATTGATGCAATGGCCCATTGATTTTCTGATAATCACATTAGGGATGAGAGCTAAAGGGTTGAGCGATGGATTGAGTGCATCCAGACGGGAGTGAGGTCTCCATAACCTCCGCAATGCTCCACGCTGCCGTTGAGAGACTGTAAGCGGTCCTCGAGTGGCGCACTTCGTTAGCGGTGAGATTCGTCTCGTGCGTGTCTGCAGGCATCTGAACGTGACCCAGGTTCTCCAGCTGGGAGGTGTGAACGAGAACCTGCCCTACATCTACCCTCAGCTTCAGCACAAACACTTCGTCGGCTGCATCCGTAACCTCGTTGTGGACAGCAAGGTGAGCCACCCCCAGACATGATAAAACCTTTGTTGAAGGTAAACACACTTAATTATACTGATTGTGTGAAGTCATTGAAATTAAGTACATGGAATGGCTATGAAGGTTTTATGTAGTATTACGTTTATTTGTTTACTAAAGAGTATGGTAAAGTGTTTCAGCCCTTTCCTAGCCGCTGCAGGCTAGCTAGCTCTTCTCTGTCACATGACAACTACCATCATCCAGGGAAGGTGAGCCGAGCACCTTCCCTCCAAGACATGTGAAGCCAAGCAGCCGCCTACGGTGCATCGTAGGGCAGCCCGCCGCACTCACAGGAAGGTGCTAAGCGCCCCTGTCCACAGCTGCACCGCACAGATGGCTGTGACATCACCGATGCTCAAACCCGCAAACTCAGGACAATAGAGCCAACTGTTTTCTGTTCCACCACTCTGGAGCCAAGTAAAGCGAAATCTAAAAAGTTTTAGCAACAAAAGAAAACTTTGTCCTTAATGCCTCTGCACTTTTGACTATTCAGTGCACTCTTGTAGGCATTAAACAAGAAGTTGCCCTTTGCAAAGACATTTTATTGGATTCCCACTGTTTAAACAAAGAAGTGAAAATGACTCCCCAAAACTGCATATATAGACTCAACAAAGGTCTTTTGTCAGAGAATGGCACCAATTCCCAATACAGTTCGGTTAGCAGATGCTGTTAGCCTTTACCCAGCTTGCTTTAGACCACCTGCATATTTCAAGCCCCACACCTTTTCATAGTTATACAAATACACACAGTGCTCATGTGGTTTGAGTTTGAGCCGGGGTGGGAGTGTCTTACCATCAGGATCCACGGTGCATTTAACGCTCACCCAGTGCCGTCCTGACACCGGTGGGTTCACCACGGTGGGCGGGCGTGCCGTGCTCCGTGCAGACCTCCGGCTCCGGATGCTGGTGATCCCTGGTGCTACGACACTGCCCCTAGTGGCCAGACGCTGCTCTCGGGTTGCCATGCCATGCATTATTCATACAGGGTGCAGAGATCCATGGCTGGTGTAAGACGTCAGCGAGCTCGCCCATGCGTGGAGGGCTCTCGAGCAGGGCACGGGTCAAAGACTACAGCAAGGAGGAGGCAGGACAGGACATTTAATTGAGTTTCTATTTCTGATTCACCTTTTTCCATTTTGTCTTCGGCAGTGCTCTCCAGTACGTCTCTTACTCTCTCTGTCGTGTTCTAATCTGTTCTCTCTCTCTCTCTCTCTCTCTCTCCCTCTCTGACACCCTTTCTCTCTCTCCTGCCATATTCTTACAGAATCACACGCATAGCATATAAACCTTACAAGCTGTGCAGTCTTTTTATTACATAACGTGGTGCCCAAACAGAAGTGGCCCGTAGAGATTGTGCTGAGGTCTGTCTGTGCCTTATCACGCCCGTGCAGTGGAACCCAGACGTGCCCCCTCCCCTCGGCCGCAGAGCGTCTAGACGGCCCGACCCAGCTGCCGCGCTGGTGTCCACCATTCGCTCGTCTCGCCGGGCCAAGGCCACGTCCCCCGGTCGCGCGGACACCTGGCTGGCCATGGCGGCATGATGGCGAGGCCTTAATTGGGACGGAGGGAATTTATCCTGTCACCTTTCTTCCCCGTTCAAGGCTTCACACTCGGCTTCTTAAATCAGCCCAGGCACCTGGCCATGGCTCCGCCTCTCAGCGTTGTTGGCTCCTCTGCGTAGTTTGTGCTTTTGTCTTGGTTTTCTCTATGATTCAGCTCGAAAGAACAGGACACAGGTTGCTTACTTTTTTCTCCTTGCATCCATCCCCACACACACACACACACACACACACACACACAGCGCGCGCGCGCACATACCAATGTGTGTCTCTTCCTCAGGTGTACGACCTGGGCTCTCCAGCAGACTCATCCGGCAGCACTCCCGGGTGCCTGATGACAGACAGCAGCTGTGTGAACATGGGCTTCCCCTCCTGCGGCACCAGGGGGCGCTGTCACGGCGAGTGGGGCTCATTCAGCTGCCAGTGCATTGCCGGCTATGCGGGACACCAGTGTGAGCAGGGTAGGCCAGCATGAAAGCCAAAACCTCAACAGGAGACAAACACACACACACACACACACACTTCATGGAAGTGCATGCGTATACCTTGTCCATGGAAGAGAGGGACCCAGTGGCTCCGTGCAGCAGTTTGTGGGAGGGGGAACGTGGGGCAGCTGATGCTGCTCTGAGTCGTGCAGCAGGTTGTGTTTACGTAACATTCTGGGAACTCCCCGCCATCAAACAGCATGGCTCTCTCCCCAGTCTCTCTGGCTTCCTCCGCTTCCTCAGGCGGTCAGCAGTCAGGTCGTGTGTGTGTCTGTGTGTGTGTGTGTGTGTGTTCGGCAGAGCTCCCAGAGTATTCGTTTGATGGGAGGAGCCACCTGCAGTACCAGCTTGCTGGGCCACTTCCCGCCAGGTACACACAGGTGCAGGTCCTGATCCGAACCCGCAAGCACAGCAGTTCCATCTTCAGCCTCGTGTCAGCCCTGCAGAGCGAGTACCTCCGGCTTGAGGTGAGGACTGGATTGTGTGTGTGTGTGTGTGTGTGTATCTTTCTCTTCCTCTCAGTCTCTACTTCTCAATCTGAGTCTTTCTCACACTCCGTCACTCTTTTGAGAGACGTTTCTTTCTGTTTCTCTCTTTCTCGAGCTGAACTCCAGGCTTCATGTCTTCCACGTTTGGTGGAGCTTCTTCTGTTGCAGCAGGATGAAATCACATCTTTTATTCCCACTTTCCTGCTCTTCTTCCCTCTTTCACTCTTCTCTCCTCTCTCTCATTCTCTCTGCCCTCTTACCTTGTTCATCGCTCTTCCACTACCTCATCACCTGGTAAAAAGCCCCATGACTGGGCTGCAAACGTCAGATTAGCTAGTCCGCTCATGTCTAGCCTGGATTGTCTAAGTGGCCCCTAACCCCTCCCCTCCACCCCCTCAGTTTGCCAATGACATCTGTGCAGTGTTTGAGCAGTGGTGGTCGGTGAGCTGTAAACACAGCCTGCTCTCTCTCTGCACTCTCCAGTGGCGAGGCGGCGTCTGGACGCTTCTCCCCCCCAACAGCAGGGCCCGCCCCTTCAACGCCGTCATTCGTTAGGTGGTGCATGTTGTTTCTGTGTTTTTCATCACCTGCCTCGAGACAGTGTGTTTGGCTGACTGCTGATTCATCTGCGTAATTCAGCCTTCCTGTCCATTTTGACTCTTGCCGTCCCTCTCCCTCTTTTCCCTCTCCCTGTTCCTCTATCTCCATCTCTCTCTCTCTCTCTCTCCCTTCCAGTGTCTTCCTCCCCCTCATTCTCCCTCCTTCTTCCCCCCCCTCCTCTCTCTCCCTCTGACTCATGTAAATCTGTTTTGATTTATTTGCCGGGTGCATTAGGATTGGCTTTCCAGCAGCCGGTGAGATATCGTAAAGTCTCTACGGTGGCAGGCTATGGGTTTCATTACATGCGCAATGTGAACTAGGTGAAAACTCCACATCTCCTTTCTCCCTTTCATTAAGGGCGCCGTGGTAGCCGATGCTGCTCACATCATACGTGAGCGAAGAGGCCCCTCTCCCGTCGCTCTGGCGTCAATTACCCTGGCAACAGCGCTAATTGACGTGATGTGCTGCTGCCTGCTTAGCACTCACTGATCTGTCGTGTTAAGATGCTCCCTCTAGCACAGCCCTGTAGCATTAATCACTGGCAGGTGGAGTTTAGCTAGCAGTAGCCACATGGAGGAGGGTCCTGCTCCATCAGTGGTGGGTGTCTGAGCTGTAGGTGTTGAGATGGAGCTGGTTTCTAGTCTCGGTCCAGGTTGCGTAGGGACCAGGGCGTGAGTTGGTGTCAGAGGGACGTGCGCTTGAACCCTGAGGCTCTTCGCTGTTCGCTGTCCTTTGTTCTACTTTGTTTGCAAAACTGCGTCTATTTTTGTTTATTTTTTTTCTTTTCTGTCTCTATTTATTTAATTTGCTGAACTCCAGAGGTTAGATCACTCGGCAGAACTAGTACGTTAGGGAAAAACTCACTTCAGCGAACACGCAGCAAATAACCCTCCTGCGGTGAAAAGAGACCACGCTAAGCCCACGTGTCAGGCTGCCCTCTAAGTCTCACGCTCCCCTTTCTTCTTTCAGAGGGATTCCAAACCGGAGCATGTGATGTTGAGTATGCAGCCAGTTTTTATACGCATACACATTTACATACATTACACGGCATCGCATTCCCATGAGACACTGAGCTTCTCTGCTGTCCCTGGGGGCTGGGGGGTGGGGGTGGTTCTGCTCGCTGGTGCAAGGGCTGGAGATCAAACCTTCTCCACCCGGGCATGAGAGCCTGCGCAGCGTCAGGACAATCAGGTGCCCCTTGAACGCACGTTGAACCTTGGATGAGAAATAGATGAACTTTATGCCACAGGCCAAGTAGTTACACTTTGCTAATAAAAGTATTAGTTTTACAGCAGACTTGGAAGTTGCGTGCTCTGTGCCATAGCCTGAGCCAAGGCTAGGGGGAAAGCTGACAAAAACACAGACATGTGTTTCCTCACACCTTCTTAACAGCATGAGAGAGAGACAGACAAACAGAGGGAGACAGGCAGACAGACTTGAGCAGATTAGAGCGTGTGAGAACAGCTGGGTGAGGAGAGGTGAAGAGTTCAGTAAGGTCATCTGTGGCATGTTTTTTTTAGCAGCTTGTTTTGTTTGTGAGAGGATGCGGACGCTTGCTGGGTCTATTGCGTTGTTGACGTGCACTCCTGCCACCCACGAGAGGCCCATGTCCTAAACGCGGCCGGCTAAATTATGCTCACTGGGACTGAAGTGGTAGGCTTCTGAAAGTGGAATGAGCATTGAGCCATACATACAGAGTGCACACACACATGCACACACACACACACACACCGCACGCACGCATGCACTCACACACACACACGCACACACACACGCACACACACACATTATTTACATTTTTGTTGGTCATGAACAATAACTACCTTATGAGTAATACTGCAGCAGTTTCCCTTGTGAAGTTGGAGAGATTGTATTATTAAAAGACACAGAGATGACTGACTCCATTTGTGTTTTGATAGCTTTTCTCCTATTGAACTGAAGTAGAAGGCACCTGGTGTTTGGTCTGTTCTCCATGCCATAATGAAAGAGAGCTGAGAAGAGTCTTCGGTGCACAGACATGGGGAGGGACACAGTCACCACAGTCACAGTCACTACAGTTATAGTCACAGTCACCACAGTCACAGTCAGCCATCACAGTCACAGTCACCACAGTCACAGTCATAGTCACCACAGTCACAGACAGTCATCACAGTCACCACAGTCACAGACAGTCATCACAGTCACCACAGTCATAGTCACCACAGTCACAGACAGTCATAGACAGTCATAGACAGTCACCACAGTCACAGTCATAGTCACCACAGTCACAGACAGTCATCACAGTCACCACAGTCACAGTCATAGTCACCACAGTCACAAACAGTCATCACAGTCACCACAGTCACAGTCATAGTCACCACAGTCACCACAGTCAGTCATCACAGTCACCACAGTCACAGTCATAGTCACCACAGTCAGTGACCACAGTCACCACAGTCAGGGTCAGTCACCACAGTCATAGTCCATGGCACAGCTCAGATTGGCAGGGTGGATGAATTCCCTGGTCCCAATGTTTTCAGTTAAAGGGGCGGTATGTTTTATTCTGTTAGAGTAGGGCGGTGTCTTATCAGATCAGTGTCATCTCTGATCGTAGTCCCCTGAACCGGCGGAGCTCAGCACTGCTTTCAGAGCGTCTTCCTGCATCTCTCGTCTCTAGTGTCTTCTGTCTGTCTCTTTGCTTCTTCATGTCTCTGTGTTCATTGCTGAGTGAGGAACCTTCTCACTCCCTCTTTTATCTGGCACAAGCTGATTTCTTCTCTGCACTGTCCACAGGTAAAAGCCACAGAAACATTTCCTCAGTAGAAGACATTTAAATGTGATTAATGATTCCTACCTACCTCCCTCTCTCTCTCTCTCTCTCTCTCTCTCTATCTGTCTGTCTGTCTGTATCTATCTATCTGTCTGTCTATCCTTCTGTCAGATCTTTCAGGGTTTGTTGACAGCTTTCTACAACCTGGGTGATGGTGACTTCAACCTGACCACGCCCTCCCACCGCCTAGACAATGGCGAGTGGCACGAGGTGCACCTGGATCGCCACGACAACGAAGTGACCCTTCGCGTAGATGGTGGCGGCGGGCGCCGAGAGGTCACGGGCTCGCCGGGCCGCAGTCGCGAGATTGTCGTCGACCCGTCTGCGATAACGCTGGGAAATTCGCTCCCCTTGGCACACAACAGGAGCTTCCAAGGTAGACGCCAGATCATGAACCCACACACTCCAGCATGTCTAAGGTGCAGGGAGGCCCAACCTGCTCTGTTATTAGCAGCTGTGTTCAGTCATGTGTGCCCGCTTCAGATTAGACTGCCATTTTGCGAACTAGGGATATATAATATGGAGGCTTCTCTCGGCTCTGCATCGGCTCTCCAGCACCCTGCAATAAAGGATCCGTAACATGTTATGAATTCATATTTTAAGCCCCTTCCCCTAGTCGATTACACTCAATTCTATTGCCTCTAATGAAAGATTAATGGAGGCGATTAATACATAATGGGGCAGAATGCACCTTCGGTGTACAGGGAGAGCGGCGGAGGTAGCGTGCGGCGGCGGGCAGAATGATGGCTGATGGGAAGGACGGAGCCGGAGGAGGGGAAGCGCAGACGGGGAGTGCTGCTGGCACTTCTGCCGTCTGCACTTACCCAGACTAGCCTCAGGCGCAGACGCCAGCGCAGGGTGCTTAATAAGGGCGCAGCTCAATCTAAAGCCGAGGACACGGTGTGACCAGACAGGCAGAGGTTGTGTGTGTGCGCGTGTTTGTAAATTAACTGTGTAAAGGCATTAAACTAACACAATTGTTCTTTTTACCTTGTTTCGATTGTTTTTATGTTAATAGCATATTAAAGTGTCTGTAAAATCACCATTTTGTTGTAAAAAAAAAAAAAAGATTATAAAATGATTTTTTACCTTCATGTGACCTTTACTACTCCCACACTTTGCATTTGAAACATTTAGATCTTATTTTAGATATGTAAATACGTTTGGAATATGAGGTACAATATCAGGTGAGGAGTAATTCTCATTCTGGTTTTGGTGCGCGTGTGCTTGCGTGCGTGTGCTTGCGTGTGCTTGCGTACTTGCGTGCGTCCAGGCTGCATGCGGGATCTGAGGCTGAACGGCCGCTCCCTGCCCCTGGAGGATCAGGCCGGCGAGGGCGTGAAGTTGGTCAGCTCCCAAGGGGTCACGCTGGGCTGCTCGTCAGACTCGTGCAGGAGGAACCAGTGCTCACCTCCCTTCACCTGCGTGGACCTGTGGAGGATCCATGAGTGCAGGTGTGCATGGGTCACCACTGTACACCTTTCATATGCTCTGATCTCAGGCACACACATTCATGCACATGTATAAATGAACATGCACTTCATACTATCTCTCTCTCTCTCTCTCGCCCCCCCACATCCATTCACACACACATAAGTGCATTAAGTCCGGGGTGGGGGGGTATTTGGATGGTTTTGGATGTCACTGAATGGTTTTGGATGCACCAGAGCCTCTGTTGACGCCAGACTGTCCACTTACCATTACAGTGGATTGTGTGTGTGTGTGCGCACATATGTGTACATTTTTGTAGGTCTGTGTTGCATATCTGGGTGGGTGCGTGTTGGTTCATGCACCTGTGTGGGTGAGTGTATATGTTCTACATGCGTGACTGTGTCCACGTTGAAGGAACAGAGGGACTGTGTTCTTATCTGCTTCTAGAATACCTTCTTCTCCCACTTATCACTCCCAGTGAGGGCTGCAGTCCAGGCAGGTTGTGTATTTCGGTGTATTGTGTGCGAGCATGTGTGTGTGTGCATGGATGCGTGTGTGTGCAATTTTAGCATTTTTCAAGCATTTTACTGGTATTTAGCCATATTTTCAATAGGAACATTTCTGAGTACTTTCAGTGCTCCATCTGCTCCGCAGAGATTATACCAGTGTCTTCCACTGCCGCCATGTCCAGACATGCTACATATTAGACACACTGTAGAGGTTTATTTACTGTGCACACGGCTGTCAAAATAATTTGTAACCACATCTTGACATGGTATGGGTTTAAAATAAATAATTTCAGGAAAATATGAACATATTTTGTGTCATTCCCTGTAATAAAAGCAAATATGTCACATATGACAGTTTTGATTGACAGGTTTGAAATATTTAGGTTGACTTGCAAAAGTTTAGTTAAACCTTCAGTACATGGATGAATTCATTTGTGATGAATCCAGTAAATGTCTGTGTTTAATGCCAACAGTCATATTTGCTCTTGTCCTGAGTAAACATAAGCTACTTTTCACATAATGTCCTACAACACGCGTCGTTAATAATGTCCGCCTGTTGGTAATTTCCGGAGATCACTAATTCCCACCCCATCTGTCCGCTTTTTCATCTCCTCCAATCTCAGGTGTCCGCCGGGTCACATGGTCAAGGCCAACGCCACAGGCAAGTACTGCGTGTACACGCTGTGCGCCAGCCACCCGTGTCACCGGGGCACCTGTGTGGCACAGTCGCCGTCCAAGTTCACCTGTCACTGCCCGGAGGGCTACCGGGGCCGCCGGTGTGAGCTCACGCTCGCCGTGTACCGTGACGACGTCGGCCTCAGCTTCAGCTCCCTCTTCGCCATATGCATCTGCTTCATGGCGTTGCTAGGTAGCTATGTCCGCCGCGAACACGCACACACCGCACGTACAGTTCACTCCCGCCCCCGCCACGTTTTACCCCTATGTTCAGACAGCGAGGGCGAGCTCTCAAATCAGATTTCGTTTTAGGTACAGGAGAATGTGATTAAAAAGGGCTCTTTTCCCCCTCTATGTATATAGAACTATATATCAAATTAGAATTGAAAAGGTTTTCTGGTGGTGGGCAAGGGGGTGGGGGGTGGGGGGGGGTTGGATGGGACAGAATTGGAAAAAAAATCAGATTTGACTGTCTGAATGTGGCCTGTGGCATCTTCTCCATGTCAGTGTCATAATGGTCACATGATCCCAGCTATTTGTCATATGGTTACTTTTACCCTGACAAGTCTGTCTTGTTCTGATATTCCGAATATGAATATGTGCTTTAGCGGCTGAAAAATGTCCGTGCTGAGTTTCACACTGACACTGGTAGACCCAAAGGCACCTGTTTACCATCTGATTTGGGCTCCAGCTCTGGTCTCTGCAGTGATGTTGAATGTACTTTACTGCATTATATAACTGTTGGAATTTTTCTTTGGAACATACAAAGGCTCAAACACAAATTAAAACTAGTTCATTTCAACACATCATAGGTCTCTCTTTTTCTCTCTCTGTGTCTCACACACACACACACACACACACACACCCCTGCACATGAACATAAGTCAAAACACGTGTTTCAGCCATGACTACTCAATCATATGAATCATATGTTAATAAGAAATTGGGACGTTTCAACTCCGTCTCAGATTACACTACACATGAACCAGATAATCACTTCCCTCCTATTCCAGATTAACTTCATTGATATGTCTTACATCACACACAGCTGTTCAAGTTGTTCAAGCTTCAGGAATTGTTAATTACTTGATTTGTAGGCAAGCAATGAGCTGTTTACCCAAGCGGGATTAACAATCAAGATCAATGCACCAGGATTTCGGATGGAAGTTCGATTGCCCAGTATCTCCCCCCCACACAAAAACATCAACAACACGGACTGTTTGCTTTTTCCTTTCCTGTTTTCCTGTCTTCTTGTAAATGCCAAGAGGCGAGGGGCAGCATCAAGAAAACTAACGGCTGTCTCTCTCTTGACATTTCGCCCACACAGACAGGAGCTCCTGTACAGCTCCCTAAAGATCTATTTTTTCCTGTTAATGGTTTAACATGACATGCTAACAGCATATGTCCATCCCTTCTCTGATTGGCTCACATATCTTCTCCCTTTCATATATAACAAACATCTACCGTCCCCCTACACACACACACACACACACACACACACACAAAGCTTTTGCACTAGAGAAAACCAGGAAGATCCTACGGACACACAGCAGAACAGTGCAGATAAAGCAAAACTGCTGTGGGACAGGGAGGAACCATTTAAGGCCTTATAGAACCGCTATACAGCTATAAAAGGATATTTGTTCAGTGAAGTTATTATTTACAGAGAAGTCAGGAGAGCTGAGAAGTCAGGAGACATCCTTTCTCTCTCTCTCGCTCTCTCTCCCTGGGCATATGTGTGTGTGTGTGTGTGTGTGTGAGCGTGTGTACATGTGTGTGACACTGACCAGCTAGTGGGGCGCGTGGTCCTCCTTTACACCGCACTGCCAGCTTGCCTTGGGCCATCTTTGGCACATGGCCTTCGGCATTCTGGGAGGTTCTGAGTGGTGATAAGAGGAGCTTTATTCAAGGGGGATTTACTGTAGCACTTGTCAAGTGAGCAATAAACTGGGCCAGAGACAGGAAATATACCGACTTCCAGGAAGTCTATTGCGGAGCACTAAAAGTCTAGGCAGGTGCTACTAAAACAAAGGCAGGTATGCAGAAATATGGCCTTATGTAAAAGTTTAGCACATTTTTACAAAAGGCGTTGAATAATTACATTTCTGGACACTTTGCATTTCTAAATGCATTACCTTTTGAATATGCTTAGTTCAGCAGTTTAAATAGGAAAGTGAGGCCCACTGTATTCCAGTGCACATTTAGTGACATGCTGATTTCCATGTGACGTGCATGTGAGACTCACGCATAGAAGATTCAGTTGGACATACGTGTGGTGGAAGATATGAATTGATCACTGGCCTCATGCTGTCTAAGTGGTGTGTGTGTGTATGTGTGTGTGCAGTAGGGAACCCTGCTGACTTAAATGTGTAATGTGAAGTTGAGCAGTTGAGAGGCTCCAAGCCCCTGCTGGTTAACTTTAGGAAACCCCTTACATAAATGCTGACACACATCATGACTGGACATGTCCATCTTTCACTGCTCTGGAGAAGTGAAGCAACTTAGTGGTGTAAAATGAATAATTCATTAGCAAACCACCAACAGAATTGCAGTTTACCCTGAAACTCATTGTCAAATCACCAATAGAGTGTTTTCCTTGAACACCTCAGGGTGATGTGTTTTGAAGGTGAAGTGGATCATTTTGTATAAATCTATCAAAAGTGCCCACTGCACAAGAAACACTTGGTGTGAGTGTGTGTGTGTGTGTGTGTATATGTGTGTGTGTGCGTGTGCGTGTGCATGTGCGTGATGGTTTCCAATGAATTAGTCTTGGCAAGGATTTCTCCTATACAGAGATCAGGGCCACAGAGATGGGATCAACCCTCCCAGTTGACGAGGGAGAGAGTGACTCTGAAGACAAGCTAGTCGTTTTCAGTCCTTTTCTCACAGCAAACCAAATAATCCCAAAGCCATGTTGACTCTGCCTACGTTCTTCAACCAATCAGCTTCAGATCCTCAGTGACATTGTACTAAATCCTGACATCAGTGCAGAACTCATCATGAGACCAAGTGAAGGCGTGGCTAATTCTGATTGCTATAGATTGTTGTGTTATTTAGACTGAACTGGGTGCACTCCTACTTCATCCTTCTGTGGTGTCTCATTTCATTTGTGTCTTGTCAGATTTCTTCTTCTTCTTTTCTTTTTTACTGCCATGTACATAATGACAGTGTGCACTGTAGTGAATTGCATTTTCCTAAATCAAAGAAGAAAGACCACATGCACATTTAGCCTTTTTTCTCATATACAGTGATACTTTCCGCCAACCGACGGAGGAATTTATTTTAATCGCATATTATTTGTCTTTCTAATTTTCCAGTCTCTTCCTGTATTTTTCCCCCCCATCACCTCCAATTTTCTTCAGTAATTTCACTGAATGAAATGCTCTCTTTAAGCTGGGGTCAGTGGCATCGACTCACGTACGTGTTAAAAGACGGTGGAGTACACGGAAGTCTCCCATTGTCGCTTCGCTGGGTGTTGTCTTAAGATAGCTCTGAAAGTACAGCTGGGAGGGGGGTGGCCTCCCGTGGAGCACCACCAGCGTCGCAAACCCATCAGAGCAGATGACGAGTGGAACCGAAGGACCTGCGCGGACCTGCTGTTTGCGCCCCTTTCCTGTGCTTTAACCCGATAATGAAGCAGCGTGCGCCAACGTCGCGGCCAGCCGCTCCCGCGCGCTCCAGCCGCTCCCGCGTGCTCCAGCTCAAAGCGTCGCAGGCGCTGGAGAGATTGTGGGAGTGTTTCACAAGCCCCTGCGTGACTAACGCAGTGTAATGCTTCCTCTCCTACTCCAGTGGCTGGATCAGGGTTTGATGAATGAACTTTGGTGGAAATGGCCTGAATGTTAAGCAGCAGAGGGTCCTGCAAACCTTTCCTCCTGTATGTATTGGCCATTGATTGGTTGGCTTGACTGGAGATGGGCACACCTGTTATAAGTAATAATGATAATACTAATAATGAGTATTAGTAAGCACCTTTCAGATGTACGTATGGACACTGTATATGCAAATACAATTAATATATAACAATATAACAAAAATGTATTTAAATATTTATTTATTTAAATTTTTAAATATTATCTTACTATGTATAATCTGTTTCTGAAGATCAGAGTTTAGTTACATCTCGCCCTCAAATATGCAGACGGTACTGAAAGCTTTGATCAGTTGGTTCAGGTGTCATCACAGCCAGAACTAAACATTCTAAACATAACAAAGTTAGCTAATGCAGCTCTAATCATGTCTTTGAATAGTAATTTCCATTTCTTCATGTCTGGTGGCACAGGAACAGGAAGTCTAAGTGGTGCCCTAACGTGCTAAGTAACATCATTAAGGAGGTATAATGCTCTGACTCCATGGCAACCATGTTTGATGCCAGTATTGCCTAATTAACCCCTAAATGTTGAGAATGGAAGACTCTGTGTCCTGAGCCATGACAAGTCAAGTCAAATCAAGTTTATTTATGTAACGCTTTTTACAACACAAGTTGTCACGAAGCAGCTTTACAAATGTATGGGAGCTTAATGAGCAAGCCAGAAGCAACACTACAGAGGAAAAACTCACTGGATGAAATTAAGGAAGAAACCTTGAGAGCACCAATACTCAAGAGGTATCTCTCCTCATCCATAGTTTGCCCGGTTAATAAACAGTCCATACTTTATTGCATTATGTTTAGTCCAAATGGCTACTTCACTATAGATGTGGGAGTCTCTGGTCGGTCTAGCAGGGGTGAATTGTTCTAGCATACTGGATTTAATTACATATTTTTCGTCTGAGTGGATTCTGTGTGTGTGTGTGTGTGTGTGTGTGTGGGGGTGAGGGGTATATGTGAAAGAGTATCTAGCAGAGAATATGATTCTTTTTACCCTTTGTCTGTGGCATATACTGTATGAGTGTGTGCGTGCGCGCGCGTGTGTGTGTGTGTGTGTGTGTGTGTGTGTGTGTGTGTGTGTGTGTGTGTGAAGATTAACTAGGGTCGGCACACCAGTAAATGTCACAGTTGCATCGTGCAGGTCCAGATTTGGAGCCTTAAAAGTTCTCAAAGGATTTGCCTAGATGATTCTCCTCAGAGAGACAGTCAGCTAGCTTACAGAGCCAGGACTGCAGCAGATAACATGCACGGAGAGAGAGCCTCTGTGTGTGTGTGTGTGTGTGTGTGTGCGCGAGTGAGAGAGAGGGAGAAAGAGAGCAGTGAGCAAGGATGACAAACTCAGACACGGAGAACAGAGGGGATCAAAATGGGGAGCAGGATGAAGGCAGGCTTAGGTAGAGGAACAGGAAGCGAGGACTCGGAGGAAAAGACAGCAGTCAGGACAGAGTGAGAGAGTGAGCGAGAACAAAGAAGGCGAAGGGGAGATGGTGTGTGAGATGGCACCAGGAGAGTAGGAGCTTATTTAAAGATAGTGATGAAGACAATGGAACTTGGAGAGACAGATGGAGAGAGAAAGAGAGAGAGAGAGTGAGTGAGTGAGGGACAAAGAAAACTCCTGCAGTTTGATGGTTCCTGTACTTTTTGACTCAGGCTTGGCCTGTACAAGCACTAGCCTCTCTCTCCAGAAACACTGCGCTTAAGACGCTTTTGTCGATCTTTTGTTGTTGCATTGATCCAAGATAAGTTTGCTCTTAGAATATTTGTTTCTTGTATGTATGTGAATGAAGCGTGTCACTTTGTTCCTTGTAGTGCAAGCCAGAACCTTGTCTCGTCTCTGATCATACTGCTTATGCAGTAGCAGTTCACTGCCGGTTGTGCCGTGTATGACTATGTATGTGACAAATAAACTTTGATTTGATGCCTGGCCAGTTTCAGGGGCTACCGGAAAATTCCATGAGGCAGGATCTCTAGCCAGCCAATCGATGGCAAAAGCTGTAGAAGATCAGCAGCCTAATGTCCCAAGGAGAAGGCCCTCATTGAATAGAGCTTACTGAACTTCAAAAGTCCCTCACAACTTAAAAGCTATATTTCTGAGAGTTGATACCAGCACCATGTAGTACCATGTAGCATTGAAAAAATTAAACCTGCAGATAGAAAATAATCTTTTTGTTCCAAACAATCTTTTGATGTTTTTTTAAGTCGTATTCTTTTTTTCTATGTTTTACTAATTTCATTATTTTTAAACCTGTTTTTTTAAACCTGTGTCATCTATTCTTTTGTTCAAAGACTCCAAAAAGAGAAGAGAACATTCCTGTTCATTTTCTTTTTTATTTGGTCAAACTCCCTCAGAAAACTCTTGTGACCCTAGTCATAACACTGTGATTGGCCAGCAGTGCCCATGCTGGTTTGCATATGTACTTGGATTACTGGGTGACATCATGAGACAGTCCAAAAAAAAAAAAAAAACCTTAAAATGAAATCTGTTCGGTTCCCTGATCCCTTTTCATTCCCTTTATTTATGTTGTGTGTTTGTTTATGCATCCAGAAGTATGAAACTGTGATATTTTCTAAAGTTAGACCCACTGTGTCATTTGAGTTGGACAGGCGTGCAGAAACACATTCCGTATGGTGTACTGAACATCCTGTCACCCTCTCAGACAAAGCCTGCCGACAGCCAGCAGGATGTGTGTGTTAACACACACGCGTCAAAGCCCACTCCGATGTTGCCAAAACCATTTGTGTTCTCTTTGATAAGGCAGCACAGAGCGAATAATCTAGAAACTCTTAAATGTGTGTGTGGAGGAAAGAAGAGTCTTCTATCTAAGAACTGATTCAGTTAACAGGCTGCGTTCCATCTTTCTCTTTTAATGCACACGGCTGTGTTTATAAACTGTGAGTTTTCTCTGAATATGAGCCAGGATACCTATCAGGGGAGCAAATGGTGGTAAAAAAAGCAAACGTCTTTTAGCTCAGGCCATACCCCTTTGGCACCAACACAGCATGGAAAATCTGTAAGGGGGACTGATATTTGATGTTCACTTTAAGGAAGCATGGTTGCTGAAAAGGAGATATTGCATGTGTGTCCCTGTGTGTGTCTGTCTGTGTGTGTGTGTGATGTATAAATTTGTAATTTTGTTGCCTAGCTTCCTGTCAAATATACAAACACACTGACTTTTTGTGGGATGTCAGGCACTGACACACTAATTGCGTGTTTTCGCTGATGCCGTTCTCACGCGTTCTCCTCACGCCTGTCACCATGTCCCCTTCATGAACTGAAAGCCCCATTTCCCCTTTGCAGCCTTGCGGATCATGGGATGCTCCCCAGGCTGCTTGGAGCTCCGTTTAAACCATAGCTGAACTTCTGTCGTACATGAGGCGTCCATATAGAGCACACGGGTACCTCCGTAGAGAATGGTTTGTATTTACCGTTCCTTGTTTGAGGTGTGGAATGCCGGACTTCCCGGCAGCGGCTAGTCAACACGCAAGATCTGGGCCATGAGGCCCGCAGTCCCCACTGACCAGGAAAGAGCAATGAAAGGAGGCAGCCAACGTGCGTGAGGGACAAGGGCAGCTCCGTAAAGGAAGCCCCCTGTGTAACGAGAGAAAACGAGAAAAGAAAGCGAGAAAGCAAGAGTGAGTCGGAGGCAGAGGAAAATACACAGAGAAAGAGAAAGATGCATCGAAGCGAAGCGAAAACAAATAGGAGAGAGAGAGTGTGATGGAGAGAGAGAGAGATGGAGAGAGAGAGAAGTTCTGTTGGGAGGGTGGCCAGACTGTGAGGAGAGGCTTGGAAAGTGTCATAGAAGATAATACTAATTATATAACTCTGAAGGGTAGCTTGGTGCCAGTGAGGATTGATTTAGCCACAGCTCTCAACATGGTCCTCTGCCTGGTGTTGAGCATCTGTGTGAAGAAACTGGGTGTTCTCAATATTCTGACACATCACCACCTAATCTGTGGTGCAATGCTACGTCGTGCACAGGTTAGCAAGTGCTGTCTCTCTCTGTCTGTCTCTAATAAGCTTCAAGGTAGCAGTCCAGTGAAGCATTCTTTGAAACAAGGTCAGGTCCCCCCAGCCCTGTTAACCTGATCCGTCTAGTAACGAGCTCGCTGGGGGGTGGGGGGGCCGGATGGGGTCAGGTGGGTAGGGTAGGTGGGCGGAGCCAGCTGCAGGGATTAAGAGTGCACGGTTCTGTCCGCAGTCCTCCTGCTGGGAATCTTCCTGTACACACGCTGGCGGAGCTACAAGGGCCTGAAGGAGGGCGTGTACCACGTGTCGGCGCATCACGACGGCTGGGAGGACATCCGTGAAAACGTGCTCAACTACGACGAGGAGGGCGGGGGCGAGGAGGACCAGGTGAGAAGCACAGGACCCCATCCACGCTTCACACCACGCCCAGCCATCTCCACGTTCCCATATCTTCTAACTTGTGCCGGATATGCACCAGAACTCCCAGTATAATTTGTAATTAGACTCTGGAGTCAGAGAAGTTGAAGTTTTACGCACCTATTTCTGTTTTTGGCGGCAGGCGAGCAGGGAAGGGGGTAGATAAACACAGCCCAAACCCCCACACAGCCTGAACGCTACAGAGGCACACTGAGATGGAGCTCTGGGTCGCCATGACAACCCACAATCCGGGAAGCCAAAACGCCTGGCCACGGTTGTCATGGCAGTCATTCAAACAGAGGTGCCTGTGTAAGGCTGTCTCCACAGCAACCTTTAAGAGCCCACTATCAGCAGTTTTCATAATATCTTGAAACTGTGAGCTGAATGTTTCAAGATGGTGTGACAGCTTGACATTTTACCCATGACATTTTACTGAAAGCATATATACTGGAGAAAAAAGTTCCCCATCTTGGGGTGACCAGCGGTGTGAAGAAAGAAGGCAAGTCCGGTGCTTTGGGGGATATGTCCAGTCTGATGCCAGCAAGAACTGGTTAAGACTTGTTTACGTTTGTTCGTATAAGCTGAGGTGTTTGGCTTCGTTGTCCCATATTGTCCCACTTGAACCCACTTTTTGTAAAGTCCTGTGATATGATTACGTCACGCACAGTAACTCTCTGATCCTCTTCAGCGCATACAATGTATCCTCATGCGTCGGGTAATCAATTACAGCACACACCCACCCCGACCACTCCACACACACACATTCCCTCACCTAACGCCTGTTCTCTGTCGTCTCCGTATGTGCTGTCGTGACCCTCCGGAGGCTTCGAGTTCCTTCCTACTGGCGGTTTGCACCCTGACACTAACAAGGGGAATCAGTTTTGACTGAAGTGGATTAATGCTGTAGTGATTATGCTGCATTACATTTTTAAAAACAGAAGTAGAATCTCCTGTGGCACACCAGTCATGTCTTACCGTGTCAACGCCTGGTCTGTTTACTCCGACGTCTGCCGGCTCTGTCAGAGCTAGCTAGCTCACTCTCGCTTTTTCCCTGATACAGAGATGTGTACTCGCTGAAATGAATCAGGCCTTAAAATTAGTGCCATGAATGAGTCAGGATTTATGCCATTAATGGTTAGCAGAAGGATGAATTCTGTAATAAAGACACACATCCCTGCTTAAGCTGTCAGTGGTTTCCATTGAGGTGTTATTAATGCAAGTATCAAGGGCCATAGACCTGTTTGTTAGTGTGACACGCGTTACTTATTATGTTAAAGAAATAACTGATAACACATTAATGATCAGACCTTTCAAATCAGGCCGTTCAAAGAAGCTAATTTTTTTTTCTCATTTCTTTCTCCATTTATCTCGATCTGTTTCTCACCGACTTCCAGAATGCTTATGACATGGCTGAACTCCAAAAGTCCCTGCAGCCCAGCCCAGCCCAGTCGTCGCAGTACAGCCACACACGAGCCATCCGCCACCATCCCCCCACCCAGCAGCAGCAGCTGCTGCAGCAGCACCACCTCCACCAGGCCGAGCCCCCATGCCGCGCTCCCGCCCCCGCCGCCGCGGCCTCCTCCGTGTCCTCCAGCGGGCGGGACGCTCCGCCGGGACGTGCCCCCGAGCCGCAGCCCCGCACAGGGCCAGTGCGCCCGCCCGGGCCGCCCGCGCCGCTCAGCTCGCCCGCAAGAGCCTGTCGTTCTCCAGCCAGGACCTGGCGCGCTACCTGTGTGAGATCATCCGCGACGCAGACCAGCACCCAGAGACGGCGCCCTTCGACTCGCTGCAGGTGTTCTCCACGGAGGGCGGCGGGTCGCCCGCCGGCTCACTGAGCTCCTTCAGCTCGGCAGGCCTGGAGGAGGGCAGCGCCGCGCAGGACTCCCTCCGCGAGTGGGGGCCGCGCTTCGAGAAGCTCCGGGCTCTGTATGAAAGGGCAGAGGCCAGTGATCTCTAAAGGGTGCAAAAGGGGAACCGTGCCCTGCGTCCACAACAGAACAGTGAGACTTTGGAAAACGTTCCGTCTGGAAACCACCCTCCCCCCTCCCCCCTCCTCGAGTGTCAGGTTCATGGATCCGGAATCAAACAGGATTTTTTTTCCCCCCATTTATTTAAGCCAAAAGAGGCCTGCTTCGCTTTCTGTCCATGTCTGGGATTCGCGATTCTTTTACAAAACGTTCCTCCTGAGAACTGAAGGATATGGAGACAGACTCGGCGCGCCCCGGATTACGAATGAGCCGCAGAACGGAGGTTCCAGTCAAACGCAGAAGCATCTGCACATGACACTTCTCAAGGCCCACCGGAAGCTTTTCTGCAACTTGGGCGACTCGTGGACATCAGTGATGGCAACAAGAGCGTTTGCTAACTTTGCGACTTGTACTAGCAGTCCCCACTCCACTCGACCGTTCCTACCAGCTCGTAATGTATGTTTGTGTTCTGTTTGTGTTTTTAAGTAAAAGCCGAGTGTGCTTGCACGCCGGCGGTGTGAAGTTTTTCCCCGGCCTTCTTCGCTGTGCTTTTCTGATCCTTTCACTGCCTGTGCTGTCAGAGAACCTCGATGCATTCATTGTTCATCAGTTACACCTACGCGCTCAGTGGCTGGCTGCTTTTATTTATTTATTTTTTTTATACACACCACTCTCCTCATAAATTTCTCTCCTTCAGAGAGACGGAGGGAGGAAGACGTGACTGTGGAAAGGAGGAGTTTTTTGAAAAAAAAAAGGAGTTGTTTGAAACACTAAAACCGAGGGACAGAGCGGCCTTATTGTTTAGCCTCTCCGGCGATGTTCGCTAGGAATATAAATCGTGTCCCCTCCTCTCTCCAGCCAAAAAAAAAAAAAAAAAAGGCATACTGGCCTGGAATACAAATGTGTATGGACCGTGCGGGACTGAGGTGGAGTAGCCGGATGTGAGAACGAGGAGAGAACTTTTGTAGACTAATGGCGTAGGGACACGTTCCCCCTGTTCCCCTCCAGAACTCTGAACTACACTTATGGTGGATACCACTCAAGAGCCATTCAGCATCAAGACCCCTGACTCAACAGTCAACGCAGCACCAAAACAGGGTGGGTAAGGGAACCAGGCTGACTGAAACCGAAAGGATATTTTGTGAGTACGTCGTGTGCATGCATGCTAGCGTCTGCAAGGCCGTGTCCGGATCATTGCCGGAACTTTCCGGATACACAGCTCCACTCTGCTTTGCCCCCGCTCCTGACCCCTCTGACCCTACCGACCCTCACTCACATCATGCACCTCTGGCAAGAAGCTTGGTGCACCCCAGTGTACAGGCGAGTCATTCCTGGAGCCCCGTAGAAGCCAGTGTGCTTGTGTAAACCACTAATGCCCACCGCAGACCACCCCGACACAGGTTCTTTTAATGGAATGCAGAGCAGTGTGGATACCATAAAAAAGCTCACCTTGTGATCCATCCTGGGGTGCCCCCACTGTCGTCTCATTCCCGTTTCTTTATAGCATTTCTTTTTTTGTTGTTGTGAGCACAGTCACATGTGGAGCGTGACGGGCCGGCTGTGTCGAGGAGGAGTGTTAAAAGACATCAGAGTGCTAATCCTAATGTGAACCGATCGCTCGCTGTCATGCTGTGAACCAAAGGATCATGGGAGTCGGCGAAGTCGGCGGCAAAGTCGTCACTCTTATTACGGATTTCAAAAGTGCCAATTTCTCTAAAGGCAGCAACACACGTATAAAATGAGCTTTTCAAGTCGAGAAAATGGTAGTGCAGCATTTGCTATTTTATAGACAAGATAAAAGAGCCAAGAGGATTGGAGTTTGGTTTCATTCTCGTAACGCGATTGAGAAGGATAGAGATTTAAAGGGGAAAATTATGATAAACAAGACACACAGAGGGTCTGTTTCAAACCCTATAGGAATTCTTATCATGTCAGGCAGACAAGTGCCACCTTAAAATCCAACTGATGCTGACTTTTTATTTGTGTGATGAATATATAGTATTGCATATTGTGAAATAATGTTTTTACCTCATTTGTACATATTGAACAGAAGTTATTGCTTTTCAATGAATTATCAAGACCTCTTTTGAAAAATATCAAGATACCAAGAATCTGCTTATGCTGTTCAACACGACTTTGTTTTCGTTTTTTTTTCCTTTTCCAAGTGAAAATATATCGCTGTTTTGTATTTGCTTCATTTGACATGTTTACTTTTTTCCTTTCTCAATGAATAAAGTTATTTACTACTATCATGGTTTCAGTGCATGTAGAAAGTCATTTGTACTCATGTTATTTTTTATTTTTTTGTTAAGAATAGTAATTTTGTTATAGAGCCAAAGTTTGGAGAGAGAGAGAGAGCTGGGGATGTATTTATTTTATTAGTACATCAATGTATCCAAGAGGCTTTTGATACATCATAAGGGAATATACACCAAAAAAACAAACACACATCACTGAACACAGACAATGGCATTTCACAAAAGAAAAAACTGATGACATAGTACAGCTATTCATTCACATAAAACACCACGATCAATCTAATGCCATTTAGTTAATGCCCTCCTCTGACGGCAGACCTGTCAGCATCTGCTGAGGACTGTGACTTTTCTGCAATGTCCTTTTAACCTCACAATAAAAAGGTGCTGTTAACAGACAAACAAAAACAAACGCAGTTACCATGGCATCGGGCTTGGGCCGTACCACGTTCCCTTTTTAATGACTGTACACTGGAATTCTTTTCAGGGTTCTGGGTACAACCATTCGAAAGAACATCAAAGAAGAGGTTTAGGGCATGATGGTCCAACCCGTGAAACATACATTTCAGTAGTGCTCAGGGTCTGAAAGAGCATGAGAAATGCTTTAATAAAACGTCGGCCCCTATGATTCCTCAAGGTGTAGCTCCGAGTTTTGTAAAAGCTTGGTTTAGCTCACCCAGGTGAACAGGAGAGCACTAAGGCACTGGTGCACATCCCCTTCACAGAGACCTTCATGAAACCAAGGGACCCAAGGGAAGCAACACTGTTGGCGTACACTCACCTCTTCTGAAGAACACTGAACACGTTACATCACCCTGTACAGAAGGAAGGTTCTGTCCAGCACAGCATGAACAAATGTCGTAATTAAATTTGCTAAAACAAATGTTAAAGCATGTGTTACTCGCTTTAAAAAACCCAGGAACTGTGCTTCTGAGATAATTGAGCTCACAAAGAAAAGAAAAAAAAAAAAAAAACACAAAAAGGAAAAAAAACGTCCATTGTTATTCCTCTGCCAGTCAAGACGACGTGCCAAGCACTAAATTACACTGCATCACTAATTAATCCAAACAAATCGGCGCTGTTCACAGCAGTCCAACCACCAGGCGTTACGCTGAGAGCAATTTCGCCTTGTCCGTTCCCGAGATTTCGGCCGAGAGCAGCTGGTGTCGTTTGTGGACATGAGGACTCACCCTCGTTAAAATCCTGACAACAGCGAACCCAGAGGCCGTGCAGGTCAAATGGCTCGGCAGATGTGAAGAGGACGCAGGGTTAGACCCGTTATGTTCAAATGTTCAAATGCATTCATACATACCTCTGTAGTAAAGGGATCCCCTCTTTGTACCCCCCCCCCCAACCCTGCACCTACATGTCCCACCACACACCCCTCTTCAGGGTCATGCGTGAATGAGGGACTGTGAACCAGCAGAGGAAACCCGTTTCATGTTTCTTTCTCTTTTATTTAAGTGTGTGTATGTGTACAAGAGAGTGTGCTGGGGGTGTATGCGTGCATAAACATGGGCGTTTGACATGTAAGCACGTCAAGGGAGCGTGTGAGCAAAGAAAAGACAAATGGAGAGAGCAGGAGGGAGAGAAAAGGGATGACGGGTCTCATCTATCTCCGTCTCCTCAAACACCAGCTCTTGTACCTTTGCATTGAAGAGAGAGTCTCAGAAGCATCTCACGTCACCCGCCCGCGTGGCTCAATCTGGCAATTGTCCAAAGACCCGGTCAAGCGCCGCCGCCACCACCACCAACTAAGCGATCCTATTGGGCAGCGGGCGGGGCGGGGCCTGGTTTCTGGGCCAAGGGCGCCGGCCGGCGGCTACGCGGTTGCCTTACTTCTCTTCTTCGCCTTCTTCAGCTTGTAGACGTGAAAGGTCTTATTGTGGAACACTCTGCTAAAGAGGGTGGAGTACGGAGGTTCGCCCGCCGTCACCGCCTGGCAGAAGCGCGGGTGAGCGGCCGGCACCAGGTCCGGGTCGTTCTCTCCGGGCCCATCCATGATCTAAAGCCAGAACACACACACACAATTCACACAGACACACACGTTTTATGTGTACAGTTCCATTAGCGCTCAGTGGGATTAAAGGTCCGACACATCCACTATGACTTCTCACAGACACAGATTAAACCTGATCTTTGATGAAACTGCAATACTCGTAGTGAAAGGGGCCATAAGAAATTCTTTTGAAACCAAGTTTAGGTTTAACCTGGATCTGTAAAAATGGCATATTAGTTTTTGCCACCTGACAGTGATTAATGTGAATGAATTTTAAATATGCTAAGGAAATATTTTTATATTTCAGAATTCAGTTTAAGATTGAGTATAATTATGTGGAATATGTCTTGTCTGTACCTATTTCAGTTGAAAGAGGTAAAAATCCAGTTAACAGTCTTTATCTTTGAAAGAGATCACAGAGCGAGGTTTGCCCTGAAGTGTTTAAACATTCACTTTGTAAATAGTCCCAGATGAACTGAAGGCTGCAACATGGTTCTTTGAGATGAATTAATCAAAGGAAGAGCCAGTTCCCACACTGCCACAGGTATCGGAAAGGCTGCCGGCACAACCCTTTGAATTCCACATGCAGGTCACACGCACGAGCTTCCACTCCCGATACCGCCACACAGGAATGAAAACCCACCAAGACAGACATCAAGGTTGTTTTTTTTTTTTTGGGGGCGTTTTTAATGTGCTTTTGGTTTTAAATGTTTTTATCTGTGCAAAATAGGGGGGACGCTCGCACGTCATGCAAAAAGAATGTGAGCCTTGGATCAGATGCTGGGGTCAGAGACCGGAGGATCCCAAATTAGCCATGACTCATCATCTTTGCTGCATCAAGTGAACATGGGAGGAATCTGCGTGTTCATCAGAATGAGCAAAATTGGGTAAGGGGCATTTCTACATTACCACACAGGGTCACTGCCTGTGGCATCTCACAAAACCCTGGGGCTCCACCACA
Source organism: Brachyhypopomus occidentalis (assembly GCA_020368025.1). Taxonomy (NCBI): domain Eukaryota; kingdom Metazoa; phylum Chordata; class Actinopteri; order Gymnotiformes; family Hypopomidae; genus Brachyhypopomus; species Brachyhypopomus occidentalis. The sequence goes on along the minus strand of JAGXOD010000007.1, from coordinate 1,975,219 downwards.
ACTGGCCCTTTCTGTGTTGCGTGACCAGCCAGTCCTTCGCCTATGCAATGCATTATGGTGTCGCTTCACATGTCATTACTCTATGTTATTAGAATGCATTATATTGTTATTACAATGCAACACTGCACATTTCATTATTTTAACATAGTACATTATGATTTACATCGTTTTCAGTTTACTGGTTATGTTTTGTTTCCTAGTAAGCTATGCCAACTTGAGTTTATATTGCCTGTTTTGTGGATCAGGTCCCAAATCCTTTTTATTTACCAGATCAGGGTCCTAACACTTGTTATTAATACACCCGGCTTTGTTTATATTCCCTCCGTAATGCTGAGCGTGCAGACGTGAAGACTGCAACTTGATTACACAAGAGGAAGCTAATGTTGCGGACATGACGGGACCAGGAGCCTAATTGCAGCAAAACGGCAATCGATGATGAAGAAAACGTTTGCGCACAGAAGTGTGAAGCGCACCACACCACACGTGAAACTGCCACTGTGCAGCCGGGAGCTTTAGAACCGGAGCAGGACCGGGAGCTTAAGACGACATCAGTCTATGCACACAGCATAAAGGCAGCTGTGATGGTTTGTTAGCTGGCGTATAGTGAACTGGGCCACACGGTGCCAGACCTGCGCCCGGGAAGCAGCGTCCTGGGGGGGGGGGGACGCGCACCCGCCCGCAGAGTAGCTGCAGCACTGGAAAGGATGCCGTTTGTGTGTGTGTGTGTGTGTGTGCGCGCGTGTGTGTGTGTGACCCACATGTCCGTTGGCCAGGTCAAGCAGGTCGCGTAGCCTGCATCCACGACTGTGGCGACGTTCGTAGCAGATGCTGTCCTCCAGCACCACGTAGTCAGCGCCTGCGGAGAGCAGGAGGCGGTGAACCTCCTCAGCGGACTGCCGCGCATAGATCTGATACACCTGTGTGGAGAAGTCGCACGCACACACACACACACACACACGAAATAAATAAGTAAACAGGAATCCTCTGTAGGTAGGAGGAGAACGGCGGTGCAAAGGGAACCCTGTATGGATCTTTCCTGGATTTGATATCTGGCCTCTGTAAGCAGCTACTACTAAAAACACGGGTAGACTTTCCTAAACAGTCTGGAAACTTCTCCAAGACTCTTACGTGTGCGAACAAACATTAAACGCACATGTCTTCAGAAGTGCTCTGGACAAACGTTTGGGTAGAGGGCAAGGCAAATATATACATATGCACACACAGGCACAGCAGGACAGGTGTGAACTAATCAGGGGTGAGATCGCATTCAGAGGAAGGTCAGTCTCCCACTGAGGTCTCCTCACATTGCCAGTGCCCATTCTAGCTCTCCGCTAATACACTGCTCGTTAGTCAGACTTCCGCAGTCCTCAGAGTCTGAAAGCACCAGCGCCCACGGCCACAGAACCTTTCTTCCTTTCGTCTTACGTCCTGCCCCCCCCCCCCATTCTGCTTAATGGTGTCGGGGGAAAGGTGTGGAGCGCCTCAATTAATCTCTGCGAGTGGCAAACACGCAAAACTGCACTCCATCTGGGAGACAGCTGCCAAACACAAAATGCCACTGCATCTTAGACAAAGGGAGAGAGAAAAAATGTGAGAGAGAAAGGGAGAAGGAGAGAGAGAGAGAGAATGTGTCAAGAGAGAATTCTAGAAAGAGGCTGAGATAGGCAGTGCAGCTTGGAGGCTTGACAGGGCCTGAGTCAGGGACCCGCTCTCTCCTCTCTGATATCAGCATCGATCGGAAGACCAAAGCTCCCCGGGTTGGCAAGCTGCCTCATCTGCCTTCGGTCTGGGCCCACGTACGGCGGGCCTCGGCGGCAGGATCCAGGGCCCCCTTCGTTAGCGCTGCAGCTGCCACGCTTCACTTCACCTGGGGGGCCAGGGTGGCAACCCCTGTGTCCCACCGCGGCGGCAATCAAAAGTGCTGCCCCTCTGCCGGTTGCCCGTAGCGCAGCTACCCGGCATCGTGCGCGGCTGGGGGGGTGAGTTGGGGGGGGAGGGAGCAAAGGGATGAATGAAGGCCACTCACCTGTCTGGTCCTCTCACGCAGGGCCTGGTCCTCGTAGTGGGGGTGGTTGGTCAGCGCCCGGCCTGTGCACAGCTTAATGCCAGCCAACAGCTGCATGCTGCCGGCGAACACCGCAGGCCCAGGGGTGCGGGAGCTGCACACACGACAAGCCAGCAGCTCGGCTCGTTTATCATGTATCATTAACATTTAGGTTTGTGTGAACACGCATGCCTGTGTGTGTGTGTGTTTATCTGCACAGGCGATGAGACGGAGCTGTAGCCAGCTGCCAACATTCATTCCAAGCACGGGGAGGAATGTTAAGCAGGCTCTGGAGGGGGTCATGGGTGTGTGCGCGTCCATTACTGAAGTGCCAAGTGGTCTGATCCCAGCTGAATGCAGCCACCACTTTTAACTCAAATTCGGCTGCGTTTGAGAGTTTGGGCATCGTTATGATAGCTGTTATATGACTGATAAATATAGAAGTTTTGTTGTTGTAGAATAAAGTTCTTTAACCACTTTTAAGCACGAATATGTAATGCACCCTATCTGCTGATAATTGGGCATCATTTATTTAAACGAATTTCAGTCATGTCAAATACACAGCAAACAAATCTGAGCTATGCTCGAACAACACATTTTCATTCTCTTCGTCGTGTACAAAAATGCGTTTCCTTGACTACGGTCATTCCTCTGGGGCCAGTAGCAAATGGTTGTGCTCGTCAGGGTTGGTCTCGGAGGCGAGGTGGAGGAGACGTGGGCCTGAGCCCACCCTGAGAGAGGGGAGGTGGAGGAGACGGGTGCCTGAGCCACCCTGAGAGAGGGGAGGTGGAGGAGACGGGTGCCCGATCCCACCCTGAGAGAGGGGAGGTGGAGGAGACGGGGGCCTGAGCCCACCCTGAGAGAGGGGAGGTGGAGGAGACGCGGGCCTGAGCCACCCTGAGAGGGGGGAGGTGGAGGAGACGGGTGCCCGATCCCACCCTGAGAGAGGGGAGGTGGAGGAGACGTGGGCCTGAGCCACCCTGAGAGAGGGGAGGTGGAGGAGACGCGGGCCTGAGCCCACCCTGAGAGAGGGGAGGGGAGCCCACCCTGGAGAGAGGGGAGGTGGAGGAGACGGGGCCTGAGCCCACCCTGAGAGAGGGGAGGTGGAGGAGACGTGGGCCTGAGCCCACCCTGAGAGAGGGGAGGTGGAGGAGACGCGGGCCTGAGCCCACCCTGAGAGAGGGGAGGTGGAGGAGACGCGGGCCTGAGCCCACCCTGAGAGAGGGGAGGTGGAGGAGACGACGGGCCTGAGCCCACCCTGAGAGAGGGGAGGTGGAGGAGACGCGGGCCTGAGCCACCCTGAGAGAGCAGGCCGGTTTATTCCCACAGATGTTTGTTGCCTGGAATGTTTCATTAGGGCAGGCGCGGCGGGAGGAGAGTTTCATTAGAGAGCAGAGACACTGCTCAGTGGAGCGCTTGTATTCAAGGAACCTCAGAGGACAATCTCACTCAGCCATGGTCGGGGTCAATAAACAGGATGGGATGGTTACATGTGAATGCAGTGCACACACACACGCACGCACACACACACACACTTCCCTCACAACACCATGTACAATCCTCTTGCTAAGAGACAACACACATGTGCACATGCCCAGAGTAACTACAGCAGCATTCATTCTGCAGCGAGAAGAATAATGGCTACAATTACAGAGTGCTGTCTCTCAACGTTCAGTGTGCCCCCCTCTTCGGCAGCAAGCTCACCTCTGATCTCACACACACACACACACACGTACACACACACACACACGTACACACGCACATGGAGAAGAGTAAGGATGAAATGAGAGCGGGAGGGGAGAAGAATGAGATTGAAGGTTGGAGCGGTAATAGAGTACGGAGGGGTTGCCATTTGTCAACGGGTGCGAAGCTCCCTGTCCGTCGGCAGTGGCTAATGTGAGAAGAAAATGAGGTGGTATCAGACTCCTGAGGGAAGACTTTGAAGAGGGAGCAGCCCACGGAGTACAGCGCAGCACTGAGGTCGCCACTATAGCCACACACACACACACACACACACACACCACCCACACCCCTTCAGCGCTAAAGCTGTGTCTGTGGGAAGCAGGATTTAGTGGCGAGATGAATACCCGCACGCATGCAAGCAAACACACACACATTCAGGCCTCTGGGAGGTAAAAATAAGCTTGAAAAATATGAAATGTGTCTGCGCATACACACATTGAAAAAAAGCTCTTCCATGTGCAAATGCACACACACTTTCACACCATAGCACACTGGTTCTTACACACGCCCACATCGGATTAAGGCCCGCTATTGCCTGTTCCAGCACTAGTGCTCTCTCCTGACCGCGTCATCGTATTATCGATATTAAAAAAGAAACTCAATCTGATTATGCACCAAACATGTTTACAGACCGCCCTCCCCCCACCCCTCCTCCAGTGTAAGCTCCCATGACATCTTGTTGTTTTATTTTATATGTTTGCTATGAGACCAACAAGTTTACACAGGACAGGAGGCTGTTGCAAGTTTTAACCGATGGAGGACAGGTGCATTAGACTCGGTTCTAGCTCATCTTGTGCTCACATCAGCTTTATTCAGCTGTAGGATGGTGACAGAACCCATTTATGTAAACCTAACAAGTGCTCCTTGATCGGTCTAGCAGTGCACCTCCTAGGCCAGACTTGCACACAAGCCTAGGTGCTGGAGGAAGGGAATACCCAGCTATGGTGCTCCACTCCGCTCCCCTGGTCTCAGGCCGGCTCCAGCCGACCTTTCACCTCGAGAGCGAGACCCTTCTTTCACCCAGACAAAGAATCTCACCGGCCTGGCAATCTCCTACTGCACCTTCCTTCTCCACCTCGTTGAAAGACATAGTGTCTTACTCAGACCTTGAGAAGGTCAAGTATTCACTACAGGGGTCTAGTGAGATGCTTTGTAGAAGGTGGCGACCCTTTTTAGACTATTTGAATCATCTCTCAGCTCTGCCAGATGAATAATGATATGTGTGTTTATTCACGGCACCTCTCATGGTTCCTACTAAACTCATCTTCTCTCAGCTCCGGTCTTTTCATCCCTTCCATGTTTACGTTTATGCGATTGTTGCTTTTGTTTGTGGTCTTGGGATTAGAGGGTGGGTACCAAAAAAAAAAAAAAACCAAACAAACAAACAAAAAAAAAAGTATAAGTTATAAGTAAGTAAAAATAACTTCTAGGTCATTTCCTGTCGTCTTTTTAGCGGGTGGGGCATCAGTCCTGTTTAATTATTCGCTGTTTACAAGGGATTCCTTGGAATGATTTGCATTTCATTTCAGAACTATATTCTCTTGCGTAAATGTCAGCTCATGTTAGCCCCCAACCTGCTGGCATTATAAAAATTAATTAATGTCATTAATATTCACGAAGGGGGCCAGCACTGGCCATCCACTGTCACAGAGGAAGCTGCCACTGTATTAACTTTTCTCTGACACTGCCACTGAGTGAAATAAATAACCTCATAATGGAATTAACCAAATAAATGGCTAATCTGTTTACTGGTAAATCCTAATAATTTCGCTGTTAACAATTTGTAATTTGTTCGCTACTACACCCTGAAGGTTGATAATTAGGCCACTTCAACGTGATATGAAGTTACACTCGTGTATCGCCTTTCTTTGTACTAAAGGACACTTTGCAAACAACACCCTACTCAATGCTTTTACATGCAGTCAACACACCAGTAGGAAGTGGCAGCCTACTGCTGGGGAAAGAGGATAGCGCCCAGCACAGAGCTGCATCCATCACTGGGATGTAGGCATACGGCCATTCACACATACACTCACAGTAGGACAGTTTTATGGGGCCGCCAATTTTATCTAACCTCCATGTCTTTGGGTTGAAACCATATACCCCAGAGGAGACCCATGTAGACACGAGGTGAACACAGAAACTACAACCAGGATAGAGACATGAACCCGAGACCGTAGAGTTCAGAGGTGAAAACGTTACCCACCAAGCCACTGTGCAAAGTAGCTTCACATATGCCTCCTAGCAGATGTTCGAAATCTCTTATCGTATTTCTCACACGCGTACTGGTTTCAATGTCCAACTAGTATCCAATCAAATTTAAAACGAACACACTCGAAAGGAATAGTCGTCAGCACCATCTGACAACAACTTAAAGACGAAATGTCTAAAATGGCTGCCGTTGGTATCCGCTGTCGATTTGGCCCAAACGGATGAGGAGAGTGACCATCACGTGAGTGTGTACACATCATCACTCACTCACTCTACTGGCTAGTCAGCGCAACGCCAGCAGGAAATCTATTACACTGTGAGTTAGGTGGGCTAGGCAGGCCAGGAGAGCTTCCACTTAAAGAACAGGAAGGGGAGAGATGGAGGAATTGGAAAGAGAGAGAGAGAGAGAGAGAGAGAGAGAGAGAGAGAGAGAGGACAAATTTCTAAGATGCAGAAGGATGAAACAAGACAGAAAAAAGACACAGCATCTACACCCAACCTAAAAGGTGAGTCTTTCATATATTGCGTTACTACTAGAGAGCAGCCAGAGATGCTGGATACATAAGCTTGCCTTGCTGGCAGGTTGACTGCCTCAATAAATGTGATGAAATGGACTATTAAAATGTAAGACTATGGATGCTCTTCTGCTCCTCCCACACACTCAGGCACAGACACTCACACCACGGGCACATCTGTGCTAGCAAATTAAGCATTTTTGTAATCAAGTGATTTGTATGTACACTTTCAAAAAGGTAACATACCTTGTTGTGGGACAATTCACGCTTAATTAATGTGATCTCGACTGTATCATGCTGTTTTTGGACGTCTGTTCAGCCACACAGCTTTGGTAAGTCACCGACGTCCCCAAAAAAAGGTGTTTGCTGTGAGGCTCCAGCACTCCCACCACAGCCTGGTCTGTTGATCCCCAACATTCTGACCCTTTTGTCTGCAAACAGCACCAGAAATTCCACAGCTGTGTGTCGGGACTGGAATGAGCCATTGTTCGAGTATTTGCCATCTCACGCTCGGGACACACTTGTTTATCGCACCACTTCCTGCGCACTACAGAGAGTGAGTGTGTGCAAATCCCAGGACGCCAAACTCCTTCTGAGGTGATCGAACTGCTGCCTCAGGAACGAACAACGGTACCGCGATTCAAGTTGCGTAGATCGCATCTCCCTCGCCCGGGTTCACGTTTGGTCCAACAGAAAAACCTCCAGACCCTGTCTACACCGTATGTAAATACAGAGTTGTCGGAGACAGGCAGACACGGAGACGGGCAGACGGAGAGACGGGCAGCCAGGCGAACTGACAGACAGTGATGGAAAGAAAGCAGAAGACAGACAGACAGGGACACGGAGGGAGGCAAATATTGATCAAGAAGTTCAGATAGAGTCATGAACCGATCGATTGTGCGAGAGCAGCTACTGAAATGTCATGTGATTGATCTGCAGATGAGGGGAAGTGACTCTGGGTTAAATGAAATTTCTCTCCAAGTGTTCCTAGATTGACACTCACAGCCAGAAAAAAAAGAGCTATTTGGAAAACTGCAAACTGGGGGTCAGGCGAGACGATTAATTCGCTAACACGATCAACAATCAACCCGGCGGCATTTATACAAAGTAACAGGGGCACTGTGGTGTAGGAGCAGAGAGGGAGGGTTTGGAAATTTCCGGAGCGTCGGGGGACAGTGAGCAGAGGGACTGTGGCTTTGTGCTGCTGCGGTTTCTCCCAAGGAAGCCACCATGAAAAAAAACCCACACACACATAATGCTAATTTCAGGGAAATAAAGACGACAGAAGAAAAGCTGTTTGAGCGACATTCAGCATGGGAGTGAAACCGCATAGTGGGGGGATGGAGGAGAAAACACACCAGAAAAACTGCAGCAGGGAAAAATGAAAAGCAACTTTGTTCATTCGGGGACCATAAATTACCCATGCTGCACCAGGGGGCGGTGAAAGTTTTTGCCTCCAGAGGAAACAAAAGGCTAATTTGTCTTCATTATTCCACAACAAGGCAACATTCAGAAATAAATGTTTTTCCCCCTCCCTAACAAAAGAATATGTGGTGTAAAAATCGCCAGACAACAGAGTGGAAATTAATTACATGGCAGGCAGACGTGTAGAGTGATGAGTGACTCTGATGACAGGGCGTCAAGAGTCCCAACAAAGAGCACGCACAGATCTGTGGGAGCGGGACGGCTGGAGGAAAGGCCACAGATCACTCTCTGAGAGGAAGGGAAGCCCACACACACACACACACACACACACACACACACTAGACACCACATTAGGCAAGCTCAGTAGGGAAAACCCCACAAGCTGACACACCTTAACACCTTTGCAGAGTTCTCGATTCAGCCAGCTTAATTCAAGCAGTGGTTAACCTACAATGAGGGGACAGAGGTCCCCACTTCGCTGCCTCGTGCACAACCTCTGCTTCCCTCTCCAAAAACTACCATTAAGGGACAACAGGGGCAGGAACAAGGGCAGGAACCTGCTGGAATTGCACCGAGCGATACGGTGCTGCTTCTCGGCTAGTATCCAGTCTGAATCAGCTTCTGGTCCTCACCCAAGACAGTTTTCCATTATCCACTCAAAGAGCAGCGCTGCCTGTACTGTGTGCAGTGAAGCCTCTGAGAGCCGCTGACTGGATCTACTATATTTGTCATTTAAAAGAAACCTTGAAGCAAGTCCCACCCCCAACCGCTAATTCAGGTTAGTTTTTAGCCTAGCGACAAATCAGGAGAAAACTTCCAACGCACATCACGAACCCATATCTGATTTGGGTTTGCAAGAACGTGCATTTCAACAGAATGTCCAGATTCCAATCGCAAATGTCACCTTGTTGGACATTTGTGTAACTGTAGATGTAGTTTGTGCAGTCAAGGTGCCACAGTACACTCGGCAAGCCAGGTTCATTCCAGCTTAGATTAAAGCCACACAAATCTGCAAGGAACTGGCATGAGGCCACAGATGACCTGGATATGCTATTAAACACCTGCAGAAAAAATGGCATTTGCAATATATTCAGCGCAACACTAAGAACCACATCTACCCCAGAGGGAGGCTGCATACCATTCCCATCATTCACTTCTAAAATTTTCACATGCTTGAGAAGAAATAATAAAATACACACAAAGTTTAAGACTACTTAACTACCCTTCCTCCTAATCAACACTGCATATTCATTCATTATACAAAGCGCATTCTCTTTCATTGCCATGTTTCTGAGCTGGCTCTCGGAGGTCGGCAGCATCCTCTCCCTGTCCGCCCACTGCTCTGTCAGATGAACAGAGATCTCTGGTAATCTACATGCGAGATGGAGAGAGTACGCTGGCGGTGGAGGGCTGTGCTGAAAGGCGATCTCCGCTTAACTCTTTCATCTGCAGGCTAATTAGCATGGCGAAGGGGATTAATGTCACTGTGCCAGCTAAAGTAACTCCACACTCTAATCTCCCCCCCCCCCCACACACACATTGGATTCCTATGGGAGGGAGAAAACATGCATCATGTGACGTCGACACTCGCACGTGCTCCGTGCATGTCTGACTTCGGGTCTCACACACACACACAAGCATGAGCAGCTAGAGCCCAGAGCCCAACTCTCAGCTGGCAGATGAAGCTGAAGCTACTGCTCTGGTTCCCATGGGCTCTATCTCTCTCTCCAAGATGCTATGAGATCGAAACCAAGTCACTCCTCACCCAGACCACAGGTACACCGATGTTCCACCACTAACCCCACATCCCCTCTTCTGGGTAACAATGTGGACACCAGAGCAATTTTACAAGGGTAGAAGTGTGCGTGTGTGGGAGAGAGAGACCAGGCCTCTCTAATACGATCTGTGAAATAAGCCTGTGCATCTGTGCATCATGCCTCACCTGATCCATGTCATCAGCTCCACGGTGTCCGGGTCATAAAATTCCCTCAGCTCAGAAAGTTCTTCCATGAGTTTGGGCCAGAACTATAGTGCAAAAAAGCACAAATTAATCTATGCACACACACGCACACATTTTTTTTTTTTAAACGACAGCATAAGAAAGGAGAAAGTAAAATCAGTGCTACAAGCTAGCCTCTAAGGTTTAAACACACACGCACGCGCATACAGAGAGAGAACACTGCATATTATTTCTGAATGCATACTGCAATTCTGCTGTTGACAGAGCAGAATTAGCCCAGCAGGAGTAAAAACCATCTTTAAAAAGCACACGTTGGGAGGGGCATTTCAGCACTGCGTCCGTCCACAAAGCCAGGCGGAGGCCAGTGTTGCACTGTATCAGCACACAATGGAGGAATGACAGACCCCGGTGCAAAGCTCACCTTATAATAAAGGAACGCCAGCATGACGATCGGGAAGGAGTACCTGATTAGCCTCAGCTGCGGGAACAGGAATAACATGTTAACATACCTAGAACATGAAGGGAATGATAAGGTTAGTATTTTTTTCTTATAAAAAAAAAAAAAAAAAAAAAGAAGTTGTATGATTCAAGTTGTTACTACATTGCCACCTAGTGGAGGAAAATCCAACTGCACCTGCAATGGAAATCTGATGGTGAGCATTCCCTGAAACTAAATCTCCACTCTGTAGCTTTCAGCAACACAACTGCCGGTAACAACTTTCAGCATGTGTTTTCAGACTGAAATACAATCTCACTATTTGTTTGTCGACTGTTCTTTCTGGACTCCATTACCCATATTTCACAACATGATGATCGTATCTTGTGACATAAGGTAGAGATTTCTTCCGAGACAAGGCACAAATTCATAAATCACCTCAGCTTTGGATTTTTGCTACACAGTATATTATTTATTAATTGTTATGATATTTGTCTAAGTAGTACCAATATCATAAAAGGCTGCTATATGCAAATGAGCTCTCTAACCAATCACAGTGCCTTCTAACGAACCCCAGGTGTCCTGTGGTGATTTTATTCATCACAGCGCTCACAACAAATGAGAATAATTTCTGAAACAACAACGGAGGCCCATTATGGCCAAGTATCAATATAACTACATATAGCACGTTGTCCGAACAGTACAGCTCTGTTGTGAATTAGTCTTGGATTTGTCTCAGTCACTCGCAGAAGGGCGGGGCACAGTTTGGCATCTCTGTGCCAACTAATAATAAGATCCATGAAGTCTGTGTAGCCGAGCTCAGAGTGGCCTGGATAACGAGCTCTGCTGCACCTGGAAATCACAGCACATAAAAGGCTTGATGCTAAAGCCACTCAGGAAAACCTTTCCTTGACATAATTTACCTTGAACCAGTGCAAGTTCCTCCACCATCATCTTACCTTACAGTGCACGTGCAATATGTTTGTGTGTAATCCCTCTAACCTTTGCTTTAGTGTTGCAGTGGATCACTCTCAGACACAGCGTCCACACCTCCTTCCCACCAACCCCGAAAGCGGCGAACGCACACATGTGACCCGTCCACACGTACTTCATCCTGCAGCCAGACACATGCAGCCGTCGCTTAGCGATGAACAATAAGACAGCGCGCACATTAACTATGGATGAGCCCCCCCACCCCCACCCCCCCACATCCAGCCTGTTAGTATTCAAAAGACAGCAGATTAAATTCTGGGAGTGATATATTGCAACCTTTCAGCACAATAATTCACTTGGCATTATTGTTTCGGTAAAAAAAGGCAGGAAAAGCTTGGAGCTCAAGACTTCCTCTAATAAGATGGGGGTTAAAGATTAGAGCCAGTGACAGAATTTAAAGACAGACTTGAAAATTAGAATAACTGAAGAAGCAAAGGAATGTTAAACTTTTAAACTGCACAGCGGTCTGAACATTTCAAGATCAAGACCCTCTACGCAAGTTTGGAAAGAACTGGGCCATCCATCCATCCATCCCCGCAGGGATCTGGGTTTTCCATCCCAGTTCATCGAGCTGCTCCTGGATATACATCTGTCCCTGAATACAAAATCTGCCCCTGGTTACGAATCTGATTCTGAGGTCTGTTTACCTCATGGTGGAGAAGGCCAGGAGGCCGAAGAAGACAGTATGGAGGAGATTATAGGCGATGTCTGGCCGCATGGTGAAGTTGCCCTCCTCGTTGTCCCAGGGCGTCGGCCCCTTCCCGCTGTCTCTGCTAGCATACAGAGGACAAATTCAGAAAATAGAGAAGAAGGAGACAGTAGCCACTCCGACATCCTGAGTAGGCCTTGAGGTTCACAGGTGCGTCTGGAATGAACAGGGCACAGCACTACAGCATGAGTAGTGGGCTTTGGCTTCCCTAAAGACAGCAGTCTTAAGATCACCCCACAAAGGGCAGCCAGATGGACTTAAACACTTTGTGAAGGTGCCGTGACCAGGACAGGCAACACTCAGCCACAGGCAGTAGCTCCGTTATTGGATCTGAAGGATCTAAGAGTGTTCTTTCATTCACAAGTGATCGTTATCTGGTCTTGTCTCAAGGGGAAACAGGCCTTGCTTCTCTCAGTACTATCTGAAATACACTAATGGAAATGCACTTCCCCTGTATTGAAATATGGAGTAATTGGATTACATTTCTAAATAATGCAGCACGAGCAAAATAAGTGTCATCATTACTTAATGAAAAGGTTGGGCTGGCTGGTTCGTGTGGGCACCTGAGGTTGGTGAGCGCGGCGAGGGCCAAGACCACGAGCAGGACGAAGAGGGTACACAGGTATGGGTATACCACCAGGGTTCCCGCCATTCTCTCAAACGTATCCAATGGCAACAAGCCAAAGGCCTCTTCACAAAGATACAGACTAGCATCAAAATCTCTGCGTGACAGAAAGAGAAGGAGAGAAAGAGAGAGATAGATACAAGGCCTCTCTAATATCTGTGAAATCATTGTGTGTCTTGAGAGACACAGACTTCAGGAGAAGGTGATGGAGACAATTCATCAAAAGCTAACCTCCACATATATTGCAAGTAGAACTCTGATACAGGCATTAGACCCTTGGGGTGGCCATAATCTGTGATGGCTGTAATAGCTGGTTAATGAAGAGATTATGCTGTGTGCTAGACGCTATTTTTCACAGGGAGAAGACCTTTTTAAATCTCAGGAGATTAATGGCTCTGTCCGGTCTTGTAGAGATGCCTCCTGAATAAAACACTACAGTAATGCTTCTGATTGATGATAAAAGGTTTAAGCCCACAGAGGTGGAGAATCCCAATGCAAACATACCTTGTAGACCCCAAGCCAAACTTGGCCTTTACAAACTTAAAGATGTGCTCATCCGACCTCAGCTGCAGGACTTTCTATCGATTAGAATCAAATAAAGAGGTGAAAATGTTTGAGTTGAATACATTCATGAAAGACATTCTGTTCGAAAGGGTGAGAGTGGGAAAGGGGGAGAGGAGAGAGATAGATAGAGAGAGAGAGATAGAGAACTGAATTTCTAAAATGCACTATGAACTGCCTTATGTCTCAGAAAAGAGAGGAGAGAAAAAGAAAATTGCAGTGTTTGTAGACTGTAATTACTCCCTGGAATCTTCTTTATGTACATATTTATACACACACACACACACTCACATACTCACACAGCCTTCTTAACTGTAATAAGATTTGTCTCTGTTAACAATGACCCATACTTTGACATTTTGTGCTGTTAAATATTTTATTTTAAAAGGGCTGACCCTCAAAATTAATTAAAAAGTGATATTGGCTTTAATAAGAAACGATTCTGACAAAAAATGCTTCCTAAAACACGTTGCATAATTATTCACCCCATGTGCTATGGAAACACCACGTTTCCAGAGATGAAAGACGTTACTCTAACAAGGACGCACGTGGCTTACAACCAGCCCCTACGTGTGAATCATTAAAAATGTATTTTACCTATTCTGGTTTAAAAATCCCCTTAACTCAAGTATAATTGGACAGATTGTGATGATTTGAAGGAAAGCTCTGAAAATTAAGACCTAAGAGATTTCAAAAGAAATTAGAGATAAAGTTATAGACGTGGACAAGACAGGCTGCAAAGTCCAAGTGTGTGAATATCCCAGTGAGCACTGCTGGATCGGAGGAGGAAATGGAAGAAGCATTACATCACCCAGGCACTGTCGCTCAAAACCCAGCACCCGAGCAAGAACGGCACTTGTGAGGGAAGCCAGAAAGCCGAACAATCCCTTTGAAGAACCTACAGAGTTCAGCAGTTGAGACTGGAATGAAGGTGCACCAGTCAATGATCAAGAGCAAGAGGCCTAGAAAGAAGCCATTAGTGAAGAAAAGCTACCTGCAAGTGGTGCTGAGTTTGCCTAAAAGCATCGCAGTGACTCAGATAAAATGTGGGATGTCTTGGTCATATCAGATATTAATGGAGTTTCCGGGTCCACTCCTCAATGACCAACAACCACCATCCCATGAGCTGGCAGTGTGTTGTGGGGATGCGTGTCCTTAGCAGGTACTGGGCATCTTGTTAAAACCGAAGTACAGATGGTGTAAAATTCAGGGAGATACAGCAAGGCAACCTGCTTCAGTGTGCTCAAAAACCAAAGCTTGGGAGAAACTTGGACCATCAGCAGGGCAACGATCCCAAACATAAGGCCAATGCAACATAGGAATGTAGACAGCACAAAAGGTGAAGGTTGTACAAACCCCAAGTCAAAGTCCAGATCTCAATCCAGTTAAGAACCGCAGAACAGTTGAAAACATTGGTCAACTGGAAACACTGGGAACAAATCTGCTCCAATGGGCGAAAAACAGTCCAAGAAAGTTGGTAAACCCAACAGACTTGAACTGTTACTGCAGCAAAAGGTGGTTCTACGTAGGACCTGTCCGTAGAGGCTGGAAAAAAACTCTAAATGCACGACCAGCAGTCCTACACATTTGTTGCAGTTCACACTGTATGAGATGTTGCAGCTGAAATCTTGCCCAAATTCCATAACAGTTGCAACTCAGAAAAGTCAGATAATATAATACATAATTTAATAAGCCTGCATTGCTGGAAAATGGCCACATTCTGCACGTGCCATCCATATGTGACTTTTAGGCAAAAATAATAGACATGAAAAAGACATCCTCTCTGCTATGTAAATACAGGGCCCTCCCTATTCATTGTTTTTAGATGCGTGTCGTAGCACTGCGAGATTTTGGAGCAAAATATTGGACCCTGGCAGAAGATAATGACAGGCTGTCCTTTCAGAGGCACAGAGTCCTCCGCTGTGGAGCATGACAGATCACACGCTGAAAGAGCACAGATTTGAACTCGCAAGCAAAGGATTTCACTATTGTCGTGTGTGACAGCATAATAATCATCATGACGACTGAACAGCGTAAAGCCGGTTTACCACAAACAAATCTGATGACGCACTGTGTGCGTTTCTTTCTTGATGAACGATTTTGTAAGTTTTATTTCATGCTGTTCTATATGTTGAGAGAGAGAGAGAGAGACTGGAGTCTGTGTGCTGGCGGGCTGATGTAGTCCCTGGCCCGGTGCTCACCTTGACTGAATAATTGATGATGAAAGTTAGCAGGAACACTAGGAGCGTGTGGAGAGCCAGCTTTGCAATACGCACGAGGAGGCTGCCCGTCTTCAGCCCCGTCTGAGAGACACAGTGAGAGAGGCAGAGAAGAAGCATCAGCATTACAAGACGCTGCTTTTAGCTCAGCTCGTGCAGCAGATGAAAGAGTAATAAAAGGCATAATTGTAATTAAAGCGCTCTGCTTATGAACTGCACTAACCACATTTGTCTGACATTTGTTCAATGTGTTCAATTAGGAACTGTGCGCCATTCAAGAATACCCTAGCACACGGCATTTGAGCCGGCCTCTGTGATTACACCTGCTCCCGACATCAGACTGCAGTGCATCAGGGAGAAGGCAGTGCTCCGGGACTTGAGGTCTCGGTCAGCGGAAAGGGGAGCGGAGTCCAGGTCACACCTGGAAGCGTTTGACGAAGAGCACGGCCCCGATGAAGCTCAGCACGAGGGAGCCCAGGATCATGGAGTTACAGAACTGCAGTAGCCACACACACAGCAGACTCAACAACTGCACCAGGTAGAGGGCCATCACCTGCACAGAGCAGAGGGGACCAGGGTCACGCCCTGAGGGGGGGAGCAGGTGTTTGTGTGCGTGTGTGCGTCGGTTTGTTTTACCTGCTCTGATGAGAGAAAGTCCAGCGAGTCGAGCGTAAAGACGAGCAGAGCCTGAACCAGCAGGATGAACTGATTGAACTGCCATGTTAGACCGAAGCAGAGTGTACTCACAAACACCAACCACAGCAGCACCGTCTGTGCAGAGAACACACACACACACACACACGCACACGCACGCACGCACACACAGATTAAACCCCAACTCTCCTAGCATCCAAATGTACACCAGCAGATGAACTCTCTGTCTGAAGAATTTATCCATGGAGACGCCATCTGGCTGCATGAGAGGTCACAGCACCGTTCACCTCTTCTACGGAGTGTGAACACACACACACACCACAGAGTAAACACTACACACACCTCTGCAAGAACTACAAATGCCTCTTGGTGGGTTGGGGTGGAGGGGAGTACCTGGTGGGTGGGGTGGAGGTGTGTACCTGGTGGGTGGGGCGGAGGAGAGGACCTGGTGGGTGGGGCAAAGGTGTGTACCTGGTGGGTGGGGCAAAGGTGTGTACCTGGTGGGTGGGGCGGAGGGGTGGTTTCAGGTAACAGGTGATGGCAGTCACCTGCAAGGCAAAGAACGGCAAGGACCAGTTCTCTCTCAGAGAGATGGTGAACTCCACACGCGTGGTGTCTACTCTGCGTGCGCACACACACACACACACACACACACACACACACAACAAACAGAGCAGCAATGCTGTCAATATAGCCAAGGTCATGCTCAAAATAAGATAATGGTAAAAGGAGAAGCAGTGGTTAGAGGGGAGCTGGGTTCATTTCTTTAAAAAACACATTGGTGCTAGTATTCTAACTGAATCTCTTTACTGAATTTAAAGTGTTTCAGAATATAAATGAAGGTACCGTTTTATAGGAGGAATTTTAATCAGGTGCATGAGATTGTGGTGTTAATGACCATGCAGAAGCTCCAGGGAAAATCAGGACTAGCCTACCTCGTCAGGGCCAGTAACGTGTCCAGCCAAGGAGAAGTGCTTTTAACTAGGGCCATGTTTTCATGCTTTTCACATACACTTTTATTTTTACTTTAAAAACCGACCAGGCACAGACCAAATGTTTTGACTATTGAATTTAAAAGGTTAGAGCAAAGCTTTACATATATATAGATATCTATATATAATTCATATCTGACCTGTGACCATGCAGTCTAATAAAACAGAAATATATGAGAATATCATTGAGTTCCCTTAGGTATTGACTTATATGTCTTGATCTGTATAGACAGAGATTTGAAGAGCATGAATCCCACTCTCAAGGTTACATGGGGGGGGGTACCTGTTGAGAATGTACCAGACTCCAGTGAGGACACCTGCTAGCCACGAGTCACTCAGCATCCAGCTAGTGATGAAGAGGGCCAGAACATACACCGCTTGCAGAGCGAACACGGTATAAATGTAGAAATATATGGGCTCCAAATATGCCTGCAAACACACACACACACACACAGGCATGCCAGGAAAAAGTGACTAGAAAGTTATTCAAGATATCAAGTACATTACAAAATCCTCATGGGGAGAGGGGTGCTATCAATGACTATCGCTGACATAGAAACACCCGCCTACCTGAATGGGGAGGATTCTGTAGAGGATGCTTAGCAACACCTCTTGGTAGATATTCATACGTTGGAGAATGTTGATGGTCCTCTTAGACTCTGTAGTGTTGTCGTTTATTAGCTCAGACAGGCCTGCGTGCACACACGGAGACAACCTTGAGGATGGATAAGAGGCCTATTCAGTCCTCTCTATAGATTAAGCTATACAGGAAATTAGCAATAACCATATGGATTCGATGATGATCTCACTAACATATTCCCTAATGAAACATGTACACATGGTCCCAGCCATTTAATCCTCCAGAACAGCACACAGAAAGCAGCCGCAGACATAGTCACCTCTGGACAGGTGAAGGGGCCTAATGACCCTCCACACTGGGGCATAAAATGGGGCCATCCCAAAACGGGGCTGTTAAGCAATACAACACTTGTTACGCAAACGGGAAAGTGGATGAAGTGGTGGGAGAAGCGCGGCGGGTCTGCGCGGTGGGTCATTCACATTTCATTCGCTTTGTCTGTTGCGGGACAAAATGCAGAATAATTGATGGAACAAAGTGGACTAGGAGTAGAAGGTTAGATTTTAAAAAAAGTGTCGCAGAAACAGGTGATTTATAAACAGGCATCCATGTGTAAGCTCAGTTCCTTCTCTGACAAAGTCACATACTTTTTTTCTGTAAACAAAAACCAACAAATAAATCAGAGTTCACGCATGCTCTTATAACTTCATGTGTTGTAAAGAAACCCTGAGCAACCTTCAGCTGTTGTAAGCCATGAGCCAATGGCAAGCTGCCACTGTGAATACGGCCTCTTCATTGGCTAGCAGGGTTAAATTATTCAAACACGAGTGAATGAATCTCCATACCTTCCTGTATGGATGGTGCCCTCAGCATCTGCTTGTAGTAGGAGTAGTAAAGACCGCATTCTGTTCGAAAGGAAATCTCACGCTCAACCTCCTGACAACCACAAAGTAAAAAAAATAATAATAATACATAAGCAGAAACATGACATACAAATCATAATGCAGAACCTGATTTCCACAATATAATGGCACAGATCATTCAGTGGGAAAAAATTAACCAGAGAGACAGACCTGGTAACTATGGTTGCAACGTTCCCACTCAGTTTGCCTTAACTACATAAACATTCCCAAACAAAATCCCAGCCAAGGATTAGTCAGAATATCACAGCATTCAGAGGAGAGCGGCAAAGAGGAATACGATTTCATCAAGCTTATTTTTTTTAGTGCTGGACCTTCTAACTGATGGCTTAAAGACCCAGTGTTTGCTTTTAGAGTTGACGGTTTTGATGAATTCATTAAGCCACACTTTTTAACATTCTCAAAAGAAATAAATAAATATGGTTGAGACATAATGGAAAACAACAGAGAGAGCTCTTAAAGAACAGAGACAATTACAAAGTGTGGAGGAGAACTCATCAGCTTCCAAATAACTTATTTAGGTCTGGGTTAATATACGTTTTAAATTATTTATTTATTTAAATTTAATGTTTTAAAACATATCATACATGTCTCAAAATAAAAGACAAACTAATTATAGCTTTCAGACAAAGATACAATACTGAATCACTGCTGCATATAGTTGAGTACGTCAGTGCATCCTTATCACTCAGCCTGGCTTGTTAACACATCATTACCACACAATCCCAAGACTCCCTGCAGTCTTGTACTAATAACATTACTGTAATGTACTTTACCTCCAACTGTGAAAACCACAGCAGGTTCTCATGGATAGAGTAAACATACCAGGCATGGGACAGTCCCGTCACCCCTGCCAACACCAAACCTGCTGCCATGACAACTGTCTGCCAGCAGCTTAGAGTGGGAGCCTTCTTCGGCGGAGAGTTTCGGGATTTTTCCTCGACCTGCTCCCCCTTTTTCCAGAGACCCACATGTCCTTTTATTCCGAGGCTTTCGGGGTTCAGCCCCTCCGGAGGGGTCCCCGGGTCGCCCGTGCTCCTGCCCCTGCGCCGAGCCTCCATGTCACCCGACTTCCAGCTGTTGTCTGACTTTCCCAGACTGCCGTTTTTCCCCCTCAGACAGCCAGCGAACAAACTAGCACACCAAATGAATCCTTCCGTCGTCCAGGAGGAGCTTGTTCAAAAGGCGCAAGCCCATTGCTTACATAATAGCTACCATTCCCTCATTGACCGACAAACAGGCGAGTGGAAAAGCATTAGAAGAGCCCGACTAGTGACCTTTAGGGTCATTCATGGGGGAAAAAAAGGAGGGAAAAAGTGGGCGGAGCCATTGGAATGCCTTTTGGAAAATGTTAAGAGCATTTGTAAAAGCATTTATAAGATCCGACCCTAGTAACCGTGCAGAGGAAGACCTCACCTGCTGAACTCTCAACAGTCCTGCCAGCAGCTGCCGCCCCAGAGGAGATGAGCAAAAAGCTTCAGACCACGTCAGTGCCACGTCTGGACAAGATCAACAGAACATATGACGAACCTCAAGCCAGTGTCCCGAGACACGCTCCATGACGTTAAGCTTGTGTGCTAGCCAGAAAAAAATGGTACACTTTAAAGTCTAGCTAAACTTTGTCCAACTTGGCTAAATGCAGGCTCAATTTTCAACCAAAACACTGACTGATAAATCATGAACATCCTCTGGAGCAGCAAAACCAAATGCTGCCTAAATTGAACATTTCATTTAAAGCAATAAAAAAACAGTGTAGACACAGCAACTTGCATTCCCAGCAACTAGTCTGATTAACAACAACTACCACACATCTGCTTCCACAGCTCAATGTCTCTCGGCGAGGGGGAAACCAATTTCCAAGGTGTCATATTTTCGCCATGAATGAAGCACGATCTCCTTCATCCTCGGCCACCCCCTCACCAGCCCCCCCCCCTCCCTCCAAACAGCCCTCAGGAGATGTTTCCGTGGGAGAACGGAAAAGAACGACGCGGGGAGTAACAAGCCCTGGCCATTTCATTCGCCGCCTCGCCGCGAGCGGAGCGCAGCGGCTCCCAGTCATTACAGAGTGAGAGCGCAGGCGAAAGTGGAGAACAAATGACAAGCAAGTCTTAAAATACCACCCGCCGTGCGTAATACACCCGTTGTTCTTTCCATTACAGTCGCTCTCCGACATGATTTAAAAACCCGTGGTGACCTTGCTCGCCCTCTCCCCTCCTACACCAAGCGCACCGTCACGTGCTCCACATGAGGGCAAACGGAACGGACGCATCAACGTGTCGAGAACATGCAGGGGTTTTTTTTCACATGCGGTTTTAGTGACCTTGTCAGCGATTACAGCACGTCAAATACCACAATCATCACACCCTTGCCTACCGATTTTAAGGAAGGGCCGCTGTACTTGCTAAGCGCTTTGTTGAGCGTACAGCCACGCTCAACCTGACATGTTCTGACGTACTTCAGGAGCACCTGAACACGAGACTCAGGTGTGTAGGAAGCAACCACTGCAGAGCAGCAGATCCATAGGAAGCTGAGCTAGATACCGCTGCTTTAAACAATCGATCAAATGGAAGGAAGACAAACAGACAAACAGACATGTCTGTTGAAGATGTATGACCTCATACAAACACAAATGCTGCACATTAACTTGAGCCCACGCAACACCATATCCATGACAAGTACAGATCGAAATACATAGACATTACATAACACTACCCATTATTTTTGTAAGACCATTTTATAAAGAATACCTTTAATATGATACCAAGGCTTCATTTCATATTCAGGCTGTAGGGTAAACAGACTAAATATCCCGTATTTATGGTAAACAAGCATTTCCCCTCGTCATTCGGCAGAAAACATGAAACACATCTCCATGCTCTCTAGAACACAGCACCAGCTGTGCTACGGTACACATATGCCTTTAAAATGGACACAAGGCAAGTTGTTTAAAAAAAAAAGGCAAAAACAAAATGAACCAAAACAAATAGCGCCATTTGAAGAAGAAAAAAAAATAGAAATAATAATACATAAGACTGTAGTGCTGAAGGCAGAGAAATGGATGCTTGAGATATATAGAACCAGAGACATCTATAATCCATCTGTACTTCATCTGAGGTCATTTGGACCTCTGGTCCAGACCATTCCACAAGGGGTGAGAATGCTGGCACCGAGCGACGTCTTTGACCGAACATGACATAACTTCCTGGCTCCCACTTCTCCTTTACTTGGCTACAGCACTGGAGTGCAATTGGCTGTCCAAACTCTGTCTGACTGCATCTCGTGCCTTCTCCAAGACAATCAGAGTGCTCTCAAACAACCATTTCCTTGAGATGGATAAGAAATGACTCTTTCCCAGCAGGACACGATCTTAAATGTCCATAATTATTGAGAAAAGCATGTTAAGAAGCAACAAGGGCCATGTGATACGGACACGCACCCCGTGGATTGGGGACAGCCCACGCTCCTCCTCCGCACAAATGCACGGATCCTCTCATTGTAATTCACACCTCCACGAGACTCGAACTACACAGCAAATTTCCCTCCGTCCCAGAAATGCCGCCGATCGCTAGGATACCATAGCAACGACCATGGTGCAAGACCAACGTTGCAAGACCACCTTCTGTATGACTGCAAGTATTTATGTACACTGGTTAATCAATAAAAAATAAATACACTTAAAAAGGTAACAGTTATGCTATGCTTTCAAACATCTAACCACTCCAAAAAATTAACACCCAGAGAAAGTCATACAAAAAAAACCCCAAACGGGATGCATAACATGACCCTCCGTCACCCAAGAACTTCCCCTGAACTATGACAACTCTCAAGGCATCTTTGACATTTTAAACATTCCACAGTCAATTGATTTATGCAATGAAAATTCCACCTGCCCCACATAAAGGAATAGCCAGATAATCTGTTTTCACAAATGTATTCAGACAAGTCCAGTTACAGCTGCTCCTTAAAAGGTTTCAGGGACGCCTGATTAAGGAGCAGTCCTTCACTTAGGTGGCAATTTAAGCAGAGTCTAGGTGTTTGCTCTCCAGCCATGCAGGGCCCATTACACTGCACTGCATTTACATTTTTTGACTGAACATTTTGCACAGTATCTTTAACGGCATGGACCAACCCCTTCAGTGCTGCGTGGTTTCTGCAGCGAGTTGGAAGCGGCATTTGAAGCTCACCTTCATATTTGAAGCTCACCTTTATATTGGAGAACCACAGGTCATTCTCGTGAAGAGTAGCCACATAAATGCAGCACAGCAGACCCAGGCCGACTCCCACTGTAGACCCAGTGACAACGCACAACACCGTCCAGCACGACGGACCTGTGGGCGAAATCGATAATGGTAATCACACCAGGCTAATGCAGGCTTCCTTGAAATGTCCACACACTGCCTCGCTTATCGTGTAAAGTGCTACTTTTATGGACCATTATTTCACACTGCCAGACTTATTATGAGTCTATAATATTGAATGGCTGGGTGACAAGACAAGGGGAACAGACCAGAAAGTGGCTTCACATGGACCTCGGCTCCATGAGCACCCCGCTGGTTCTGAGGGTCTGGGCCTGGGTCCTTCCATTTGTTTCCTTTCCTCTGCCTCAAAGCTGTCATGATGGATGACTCCTAAGATACAGCCGCTTTTTAAAATGATATTTAATTCTGGTGTACTGAAGAGTGGCAATATACAAAGGGGAGGGGAGGGGGGGGTCACTTAATAAACAATGTCCTTGATTTCGTGGAAGTGGTGCGGTGTTAGCGAAATTAGACGATTAAACGAGCAAGCCCAACAGGCAGATGTTACAAGTATTTTGTTGCATTTTTCCTCTCCATTTCAATTTCACTTCGTTTTTTTCTGCTTTTAACGGACGAAGTAAAGGGGAAACGACACTATTCGGAGACCCTAATATACATTTAATACACGGCGACTGATGTTTCCCCACATTCCAGTTAAATTATTTACAGCCACCTGTCCAAACTCGGTGAAGCCTGCGACTCCAGGAGCAATGAGAAGGTACACTAGTTACATGTAGCCCGCACGGTTTTAACGTTTGTATGAACGAACTCCAACAGATAGAGACTCGGAGAGATTGCATACCATTTTACAAGGGAATTACTTCGCCGACTTTGACACGTTTTTATTCTACCTAGAAAATAAGCCGATGCGTTACCGTTAAACCAGCAATAACGAACAATGACGGGATTCGTCCGTCTTCTTAGCACCGAGCTCCCGGTTCTCGAGAAACAAGGAACCAAGCGTTTTGTTCTTCCGAGAGGAAAAAAAACGAGAGTAACACAGCCAGCATAGCCTGCTTGTAAGAGAGAGCCGCATCCGAATAAAAGCGCTAAAGCAGACCTGTCCGGATTAAAGCTCCGCGGCCACGCGATCAAATAAATCGCGAGACAACATTGTTTTTCATTCATTCGCAGGCCCGTTTTGCAGCGGCGTTTCCTGCACACGCCGCTGCAAGAATGTCAGGAAATCTCAGATCGCATCACTAGCTAATCCCGGTCGCCTGCAACGGACACTTGGTTGATAGCTAGGCTTTTTTCTACCATAAAATCTATCCGTTTTCACATGCGGTTTAATTATTTATAGTAATTTCACTGAGTATTGACCGTTCCATTGGTGTCTCACCCTCTTCAGCTGAGCTTGTAGTTCTTTATCGGATGTCCAGTAGCCCCTCCTCCTTCACAGCGCACTCGCTAAATAACCCGCAAAGCACCTACAATAATTTCAGTGGAAACCTCATCACCTCCTATTTTTTATTCAGCTATTGAAAATGAAAAAAAAAGATTTTACATATGCATGAAGTATGTATTCTGTATAACGTACAATAGCATACTGCTAAGTAGAAACGACATGGGGCTTCACAGGTCGACAACCTCCCCAAAGTAAACATATGGGTTCATTATCACGTGAGAAATCCGGGGGGGGGGGGGATAATCTGACCTCAGAACAGTTATAGATGCGCGTGCCTCTACCGCGCAACCTGTTGGAAAAACGTGGCGGGACACCTGAGCAAAATGTTTAAAATCTTAAATGATGAGCAAAATAATCCCAAACCAAGCAATGTACAGTTAATAAAATACTGCATTGGCTATAGTTTTTGGCCATAGTTTTGCTGGTGATTGTGAAGATCGTAACTGCAATGAAAACTATACTGACATAGCTAGATTATATTTCCAGCACACTACTTCACCGAGATACCAGTATTGCTTCAGCAGGAAATGTTGCGCAATTTACTGAACCGGTTGGAGAGCATTGCTTGATGACTACCAAACATGGACTGCACCGACCGTTGCCATGGGAGGCAAGCCAGCACTACACCTTAAGTTTAGAAAAGCGTTTTATACGACGTGAAATAAAAGCCTACCGAATCATTTTCATTCAAAGGTTCCTCTCTGAAATGATGGATGATTCGTCCTCATCTTCGTCTGAAACAAACACGTCAAACGACGGCAACACATGTTCTGAGGAAACCGTGACAAGAAGAACTTTAAAAAGCAAGTGATAAAACGAATTTTACTGTGGATTGTTGTAATTGTTTATGGACCGCCTAATGAGAAAATACAACGTAAATAATAATGATATAGGCCTCCGCTCACTGTATAGTATAATGGATTGAACCCCAAAGGCAGTAGATCTGCGGTACTTACAGTTGTGTGGGAGCGCCTACCTTTCGAACAGTACTGACTACTCTCGTGTTTTAGATCTGTCTAGGACAAGTTCTCCAGAAAACAAAGACACTGCATGTCTCCCTGCGAAACAGATCGGAGAGGGAACTGACAAAGAACACACTTCATGTAAAGTCAACTTTTAACATCACACTTTCATATCTGTTCTCTTGTTTTGGACGCTTTATCCGGACGTATATTGCACTCTCTGGAACTGATAGGTAAACGGACAAACGGTGCAAATCTGTGGATGCTGTGTGTGTTACCAGGCCATTCCGAGAGCCGCCTCATAACTTTTAAGTAACTCTGGTCACTTTCTGATACAGGTGGCAGACGTGGTCAACATAACCAGGATGGTTGTAAGAGCCGAGGTGCAGGAGTGGGACCCCGACCCCGACCCCGACCCCAGGTCAAGTACAAAACACACAGTGCACTGATTAGGGAGAAACTGCAGCAGACCAAGACTGAGATGAGAAGGCTGTCAGAGCAGCACCTTCGCCAGCGCCCTGAAAGGTGAGTTGTCATGTCTACATCAGTGTTTCTGCACATTCTAGACTGGGATACTATATAATGAATGTCACTTGACTCCCACAAGACCCCGCAAACCCATTCTTCACCCGTATCATTTAGGCTATATTGCAAAGCATATTGCATTAGAGCGTAGGGAAGCCATGCACCCTCAGTAGTGGTCTGTCTGCTTAAAATTGGCTTCTAGCGCATGTATCGGGTGAACAAATGTTACTTACATGACGGGTGAGAAAGGAGAGAAACACTGACAATTTCTCATACCAGCGGATGTACTGCTTGAGAGCAGAGGCCCAAAATAGTGTGCAGTGCATCTCTGGGTTCTTATCGCTTTGTACAACACAAGCAGGCAGCACTTGATCTCCAGATCCAAACAGACTGTGGATGCGTTTGTGCAGGAAGGCGTATCATCCCTTTGTATGGAACAGCCTGAGTCCTTACAGAGACACGGCGGAGATTGACTATCTGCTCGCCATGGTGAGAGCTTCAGTTCTGGGTTTGTCAGAGTGAGAGATGATTTCTTCAGTCTCTTCCCTGAGGAGTGTCTTTCCTTTCAGTGTGCATAAACGGAAAGCCTCACAGTTCTGGATACCAGAATGCTTAATTAGTGCAAAAAAATAATGAGCCGCAAACAATTTACAGGGATTCGTGTGGTTCTGTGCTTGGTAATATGAATGTGTAATCATATGCAGACTCCAGCAAACAAACATGCACTATAGTGTTGGAACATCAGATTCAAAGCTAAACAATTTGGTTGTCATAACAGCAGACCACTGCAGCACGTCTTAGTCACAATTGAGTTACAGTTGTATTGCTTTGTGCATGTACAGCCAATATGCAAACCGCACCTATGGATGTGGTTCATCTCAGATGAACGACATATGTCATTGACTTAACCACTGTGCTCATGATCGTCTTGTCAACAGAGCAGCGTACATGTGTCATCCTTAAATGTGATTTTCCCCCTCAGCCTCCTCAGCATTAAGGAGGACATGGAGGCTCTTCAGGGAGAACAGAGTGTCCATCTGTCACACTGACACCACATCATCTTTCTCCCTTCTTTGTGTAATAAATGGTGCACGTTTCGCTCTTCTTAACATAATGTGCAAAGTAATGCATTTACAGGTGTCGGGAGAAGAAGGTTTTTTTTTTTTTTTTTGCTGTTAATGACTTCATTTTATGGGGAACAGCCCACACAAATGTCTCTTCTCCTTCCCCCTGATATTACTCAGTTACATTACTGGTTTGGCATACATTCAGACTGCTTTTGTAGAATTCCCATTGCGATGTATTCTTTTAGTGAGCTTGTCTTGTTTGTTCAATAGCTCACCAGCTACAACCCTGATCAGAGAGCTTGTGACATCGAGATGACATCAGACATGCATAAATAAATGAAAAAAAAGAATGACCAATATTGTCTTTGCATCATTTTAAACTTTTAATCACGTGATATCATGTTGATAAAAAAAAAACAGAATTCATGAAATGCCTAAACAGTACCTCTTACATATGCATGTGTGCCATTGTGTGTGAAACCTCATTGAACTACTTTTAGACATTCAACACCAAGACTGATGAAAGAGAAATCTCTGGACATCTGGATGGTTGCAGGAGACATAAAAAGCATCTGACATGAAAGAGTTGAAGATTATCAAAGAGATTTAAGAGAATAAATTGGCAGACAGCTCGTTGGAGTGAGGGATTATGGGAGAAGAAAAGCGTAAATGTTTAATGGCTGACTCTTTTTTCCCTTGTTTGTCTGACGTTGGTTGTTGATGAGCCAAAAGGCAAAAGAAAAAAAAAAGAATTTTCTTAATTTTACGCTCACTCTCAAAGAATTTTGGCCGGGGATGTACGAGATTTAGAGCATGTGGCCACGGTCTGTTAAAGATAAGCTTTCAAGTGGACTAGTGGAATTCTTAAACCCACGATAGAAATATTTTCTATTTGTGTTTTCCCTTCTACTTACATAAGCCCAAAAGATTTTTATAACTGAAGTAAGGAAAGTATAGGGATTTGGAATTAGCTGGTAGCCATAATGAAAAAGGAAAGAAGCCATAAAAATAATTTGCTGCAAGTTTGTACCTTCTTTCCCAAGTGATCTACCTTACTTTTTTGCCTCTGGCTTTCACCATTTTTTTACTGAACACAGCTTTCAGGGAGCTGATCCTGTAAACCTAGTGGATCGGTAAAAAAGCGCTGCTTCCTATGTCCTACAGGCGGTTAGGGTCGCATGCAAAATGTAGGGATTAAACAGAGAAGTGAAATTTCGTGTTTTCCTGAGAAGGGTAGAGGCCGCCCGTGGCTTATCTCCATCCCAGCAGGCCAGGGTTACAGGATCTTGCCGAATGTTAAATCCTTGTGGTCAAATTTTGTCTCATATCCACTGGTGTCTGTAATTTGCTTTAAATTTCAATTTGATCATTCAGAAAGAAATAATATCTCGCGCTCAGATGATATGAAACTAGCACTTATCCTTACTTTATTTATTTTTTTACACAGAATGTCTTCGGCCTTAAAACCAGTCAATCTTAATTGTTAATAGTAATAACCTAAGAATGTGCGACTGCGAAAGGTACAAGTATGCCTTAAATCAATTAAAGGCAATGTATTTCACCTTGAAAGAAACAGCACAATGAACACAACACTTTTCCCCCCTTTTTCCTAACTGCAGCGGAAAAGCCGAGTGCTCAGTTTTTTCCACCCCGCCCCCCCCGACTCCCCGTTCTGGTGTCTGCGGTGTCTTCTGATCTGGCTAAGTGAAGACGCTCACAAGGCTTATGTCATTGTTCAGTCTTTATTACCAAAAATACAATGGCAAAAGTCAATTTTACAGTCTATGAAGAGGAGAATAAATAACTGAACGGAACACCAACTTCGAAATGTGGCCAAGAGGGCCATGAGGATGCAAACGTGGGGGAGGGGCACCGCTGAAAGGTGTCCCCTCCCTGCTCTGGCAGGCTGCGTTTGCTAACCACTCCCTTAGACAACAGCAAATGTGGAACTCGTGTTCTGATGTACTTTGGCTAGACAAAAAAGTTTTTTTTAGTGTTTTTACAAGTTGTTTTAAAAAATAGAAGTTCTTAAAAAAAGATAGTTTCAAATTCTACAGTATATATACACAGCCAATGGTGTACAACGCCATACTATGGTACATTAGAGTTTGTGAGAGCCCATCTCAAGAGTCAAGGCATAACTCACACAACTCAACCAGATGTGGAGCAACAACTGACTGAAATATTTTAATACACTCTAAACATAATTGGAGACCAAGATGAGGCTTAAATATGAAAGGCACATAACAGGCTGATCTTTACATGACTCATGAATATTTATGAAGTCTTGGAGAAATGGGGCTTGTTTGTACGATTAAATAAATACTGTATGTATGTCTGAAAGTCTGAGGTACTCCTGACTTCTGACCAATGAGGGAAAACACACCACTCATTGTTTTTCAGTGTGTTTAGACTATTGCAGTCTGAGTCGTGAAGCAGTCAGGCCCCTGCATACGTTTGCAAATATGCCAAATGAAAAGGTGAGAACTCATGTATATTCATCTGTTATGTTAAAAGCATAGAATAAAGCAGTCTAATGTTTACCTACAAAAGTATCCAGATAACATTCACCCCCCCACCACCAATTAAATCATCCTAATCTACATAAAATTTCAAATTTATAGCCTGCAACCATTCCATTATTAACATCAACTACAAATTGCAAAATGCATTCAGAAAGAATACATTTAAAGACACTACTTGCATCTGACTGCACCTACAGACAACAGCTGGAGTGGCCACCTGGGGCATAAAACATCTGATAAAAACAGAAAAGCAATTGGAAATCAAACAAAGGGTTCCAAATCCCAGCTTAACGCAAATGAGTGTAGTGAGGGAGAGCGATGCCATGGCTCGGATGTGGACCACGTCACCATCTTCCCGATGTGGTTCAAACCGTAAACCAGTCTGAGACAACAGCAATCTGTTAATGAGATATGCCTGGCTAGAAAATGAAAGATTTTCTTTTCTTTGTACATTGTGCTGCACAGATGCAGTCCCAAGACCCACAAATAAAATGGGTTTCATTATATTCTCATAATTCTGCATTTCTGAATGCCGATAAGTAGATAACAGCATACAAGTCATCTGGCGAGTATTCTATATGTGGAGTACAAATCTAGGACTGAGTTAAGGTCAAGTTAAGGTCAAGTGAGTTTGGGAAGAACTTCCATCGGAGGCATCAGTGTCTCCCAGAGCTCCACAACGATGGTGCACTCCAGCATTACCATTGTTACTTGTTATCACTTGTTCTAAAATGTAAACAGAGTTTAACTAGAAAGTGAAGGAATAATGTCAAGTTCCTAAATTTGGACAGATTTGCTCATAACAACAGTGCATTAATTGTAATTGAATTCCATTAAAGTCATTAAAGGACTTTACTGTTAACACTAGGGAATAATCTTACCTCCTCATTCAGTTCTATTGGCACTGCAACATCCCTGTCTCTTACAGGCAACCTTTTATTTTTTGCTCTAAATGCCCTAGACAGTAGCAAGTATCCAAGCGCAGTTGTGTTGCATTAGGATCAGGTTTCTCTCCTAATTATAGATCCAATGTCTAGATCACTTCCATTCAACATTCCATTAATGTAGAAGTTCTGAACTTCTGAATGGGGTCCTGAATTTTTGTTAATTAATTTTTTTCTACAATTACATTCTACCTTTCCACGGACGCCGTCTATATAGTTCTGTTGCAAAAAGCATTTGGTCTGCCCTATACCAAACTTCTGAACTCGCAGTTTTTATGGAGGATAAATATGTTAACGGATTTATATCACCACCGAAACTTTGACATTTTAATTCCTTCCTAATAAGGAGCAGAAACCATGTGTGTATTTGTCTTGTTACATCACACCGAGTGAGAGCTGCAGGAATTATATACTGATGTGCTTTTCGGCATTCTGACTATCTTGATCGATGGGAGCGAATGGATTGGCTACGCAAGCATGGCAGCTGTCCAGCAGAGACCAGCCTAGACAGGTCTGTCCCACAGAGACCAGTCTAGACAGGTCTGCCACAGGACAGGTCTGTCCCACATAGACCAGCCTAGACAGGTCTGCGACAGGACAGGTCTGTCCCACAGAGACCAGTCTAGACAGGTCTGTCCCACAGAGACCAGTCTAGACAGGTCTGCGACAGGACAGGTCTGTCCCACATAGGCCAGCCTAGACAGGTCTGCGACAGGACAGGTCTGCGACGGGACAATTTGAGGGCACTGCAACCATACATACACCGTCTATTGTTCCAAAACAAATGCCTTGTGATCGGTTCTGCTGTTGGAATTGTTTGCTTGTAATGAAGTGCAGCATTTGATTTCTGCTGGACTGTCACATTCCTGTGACCTTTAGGGTCCCCCCCTGACCTTTAGGGTCCCCCACCCCACTCGATTACTGGACCAGCGACCATTAGAATGTTTCATAACATGACCTGTGCTTTTTGACAGGAGCCGCCACTAGACGTCCCCATTGGCTTAGCTGTAGATTTAAGATACATTCCCGGAATGACCGTCTTTCAGACCCAGCGGAGCTGAAGAGAGGTCCAATAGCACCAAACAAAGGACAGCTCTGAAACAAACGGCCTCCTCTGTGTGGACAACAACGGAAAGGGACATGCAAAAAATAGATAAATTAGCGTGATAAATATAAACACGACACAAACAAGAAGGCTAGGACCCAATCTGCCTTCCCTTTTCAAACCATACAACGGAGACAACTTCTACCTAGTAAGGTAAACACATATAAACAATATACTGATAAATAATATATTACAGTGAACTACAGAAGCTGCCTTGTGTATAATTAACTCTTACCATACTATGTATTTAAATGTAATGAGGTATGAAAATGCTTTCAGCAATACCAAAATACATATTACACTACAAGATTAAAATGTTTCCTCAGCTGAAATTTTCAATTCAGTCTGACAACCTTTCAGATCAACTTTTCAGTGTTCCTGAATTAAATGTTTATGCCAGCAAATAAAAACCAAAACGCTGGACCGTGAAATGGATACTGAGAGATAAAGAGTAAAGAAAAAGCAGAGAATGAGAGAGAGAGAAACATTACCAAAGTCTTTCTGAAGCTGTGCATCACCTGTTGAAACAAATTCTGTGGAATATCAAAGTGTGTATGTTTGTGTGTGTGTGTGTATGTGGGTGGGTACACAGAGGGGAAAAAAATAAAAGGAAAATAAACTTGTGCAAAAGTTACTGGCTTTTAACTTTGAGAGGTGTGCGTGTGTGTGTGTGTGTGTCTACACACTCCACGTCTCACAGTACAGCGGTAGCTTCGGCTACGTGGCTCCCCTGCTGTTCCTTGCTCAGTATGATGCTGATGATGTCACCCTCATGCTCCTTCATGTGCTCCATCAGCTGATCTTTGCTGGTGGACTCGAAGCCGCAGATACAGCAGCAGAAGAGCAGCACGCAGTACTCCAGGCCCGCCCGCGTCGCCTGCCCTGGACCCGGCTTACGCATAGCCTGCTGCTCCCCCCTGCCGGAGGTCCAGACGTGGCCGTCCCCGGGGCCGTCGCTCTGGCCGTCCGCCCCAGCTCCCGGGCCTGGATGGGGCGGCAGCTTCTCCTTTTTTTCCAGGATGAGGCACGGACGCTCCCCCACGGGCTCCGCCACTGGTTTGGGAGAACTGCCAACCGACAGGGAGGAGGCAGAAGCAAACGTGAGCGTACCCAGGACTGAGGGTGAAGGTCGAAAATACGCATTGAAATGGGGAGCAGTGACATGCCAAGTTAGCAACAGCGCAGCAGAGGTTTAAACTGCGCCCAGACGCGAACGGCACGATACATCTGTAAACGCGCATGTACACTGTTAGGACTACAACTGCATGTAAAGGACTACAGTTTATTGTGTGCCAATGGGAAGTTGTGTGTGTGTTTTGATTGATCATCAATCATCTATCACATGATGCAGCAACCTTCATTCTGGTCAAACTAATGCAGATCAACATGGCAAGGTTCAGTAACGTAACGGCCCTACAGCGTTTTGTCCATGTAATATAGTCCTTGCTCAGACATTCTGACAATGTGACAAATGCCACTTGACTTGCTGCATTACAAGCATCAGTGAACTGCACCAGATGACCAGAGGAGGGCGCCAACGCAGCTGTGGTGTGGCGATGGTCCCCCAGGTGTGACCTGCTGGGTACTCACCGGCTGCTCTGGGAGATGGCCTCGTTGATGGCCTTGTTCACCTGCTCGTAGTTATAGTTCTGATCGCCGGCGTGCTTCCACATGTGGGACTTGAGGGACGGCGGGTGACTGCACACGTAGCCACACAGGGAGCACCTGATTGGCCCACAGAAAAGGAAGATAAAAACAGTTCAACACTATGGAAGGGACTGAGGGGGGGGGGTGGAACTCACCAGTTCCTTCAGTATATAGCTACATATTCACCTGTATATTAAAGCCACTTTTACAAACTACTGCTATCTGGATGCCAGCATGAAAACCGGAGCAGAGAGAACATGTCAGTGGTCTTCAGGCCCCTGTATTGGGGCAGCTCAATACAGGTGAGCACTCGCATTGCTTCGACGCGCTCGTCAGCCAACTAACGAGCAGTCACATCAGGGAAACCAGCCTTGCAGCCCCCCTGCTGGCCACCCTGCCTCACTGCAGCTCCCCCACCTGTACTGCTCCAGCAGCTGGACAGCCTGGTGCTCCTGAGGGTGCCTCTTCATGTGGCTCTTCAGGCTGTTCATGTTGGTGGTGGCGAAGTCGCAACTGCAGCACCTGGGGCGGAGGACAGCACACGCATGAGACAAAGGCACGTGCGCCGGGCCAGGGGGCCCACGTGCGCCATGAGCTTGTTTGCTGGCATTCTGATTTGTGAGGCTGATCGTGATGGTGAGTGGGTGGAGATCGAGGGGTGGGTTGGACACCCACACATGGCCGACACCCACCACGGCCCAGTTCACAGGTGTGCAGATCGCAAAAATGTTGAAAAGCCTCCATACATACAGCATTTAGGCCCCACATAAGGGAGAATGGCTTCCAGTGCTTCCAGTGAGTGTTATTATATGTGTCCCCCCATGTGTGTCTAAGAGAACACCCACGCCTAACACGACACTGTGCCTCTTTGTAATTAAAAGGATGTGGCTTGTGGTGGACACTCACTGAAAAAGCATAGCAGTAGTCTCACATTAAACTTGGGCTTTACTGCCCTCCAGTGGCTGATGACTACTATGACATCTAACCTCAGGCTTGCTGTTAGTGAGCAAACCCATCAAATAGATTTGATGTTTTATCATCGATGATTCACATACTTCTTTCAACATATGCCAGAAGTAATTTTTCTGCTATGTAAAGGTGATCATATCATCACATTTCAGTATCATTGCAGATACTGAAATGTAATCTACTAGGTCTAGAAATACCTTAAATAAATATACACTATGTATTTAAAGAGGAGAGCACATACCTGTAGGGCTTGTCAGAATTGTGAATCCTACGATGGTTTCGTACACCAACATAGGTGGAGCTGGTGTAGTCACACACATCACATTTGAACACCTTCTGCTCACTGGCCAAGTCTGAACGACAGCACATTCACGCACATACACACACACGTCAACACTAATGTATTTAGAAACATTTTCAGAAAAAAGCAACAAAGGCCAATATGAGAACATTCACCATTTCACACTTTAGTGTTCCCAATCCTTAGGCTGAATCCTAAAGACTTCATAGGAGTGATGGCTGTGTGCAGTGCCACCTTGTGGCAAACTCCTGCACTGCGGCGGCGCATGTTCTCACCTTCGTCCAGCGCCTTGTCGCCCTCCTCGGGGCTGGGCGTGCTCTCAGTGACGGGCGACGGGCCTGCCGGGCTGTCGCCAGCCTCGTGTGCGTCTCTCTCGTGACTCCTCAGCTGGCTCTGTGAAGGCGGCGTCAACAAAGCCGTCGCAGGCAGGAGTTTTGTTAATGGTTCATCGCGATCGGGAGCTTTATTAATAAACGTGTGATGTAAGGGGTGCCGGGCGTGTCTGCGAGGGATTCAGAGGGTCAGTGGGTGCCCTGCTTCCTGCTCGGGAACACCCCCTGAAGCTCATTTGAATTGCAAATGCATGCAAATGTAAACGTAAATGCCCCGGAATGCTGTGCAGGGTATTGCTGCTCTCTCAGCACGTCATTAAACCGACACTCCCCTATAAACGCCCCTATAAAACAAACTTATCGCAACGGCCCGCGGCTAAAACTTTACGGCTAAAAACGTGGAACTAAAGGTTCTCGCCGTTGAACAGTCTGAGGGACGGGAACCTTTCCCTGAACAGATAAACGGGCTCGGCTGTGCTCAGGTTTGAGGCCGAGGCACGACGAGGCGCGCCTGCTGGCCGTTGGGGGCGCGTGCGGCTCACCTTGTAGTGGAAGGTCTGGCCGCAGCGCGCGCACTGGTGCATGCGCGTCTTGCAGTGGTGGATCATGTGGCTCTCCAGGTCCTTGCTGCTGCAGGCGATGTGCTGGCAGATGGGG
Organism: Brachyhypopomus occidentalis; assembly: GCA_020368025.1. NCBI lineage: Eukaryota > Metazoa > Chordata > Actinopteri > Gymnotiformes > Hypopomidae > Brachyhypopomus > Brachyhypopomus occidentalis. Next base: position 1,939,895 of record JAGXOD010000007.1, on the reverse strand, counting down.
CACTGGTAGGGCCGCCTCTGCCTGTGCACGCGCAGGTGCTGCTTGATGTAGCCCTTGTTGCCGCTGCTGTACAGGCACAGGCGGCAGCGGAAGGGCCGCTCGCTCCCGGCGATGTATTCCACGAGCCCGCCCTCGTTGGAGGAGGGATCCCCGGCCCCGCCCGCCGCAGCCGGCCCCGCCCCCCCACCGCAGCCTCCGTGCTGGCTCTGCGCGTTGTCTTGCAGCTCCTTCAGGATGTCCTCGTCGGAGGCGTCCTGGTCGGACCTCTCGCGCAGCCGCTCGATGACTGTGAGCAGGGACATGCTGATGCCCGCTTTAGATGGCCCCTCGGTCAGGGCGTCGTCTCTGGAGCCCTGCGGGACATCCAGGCTGAGGTTCAGGAGGGCGGCCGGCCCTGGGACTCCCTTTGGGGGAGTGGTGGTGGTGGTGGTGGTGGTGGTTACGGGTAGTTCCGACACCCTCTGGCCCGTGTCGGGGATCTGCACGCTCAGCCCCGCCGCGCCCCTAACGACAGCCTCGCCCAGCTCCGTGCCTCTCATGGGCATGGCCACCAGGGCCTCTGCTGCCAGGGAATGCAGCCGCAAGCTCTCTGAGTGAGTCCTCCGCCGGGCGGGGGGCATGTTCTCGTCTGGGGGCGGCGTAGACACGCCCTCCTCTGCCCCTGCCTCCTCATCGCCACTCCAGCCAATTACAACCTCCTGCTCCCCATAGTAGGCAGGGCGGGGCTGGCTTTGGGGATGCGCCTCCTCGGGTGCTAGCAGGGTCTTGTCCCCGGCCACCTCCGGGCTGAGGAGCAGGGGCTGGCTGGCCACGGGCTGCTCGGCAGAAGGAAGCCTCTCCACGATGACGTTGACGTGGCCGGCACCGTTGCTGCAGCGGCTGATGATCTTCTGGGCGGAGGACAGAAGGCTGTCCGAGCCGCCCAACCCGCTCTCCGTCTCCAGCTCCAGCTCCAGCTCCACCTGCGCCTCCGGGGTCACCTGGACCTCCACCGCCGCCTCCTCCGGTGCTGAGGCATCTCTACCAGATGGGGTGTCTCCGGGGGCAGCGCCCTCCATCTCCTCCCCTCCGCCCTCCACCGACTCGTCGTCACACCGCATCCCTGCTGTTGCGCACAGCCCCAGCTGGACAGAGGGGGCGCTGTGGAGAACATGAGCCCGATCCCCTACAGGCGCCAGGACCACGATGGCCTCTGCCTCTTTAGCAGTCACTAAGGGAGGACCGGTGGAGGCAGTGGCGTGAACTGGGTGCACCTCACCCCGGGTGACCTCATCCTCGAACACGGGGTAGGAGCAGTCCACCAGGCCCGCGTGCTTCCAGGCGTGTGTTTTCAGGTTCCGCTGCTGCCCGCACTCGTAGCTGCAGATCAGGCAGCGGTAACGGCCGCGCTCGTAGCTGTACCACTTTTTCCCCGGGGGGGGCGCCAGCTCCTCCGCCTCAGTCTCTGCCTTTGTCGCGAGATGGCACGCCCTGGCGTGACTCCTCTCGCCCTCCTCCAGGTGGAGCCTGACGTGCGCCTCCAGCTCCTCCTGGTGGCTGGAGGTGAAACGGCACTCTGAGCACATGAGGATGAGGTCGCTGTGCTGCTCGTCGTGCTGTCTGAGGTGCTCCTTCAGCGCGCTCAGCGTGGGTGACAGGAAAGGACACAGGCTGCACTGGTAGCAGGTGACCGTCTGGCTGCTGCCACTAGAGGGCTCCGGCCCCGCGCCGGAACCGTGGCCCTCCTCCCCCTGCTCTCTAGGCCTCTTACCTGGGGAAGCTCCACCGCTGCCCTCTCTGCTGTCAGTGGCCGTCACCGAGGAACAGGGCACGAAGGGCCTCTTCCTCCCGGGGACGCCGCACCTCCGCGGCCTCTTCTCCACTATCTTGCTGAGCTTCTCAATCACCTGAATGAGCGAGTCGGCCGCTGGCTTGTGCTGCTGCCTCTGCTGGTCCTCGCCATCGGGCGAGCGTGGTCCTGGGATGAAGACAGCCTCCTGCTGGACCCTGGGTCGAGGGCCCAGGACTGCAACCCCACTGCCGTCCTCCATACCTGAGCACATCAGAACCACCACGAGTGAAAACTATTTGAGAGAGAAATCTAAGGTATTTGACCACGGTAAGGTATTTGACACTGGATTCCTCTGCTCATGTCAGTAGTGGGGCCGAAAATAAATACAGTGCCATTATAGGCATGTCTGAATTTATCACGTCTTGAGAACAGATTCATAAATTATTTTGTGACTCACATGACGTTTCTGCCTAGACAAAAGCACGTTGGTTTGTTGTGTTTACAGAATCTTGAGGTTTGCACTGTTATCGCTAAACTCCTCCTTAGACTATTGGAGCCGTTATCTGCAGGGCGATTAGAGGTGGCAACGAGTCGATTTGTATTCGAGGAAAAGATTCGAGTTTCCACTTTCCCTGTCTGACCACATTTACTACACTTCTGCATTCTCTGGATGTCACTTCCTCACAACATAAACAAAATTCGCGGATATCAACTTATCGACATCGTCGCCCGTTATAGAGCGATATAATGTTTTGGCCTGCACAGATTCGAGCGGTTTTCGTCTCATTATACGGTAGAATGGTAATTAAGTAGGTCGGCCTATAAAGGCCTGGCTAGCTCCAAAGCTGGTTAATGGTTTTAGAGCAAACGGCCAGGACAGTCGCCTGAAATGGACGTACGCCGTAGGTCTCCGTACGTCAACGAGGTCTGGTGGTAAAAATGGGCCATACTAAAAATAAAACTTCCAAACCCCGAGCATAGCAGCATCCAACTAGGCGATGTATGTATTTTATAACGATTTAAAGAGCGACTGGTACCAAAAGGTGACATTTTGAAGCGAGGGCTATGCAAATAGTTGCTGATGGTCAGAAAGTTCGGTCGAGTTTTTGAGAACACGGTGTCCATAATAGTCGTGGAGGCGCAACGTGAGAAAGGGGTTGGACATTTATCACAACAGCACACTGCATGGCGAGTCCCTAAAACACCCACTGCAGAAAAGACACGTTAATCCAGTTGAGTTATGTAATAAATAACCCGAAGTCATGCGACTTTATATACAAGTTAGAATAACTTACTGATGCGGCAACTCTAAACGGTCTTTGGCCCCAGCGCTGATTCGTAGGTTTATTCTTGGGCAGTAAAAAAAAGTGATCTCACTTTTTCTCACACTGTGCTCAAAATGGCGAGAATGGAGCGTCGATCACGTGACTCCGAGACTAGCTGGTCAGGTGACCTCAAAAGAATTCTTTTTTAATGTGAAGTCAGCTACAGCAATAGCGTTACGTTTACACAGCAGTTAGCTAGACTTTATTTCAAAGTAATAGTCCGAATCCTAGTAATAGCCTAGCCCAATAGCTAAATGGCTTATACTCGTTCCCTGAATTCTCATATTTAAATAATAATAAAAAAAATAAGGTAGGGTTAGAATGATTATTGTTCACCATCTTGGTTCAATACGTTTAGCAGTACAGGTAAATTGAAAAACGTTCAGTTCATTCATTTCTTGTCATCTACCCAGTAAAGTATTTCCCTTCTTGAAATAAACAACATATCAACATTATGATCGCTAATATAATCAGAATTTTTATACTTACATGAAAAACAATACAACACTTAATTAGAACAAATTAGAATTAGAATATTAGAATATTAGAATTAGAATATTTAAATTACACAAAAAGAGAAAAGTAGATCACTGTTTGTACAAAAGCACTTTTGTAAATTGCTGTGGACAAGAGCATCTGTTAAATGTCATATATGTAAATGTAAAATTATTATTATTTGTGTGTGTGTGTGTGTGTCTTTTAGTCTTTGTTTTTAAACAGCATTCACAACTCCCAGTCCCCACCACTACAATGAACGTCTTATAGGAAAACGGTTAATGGCACTTAAAATGTAGTCAGACATATGACGAAGAGCTGGCTGTGTTTGTAAATGTGAGGAAAGAAAACTATGACCTGTGTGGAGTCATGAAGGGTAGGCAGTACAGTGTCTGTAGAGGGAGATCCTACTGGAAATATGGTGTTGGGTTTGTGTGTTTGCTGTTGAAAGTAGAGCACAAATGAATCACTAGAAAGTGTGTGTAATCACGGGTGCACTGACAGCACAAGTTCAAAACATTTATCACATTTATAACATCTGCACTTGCAGGTTCATCATCTTTGGCACTCTAGTTTCTGAGAGTTTAAATATGTTCACTTTTTGATTATAGAAAGAAGGTCTTGTCAATTGTTTTTTTTTCATTATTGTTCTTTGGTGAAGGTACAAGGCTATTTGTTTTACCAAGAACACTATTCAAAGAATGATCAGATAAATAAGCAATAAACATTAATATTTCTTTTTTATTGAGTAAATGTACATTTTTAGATGTACATTTGTAATAATTATTTTATTTTACAGAGTAAACCAGACTGTAATTCTTTAGAACACTGCATGCAGAAACTGCCCCTCAAATAACACCACAAAGAACCGCAGAGCACTCAAAATCTCAAGGATGTAAATGTAATAGTTTAAGAGGTCTGCTGAGGTGCTTTGTTTATGCTGGTTTAGTGTTTAGGGTGTATTCTGGTAATTCACGACAATTTTATCTATGGATGCTTATGCAACCTGATGTGCCACATTACCTGAGTCCATGTACACGTGTAGGCAAGAAATGTGTATTGCTGTGTTTGTGATTGCATACATGCTCTCATGCTGAGCTCCTGAGGAAGCATCTATCTTCCTCTGAGATGTAGACATGAACTAGATTTAGCCATGGTTCTGTCTGAATCACTTAAGTAAAAAGGCTTACCTACCATTCGTCATTGTTTTTGTACCAGATGCTGAGCATAGGCTGTACGTAGGCTTTCTGTGAGGTGTTGCTCATGGCGAATGCTCCCTTCGCTGTTTGCTAACCTATGCGCGACAAGACATCGGCCTTCCCACTGTGTAATGTCAGGTGCACCTCGTCATATCGCAAACGTAGAGATCAGAGCCCTATCTGTGAGCTGCAGTGCAGTCCCTCGAGACTGCTGTATGTGATTAGGCTCCTGTCAAAAGCCCCGTGCACTAGAAGAGAAATATGAATGAAATTATTTCAGTGTGTGATTTGTGCAATTTGGGCACTAGAAAGAGAGAGAGAGAGAGAGAGAGAGAGAGAGAGAGAGAGAGAGAGAGAGAAGGACGGAGCAAAAAGAGCGAGTGCTGGAATTTCTGTGCCGACCCAATGAGGTCCAGTGTCCAGGTCGCTGCAGCTGTTGTGCTGTTGCTCACTGTCAGTGTGGACCAAGCGGAGGTCGAGGGGGGCGGGGTCAGGAGGGGAGAGAGAGGGTGCTAACATCCCTAATGCAGGCTCTGGATTTATTGTTTTAATTAAGCACTTCGGCAGTTCATCATAAACTGTTTATAGATGTGGCACAGGGCTGTGGTATATACGGGGTGGGGGGGGCAACACCTTGTTTTCTTTGGGCAGCATTTCAGGTTTCTGTTCCCCACAGTGAGCTGTCGAGGTCCTGTCAAAGTCTTTCATATCTTTGATACATTAAGAATATTTTGGCATGAATCACGGATGTCTTATTTCACTGCCACAGGTTAGATGTGGCAGTGTGCAGCCCTCACCAGCATATTCCCCCATCCACAATTTCTAAAATGACTCCAGGCTCTGGTGTTTATTTGTTTGCCTCCTCTGTATATTTGCTCCGTGCCACGTGTGGTGTGGACGCTGATGTAAACCCAAAGGTGACAGTTGGCGTTTTCTGGATGAGGCCGGCATGTTCCGTCCTGTCTCTGCTCCTGGCAACGGTCCCCTCCTCTGTCCTCTCTTCTGATCTTGCTCCTGGCATGGTCCACAGTGACCATGATGGAATGAAACAGCATGATGTATGATTTAATGCCTCAAAATGACGAGGAGTGGGGGGGGGGCTTTAGACATTAGATGTAATGCAGCTTATCTCACCCAACCTACACTAAATAAATACACCACGTTTTTAATGTGCATTATTTATTTTGACCAGGCTGCGAGGGTTTTGCTATTAGGGCTTTTTCCCTTTGTTGGAGTGGTGTGAGCTAATGTAATGCCCCCCACCCCCCAAAGCGGTGTTTGGTCAAGCTGCATATCTGTCTTCTTCCGAGTGATTTTATTAACTCTAATATCCGCACTTCCTATTACAGTAGCAGCCTTTCCTTCAACGGCACACCGGCTTGCTGCTCTAATTCAGAGTGACACGAGATATACTTTCACTCATATTACCACAGTGGCCCCGAGCAAGGCACCCCTTTCCTTTGAAAATGTTGGAATTAGGTTATTTCTATTGAAGTATTAAAGTAATACTTCAGTTTAAGTTATTATTTTAGGATTTTTTTTCTTCTTCACTGTTTTCTGTCATCGCCGAGGCTGAGGGAGTGACAAGGTGAGAAGTTAGTGTTTGGTTTTCCATTCAGAGATAAAGTGAGTCAAGAGATATCTGAGATGGAAGACATTATTTTTATTTGATTTTGATGCCTTATTCATCTACAGCAAAGAGATGAATAAATGGCTGTAATTCTCTTTACATTAGCAATAAAGTAAAAAATATGAGTGAAAAAAAACAAAGCCTTTATGAAACAGATTATGTGCAGATTAAGTAAATCAATATTTAAGGCCTGATGTCATTTATTTCTACCTCTTGTTTACGAATGTCATCTTGCCCTTGGAATTGAGCTACAAAGGGATATTGGTTGACTGTATGTATTTGACATATTCCCCTACAAAACGGAACCACCCTTCAAGAACCCAATGCATCATCAGTAGTCATAATCCATGGCTTTTACATAAACAGACTTGACAAGTTTTTGCTAGATGCTTGCATTATGCTGTCCTCATCTGTGGTGATCTCTCTCCTGTGGGCTATAGGGATCTTTTTGCAACTGTCTGCAGTTGTATAATAGTATAAAATACAAAAGAAAAAGAAAAGAACACCACTTCATTATCAGACTACTAGCAGGGTTCTGGAGGCAACCCTGCCAGCCTGAATCAGTATTATAGTAGTGGTAAAATTCAACAACCACACTGTTGGACTTCAGTAATATTTTGGGCGTTATGAACCTTCAAAGGGGTGGAATGCCGCATAAAACAATGTCAAAATGCAGGACTATCATGCACAAATCAGCAATAATAATGTAACTTTAGCTAACCAGTTACCAAGTTATCGGAATAGCATACCAAGCATACTAATGATTTTTTAATGCTCATTATGAAGAAAAAGGCCATACATATATTATTTATATATCACCATTTACTGAGGAAATAGGCTATTTAGATTTGTGGATCACTGTCGTGCATCCTCTTGCTGGTGATTCACAACACATTCTGAGAAAAGTGTTATACTCTGTTTTGAGAGTGCCTCTACAAATCCTCTGTGTGGAGAGCTATGTCAACAACAATCAGGACACACTACCCCTAGATTTGAACATGCCAAAAAAGAGGGTAGGGCTAAGTGCTGGGTAGAACGTCTGAAATGGGGCTGGGCCCAGATGTATGAAAATCCTCAAGAAAAAGCATGTACTCCATACATGTTAAATTGTGACTGCTCATTCTGGGAATCAAAGCAAGGTATTCATTTTTTAAAATTTCTTGAACAATCTCATATTTGAACATCAGCTCATATTTATGTAATTTATTATCTACAATCAGATCTTTTGTCTCAACTACTGTAAACATGTCTAAGATGACAACTTTATACATGAGCTGTTTGATAACTATATACCATTGTTTTAAACGTTTTGTAAGTTGCATATGAGCTCTCTTTCACTCTCTCTTACTACCTCTATATCCCCCATGCGTGCGTGCGTGCGTGTGTGTGTGTCTGCGTGGTGTCTAATGGCTTTGTCAGTGGCGATATGGCAATGTGATGGGAAGAGGCCCCAGAGGAGATTGTGATCCAAACCCTGTCTGATGATGTCAGTTTGTGGCACCACTGCCCTCCCTCTAAACCCCGCTGACATCAACATTGCATCACTCAAACCACTCTATTCACATCACCTTCAAAGCTCTTAACACTCCTCTCCATTTGTCCATTTGTCTATCATGCTGCTATCAGAACCATACATGCCAAAGCAGATATTAAATCACATTTTGTCTGAGCATTGTCAGTCATGGCTTACCTTTGACTAGCCTGTTCTCGTCATTAAAAGGAGTGTGTAGTCAGTGCAACCCCATCTTTTTTGAAACGGCCTTCAGGAACATAAAGTCCAGCAAGTGAAAATGTGTGCACTGGAACACTGAACAGAGGACGTGTTGCATGCGGAGTTACAAAGCCATGTTTATTTTACTTTTCCGAAGTCCGAACCAGTTCGAACCAGCTGCGTTTATTAAATCATCCAGTGGGTGGCGATGTAGGCTCACACGTGGAGTGATGTAGCGCTTCATGCTTGGCCGAGCTATAACGAGCACACACCACAATTCATTTATCACGTTTGGAACCAAACAAGAACACTAGCGCATTTGGCTTTGCCTTATTCGTATCACAGCATACAGAGTATGTTGTGAAAGCACAAAAGAGGAAGGGAAAAAAGGGCTTTGTTTTTTTTTTTCCACCTGTGTTAAATTGATGTGATCCATCTGACCATGTGACTCCTGGAGCACACTCCCCGAGTGACCACTGAAGGGCTGGAATTGCATTGCGGGTCTTTAGGCAATAAGGGACAATGTATGTCTTCCATTTTGCCTGCAAGAACAAACAAAATGTCAAACCACAGGCCCCCTCCACTCTCTCATTCTTTCGCACATTCCTGCACCCTAAAATATGTCCTCTCGGTAGGGGAAATCGCGGCCACGTGCCTGGCTTGGTTCTCACGACATTTCCCGCTTGCAACTAGTCCCTCTGGTTTGATTTCTTTGAGCGTACCTCGTGCGATTTCTTATTCTACAGTGACTGTAACAAATGTGAATGGAATGTTTACGCTGTTATTCATGTGTTTTGTCTAGGTGGCACAGTAGGGTTTTGCTTTGGTTTAAATAGATATGTGAACGACTAGCTATATGAGCGCAGCTACACAGTATACCTAAATATTTACATAAAACTGCATAATTCATGAGCATATAATTAATAATGTGAAAATGGCAATGTTGTAGTAATTCTCGTTTGCAATATAAAATTACAGCGATGCATGTAATTTCCCCTTTCCATTGCTAAAATGTTCATAATAGAAGTTGAACAATACTGTTACACAGCTATTTAATTGGTCAGCCTTAGAACTACTTTGCTCTGCCCAGTGAAATTAATTACTTATCGATCAGTGGTTTGTTGAACAAAATGAAATGAATAAATAAATGAAAAAAATAAATGGTGGCGAGTCTTGCTCAGGTGCTGGTAATAACGCCTGCACTTTGTGGACGTTATGCCTAGCAGGTCCCATTTCTCACTGATCATTACCGTAATGTGCAGGTTAAAGGAGAGTGTGACTTTAGGGACTGATGCTTGACCCAAGGTTGGTTTTAACTTGAAACCTGTTCAGTGACTAACGACAACCACACACTCCGCCTGATACAGCTTTAGTCACCATTATAACTTTATTACAACTTAATTATAACTGATATGGGAGAAACGTGTGAACCCTGCTGCCAGGAACACACTCACAGCAACCTAAATGAGACTGCAGTGTGCATGATGGGGCGCTTGTGTTTCTAATGCCTTTATTCCCTTATTGTGTGATAGACGACTTTGCAAAAGCACAGACTTGCATGACATTCAGCAGGAATCTAGAATGCACGAGCCCATATGAACATGTGAATTAAGAAAAACGTGGAGAGTAATGCTACCCCGCAAGAACAACGATAGGTAGTAAACTGTTGGTGGGGTTCGGCTCCAGACCAGCAGGCCTGTGTGTAATTGAGAGTGACTATGACGATTCTAAGAAAAGTTAAGTGCACTAATTAATATTTTGCAGAGGATCTCCTTAAATACATGTCATTAGCACATGGGGACAGGACCGGCTGGCTAATAAACATTTATTTATAGCAAATGATTGCCTAATGTATCAAATTAACAACATGTAGCAACTGAGATTTACACTGAATGTTCACTACATTTATTACATTTACTTAAGATATTCTGCAGAGCACATTTTCGTATAAAACATATCTTTTTATAGATTACACTTTGTGATAAAATCTGTTAGATTAACAGCATTCTGTGTGTTTTTGTTTTTATGATTTATAGTCACTATAAAAAGTGTTTATTGGACTGATGGATGAAATTAAATGGCGGAGTTTTAAGTGCAGTGTTCACCTAATGTTAGGAACTAATCTGTGGAAATATTGCCTTATAAAGTTGAAATTATCACGCGAGTCAAAGAGTCAGAGTATTTATAGCCATAAATCTGCCTTTAAAACAGGAATGCGTAAGTTGCATGTTTGTCCCCAAATGACGTTCCCGTTGTGCTGAGCCTGAGAAAGAGGATCATTTGAAAGGGTTCTGCAGATTAAAATCATTAACGTTTGAAAGAGAGAGGGAGTATATTTAGATCATATCTGGTCATCACTGTACGTATAGAAGAGAACTGAAGTAAAAACGAAACTTAGATTTGCTATAACGATTTCCATTTGGATCAGATATCCTTTTGCAAACAAACAAAAACAAAAAAACAACAACTCAAGGATCGGGGTAACAGGTCGAAGTGGATATAGAACAAGACAAGAACAGACTTCATAGTCATGTCGAATCGTAGGCCGTGTTTCAGGCAGCACGCTAAATGTCCAGGAAAACTACACACTACAGCCAGATGAATTTGCAGATCTTTAACCAGTAGCAATGAATTTCTAGGCAGCACGTTTTCCTGCTCTCATCACCACAAATATGCTTTGCTGTTTTGTGGCCAGGCAGCACGGCGAGGAGTGTATCATATCTCTGAGCTCGCTCGCGTGCCAGCGATTTGGCTACTTTGCGGGAAGCGTAGGCCACGTTCAGGCAAGTGCGCTACCCCATTAAGCATCAGTTGTGCCCAAGTGAGGGAAATATGGATTCAGTGGCATCCTGTGGTGCCCGCAGAAAATAATGATTGATTATAGCTAGAGAGTATGCTTTATGTTAATTTAATCATTGCTGACAAAACCAATAAAAAAGCTACATACAATGTACGTTCCGTTTCTTTCTCTTTCTTTCTTTCTTTCTTTCTTTCTTTCTTTCTTTCTTTTATAGAACATAGAAAATGAATGCAATTAACGTGCCCTCAGGGAAGTAGTACTTGAAGTTTGTCACCCGGAAATTCGGTTATCTGCGGATAAAGGGAAAAACACAATCCTCTTCCTCGCGCTTTTTCGCTCACGTTGAATTTTGGTTTAGCGGCTGACTGGCTTGAAGAGGCTGCGATTCCTTCCGACCCCTTTCCGGCCGGGAAGGGCGACGTGCTTGTCAGCTTGGCTGAACTCTTCACTAATACGTCTTAATGAGTAACAGAGACTGGCATTCACGATTGCCATAAATATTTTCGGTGGAACTTTGGGCCTCTCGTCACGTCTCATCTGCAGAAACAAACAAACTGCGCAACCACACAAAGTATAAAGCGCTCTTTAATGAGAATAAACAGGTACCACACATTACATGTGTTCGCACCGTGAGAAGACATCATGCCACATATTGTATTGTTGTCTGCGGCGTTGACCTGTTTAATGCCCATATGAAATATTACGTTCGCGTCAAAAGTCCGAGCAACATAAAGCAAACAGAAGCACGAGGAAATTTATGAATGTGTCTGCAATAATGAGGCGGTCTATCTTTGGTTCCTGTGTCTTAAATCCTCTTTGAAATTGTTGTCCGCATTTTGAACATTCTCAAGTAACAAAATGAGGAGAACAACACTGTTTTTCCGAACAGCGGGCAGTACTGCTGCTTTCTCTGTCTCAAATGAAAAATAAAGGGAAAATGACACATCAGGCAAAAGGATGACGTCCTGCATATCTTTTGACTTTTCCAATTGCTCTAGTCTATCTTTTCTAAACTCTTGGTTTATAAGTTTATAAGTCTCAACTTTATCATAAAGATTAAATGCTGATGCTATCAGTTTTTAAGCCCATTGGTCAGCAGCTGCTGTGTCCACTGCCTTAACTTTCAGACTGTTCTCTGTACTTTAAAAATGATCTCTTTTTGCAGTTTGCATCATTACTTAATAAAAGCATTAGCATGGGCTTGTGTAGCTTTTGTAATGGTGCTTTAAAATCAAAATCATGTGACAAGCCAAACAGCAAAAATCTGAAATCCTGCATATTGTTAAAAGTGAAAAATGGACATACATTTTTTTTTATTAAACTTCAACCCATTTATTTTATAAACCATCAAAATTAACTTGTAAAACATAAATTACCCACAAATAATCTCTCTCTCTCTCTCTCTCTCTCTCTCTCTCTCTATATATATATATATATATATATATACAGTATATATGTCTACTGTATACATCACTGAATATATATATATATATACAGTATATATGTCTACTGTATACATATATATATATATATATATATAAGGTCATTAAAACATTACACAAGTGGGAGCACTTAACAAGCTTTTGGTGGTGCATGCTGATGTTATATGGGTGCTGTTCTGTGCACTGCACGCAGGTCTGAGCCCATTCCCCCTCTGTATGCCTGAGTACATGCACACTGCCTTCCATCAGCTCGGGCTGCTAGCGCACAACAGAGACAGTCTCTGCAACCTCCAGCCCATGGTGCACAGAACCAGCATGGAGGCCATGATCACCTCCAGACCAGGACAACACTGAAATACCTTCTCTGCTTAGTCCGTGATCCCACGTCACTCCCACTCCTTCCGGCCACACAACACACGCAACCAAACTCTGCATATATTCAGGAGCATCGGGTTATGTTAATAGATCCTTATCCATTCATCTTTTTCCTGTAAAATGTAAGGTCTCGATCGATAAGCCATCCACTCTGAATATGCTGACAAAAGACCAATGCATCACAGCCACAGATGAGCACCCAGATCCTGTAAAAGGACTACAAACCGCAAAGGCTCATTTGAGGTTGACCTTATTCTAACCTTTGACCCCAGAGACTGCAGGCCTAACCACAGTGTCCGACCCTCCTTTGCCCTCTCTTCCAAAGCGAGAGCGGCCACAGGCTCAAGACAGCCTCGAGTGGGCTTTAAAAATCACCGACCGTGTTAATTACACGTATGCGGTGCGCGCGATATGTAGGCCACGGACAAACTATGGGCTTTAGGTTTAATTAGTGGTTAATTAGGGCGTCGCTCAACCAGTTATCCTCTGGTAAGTATTACCAAAGGAGTAGGAGAATAGAGACTGACAGGATGTGTGGAGCGAGAACAGGGGATGAAACAGAGATGCAGTCAGAAGTGGCAGAGTGCTGGCAATCCTGCAATTGTGTGTGCGTAGTGATTTAATGAATCTAATAATGGTGTGCAATAATATGTGCAATAGTTTGAAAAATAATGTTTATGAAATTCTGAAAGCAAAGCCATATTCCTACAAAGTAATATTTTAGGTCAGGGTCAGTTTCATGTTCCACTCCTGAACCCAGACCGTGAGGTCTGTGCATGGCCCTCTGCTTACATGCATGTGTGCATGCATGTGTGCGTGTATGGGTGTACCTCTAGGGGCAGATGTACATATGACACCAAATATTACAGACTAAAAAAATAGAAGAAGATAAAAGGAAGGTGTGTGTGTGTGCGTGCAGGTGTGTGTGTGTGTGTGTGAGCGTGTGTAAAAGGTGTATGATACTGGAGGCTGAACGGTAAGAAATGTGTGTGGGTGTGAGCAGCAAAAAAGAGACAAAGGGGAGCAAGAGTGAATGTCATCCTGGAAATAATATAAATTAATTGGCTGGAGCAAATCAGAGTGGAAAATCTGCACTGCTAGTAATTAGGTTTCAGATTACAACTGACTGGAATCAGGAAGAAAAAAACTTTTTTCCCCATTTCATTTTTTATCTTTTTTTTGGTGAGACTTAATTTGTCGTGAAAATTGTATTTTTAAAAGGGCACCTAAACCTTGGCTTTAATTGGGGTGAGCGGAAAGGCTACCACACATTGTCAGAATCTTGCTGATACCAGATCTATCTGTGATGCTCTTACTGAGATTTGTCATTTTGCACCAAAAGAAAAAAATCAAAAATATCTATTTAGAATGTTTATTGAAATAATCTTACTGGAACAGGCAGTCAGTAACCAGCAGTAATTGTATACTCATTGAGAACATGGTGTCAAAAATAAGAAAGGATAATAAGAAATATAAAATGAATAATTTAATATCGGAAAACAGTACATGTCTATATTGAGAAAATATACTCACAGTGTCTTTCCACTCACTGCCCTTCACATGACATTTGAAGAACTGCCCTGCACCTAGCACAGGCCAGGGGAGTACCGTGTGTCCTGTTGTTGTTGTGTTTCTGTGTGACGGGGTTATAAATGTGGTTATGGTGTGCTCAGATGAATAGAACAGAACAAGAGGAATATATCATGACCTTAGGCTACACTTCAGAGTGTAAGTGTGTGTGAATGGGCTGGTGTGTGGGCAGGGGGTTTAATGCTCGCTTTAGCCTGTGATGCACTCCAGTGAAATATCTGTCAACATTACTGACACAAGTTTGATTCTACTTCTGTATTTACGCAGATCATAAACACACACACACACACAAACACACATTTTACCACATATTGTGGTGTTCCTGTACTGCCGCCAAAAAGATAATGAGATAGAAAACAAGGCCAGAGGGAAGTGGGGGGCAAGTTTGCGTGTGAGTGAGTGAGAGAGGTATAGAGAGAGGGAGAGAGAGGGAGAGAGAGATAGGTATAGAGAGAGGGAGAGAGAGAGGGAAAGAGAGAGAGGTATCAAGAGAGGGAGAGAGAGAGAGGTATTGAGAGGGAGAGAACAGTATATAGAGGGAGAGAAACAGGAGAGTGAGAGAGCATGCTGTGTCTGTGATTTCTCTCTGGAAAGTCATATCAACCGATGAGAGTTTGAAAAGTGAGAAGAGCTTCCAAGTATTGCTTCAGCTATATATTTTTTGCCATTTGTTTAATTCGACATTTAATCTAATGGCAAAATTTAAAAACACATTCAGATGTCCTTCAGACGTCAGTGAGTTTGATAGCTCGTTTTCTGAAATTGTAATTTCAAATTCCCTACAGATGGCGCTGTATACCATATCAGAATCTATCCCCAGTTTCTCCTAGCGAACATACTGTCGCCATATGATGGTTTGGGTCCGCTCTGTGAGCCTTTGTTCCTTCTCTCAGAGAGCAGCCAGAATCCTGCCGTGCAGACAACACTTCCGCTTTGACGGTGAAAGAGAACGCTGGGGCTGCACGTTATGTGACAAACCCAATCTTCAGAATTACTTAAAGCTCACTTGCACGAGACGCTTCGAATTAGGTTCATAAACCGACGTTTTTTGACGTTGCGTTTGTCGAGTAAAAACATACAATTACGCGCAAGGCTCGAGATTAAGCTCCCATTTCTCTTCAAGGCCTTCGCACACATGCGCAACACACAGCGGAATCTCTCAGCCACCCCTCTCGCGCGGACAGATCAAAACACACACATACACACACACATTCACAAAATGAAACACATGTACCCCTTTTCCCAAACCGAAAACACTGTAAAACATTTCACCGCATTTGTCCCGCTGAAACGATTATTTGGACTGACGCCCGCTGTTTCACTATGAAAGTAAATCAGATCCTATTAAAGACGTAAGGGGAACACCAGAATTGACCATCCTCCCAGAAAGCGAAGTGATTTGTCGTCTCTCTTGCTTTCTTCGTTGAGACATTTGTCTATGTGTATTTGTGCAGACTCCATCCATTTTCATTCTAAATTTATTTACTTTTTTTCCTGTTCCTGCAATAGAACACGTGCGTCTGGGAGCCACGTGCCTTTTAATGACTTTAATCACACACGCCATGGTAGAACAGGGTGTAGGCGAGAGTGTGTAGTAGATGGAACGGGAGAGAGGAGAAAAGGAGAGAACAGTTTCCACTAGTGTAAAAGGAAACAGAAGAAAAGCTTCTAATGTCGTACTTGAAAGCGTTGGTAAACATTTGACACCATGCGTTGCGGCTGTCAATAAAAAACCCGGCATTCTTGTTTGATGTCTGCCGGGGGCTGATGATTGGTTAAAGTTGCATCGATGGCTTCATCGCCGGGCGAGCCTCTGCTTGTCAATCGCCGCCGAATAGAGGCTCACCTCCCCCAGGAGAACCAGCCTAATGACACTCTGTTGTGACAGTTCAGTCTGAAATTGGAAACTTTCTCCAAGCGAGAATATTTCTTTGACTTCCACATACATACATACTCTTTTTATGTGTATGTGATGGCTCCCAGTGGTAATCTGGGACCATATGTATTAATGTATCACACTATGGATACGTTTTCGCGTTTACCTGTTCAGGTTTAGACATACTGTCAAAACACATGCTAGAGTGACTGCATGTGAGGCATATTAGAATTTGAATCTTATTTGACTCGTTGTGCTGATCAGCCTTAAGACTTGAGTCTTAGAGCTGGTTAGACATGTTAGAAAAATATAATACTTAAGCCTACACACTGCATGTGGTCAGACAAAACCCAATACTGAGTCGAGTTTTGCTTCCAACCCAAATGAACATGTATAATTCAACCAAATGATTTCTGTCATTCATATACTAACTTCCACTTTCATATTTATGGAGGTGGGAAGGTTTTCCAACTAATTGATAGTCATCTTTCAGTCCAAGCATATTCAGGTGCCATCTTCTCTACCTGTAGCTATCTGTCTACCATCTCTGTGTGTGACGTAGGCTAGGGTCAGCTCTGCTGCACACTTTGACTGAATGTTTAACATCGCAAGAGCTTGGTGAGCTGTAGGCTAAGAGCAGCTTGCATATTCACACATTCACAAGAAGAAGGAGGTCTGATAAGCAGGGTGCATAGCCCATTTTAATGAAGAATGATGGAGAGAGGAAGAGGAAAAGACAGGGAGAGAGAGAGAGATTGGGCAGGAAAGAGGAAGAAACAACCTCGGCTTGTCATGCATTCATATAGTGAATTGCTTGGGGTGGGGGTGGGGGTAGGGGTGGGGGAGGGGTACATCTTGTTGAAATTCCACTCATATCAGACAGTGGTGTTTGCTTCACTTTAGTTTGTTTTTGCAAGAGGAACTTTCTCGATATGTCTTTGCATTGAAAGGGGGCATTGAAATGAATGAGCCTGTGAACTTTTGCACCATGCAGAAATGCAACGTCAACTAAAATGACAACAGCACTAAAAAAAAAAAAATCAGGCTCTCGAAAAGAATACTTTCTCACAAAAAACATTTTTAGGGGTTAACTCAGATATGTTTAAGAATTCAAACTTCAGGAAAATCCAGACATTTCTGATATAATGTGAGGATCAGGTATTGATAGTCTATACTGTACTTTACTGTAGTTAAGAGGCTACCAAACATGTGACTTTTTAACTTTGGTGAAATAAAATGAAAAGTTTGAACATCTGACCTGACAGAGCGACCTGACTTAACTAAACACCTACGCATGTAGATGCAGACACGCACCCCTGAAAACATAAACACGGCTCAGCTGAACTGAACGCCTGGCTTCGCCTGGCCAGGTCTTTGGTCTTGGACCCCTATATTGACATCCAGTTTGTTTCTTCATTTTTTTCGGGGGAGGGGAGGGGAATCTTTCTCTCTATCTGTGGCTGATCAGGGAAGATTGATGTCTCTGTTTGTGTCCCTGGCCCCGGTTTTATCTGAGTCTTATGAGGCTGCCGGCCAGGGGATAGTGGAGCCTGCCGTGACTTATGTCCCAAGATGCCTTGAAAGGGGGCCGCCCGATGGGCTATTCACTGCCCCTCCCCCACCCGCCCGAGACCAGGGAAGAATGGGGCGAGCGGGTGAGAAATGAAACCCGGGCGAAACGGATGACCGTGAGGGGCGTCCTGCTCGCCGGCCGTTTACGTGCACTCCCTCACCCAAGCACGGCTGCTTCGGATTGTTTTGTTACAGAGCAAATAAGACACACGGGGGTACTTCTCATATTGAAAGTGTCTGAAAACTTCAGCGTGAGAGATACCGGCCCATTAGGGTCGTACCATACCGATGAAGTAAGAATGAACATTTTTCAAGGAGAATTTTGGATGGTTGGGTGTACCTGCTATTTTGGGCATGACAGATAATAAAGGGTAGTGTGTGTGTGTGTGTGTGTGACCTGTTTTACAGTAGGTGGCCTTCATCTCAGAGTCTGTGAGAATCTGTGCCCTCCTTTACAGAGTGTGGGTGTGTTTGTTCCTAAGAGCAAAGGAACAGATACACACATACATCTGTGCCATTCTGTGTTTCTGACTGCGTGAGTTGCACCCGATTGTCATGATTATGAATATGACCACTGAGTCGGGCATTACTGCAGGAATATGCATAGGGCCCTACAAACCTGTATTCTGTGATGTGTGCACACATGTATGTGTGTGTTTGTGTGTGTGTGTGTGTGAGAGAGAGATGCCATTGTTTTGCCTCTGGAGGTTTCATTAAGGCCTCAGTGTTCTGAGGTAAGGAGTCATTCATCTCTCCTGTTGCAAAGTGCCAGCTCTACTCTTTCTCTCTCTCCCTCTCTCTCGCTCTCTCCTCTTTTCCTCATCCTCTATTGCTCCCGCCACTCCGAGATGGGAAATAAAAGAAAGGGATCACACCGACCACTCTGGCTTGTTTGATGTGCAGCAGACTGGCTTGTCTAATGAACCCCAACGTCTTGCCTCTACGTTCTTTTTTTTTTTCTCCAAATGCTCATTAATTAGCCCTGTCAAAACTTTCCCCCTTTTTTGGTAAAGAGTGGGGGATGACTTCAAGAGCTTGAATGGGATAGCGTTAATTAAAAATATATCAGATGAAGACCCATGAGTGCTAATCGTGATGCATTAACCCTTGGTTGCTGACAGCAAGAGCCGAGCTGAGTCAAGCCGTCCAAAGCTAGATGATCCCTTTTGTCCTAAAAGTTCCGGCGCGGTGAAGTTTTGCGGCCTACGAAAAGGCAAGCAGCTTTGATTTAATTGCATGTGTCCCATTGCTCTGGTTTTAACTGGAAGACTTGACGGTGCCTTCAGATGTTTCTTTTGAGTAGAGTTTTCAAAAGGGCCGCAGATCTCCGGCTCCGCGGCCGAGCCGCCAGACAGAAACGCAGAGTCAGCTTCCGAGCGTCCAGGTTTGGAGACCATCACTCTCCCGTTCAGTCAGGTGCCATGAATCAGAAGGTTGGGTGGGCTTTACCTTTGACCCGCGAAAAAGCTAACAGGAAGTGGCAGCACCCCAGAAAACAAGCCTTTTGGCTCTTATCAGGTCTCAGAGTGGTTTAGTCACTCGAGTAATTGGGAGATGATGGCACACTGCCTGTGGAAGGTTGCTGGGCCGGGTGGGCTGTTGTGGGTGGGAGGGGGCAGGGGGGGGCAGTGCCAGGCTTGTTGGAGTGTGTGTCCCAGTGCTGTGAAGTGAGGCAAAGGGAGAGACCAGCAGGACTAATGGGCAGAAGCCAGCCCAGGCCTTCCCATGCAGAACTTCAATTTGCGCTGTTTCACAATTGATTGTGCTTATTTCTGCGCCTCATTTTTATTTTTTTCCCGCTCCTGTCCGCCTGTGACCTTAAAGGGGCCCGCTGGTTCCAGATCGCTGTCACGCGTGTTCTGGACGATGGCATTTGTAGCACACTCTACAAAAACGACGAGTGTGCTGTTTGACGATTGCTGATTTCCTGAGCCGCTTTCCAGAGAGTGCGAGTTTGGCATCTCTTTCTTTGTCCTGAAATAGACTGCGTTTAGTCCTACAAGTCACAGTCTTCACACAGAGCCCCTGTTCGCATACGTGCCCATGATAAAGGAAATGAATGGACATGCTAAAGAGATTCATATGGACATGGATCTACACAACTCTGTCTTTTCTTGGAAACGTTGCACACAAGCTATGTGTAGATCTGCCCAAAGTCTGAGATGTTGGAGATTGTGTCTTTGTGAGTCCTACCCAAATATACAGATTCATTAGGCATCGCATGTGTTCATGCTGGTTGTCTCACATGCAGTCTTTGGGTCATTTATTATTATTATTAATAATAATAATAGCAGCCATATACTTGTAAAAATCAGTTTATTACATGTAGTCCCAATCTAATATACATTCTGTATGATAAAAAGATGCTACAAAGTTACTTATGACATCCATAGAGCCCTTTGGGCGAGGTGTGGGTGTATTTGAAAAACAGCTTACTAACAAGCGCTTATCCGTCAGTTACAAGTGACATACTTCTTAGGTTTGTCTAACAACCCACTGTCAACTCCCATAGCAGAGCATCACGTGGAGACCTTAGGAAGAACAGCTTCTATTTGAAGAACGTTGCCGGCGACCCTTTAATTTGCAATTACACCTGCTGCTTCTGTGCTTGAATAAGGCTAATGTCACTTTAAGAAAGCTTGTCAGCTTCGCAACGAGTAAAATTAATGAATTTGATTATAGCTTTGTCTAATAGCTTGTGTATCACCGTTTCCCGGTTTTAATCACTACCGCTAAAGCGTACAGCCCTGGGGTACAGTTTGAATTTCTCGCCTCTTCTTATGCACTGCTAACAAAAGAAAGAGAAAAATAATAATTGTTTGGCCCAGATTTAATAACAAGCAACGAACATCAACCAACCACAATGCACCTCACTATTCCTCCTTGTGGCTCAGCTATTAATAGGCATTTCCCTGCTTTTTTTTACATTTTAATTGAAGCTACTGAATACATTCCATCATTAAAAAAAAAAAAAAACTAAAATCAAATAAAAACTTCAATTTGTATATGAAAGCCAACATTGTGAAATACATTTTTGTCATGGTTCATTATTTTCATGATGCATCTTGTAATGACAGCTGGGATGAAATCATATTTGCACGTTAGGTTTAGTCAGATGTTTAGTTATAGTCACACTACAAGGGACCCTGTGTCCTCTTACCCCTAATGCCATGCAACATCCTCTTCCTCACCCCGCAGCCCGCAGGATCTCTTCCTCTCACTTGCATGCACCGACGCATCCACTCTATCATTCTTTTCCTGGAAGGTTTTCTATAAAGGTGAGTAGAAAGAGCTCCTCTATTCTAGCTGTCTCTCTTGACTGTTTGTTACCAGAGCATGATGAGGGAGAGAGACAGAGAGAAAGAGAGAGAGAAGTCTTGCATCCTGTTTTTCTACCTTCTAGGTCTTCCGTTGAGTCTCAGCTCCACAATCTAACTATGTAACTAAATAAGGTGGAAGGAGACTCAGATGGAGGGATGAAGAATGTTCTCCATAGCCCTCTGTGGCACGTGCAGGAGCTGGCGTGATACATGCTCTTAGTGCTCAGAAGTTACACTGCAGTTCTCTAAGTTGCTTACGTCTGGAGAAGTTTTTTAGCTGTTTATTATTTTTTTCTTCTTTCCTCCCTGTTCTTTTGGTTGGCTACTTACACAAGGGACACGATTGCATTATAGCAACAAAACTTGTGCTCCAGTATGAGTGTGGTTTTAGGTTACTCTACCCATTCTGACATGGCTCAAACACAGCGTGTTCACGTCGAGATGTTTTCTGCCTGCTGATGTTCCTCAAGGAACTCTCTGGTGAGAATCCAAAGCATCAGACATCTTGGTAGTGCTTTGTTCTACAGCCATGGTTAACGTTACCACTGCTTGGTGGACAGGGCTTAAAGGCCTTCTCCACACGAGACCGAGAGCTTGCAGTAATACCCTCTGCTTCTTATTGATTCGCTCACACCAAAACAAGACATGTGATTCAGCATTTCAGTCTACCAGTTAACCAGCAATTTTGATGCATCGTGAGAGGGAAATTCTGCAAACAGTGATCGCAAACGTCTCCCTACTTTAAATGAAATGAGGTGAGGTCATCCTTAACGAATACAGCTATATGAACTGAGGAGATGTGACCTTAGATTAGACTATAGATCCTAGACTCTGGATTAAACCATAGACTGTAGATTCCATGCTAGACCCTAAATGCTACATAGATTAGACCCTAGACACTACATTAAACCCTAGACTCAAGATTAGACCCTAGGCCTTAGATTACTGTAGGTCAATCCTTAAGCCCTGGAGCTCCTCACAGAGCAGCTGCGTGTGTTCAAATCATTCTGTTCCATGCCTGTAACCTCTCCCCCCTTATTTCACTCTTTTATGGACAGGCACACTTTGAAGCGTCATATTTCTCCGCGGGAGTGCGTTTAGAAACACTGCCCAGTTTTATTTATTCCCTCTGCCTCTCACCTGGCTCTCACCACTGCAATTTCTAAGGCTCTCACCCAGGGGCACGGGCCTAGCTCAGCCTCACTGACTCAGTGTGTGTGTGTGTGGGTGTGTGTGCGTGTGTGTGTGTGTGAGAGCGAGTGACTATGGTAGGGAAAGAGAGAGAAAGGGAGGGAGAGGCAGAGAAATAGAGAAGGAAAGAGAGATAGAGAGAAAGAGAAAAGGCAGGTAGGTATAAGTGTTAGTGTCTGTGTGCATCTGTGTGTGTGTGGGCAAAGCTGTCAAAGGTGTTTGCATGAAAGAGGGAAGATGGAATAGAAGTAGATGCTCATGTAAGGTGGGGTGTGCGCGCGAGTGTGTGTGTGTGTGCGTGCGTGTGTGTGTCTCAGTGAGAGCACATGCATCACTCACATACTCCATCCCACAAAAACGCCATCTATCTGACATCTCTCTGTCTGATTATGTGGGCACTTTACTGGCATAAATATTAATGCCACTCCATTTTATTCAGGATGTTGGCCTTTCACTGTGATGAGCCTCACTCTACTGTTTAAAATGGTGTGTGTGTGTGTGTGCACGTATATCAGAGAGTAAGAAAGAGAGTGATAGAGAGGCCCAGAAGCACCAGCATGTAGGCAAATGTAGGCATTTTGCATATTCTCCTATGAGACAGATCGAGGGAGTGGGTTTGATGCATATTATTGATAATGTAATGTGTGGTCCAGGCCTGCTTTTAACAGATGTAAATGCTGGCCTGGACTGTCTGAAAACAGCCTCTGCTAAAGTACAATGAAAAGAAGCACGACAGAGATCAACTGAACCTACTTTTACAGAGCCCTGCTCAGATACTGCAAGACTTCTGTTGATCTGAGGCTTTAGATACATTGACTGCATTGACTGGTCTCAGGAGAGCAGTGAAGGGTGCTGTGGACCACTGAAGAGAGAGGAGAGATGGAGAGAGAGAGGGAGATAGAGAGAGAGAGAGTGAATAAGAGTGAGACTGGGAGTGAGAGAGGAAGAGAGAACATGGGAGGCTTTGCAGGGCTAAAGATTGCTCTGAGACAATTACAAACAAAGGTAAGAATCATTGACAGCGGGTTGCTCTCAGACAGTAGGGCCTCTCAATATCTCCCCAAGGCCTTTGATGAATGAGCTCTGGTGCGCTGCTGAGAGAACAAACCCCCACATCGCCTTTAACCAAGAGCAGAGTGTTGAGGACACTTCTGCTTTGGGCAGAGGGGTGCTTCCCTGAACCGTCGATAGATCAAACAAGTGACGCTGCCGTGCTGACTCTTTGCATGTCTCATGACCGCTCTGGTCCGAACACCGCCGTGATGTTTATTGTTGTGATTTCGTGGGCTGTCGGCGAGAGGGAGGTGGAAGAGCGGCTCACGCAGAGCCAAGAACGAAATCCTGGCAAGCGTCTCTGTCTGTCCTGCCACGGAGGTGGTGCTGAGGTCACTCTGACCTCTCTCCTCCCTCTGTCTGGGGCTTGGCAGCGGAGAGGTGATAGTGCTTACACTCAGACTTTCCCCTCCAGAGCCAGAGAACGCCAGGTGAGGGAAGATGGAGCAACTCCGCCACTGGAGGGCACCAGTCGCAGAAGCATTTTTAATCATCAGCCGCCAATGCAGCGGGGGGAGCATCCACTGTGGTTTGGCCACTTCATTCCCTCACTCCCCTTCTTGCCCTTTTTCTGCAGTTCATCTGAGGCCACAGTGTGATAAATGTGCATTAGCATTCTCACTGGAAGTTAGTACACATGTTAAGAGAGAGTATCTTTCATGTGGCTCTGAGCTTTAGCACGTTATAAAGTCAGTGACTGGGTGTACAGTTCTGTAGTCACAGTGCAAGTCATTGTGTGTGTGTGTGTGGGGTGCGGGGTGGGGGCGGGGGTTGGGGACACACGGCAGCACGCAGCAGAGCAGAGGAAGCAGACTGAGGATACTGGACTGATGCTGGACTGGGCAAAATGTTCCAAGCCAACATAAAGCTGTACATGGTCTGTGACTCACTAGCAGCCATCAGGTGAGGCATGAACAAGCAGGATCACTGCTAAACACGGCCCTTCAGGACAAATGGGATCAGTACCAAACACACGGGATCAGTGCTAAACGTTGCCCTTCAAGTGTAATGAACGAAAGAAGACCACAGCACTGATATATATGTACTTTTAAAAGAGGCCCACCTCTGAGGGCGCTGCTCTATGCCCCTTGACCCTGGCTTCCCTGCGTGGGTCTCTCCCCACGCTGCCTCTCTAGGTTACTGTCTCCTCTGAAGCCCCACGAGTGAGGTGAGGTGTTGCCCCCCCATTCATTATGCCTGGCTAGGGTTATGACAGGCTAGGGATCCTCGTGGACCCTCCTCTGCCTCTAACACCCCACCCAGAGAGGGTGCCCTGGCTGGCATGATCCATGACCGTCCACTGTCTTGTGCCACTGTCTTGGTCTTGCGTGTCCACTCCCACCTGCTGCGTGTGATGGCTCCAGTCTGGCATCCCTCACACCGTGGACGACTACACCCCCCCACCCCCAACCTGGATCGATTTGTTCTCTGCCTGGCCGGCGTGCTGGAGCATGGTCAGTGTTGTTCACTAGGCATAAGGGATGGCGGAGGAAGCCGGCAGAGGGACTGGGACACAACAGAACTGAATCTATTTCTTTGGAAAGCCCTGGGTTATCAAACTCATTAATCTACATGTCATGAGTGGTGGATGAATAATTGTGTGTAGAATTTATCTGCCAGTGTGATAGCTACTCCTCAACACCCCCCCCCCCACACACACACACACACCAGTGTGTGCATCCTGCATTTGGTGTCCCAGACCTGTAATTATTATATGCTTTGTCTTTGCCATCTCTGGTCTTTTGGGGGGGACACAAGCTGAAATATGCTACCCCTGCATTTAGAAGGACACACTACCCTTAATATGACACAAAGGCATAAACACACACACACACACACACACACACACACACACATGCACGTGTGCTAGCTAAGAAAGGGGATAGACAGATAAACAACACCAGCAGTAATGTGTGCATTAATGCGAACCTCTGCACAATCAGCAACAAAGAAAATATTAAATATAAGTGTTCCCCTCAGCACAATATTCCTGTAAGTATTCACTGTCCAGTGCTACTGTGTTAATGACTCCTTTAGTTTTGTAGGTTAAAGGTCTCTTAAACAATGTTGTACTGCAGATATTCGCTGTGCATCGCCTTTCTGACTGCACAGTGCAGAATAGCATTCACTCTTCCATCATATGAGTTCTATCACTAAAACATGCCCCCTCTTCTCTGCACTTAGTATCTTTCTTTGCACCGCTTGTACACTAAATACATGTACAGCGATAGCGGCCTTAAGATGAGAGGATTTTAGGTTTGCAAAACAAGGGAGAGATATGGTTTTCGTAATCTGTCCCACAGTGAAAAGCTCAGCTGTCCCCCCCCCCCCCACCCCACACCCCACAGCGTTGTTTCCCTGACGATATCGCCCATACGTATCTCCGCCATTTGTAAATGCCTCCTTTTTTTGATAGCGGTGCATTGTTACCTGACGCGCCGTTTTAAAAGATCAAACGCGATGAGGCAACATGAAAACATAAACAACAAAGTTGTTGACAATGAGGAATGGGCGGGGGAGGGGGGCGTGGGTGGGTGGGGGTAAAACATAACAAACCATTGTTCAGGACGTGTGCACCCCCCCTCCAAACCCCCCCCCCCCCCAATAAAAAAAAGATCAGTGGAGCTCCCTCTCCGGTGTTCTGTCAGATGTGAGAGGAACAAAGAAAGGGGAAGTGTTGTGAGCGGAACCTGGGTATTGCGCATGGTGGGGACAGGGCCACACAGGAAGACAATGACTCCTCCACCATTTGTACCTTTGCTTGTGGTGTCAATAGCACACAGCACAAGTCAGCAAGGTCAGTGGTGGCACAGTGGTGTCTTTCGCTTGTTGTTTTCTCACTTTACAACGTCACACCCTTGATTCGAAGCGCTTTTACCCGCTAAAGTGATTGTGCTTCGGCCCTAGTCCCTAGCTTCAGAGTTACTCTCCATCAACCTCTGCCAGACGTGCCATTTTCAGGCACCCAAAATGCTCAGGACTGCATTTATGCCATATAGGGGTGATGCAATAGAAAATTGGAGAGCAGAAGAAAGGAGGGAAGGATGTGATCCCTCAGCCCCCACCCGCACCCCCATCCCGACCCCCACCCCCATGGTGGACGGGGCGACAGTAGGAGCAGGTGATGTATTTTAAAGAGAACCACTGACCTGTGCGCTCCCGGCTGAGCGGATGTGTAAACGCTTCGGAATGTGCACCGGGCGGCAGATTTTCCTCCGCTGCGCTATTTCGCTTAAAGGACGCGGGCGCAGGCGGCGGAGGGCACTGGTGTCAGTCCAAGGTTCCGGGCATCAGGGACGCTGGGTAATTCCAGTTCACCTTGACTGTTCCCTACGCACAGGCGAGCAATTCTTAAGACAGAATATGGGTAAGTTTTGAAGGTCAACAAGCATCGGTGACAAAGAACTCCTGTGTATTTGTGTGCATGCGTGCGTATGTTTGTGTGTGTGTGTGTGTACGTGTGTTTATTGGCAAATTGAATGTGCCAGGTTTTCATTACCTGAAGTATTTGTGAAGGCTATCTTATGCAAATTGAAAGGACACAAAACATCAGCACCCTAGATAGGAATGCACTTCTGTCTTTTTGAATGAAGCACTAGTGGGTGTGTGTGCGTTTATGTGTATTTGTGTCACTCTGTTGGAATGTTTGCTAAACAAGGCCACTCTGCATGAGTGGTACGGACACAGAAACAATTGGTGTTGATGTGGGATTTGAATCAAGGCCTCAGTAAGACACCGGACTGATGGGAGCCAAAATGGCTCCCCTACATGGACTCTAATACCAGCGTCATGCAGGGCATAAACAATCAAAAACCATATAAACCCGAATTTACCCACCAGCAGTCCAGAATACAACGCAGGCCCCATCTAACCTGTTTTAGCATACAGCGACCCGCTGTAAAACCATCAAATGACCAGCAGGCTTCTTTGAATAACTACTGCGTTCTGAAATGAATTCTCAACCACCGAGTGGCACAGCTATTCCCAAACGGACACGACGACGGAGAACAATTTGGTCACTCTGCTTCACTTCAGGCATATCCATCTCAAATGGACGTCTCCACTGTGATATGGCAGCATGGTTAGCGCCCTTGTCCTGCAGCGCACGCCTAATGTTGGTCTAATGCATGTCCACACACATGACTTCTAAAAGCTTTTATAAAGAACTCTCGAAAGTATGTCAATTCGAAATGAAATAAGAGTTGTTATATACCAGGGTCGTTTAATTTTCTGAAAGACATTCTGAAATGGCATGGTCCCTCTCTGTGCTGTCCTGGATATAAGCTCACAGTTGAGGAGTTGAAAGGTCATGTGACTTTTGGACGGCAAGAGAGACCTGGGTGTTAAACAAAGAGAACATGGAACAAAAACATCAGGTGGCTGGCAAGCACGCCGACGTAGCAACAATTCCACACGGCACCTGTGCCCAGGGGCCCTGGGACCCCTGCGGAACAGGAGACCTCTGAGGGCCCCAGTCACATAGAAAGCCCAGATCCCCACTGGGCCCCTGGAGTGGCCTCTGTTCTTTATGATGTGCTGGTAATTAAAGGTGTGCTGGTGTGGCAGTACGCGGATACAGAGGGCCTGGGATGGCTGTAGGAAGATAAATGAGGTCGACCGATGTAATATCCCTGGACTTATGGGACTGCTGTGTTGCTGAGGAGTGTCATGGATGATTATTAATGTATGATAGCCCCACCAGTGTAATGAGCGGGCGCGACCGAGCAGTGTAAACACACATATATTGTTTATGAGTGTGCTTAAGAGAGACACGGAAAGGACGATATGAAATATCGAAACGCACATCCATACGTCTTGTCGAGTAACAACCTTTTCTGTGTCTGGAGCAATTAATATGACTCAGTGGTACAGAAAAAAAGGCATCCTCCCAAATTTCATTTCACCTTGTGTGTGTGTGTGTGTGTGTGTGTGTGTGTGTGTGTGCGTGTGTGTGTGTGTGTGTGTGTGTGCCTGTGTGTAAATGTGGTGGTGGTGGTGGGGGGTTGGGGCATTTACCAAAAGTGCGACCATTCCTGCAGTGTTTCATTCTAGTTCTTTCATCTAATGAACAGGAACTTTCCTCTACGAATCTGTCAAGTGCTTGTGAGCAGCCTTTGTATTTCCTTTTGGCCTGTTTGATACCTTTGTCAGGTTTTACAGCTTAGAAGTGGATAAAGACACAAGAAGATACTCAAATAAGTACAGGCAAGCACACACACACACACACACACACACACACACACAGATCCCCTGCAGAGGTGTGTGTGTGTGAGTGTATAGTGGAGCTCAGTGGCAGTGTCAGAGCTGAGCTCCTGGTAGATAGTGACAGCAGGTCTCAGGAGGCCCGTGTGGATCTAGGCTCAGTAGAATCAGCCTTGACTGTATTAAGGAGGAATTACATGACACGGTCACCACACGAGCGCTTTATCTGCTGGCTTCTACCTCTCTCCTGTGTGCACACACACACACACACACACACGCACACAAACACAGGTGTGTGTGGGTCACATATCCAGACACACGCATAACAAGAGGCACATACATATACACATGCACTTACACATACCACACACACCCACAAGCATCTCACAGGTCAAAATCATTCAAATGTCTCTCAGCCAGAGCTGTCCGAAATTAAAGAGATGAAAAAGAGCGGATTAGAGAGAGAAGAACAGGTGAGTGGCCATGACAGAAAGAGGCAGGAAGGGAGAAAGGGAAAGAGAGAGAGAGGGAAATAAAGAGAGGGGAAGAGAGAGAGGGAGAGAGAGGGAAAGAGAAAGATAGAGAGAGGGAAAGAAAGAGAGCCAGAGACAGTCTGTGTGTGTGTGTGTGTGTGTGTGTGTAAATGCATGAGCCTCTTGGTGTGTGCGTATGTGTATGTCTGTGTGCATGTGTGCATGTGTATGTGTTTATGGATGTGTACGTGTGAGGGATTTCAGTGTAAGTGCAAAGGAGAAGAAGAACTACAGTGACTCACTAAAGTCTGGGGGTTCCATGCTAGAAAGCTTGCAGTGAGCTTGGCCATCACATGCTCGCATTAATGGATAAATATTGAGCCCATTAAATGCAAAAAATTGCATCAGTCATCCCACGCAGAGTTGAGTTGAGGGGTACCAGCTTTGGAATGCATCCCACTTCTACCCTCACACACACACACACGCACACACACACACACACACAGCAGAGTGTTTACTGTTTCACCCTCCAGTCACCGACAGATGGTGATGCTATGGGCAATCGCACTGTTTTATGAGGGGAGAGAGAGAAAATGCCTCTCTTTCGTCTTCAATAGACAGTTAGTCTGACAACAGGCACCTCAGCTGCCTCGACGTTTCTCTCCAATTCATCTAGCTGCCATCTTATTTATGACACACCAGAACTCTGGGATATTCTGAAATAAGAAGGGCTCCTTTGGTAACAGTGTAATTTGAAAACCCTGAAATCAATGTTTTCTTGGTTATCTATTTTTGATGAAATTTTTTTTTTTATGCCTATATGCTTTCATAGCACAATTGTATAATGGCTTTAGCCAAGCAATGTGATTGATTTGTCTGGCTGTGTGTTAGATAAAGTAATTAAATATGCAAATGCCAGAGTGGGCTGTGGCGTCCTTCGATCTAACGGCGGCGGTTTCATCCTGCTCGGTAAACAGCACAGTGACGGTGCAGGAGGATGGAGAGGATGATTTGAGATGACATCACAGATGGAGAGAGGAGACAGCAGAGACGAGGACGGGGCAGGAGGTCCTCTGGGCCTGTTCGAGCACCTGTCCAAATCCAAACCAATCAGCATCGCTCTTTCTTGTAACTTTGTAATACAGGAACTGAGGAAGTATATGGCCAAAAGCGAGTCTAAGAAGGCCGCGAAGGGCCAAAAAGCAGTTGTCAATACGCCTCTAAAAGGTTCATGATAGGCACATGAAGCCCTGGGTCCAGATATCTAAAAATGAAGGTTGTTTATTGTGTGTTGAAGTCCAAAGGACCCCAGTTGAGGTATTGATAATAAAGTTACACTTTTAAGAGTGTATAGATATGCAGCTCAGAATCTACCCTTCGGTTGTAGCAGTGGTATGCAGGGACCCGATACATCCGTCTTTCTCTGCAGAGTCTCTGCTTAGAACACATGGGGTTCCACCCAGGATCAGTTAGCAGTGGCTACTCGGGGTCTCACAGTGACCGTGTAGCACCATTTGTTTTCCCACCCACACTGAAAACACACGCATGCACACAAAGAGCCTGACACATGCAAACGGAAAAAAAAGTTCTCGCTTCTCGGTAACTTTTCTCTTCTCCCTTGCTGTTTGCCCCCACACCCCCTCCCCCCGGTCCCCTCCCTTACTGGCCCTGCGATCCGGCCTCTCTGATTGCTATGCATTGTTTAGGTTCTTTCATTAATGCTGGGTGCCAGTCGTGCTCCGCACATGAACAATAGCAAGGCCCCTGCAAGGGATCAATAGCAGATTGCTGATAGCGCCGCGTCCATTCGCTCTCCGGATTACATGACAAATGGCCCGGCCCATGCGTTTTGACACCTCTTCGTTCTTGCAGGGTCCGGGCCCCGGAGCTGCCGGCTCTCGGCATCCCCCTGACATCAGCCTGGCCTGAGAGGACAATGAGGAAAAGAAAAAGAAGTAGAAGAAGCAGAAAAACACAAACGCCCAAATAGGCAATCTACAGTAAGGGCTTCACCACAGAGGGGCCTGTATCCATCAACAGCTGATAATTATGGTTAAGGACACGGACTGAAAAGACAGTCTGGAGGAGCCGATTGGTTGATGAGTGGCAAAAATGCGCAAAAACGCACGCCGTCGATAGCCCTCTGTCTAAAGGTGTGATCGTCACGTGCTAAAGGAGTCCTTACCATTCACTGTAAACATCTAAATCATAGGGAAAAGCATCTAAGTCACAGGGTATTCAGAGGAGTAAAGAAGTGTGCTGTGCTGGGTAATATATTCTGCCCAGCTGTGATGGGAACATATTGCACCTGTACGGCAAACAAAAGTAGCCCAATTTATAAAGGACAAAACTGTGAAAAAGTCAAGGTCCTTTAAAATAAAAAAAAAGTGTGAGAAGAAAAAAAAGTTCATTTACTCATTGACATGTTGTCCTTTATAATAACTGAAGGAGAGTTTTTCTTTTTTCGTCAGGCTTAATGACCTCCACATGCGGTGCGTCGCCCATTTTAAAGAGAAACAAACAGCCGTTGGCCAGTGTTACATGGAGCGAGAACTTAACCCTGTCCCTCCTGACACACACACACGCACACACACACACATAAACACACACACACACAACACTCAGATATAGCTTCATTAGCGTCATAGAAAAAAGAAAGGACAAAAATGAAGCCATGTGCCTATGCAAATTTGAGATAGCAGACACCCTATTGCTCCTTATGGGTCAGAGACAGGTGTAGGCCCACAGTTAACACAGCGGTGTAGGCCCACAGTTAACACAGCGGTGTAGGCCCACAGTTAAAACAGTGGTATAGGCCCACAGTTAACACAGTGGTGTAGGCCCACATTTAAAACAGTGGTATAGGCCCACAGTTAACACAGTTAACGTTAACACAGCGTGTAGGCCCACAGTTAAAACAATAGGCCCACAGTGTGGTGTAGGCCCACAGTTAAAACAGTTAACACAGTGTAGGCCCACAGTTAAAACAGTGGTGTAGGCCCACAGTTAACACAGTGTAGGCCCACAGTTAAAACAGTGGTGTTGAACCACATTTAAAACAGTGGTGTAGGCTCACAGTTAACACAGCGGTGTAGGCCTACAGTTAAAACAGTGGTGTTGAACCACATTTAAAACAGTGGTGTTGAACCACATTTAAAACAGTGGTGTAGGCTCACAGTTAACACAGCGGTGTAGGCCCACAGTTAACACAGCGGTGTAGGCCCACAGTTAAAACAGTGGTGTTGAACCACATTTAAAACAGTGGTGTTGAACCACATTTAAAACAGCGGTGTAGGCCCACAGTTAACACAGCGGTGTAGGCCCACAGTTAACACAGTGGTGTAGGGCCACAGTTAAAACAGTGGTGTTGAACCACATTTAAAACAGTGGTGTAGGCTCACAGTTAACACAGCAGTGTAGGCCCACAGTTAAAACAGTGGTGTAGGCCCACAGTTAACACAGCGGTGTAGGCCCACAGTTAAAACAGTGGTGTAGGCCCACAGTTAACACAGCGGTGTAGGCCCACAGTTAACACAGCGGTGTAGGCCCACAGTTAAAACAGTGGTGTAGGCCCACAGTTAACACAGCGGTGTAGGCCCACAGTTAAAACAGTGGTGTAGGCCCACAGTTAACACAGCGGTGTAGGCCCACATTTAAAACAGTGGTGTAGGCCCACAGTTAAAACAGTGGTGTAGGGCCACAGTTAACAGATGGAACTCCCATCAAATAAGATCAAGACCAGGTTAAGAGATGAACAGAGGTCCTCATTCTGATGTTCTGCATGCCACAGATTTATGGTGAAGATCAGGACAAACCATTTCCTATCCCAGCACACATTCCAGCTCATGGAGAGACTGATCATTAGCTAATGAGCTGAAGCAGCCATGCTTCAACCTGCAGGGAAGGACTTAAGCTCCCGTTGTCTGTGCTTCTCTTCTGTGCAGCCCTGCCTTGCATATACTGCAATATGGCTACACTGCTAATGTATCTTTGACTTTGTTCTTGAAATATTTTGGACTTTATTCAGAACCTATTGTGACTTCATTCTGAAAATACCATACAGTTCAACTTTATTCTCAATGTATTATAATTTTATTCTTGAAACGCCGTCCGACTTCCAAAATGTTGCGACTTTATACTTGAAATCTACTATTTTACATTTTTACATATTTCACAACAGCGACTCTAAAACGCCGTCGTACAAATATACATTAAAACATTCAATTTATAAATAATCTGCCTTTTTGCAGCCAGCCTAGGCATATGGACATATATCATTCAAGCACAGGGAAAGCCCTCCAGGATTGACTGACAAGCATGTTTAAAAGACAAAGGTTCACAAAGCAAAGGTTCACCAAAAAAAAGAAAAAACGGCGAGGCAGACGTCACTCTGCTTCTCTTCCATCTGTCACTCTATCCATCTCGCGGAGGGGAAGATTTATGGGGGAGGAGGAGAAAGCTTCCATAACCACGTGAATTATTCACCCCTGTCATCTGTTCCGGAGCCGTCTTGCGGCTCAGCTGGGCCGCTGGGTGTCCTGGCTTGTCGCTCCGGGCTGCGGCGGGCCCCCGCCGGGGAGATGGCGCTGCGCGTCTGCGGATCTCGCCGTTAGGGCGCCGGTCAGGCTGAGCTCACATCAAAGTTGCGTTTGTGGGCTGGAACTCTCGTTCAGCCTCGTTCAGCCTCGTTCAGCCTCAATCCTTTGGTGACCTTCAGCAGCCGGCGTGTGTAGCTCACTGGGCTTCTCCCTGAGAGGCCTGTCATGCGAACCGAGCGGGATGTGTTCCGTTCAGGAACGGAGGGCCGGTCTATAGAAGCGAGTCTGTCAGCGTGTCAGGTAAATTGTGGAGATTTCAGTAATTTATTTGAAAGTGTCTCTAAACGCGTATGGCACCTGTTTAAAAGCTTTTGAGCAGAGTGACAGAGCGTGCACGTTTCTCTACGGGGAGTGAGCTGGCTCTCTAAGGAAAGCTCTGAAGAATGTCTGCTATAAGGACATGTCACTAAACACGCTTACATGAGCACACACGTACGCACACACACATGCATGCACACACATGTGCGTGCGCGCACACACACATATACACACACACACACAGGCGCGCATGCACCGTAATCCTCTCATTTTGTCGCAGCAAGCAGCAATTCCATCATCTCTATCTGAGACAGACATGTCCTGTCTCCTGTTGCTCCACGTCCAAAGTTAACTCTCTGAATCACGCCGAGATATCTGCCTGAAGCTGGATGTCTGTCAGACCCTCAGACTGGGATAGTGCGTGTGTGCGTGTGTGTGTGTGTGTGTGTGGGTGTGTGTGTGTGCTCACCTGCTACCTGTCTGCTGAAACATCAGCCTACCTTCTCCCTGCCATCTCTCATCTCATTTGTCCCAACTGCAGCACAGAGCGACGGGAGAGGAGCCGCACGCGTCTGTACACCTGAACAGAACAGGTAGCAAAGGCCCCTCGACTGGACGGCAGACTGTTCAGTGTAGCCGTGAAACACGGAGACTTCGCTTTTCTTGCTGCCACAGTTTCCCACCTTGTCGTTGCAGTTCTGTGGAACTAGCGCCATGTGGTTGTGCTTCTGTTTCATCCTGTCTCCACTGTGTCTCCACTGTGTCTCCACTGTGTCTCCACCGTGTCTCAAGTTTTGTAAGACCTACTCTTCAGTGTTTTCACATGTGACTTATTTCCCATTAATAGACCCATGTGTGTTTGTGATATATATATATACACACACACACACACACGCCTTGTCTTCCTGTCTTCTTTGTCAGGTATTGCTTTCATTTCTTTTAAATTCCACTGATTGTGTTCCTAGGTATAGTTAACATGTTCTCTTGTTTCATTGCTCTGTCTGCCGGCTTACCGAACTCAGACTGTTACAATGACACAAAACCCAAACCCATGAACAGACGCGTTTGCGTCTTGCCTCGTCTCTCTGACCATTACACTTGTCAAAAATGTTGTGCGACAAAATCTCACAGTATTAAATCAACACTCGCAGTCTTCATTTGAAAACAGTGTAGTTTCATCCCTCTCAAATGTACAGTGTAGCTGTTAAATTACCTCTGGTGATATCGGTGTGTGGAAAATTGGTAGGATGTTCTGAAAGCCAGTAGGACTTACTGCCTGGGAGGTTATTTTGGAGCTAGGGTGTGCATATGTGTTCTCAAGATAGCAAACAACTCCAGGAGCTGATGTGTGTGGTAGCAGCCTTCTCTCTCTGTCCACTCAACTCCACACGTCACGGATGGCAAAACCTGGATGCGAGTATGTGAGCAGAAAGATTCTTTTAAATGTGAAAACACAAGGCCGATGGTTCAATGACTAATCCACAAATGAAACTGGCCAGGAAGCTTCTATAGACCAGGTAAGACAGGAGAGCTGGAAAAAAGCAAAACAACAATGGCAAAGTCAAAGTAGTCTGAACACAGCTCAGAAACTCTGCATGGCTGAAAACGGTCTGGAGAATAACTGAGGCATGGAGTGTCTAAGTGGTTGCTAATGACTCTGGGACTGTTACCAGGTGGAACTGATCAAGGGCAGGGCCAGGGCGGAGCCTGTGCTCAGTAGAATGGCGAAATGGAACACTGGAACTTGGTGGGAGGTGGAGTGTGGGACAATACAACACCAACAGACAAAACGACCTGCAGTTTCTCTGCAATTATTAACTCTCTGTTTCTCTGCAATAACTACAATTATTTCACATACATTCTGAGCACCAAGTCTTTTCTGAAGTACAAATGAATAAGGATGATGCTCTCTCAATAAAGGGCTTTTCATTTGTAGTTCAAAAAAAGATTTGATGTGTATAATGTGTATCAGAATTGCAGGAACCCTTAACAGTACATCTGTTACCAAGGACTGCTCTGCTGCACAGAAAGGAAGAGTCTCCTTTGTTAAGAGATGCAGAAGAACTCCAAAATGGAGATTCATATTGGCTCCTTTTAGGAGCATTTGTGTGTTTGTGACTGTTTTCTTTTAACTCAGAATGCATGCATGCGTGTGTGTGTGTGTGTGTGTGTTGTGTGTGAAGCCTGTCGAGTCTCTGGTGTGTCCGGCAGTTCATGTACCCTGTCAGGCTGAGGTGAGAGAGAGACAGAGACAGCGTGACCAGAGGGGCCTCTGGGGCCAGCCACAGGGGTCAGCCCTTCAACCCAGCCACACACACACGCACGCACACACACACACACACACACACACACACACACACACACACACACACACACACACACACACACACACACAGAGAAAGAGAGACAACCATGTGGCAGTGATCTGCCTCTGACAGACTGTCAAGACCTTCAAATATTGCCATAGTGCAGAGTCACACGCACCTGCATTCTGAGGACACCCAGAACAAAGACAAAAAGAGAGAGAGAGACAGGGAATAGAGACAGAGAGACAGGAAAAAGAGACCGAGAGAGAACGAAGAGGAGAACATTCTAAACGTGCTTTTGAATGAGCTCTGTAAAGTTTTCTAAGCACTTTAAGTCTGCCTGTCAGCCCAGTTTTCCAGCAGAAAAATCAACCAAACAAATACAAGCACTGACCTCCTAGTAAAAGATTGTCGTCGTGTTCTCTCCTTAATTTAATCTCTTGCACTGACAGGGCAGCGTGTGGTCCTTCGGACATTTTTACATGGTAACAGCATCAGCGTTCTAGCTCATGGACCAGTGTCAGGGTCACTGGGGCGATGCTGTGTTCTGTTTTACCTGCTCCCAGGTGCAGCGGAGGCTGGAGGCGGAGCCCCTGTGAGGCTCAGGGTGATCTGACAGAGGCTTTCAGGGAGCTCGTAGCTCCTGGAGTGCGGCTCTCCCCGGCAACCCGCTGTGGGAGCCGAGCAGCCTCTGATCACTGCCTATGTGGGCGGATCCCTTTGATCCTTGGGCTCTGCTCTTCAGCAAAGCTTTAAAGCCAGGGACTGCTTACACTTCGTGCCACTAGGAACTTCACACCTGAAACCCTCTTTCTCTCTTTCTTTCTCCGTCTCTTTCTCTCAGGAAGTGCTGAGTTCCTTCCCATCATTCACCCCTTTTTACCTTTTAACTTTTATTGACACAACCTTGAGTACATATGTGGGATGGGGGGTGGGGTGTTGGTGGGGGACGTGGAGGAGAAAGAGTGCTAGGTAACTGGTCTAATCCTCCACTCTTTAATTAAAAGCCTTTGATGACCTGTATGAGGAGAAGAGAGAGAGGGAAAGGGAGGAAAGAAGTAGGTTCTATTGCACCTCAGCACAGCTACTCACAGCTCCTCTTTGAGCTCATCCAGACTCACATTTTCAAAGACATTTGCTGAACAATTTACATGACTCTGGAGGGGACCTAAAATTTGCAAGGCAATAACCAAGAAATGTATGAAAGACTAGCATGTACAGACACTTTCAAGATCCTTTTATAATCATGAAGACTGTAAAGATGAAGACAAAGAATCTGGAGATGAAGCAAGGAAAAAAAGAACAGAACGGTGGGAAGTAAAAAAATAAGAAAGGATGTAAGGGGGGCATCTAGAAAAGGGGTGGTGGTGGTAGGGGGGTTAAGTGTAGTATTTTGGAGGTCTGGGGAGTGTCAGAACCCAACGGCTTTTCAATTCACCCCAGATGAAAACCTTTCACACCTGTGGACCTCAGAATCATTGAGCACAGGGAGCACTGGGAGATTAGTGCAAACGGCCAGAGGAGAGCAATCAGAGCTCAGTCCCTGAGCCACTGCCTGAACCCATCGTTTACACACCGTCTCCTGTTCACTATATCACCTTGGTACACAAGACACTGCAAACAGAAAACACCCCTGAAAGTGTAATGTTAGATGCACAGTGCATTTCACCATCTACCCATGTATCTTAGCACTGGCTTAATTTATCAGCGCTCTCTTGCGTAATGACATTCCAAAATAAACTCATTAAGATAGTTTTCATTACAGTATAGTTATACGGTACATAGTATTTAAACGTGTTAAAATGACCTGGAGTTAAGGCAGACTGCTCCTTCTCACAGTGGGAGAGGGATGAGTTGATCATTGGCACAGATAGTCAGCCAGTTGCAAAGTGTGGAGGTGACTGGCCCTCAGATGCTGAGGATCAGGTCCTGCAGATGTTACAGATTGCGAGTGCTCAGCCATCCTTCAATAAGCCCCTTCTCCATGGCATGAGATTGCTTCACGGCTCTGCATAGTTCCAGAGAACTGAATGTACTTTGGGGAGTCCTTTTAGTGTTTTCTCTGTCTCTGGAACATTTAAACTCTTGAGCGGCATCTTTTCCAGCCAGTCAGGTCTGCTGGGAGTGGCGGAAACATCGGTCCATGTACGTCAAATGGAGGACTGTGAAGAACCTCATACTGTGAAGAAAGCATGGTTGGGACTAAGAAGGTGGCTGACCTTTTAACTGCAGCCAGTGCTACTATTGATGATGTAGCTACAAGGGGGAAAAAATGGTTACCATGCATTTAAAGATGCTCCATGTGAGCAGTGCTTGTTTTACTGCCGTGAGGGATCAGCCCGACTACTGTTGGGTTCACCATCAGGGTAATGCTGCTTGTGTTTCTCAAAACAGCTTGTTTATGTTAACTCAGGATCTTCGCAGCATTTTGAAGGGAGTTTGCTCTAAATCAGCATTAGGAAGTTGAATACTTAGCATCAGCAAATACCAGTGAACCGTGTATGCATGGTTGGAGGTAATTGGAGGTAAATAGCGTTTATATATAATGTCACAGAATGATGTCTATTTGTATAACTGCTGAGCATGTTAACCTTTTTGCCATAGTGTGTTTCAGGAGTATTTAATTATGATACACTACAATAGAATATTTTACAAACTTTATTGTCAGAATCCTCTGAATATTTGTCCTGTGTCTCACAACAGGTCCTCATGCAAATTGTTGGTAGTAGAGTGCGTATGGAGTCCTTCACCTAACAGCTGCTCCTGTAATGGAGTAATTAGTGGAGCTTCATCATGGTAGACCCTTACAAGCTGTGTCACTGTCTTCCTTTTAAAGAGCTACAGGTTTGTGGACTTTATCAGTGTTGTTGTTTTGGTTGGTATTTTAAGATGTCTGATACACAAGGAATATTACTCCTATTATCAGGAGTTGCATTTCTGATAATTGATCACTCTTCTTTCACTGATTATTTTAGAAAACTAAATGCATATAGATTAAATTAAAGTTATATGTTTGAGAGTCTGATATTTTGTAACGCTAATTTATAAAAAAAAATCATAACAAATGTATGACTTTTTCAATATAACTGAGTCCAATAGCCTGCAGGGCTTAATAGCAAGAAAGGACATAGGAATTGTTTTACCAAGATGTGATTTCGAAGTAGCAACTTTTTCAATAGCAGTTTATACTGAGAGTGGGGAGGGGGGACACTTGCACAAGGGGCTTTGTGTTGCTCAGTTGTTCACTAAATTGTTTTTTGTGGTTTCTAATACATTTATAGTGCTTTGTTTGTCCTTTCTTTTTTGCCATTTTTTTGTTTGTTCTGGTGATTTGCTATTTGGTGCTTTATATTTGATTTTGGCCTCTGTGAGTCAATTCTCTTTCTTATCTCAGTTGATTTGTTTGAACTACTATGTATAAATGTAAGGTTATTCTGGCTCATCCAATACTTGAATCACAGTACTGTGGAACCAACAGTGTGAATTGATAGGAGAACAAGACTGGAGAAGCAAGGAAGCATCTAGGGTGTAGTAAGCACCCTCACTGAAACTGAAGGAAGATTTTAAAGAGAGAATGGGTAGAAACATAATGGATTTGGAAGAAGAAGTAACTTCCTGAGTTGGGGGACCCCTCCGTGATAGTTTGAATTGTTTGTGACTTGGCACTCGTCTGAAGGGAAAGAAAGAACAGCGGTAATTATCTGAAGAGCAGTGGCACCAGAGCAGCGAGTCTGCCAGAACTCCTACTCTACAAGAAAACAAATTCCCATTGGTGTTAAGAACCAGGTATCAGACAGGAATGGTGACAGCTGTGGACTCCTTTCAGCCTGTTTGAGTAAATTAATTTGAACATGTCCTGTGGTTGAAGTCAATATTGGCAGGGTAGCCATATTCTGTCTATTGGACACAGGCTCTGGTTGCTGCCATAACAGAAGAGATTTTCTAACAGTATTTTCAGAACAGAGGTGATAGACAGTTGTAGGCCCAGTACTGCTTGCAACTTAAGGTAGCCAATGGTTTTGAAATTCCTTGTTTATTTGGAATTGGATATTCAGGCCTTGGATAGAGCGTTACCACATATGGGGGTGTTGGTTGTTAAGGACTCCAAAGATTTACAGTTTCAGCAATAGAAAGTGTACCTGGATTGTTGGGTATGACTGTCATTTATTATTGTTACAGCAGACTGTTCTCCCAACACTGATCTGCTTTATTTCAGTTTCTCATTCAGTCTGCTGGTGAGCCCTGGAGACGGGCAATAGAAGAATGTCATCAGTTGGTTTGTTTGCCTCACACTTGTTTTCTGAGCCCGGTCCCAGTTTGGGTCAGGCCTTAGTGTGTGTTCCTGCTGGTTCAGTCGAACTCATACTGCTGGTATGCAGCCCAAGCTTGTGTCCTGCCATCTGTATTATTTGGGCTTCATACATATGTTTCCATAAGGTTCACTCATTTATTGAACTTTCATTTCTGTTAATTCATGTTTTGTAGCACTGCTGGTATTTAATCTTGGTACAATTGTTTGTTGCTGAGCTATAGGCAGTTTTCTTTTAACGTAAAGGATGTTTGTTGGTCCAATACTTACATCTGAGCAAGAGGAAAAGTTCTCATTCAACACTACACTCCAGCTTTTACCCAAAACGAGGGAAAGGTGGGGTGTATTGTCTTATTGAACATTTGATTCCTTGATTGATTAAGCTCCAGTAATACAGCAGTATAGATGCCTTTCTACTCCTCAATATGTGATAAAGGTTACATTTGGGTGAGCTGCACTCATCACCTTACTCACGACTAACTGTAATTGTCCAGAAGAAAGAGGGTACCATCAGACAGGAAGTGGACTACAAACGGTTGAGTTCAAACACTTGGAAGGGTGCCTATCCTCCTCCCATGCATTGAAGTACACTTAGATGCTTGCTTTATTCCACCCTATTTGTGCTTTTTGAATTTGATAGTATGTCTTTCAGATTATACAATGCTCCAAGCACATTCCAGTAATTGTCGGAGCACATGTTTGGAGATGAACACTTCCAGTCTGTGCTTTCGATCTAAATTGTAACACTTGGGAAATGCTATTTTTTCTTCTGGAGCGGACACCGTCCCAGAGAAAATCAAACCAGTGTCTGAGTGGGAGCACCCTAAGACCCTTTTCATACCAAAGCATTTTCTTACCAAAATCTTGGCTATGCATCTTACTACTGTTTGTCGAGAGATTTGCTAAGCAAATGCTGATGCCCTATTTTAGTGATTGGCTGTCCCTACGATTACAACCATAATTTAAAGAAGCTACTCCTGAATTTGCTGTTATTACACCGAAATTCCAACTTGATATTCTGGGTGCAGACAAAGATTTAATATCTGCCATAGATGCTGTCCTATGAAAATGGTAGGCTAGTGTATTGGGTTTAATCAATAGAAAGTCCTGGCCTGGAAAGAAGAATCCATTGTTCTGAACTAAAAGTGGTAACTGGGCATCCCCTTGTAAGTCTCCCAGGTCAGCCAGAAAATGACACAGCTTCTAGTGAAGAGGAAGATGTCCTTTCAGGATGGTTAAGATGCATGGAAGGCTCTGAACCTTCTGAACTGCAGCCACTTTCTCTCGGAGAGAGTGCAGCATACGTTTTGGATCTGTCATTTCCCGAAACACTCTACCAGGAAGACAGCTGGCCAACATTCCAATCCTTATAACTTTCCTCAATCCGCCAGGAGAACACAGCATGGTGGGGCTGAAGCTTTTTATCAACAAACAAAATATTCCAGATAGAAATGTTATTTGCTATTTTCACAGTTACCCATTAACTGTCAATGTTCCGCTATTACCTAGTTTTGTAGCTAGTAAATAAGGCTTGAGTTGCTACACTACATAGTTAGTAGAAGAAACATACAAAAATATCTAAATAATCAACATACATTACAGCATTTTTTCGATGTTATGAATAGACCACACAGAGAGGGATCCAAATGCGGAAACGAGTTCGTCTTTATTTGACTAGGCAGTACACTTATACTCGAGATGTTAGTAGTATAGCGTATTGCGAACTCGTTGTAAAGGTCGTTGTCGGGACAGTCAGGGTTCGGCACGGGTAGGCAGATTCCGGGAGGTACCAAATCGCCAGGCAAGAGACAAGGTCTAGGACATAAGCAGAGGTCAGTACACAGGCAAGCAGGCAGGTAATAATAACGCTCGGTATGCAACATCGGTTGGCAATACTTCGCAACCAGGAAGTGACAGAGGGGTGTATATATATGGGAAGAAAGGGGAGTGGAAAGGAGCAGGTGATCAGAGGGTGGAGGAAGGGGTGTTGATCCTAACATTCGACTTATTTTACAGGTTAATACTGTTCCCTATTAATATAAAATTACCTACTTCTTCTGTCTTACTGTCTTAAGTTATTCATAAGAAATGATGCTAAACAGCTTCACAAAGAGTCAAATGCATTGTGCTCTTCTATACTTGGATTCGGGGAAAAAAAGTAGTCCAGCATTTAAGGACATTGTTAAATGACCTACTCAGTGATTAAACATAAACTTTTCTGCTTTCTCCTCTCCTCCAGAGTAATTAAATAATAGCTTATAAGCATCCATATCGTTTGCTTCCCTCTTGCACACAAACACACACACACACATTTAAATTATATATAGGCTGCGCTGGTCAGGTGCTTTAATGCACCTTGTTTTGTTTCGGCTCTGTGTCGTTCCACGAGCTCGAGCTAATGATTTCTCTGCAGTGCATCTCTAATCACATTAATTTGCTTTTTCTTGGCTTCTTCACACTAACATTAGCAGACATTAGCAGATGAGTATCCACTCTCTCCCCCCCCCTCCCCCACCACTTCTAGCCAACCCTAGCTACTTCCAGAGAATGAAGTCAGTTCAAAGTGGCGTGTTGTGTCTTTATGGTGGCGGGAAGGCATGGGGTGTCTAGGCAGGGTATCTAAATGAACTCAGCTGTACACATTCTACAACAGAAATGGATTCTAGGAGACAAAATCATAATGGTGGTGAATGAAGATGGGCAAATTTTAAAATGAAGGTAATTGGAACAATAAACGCATGGCTTACAAAATGTCTTTGTAGAAGTGAAAATGTCCTACCTATCTGTGTGTGTGTGTGTACGTGTATGCGTGTGTACGTGTGTGTG
This sequence comes from Brachyhypopomus occidentalis, assembly GCA_020368025.1. NCBI lineage: Eukaryota > Metazoa > Chordata > Actinopteri > Gymnotiformes > Hypopomidae > Brachyhypopomus > Brachyhypopomus occidentalis. The sequence continues at coordinate 1,896,573 of JAGXOD010000007.1, read as the reverse complement.
TGTGCATGTGTGTGTGTTTGTGTCCATGTGCACTTTCCGTGTGCATTTTCATTCCAGCATATCAGTGTCTGAACCTTCTCTGACAATGCCTGGCGCTACCACCACACCACTGCTGGTTATCTGAGCGTCCAGACCTCTGGACCTCTGGAACACCAGACCTCTAGACCACCAGAACCCCAGACCTTTAGACCTACAGACCTCCAGACCTCCAGACCCCCAGACCTTCTGACCTTCAGACCTCCAGGCCTCCAGACTCTGACCACCCAACCCCTAGACCTCTCTCATATTGTGCCCAAATTATGGATGGCAACTGGGCAAAAATAAGTAGAACTTATGTCAGCAACTTTTGTTAGTAAGTAAAGCATCTCTGAAAAATGATTGATGGACCTTGGTTTCATAGCTCCAATGTATTATGAGCAGCATAATGCATTCTCTCCTGTCTGCCTATCACCTAGACTATCTATCTTATCTCACGCACTATGGAATGACAGAGACCTCATAGCAGTATATGGAAGGACAGAAATGATCTTTTTCATTGGAGCAAACCTAGAAACTATGGGATGGGGGAGAGAAAGATGGAAAAGTACCACGGCTTCCCATCTCTGGAGAAAGGGAGGCCCTATTATGCATCTGCATTTGCATGATGAGAAAACACAGCTCATATTCATCTTAGTAAAGTTGTAATAAATGATTTCAAAAGCATTATCATCAATTTTACGCAGGTGCGCCTGCGAAAATCAGTCACTTCAATCACAAAAGGGCCTTAGCTTCCAACGTACAGAGCCTCATTTTTTATTATCACTCATACCTAGCATAGCAATCCAGAGAGAGGGGGAGAGGGAGAGAGGGAGAGAAAGATTCTTCAAGTGGATGGTTCTAGGTGTTGGGGTTGTTATAATCTGTAATAGAATGAGATCTAAGATACTTACTCTATACACTTAGTGTAGCCATTGCAACAGAAATGTAACAAAAATGTGAATCACAAAAACAGAAATAAAAATTACAAGTGAAAATAGAAAATAGAAAAGACTAAGTGAAGGAGAAAATGATGGAAAGAGATCAACAGAGTGAAAGAGTTTAATTCATTAATTCAACACTTACATTCCTTCATTTGAAGACGATATTACTATAAATTAAGAAATAAAGATATGTCACATATGGGTTTAGGAGACACCTGAACGGATTGAAGTATCAGCACTTTAGGTCTATAACTGTGGTCTATAAAGAACATTGTATCTTAAATCTATTTGTTGAATTAGTATGTATTTAATAGAATGCGTGTCCGTGTTTGCATGTGAATAATTGCGTAAATGTGTCAAAAAATGTGTGTGTTTGAATTAGGTGTATTTGTATGTGTGACGGGCGAGGAGTGCGAATGAAAAAGGAAGCGATCATGCCAAGTCTCAGGAGGGTTTGATTATAACACGCACCAACTAAAGACCTGTGACACGATCCAAATTAAGGATACAATAACCAGCAGTCAACTGGTACAAAGACAAGACATATATAGACAGACAAACGACCCTCAGGTGGTGGCCTGATAATAGGCCCCGCCCACCTGAGGGACGAACACAACGCAACAAAAACAGGACAACTGCCACTGTGGACGGGTGGGAGGGGGGTGGGGGGCATATTGTGACAGTATGATGTAATATTGTATGTGTATGAATCAATAGTTCAATAGTTTATCATTATTATAGTTCAGAATTATATTAACAACAGTTGCAACAATTAACTATTGCTGGTAAACGTTTTCATTATGCCAACGAAGTTATTTGAATCTGAGAGAAAGAAAGACAGACAGAGAGAGAGACAGGTGGACAGAGAGGCATAGAGAGAGAGAGAGTGAAACAGGTACCTGAGGTATCAGCTGCTACAAGCTGAACGTCCAGTACTATGCCCCAGTTTCTGATGGTCAGAGTCATTCATTTCCTTTATTCTAGTTCTTCTAAACATTCCCTTCTGGAAATTAGGTCTGTTGTGATCTCCATGGACTCCTGACCATTGTCAGACCATGCTCAGACTTTTCATGAATATTTCATTATAGTTCATAAAATCAAAACTGTATGTGCTGGGGTGTAGTGGTGTATAAACGTAGAGCGGAGGTTTTAGTCTGCCCCCCAGGGGGAGCTCCTGCCAGTCCACATGTTTGTGGTGTTTCTGAGTACACCTGAGTTGGGTCCCACAGCCCTCAATCAACTGGCTGCTGTACATTTGGGCCTCGAACCAAACACAACTAGCTGGGGATACCTGAGGTCTGGACAGGAAACCTCTGCAGCAGAAGACTGTATGCACTGATCTGGGCTTCCATTTTGAAGGTATTTTTACCTGCACCTTTTAACTGCCTATCAAGTTCTCCACAGTTGTTATCATGGTCACAAAACAACATCATACTTAATTGCCATGAAGCATATTTAATGACAATGGGTCAATGTTCAGATTAGAGTGAAAATACTGCTTAATAAGGTCTTGTTACAATGTAATGACTTACCATCATACCCATCAATTAGTGCTTTCTTAGCTCATTACACAATAATTAGAACAACACTATCTTGTTTCTCCAATTATCCTCTGACAACATATCTGTCTCTGCTTTGCAGTTGCTTGGCAATGTTCAATATTTCCTCCAGAAACAGTACATTGTTGTTAGACAATTGCATATATTGTATTGATCATAATTAACTATGTATAATATGCAGTTCAGTGAAGAACAAATTGCATACTGTATATGATATGCCTAAAATGTTTCAGTATGAGAATAATAGAAGAATAGGAGAATAATGTGAAAAACAGATTCTAAAGCATGTTTACTTGGTTTATCAACATAATAATGTTTGTCTGTGCAGACGTTTGTGATACCAAATTTCTGCGATACCATCGGGACCATAACACCACCAAATGTGTTTCAAAGGCCTCATACACTTCTCTTTGAAAACCCTTTGGGTACTGTAAACACCTGCAAAGAAGTCACTTCACATCTCAAGCTTGCTGGGACCTCAACTACTTCCACTAATTTTTTAAAGGCACTTTCAAAAAAGCAGTGCGTGACAGTTCCGTGGTACACTGCTGTGCTCTTGTATGAATGTTATATAATGGAGTGAGTTTCAAAGGCTAATTATACAAACCTGAGAGCTCTCAGGCCTCTTCCATGAGAGAATGTCCCCGTGTTAGAGTGCTGTCAGCGGTGAGTGGCTTTCCGCATGGACCCCATAAGCTTGTGTTGTTTTTAGCTTGATAAGCACAGCTGTAGAACAAGTAGGTGTGTAAGGATTCAGAAGGCCCTCTCTCCATATAGTGACACGAGAGAGAGAAAGAGAGAGAGAGAGAGAGAAGAGAGAACGCTAATGGCTGTGAATAATGATCCTCTCCTACTATCCATCGAACATTCACAGGTGGAGAAACAGCAGTTAAGTGTGCAAGCAGAGAAGATTGACCTTACAATGAAACGTACTGTTATCCCTGCTCTCCTTTTACCACACTTGGGTCTGATTTGAAGTGGAGGATGGTGGGCGAACAAAAAGAAACCACAGGTTTAAAGTAGGAAAAAAATAAATAAAATAAAATAACAAACTCATATATTACTCTGGCTCATTTGTGCATGTCTGCAGATAACAAGCAGCACAACTCTTTATGTCATATCATCTGGGATTTGGTTTGCATCCATGAACTATGCAAGTCTGTGCACCACGCGTTAAAACAGAACAGAAGACCGTCGTGCATTAGACTGCGTTCTAAGTCGTTGTTTGTCAAAATGTGCAACTACAAGTCTGGTCCTTGCAGGACTGTTTCATTCACTTTGTCCACGACGATACGAGCGTTGATTAGTTTATATTACAGAGTGTGAGTTAGAGAGAAAAGAAGACGGCATGCTGGGTAAAGATTCCTTGAAGTAAGTAACATGAAAATAACAGCATACATTTGAACTGGGAAAATTCAACTGAACTAATGAACATAGCTAATTAAGACGGGCAGTTGCAATTAAGTGTGGGCAACTTGTGACAGCCATCAGGTGAGCAGGATCAGACTGGATGACTTTGCCTATGAATGAATGAATGAATGCTATATTGTCATTGTGCATTTTAATCCGTCTGTAACGTCTGCCGGAGGGCAGCAGTTCAAACGTCCGGTGTCCTGGCTCTGTGCTTTCTCTCATGCTTCCGTGTGCCCTCCTGAGACAGCGGTTATTGTAAAGTTCATCCAGGGAGGAGAGAGGGTGAGCGATGGTCTTTGGGGTGGTGTTGACCCTCTGTATGATCTTTCTGTGTGCTGTGGTGCTGTTGGAGAACCACACAGAGATTCAGCATAGTCTTCACAGAGCAACGCTAAAATACAGTCAACACTTCTCTGGATCCTCAGGAAGTGAAGATGCTGCTGGCCTTTCTTCACAACTGCAGAGGTGTTGGCACTCCACTGGAGGTCTGCATTCCTGTACTCCCAGGAACTTAAAGCTGCCCCATTAATATGGATTGGTTGCAGATCGAACTTCCTTCTCCTGAAATCTACAATCAGTTCTTTGGTCTTGGAGGTACTAAGAGCCAAGATGTTGTCTTGACACTAACCCACCAGTCTCTGGACCTCCTCCCTGTGTGCCGTTTCGACACCATCACAGATCATCCCGTCCAGGGTGTTGTCATCTGCAAACCTGATTATGACAGGCAGAGCTAAAGTCCACAAAGAACAGCCTGGCGTAGCTCCCCTGTAGTTCCAGGTAGGAGATGGTGGTGTGGAGTGCTGTTACTTTGGCATCCTCTGTTGATATATTAGCTTTGTATGCAAACTGGCATGGGCCAAGTGTGGGGGGGAGGTAGGACATAACATGACATCTCACGTGTCATGACAACCGCGTCAGCACGACTGGGCGCTAGTCATTGAAGCTACCACTTCTTGAGCAGTGGAACGATCATGGCCGACTTCAGACATGGTGCTATGCTGGACTGGGCCGGTGAAGCATTAAAGATCTTGGTGAAGATCCCTGCCAGCTCTTTGAGAACCTGCCTGGTCACTCTCCGTCCAGTCCCGCTAGCCTCCGTGGTGTTTTAATGCCCTCGGGACGCACCTGACCTCACGTTCCTGCACCGTGAGGATCTGCAGTCAGGAGGTGGGCCTGCTGCTGCCTCTGTAGTGATGTATAACTTAGGAATGATGTGATGTATAAATAAGGAAGACAGTACTGGAGAAGGGAGTCAGAATCACGGATGCACACCTGATCGGATCAGGGTGGCGTGAGCGTGAGAGTGGATCTGCACCATGCAGCCACTTGTGGGCAAACACAGAGTCGGCGAAGGCAATCATGCCGAGTCTTGTGTAATTGGGTTTTAACACAAGGGAACAATAGCGCCTCCGACACCGTTTTTTGACGACGTTCCAAAAATGCATTACCGCGCGTCGGAGATACCTCCACATCATATCTTAGTTTTTTTTTTTTTTTTTTTTGTAATATAGCGCAAGGAAAACGCAGGCGCGTTTGTTGTCTGCCTCTGTGCTGTCTTGGCACGGAGTGAGCGAGCGAGAGGGAAGTAGCTTCACGTAGCGTGTCTTCATTAAAGTGTCATCCTCCATTATTTGGCTCCTATCTCAATTAGCACTAGCTTTAATAAAGGGCTCTCTGTGTGTGTCTCTCTCTGTCTCTCTGCTTCTTCACATCTACTCTTCCTCTTTTAATTGTGGTTGGTTTTTTTGTTGTGAAATGAAAAAAAAAACAGAGAGGTACTACTGCCTGTCTTTCTGCTTGCTGGTGTCTTGATGTGGAGTTTAGAAGGGAGAGACAACATTTGTGTGTATGTGTAACTGCTTTTGTCTCTCTTTCTCTCTCTCTCTCTCTCCTCTCTCCCTCTCTCTCTCTCTCTCTCTCCCTCAGTCCCCCTCTGAGAGCAATTAGACCTGGTCACCTTTGGCTGAGCTGTGAACGCTTGTGTTAGATCCCCCCCTGTAATCACCAATGCAGGGAAGCTACTGCACCGCTACACCAACACAGGTCACACTGGGACCCTGTCACTGTGTTGCGCACACTTCAGCATAGAGAGAGAGAGAGAGAGAGAGAGAGAGAAACCCCACCTTCACTTTTTCATGCCCTTGGAGAGAAGGCTTCATTTAAGCTCTGTAAACCTATATCAAGCAGGAGGATGGGGATCACAGGGCTCCCGTTCTGAGGAAGGTCTCCAGGTATTTCCATACGCTCATACACTATTGCTCCCAGCAGCAGTTTTTGGGGGCTGCACAGCTGCCATTTTATACTTAGCCTGGTCCTGTAGCTGGCTGGCTGGCTGGCGAGGGCCTGGTGCTCAGTAATTGACCGCATACATTTGCACTATCTGTCTGTGACAGCGGGTGACAGGCCCTGTGTGGAGGCGGAAGCCGCCTGGCCGAGTCAGTGGCTGATCTCTCAAATTGTACTCTAATTGGGGGATATTAAACAAGCCATCCCACTTAGCCTTTGGGAGGGCGATCCATATTCACCGGGCCTCATATCTGTGCTCTCCGGCAGGCTGGCGTGAACCGCCAGGTGCTCACACGCTCCCACACGTGGACGTGGAGTCACGTCGCGGGGCCGAGTGAGAGCGCCGGCGCTCCAAACGCTCACGCAGGCCACCATCCATACACACACGCACACCCATACGTACATGCATGCGCGAATGTGCGATCTGTAAACACGCACGCCTATACACACACGGTACACACGTACGCCTGCGTGCCACCGTGTAGACACACACAAACACCGGTACACACGCACACACACACACACACACACACACACAAAGCAATCACCAGTAGATGCGGAGACAAGATGTGCAACTCCTCTGATTCTTGTTTATGATAAAACTCTTCATTATTAATGCATATGTGAGAGGCAAGGAAGGCAGAGGCTGCAGCACTTAACAGTGAAGCCCCTCCGTCTCACACAACCCCGTGTGCACGTCTCCAGGGAGACTCCAGAATAAATATCAGCAACAAGCATGATTTCTCAAAAACAACAGCTATTACAGTTATAATAGCTCATGTCGTACAGGTATGACAGTCCTGTCGAGCCTCATTTTCTGCCTTCCCTCCTGCCTGCATACAGTACTGGGAAAGATGGGCATTTATTCAGGGGATCTGGAGAATTTTATTTCTATTTGATATATGTTTTCAAGTAAAATTTAGGAGCCCAGACAAGGTCCATGGCTTTGTTGATAGGGATAGAATTTTAATTTGTTGCAGTGGATGGTGATATCATGACTTTTAGGTAATTTTTAATTCATTTTTTACTTTAGAATAGACTGTTGTGATGTAGATTTGATGAATTAGAATCACATTTTTTTTTTCATCAAGTACAACTTTCAAAACATTCAAATGCTTTAAATTTGGCTTGACACGAAATAATATGCTGGCTTATACATTTTTGAAAAAGGCTATTAAAATGTATCACATTCATTGCTAAACAAAGTATTTTTACCTTCTCACCTTAAACTTTACAGTTTCATTTTTCATAATTTCGAACAAGGACTTACGCCTGTATTTGTACATTTGTATATTACATTACATGTAAAACCAACAGAACCACATTGACTATTACATTACAAACTGGTCTATGTAATGCAAAACAAGCTGCAAAAACAAGGTCAAAGGGCACATACAAACACAAGTTGCAGTAATCATGCACTATGTGTCTGCCTCTATATAAGTTCATAACACACACGCACACTCGCTTACACACACACTAAACAAGGTGTTCTCTCCAGCACACTACGAGGTCAATCCAATTTAGTGGGGCACCACTCCATTAGAATAGACCAGTGCCATGGCTTTAGGGGAGCCCCCATTTTAATGATGAAAATGTTGTTTTACAAATTCTCGCTGGCCGCTTGCTCGTTCGTGTCGGAGGACAGCAGTGATCCTTCAGCCCATTTCGCCTCCTCACGCGAAGGACATCTGAGAGAAAACAACTGCGACATAAAATAGAACAACAGCTAAGAGACAAAAGTGATTTATTAGCAGCAACCTCTGGTGCAAATTCCCACCCACCAGAAGAATCACACTCACACATACTGTATACTTACAAAAAAAGGAAAAAAAAAAAACGAACCTGGTGGATATTTATTAATATATTATACATCAGGCATGAGAGTGGGAGTGGAGGGACACGTAATTGCAGCGTTGGAAACATCTCTCGGAGGAGTTTGGCACATATTAAAAGGGAAAACTTGAGACATGTTTGTGATAATATTCCTAATAAATCTCGTCGTGTGGCCCGGCCACTCCTTGATGTTAACAGTAACATGGCAGTTCATCTTGGTTGGGGCCGCAGAATTTAAGATCAGACGCGAACAGTCTGAGTGGCGGCGGATTGCACAGGGACACGCAGCCATGGCACACGCCTCCTCCATCCCATAAATCTCCCCTTCCTTCTATGCAAATGATGTGGGGTTTTAATTGATAATTTCTCACATAGGACGGCTGGGTGGCGGACGGCTGGGTTCTAATGAGAGAGAGAGCGGGGGGACAGCCTATAGCATTCACTTTACGGCCAGAATGAGCAATAGCTCTGGGAAGTGGGGTAATTATTTAGCTCACGGATGCTGTTTGTGTGTGTGTGTGTGTTTCTGTGAGGGCACAGGAATAAAGTAGGCTGGTTTTTAATAATGTACCTGTATTGGTGTTTCTTTTTTTAAGTGTGTACTTCAATTTCGAACACTTGGACACGTGTCGCCTATGTGTTTTAGACAGTAGTAGAAATATGAGGGGAGGAAAATAATGGCTATGTTGGATCAATATGCTGACCCTTCCAATGAAACTGCTGTATCTGCCACAGCAATTAAAAAAATAGACCAGAAATGCTCTATGGGAACAATAGTATTATGTCTCTTGTTCTGTCTCTGTCTCTCTCTCTTTCTCTCTTGTCACAGAGACACGTGGACACACACACACACACACACACACAAATATATATATATATATATATATACAGACACACATACAGAATGCTTAATGCCATGCATCCATTCGCATCCTCTCCAGTGCCAGTCTTCCTTCCAGTGTCTCCTCTGCACTGACGTCACCACATTACAGTGACAGTTTCATTTGATTCCATGCAAATAATGGGCTGGGATGGAGGGGATCAAAAATTAATGTTCAACTTTTGGAAGCCCACATGAATTACTAAGGGTGATTAATTCTTAATGATGGACGTCAAAAAATCAGCACCTAGCGCTAATCCTTGTCAGGGCACTTTACTGCGGCGGTGGCTGCAGAGGCTCGTCCTCACTCTCTCCAGATGGAGAGTGTTTGTTCTGTACTGTAAAACATCAGCCTACTTTATCTGTGTTTGCTTTTGGCTAAAATGTGGAAAGAGCACAGTGAGCCTGCTCAGATAAACTGATAGAAATCAGTCTTTTCTTTGCACTGAAGGATGAGTGTGTACTTTTGCATGTGTGTGCTGTGTGTATGTGTGTCTGTAAGTGTGAGCGAATGAGGATCAGAGAGAGAGAGAGAGAGAGAGAGAGAGAGAGAGAGAGAGAGAGAGAGAGACAGAGACAGAGACAGAGACAGAGAGAGGAACCAATCCAGCAGTGTTTTATAATGTTTATATTCAGACTTGCTTAACTTGAGTGAAACATTCTGTTGATGCAGACCTGTTAGGTTGTGGGAAAGAGTCTGTGTGTGTGGGGGTGCGTGTGTGATAGAGAGAGAGAGAGAGAGAGAGAGAGAGAGAGAGAGAGAGAGAGAGAGAGAGAGAGAGAGAGAGAGAAATAGGGGGTCAGAGGGAGAAGTTAAGGTAGAGAGAAATAGAAACAGATAGATAGATAGATAGATAGATAGATAGATAGATAGATAGAGAGAAAGATCAAGAGATCAGTATATGAGTAGCATGAGTAGCACTAACTGTAAGTATATTAACACACACACACACACACACACACACACACATTTGTACATCTTTCTATTTACCCTTAGGGTGTGTATATTTTGTTGATTTGTAAGACAACATTTATTCCATTAATAATATACACCTGAATAGTATTTGTTCAGATGCACTGTTTGTGGGGTTATTTTTCTTCTCTTTGTTTGGATCAGACTGGTAAGGGCAGTGCACAGAGAATCATTACCAGCACTATGCTCGGGTGTGCTACATCTCTTCTTAACTCAATCCGCATTTTCCCCTCCAAGCAAAGAGGATCTTATCCATACAGGACTGCTAAATCTGGAAAGGGCTCACTGATAAAACGTGGAACCCATAGCATTTCTTGGCATGCTACAATGTCATTCTGTAGTGTTTAACCAAACACTTCTTTGTTGTGTAGAGTACTGTCAGCGTCATCTCTTTTTTCAGTTGTTCGTCTCTTATTCAGTTATGCATTTGTGATAGCCTACACCAGAACAACAGCGTGAAACTAAGGATACAAAAATATGCATTTTCACAACGCATCTCAATACAGCCAACGCATAAAATTGTACACAAAAGAAAATGAAAAGGGAAGGGACAGAATTTTGACCAATTTCTTTTTTTTATTAGGTAATCAATAAGTTGTAAGTTGTATAATCTGTAACCATTTGCGATAAAAGCGATCTCTGCGTGTGGCATACTGTAAGTGTGTATGAGGCCATGTATAAACAATACCAGTAGCGCTGTATAATTATGGTTTCACACCAGCAGGGGGAAGAGTGTCCAAAGAAACAGTGTTTATAATGGCATATCTCCTGTGATCTAAAGAGCTCTTCAAGAGAGTATCTTTACAGTCACCCATCAGTGCTAATGCAGTATCTATGTATACTCCACTACACTACGCCACAATTCCTAAGTGCTTTCAAGAAAAGGAGGTTTGTGTTGTGTTCCTTGAGGACCTCGCTGTGGGAGATGTAAAAGTCACCGTGCCCCCTTCAGCGGTCAGTGTCTTTCAGTTGCGACGCTGCGTCGTGATCTGCAGTTTGCAGTCCTCGTGCAGTGTGCGTGGAAACACGAGCTGTGAGCTGTCGGATCGCGGGCCCACTACTCTGAGCATGCCCAAAGGAACCCAATCCAAGCCTCGCCACAATGCACTGGATGGTAACCACATTGCAAACCGCTCGCCCATGTGATACAGTTCGTCTCTCAGGTACACGTCGGTAGGTCTACACACCTCTCTCCTCTTATTAGCTTTCCCCTTGCTCCACAGTGTCTATGCAAAACGACACTTTTTTTCCTTATGAAAGTGTTCAACAACCGGCTTGTTGTACAGCTGAGTAATTAGTAGCGCATGCTCGTATTAATTAGCGGTGAGTGTTCTCGCTTTATTAATACGTATCGGGGAGAGATGGGGCGAGGGCAGCAACAATGAGAGCTTTGTTCTGTAGTGGGACCGGAGTGCGTCTCTATCTCTGACCTCTCAGCGCAACGGCGGGACGGCAGAACCTAGCCAAACGGCTAAACCCTTCATTAAACATTTTATGCAAATGCTATTTGTTTTATAAGCAAATTAACGGCGCGGATTCGCCGAAAACAGGTGCTGTGGTGTGAATGCGCACTAAATGATGTGATACTGGAGGAATTAATTAGAGCCCGAGCGGTAATTAGATGCAATAATTTGTGTGATTAGCGGGCTGTTTAAGAAGCAAGACATACACACATACACATTCACACACACGCGCACACACACACACACACACACACACACACACACGGAGACCAACACACATATTATCCCCCACACACTGTCTTTATGGTGGTTGTGTGGTTGTTGCTTGGCGCTGTGCTGTCCCTACACAGAGAAAAAGGAGAAGGGCTTCCTTTCCTCCGCTTCGGAAATGTTTCATTAAAAAACGCTGAGGTAGTCATGGCTAATTACAAAAGCTCAGGGTGGGGCTCGCGCATTCTCCCTTTTTTTTACCCTCACCCTTCCTTTGACTCTGTTCCCCCTCTCTTCTTAACTCAAAGCGCATTTTTACCTCCAAGCAAAGGGAAGCTTATCCATACAGCACTGCTAAATTTGGAAAGGGCTCACTGATAAAAAAAAAAAAAAGCGGAACCATTTTCCCCACCACCCTCATTCCCCCATTTCGTTACTTATTATTAAAATCATAAAGTGCATAATTAATTTTTGCAGATGCAGTACATTTCAGGCTTCGTTCTAATTCCGTTAGCAGTCCTGCATTGCTTTCCGCTCGTGAAGTCAGGTGGAAAAGATGCTTGGCGAAAAGTTTTCAGCAAAGTACGCAAGGATGATCACTGAAATATAAAGTGAGAAATGCTTCTCTCTGTGTGTCATACAAAGCATACTGGTGCATAGACAAAGGGAACACACACACACACACACACACCATTTATGATTTCCACTTCTTGCATCTTCTTGCATTACTGTCAACAAAAACAAGGGGTTAAAAATGGCTGACCACACACCTGTCTTTATGGACAGATGGCCATTCTATTCTGCAACAGTGGCCATCAGCATTGTGAGTCCAAACTAATACATCCTTCTTCATACCTGCACAGCATGTCTCCTGTTCGGACGCCCTCCGGGCTGGGTGACGACAGGGGCTTTGAGGCCAGGCCTCCAGTCCTCGCACCTGTCCTCTTCCAGGTGGGGCCTACACCAAACGTGTGGACTAGCAGCACTCAAATGTCTTATGCTGAAATCTCCTGGTGGTTTGTATCCCCTACCTGCTCCTTATCACGGCCCTCTCTGTTCTCCACTAACCTCGTTCCCCTGCAGCACGGGCGCCTTGCGGACGCTTATACTGCAGGTGAGGCTCAAATTAATCTCCATCTCGTAGGCAAAACCGCAGGGACGAGAAAGAGCCAGCCTGATTACAGAAGCATATTCTGCTTATCCTCCATTTATGATTAGACCTCTCTCTCTCTCTTTCTCTCTCTCTCATTTTAGGGTCCCAGGGCAAGGCTGTGCCGGATTACGGATGTGGAGAGATTCAAGCATTGCGCCACTGGATCAGACTTCCATGAGACAAATTAAGTTTGGATCACCCCTATTCCCTTATCACTGGAACCTGGAAATCACAGAGAAGACCTACGCACAGGAGGACGAATAACCGGGGGGCCAAACGCACGTCTGCGCCTGCAGGGACAGACGCTCGTGCCTCCATGGATCACTGTCCATCACTGGGCACAAGAACCTATCCCCCACGCTGCCCCACACTGGTCCCCTCCCGTAAAGGACAGCCTCGGTTCGGGGAGCCGCTCAGGTAGAGGCCCCTGCATGAAGCGCCGGCACCCCTGCCGTAATTGAGAAATAACAAGGGAAACCTGGGGGATGTCATTTGTCTTCCAGCGCATTAAGAATAGAAGAAGCGGGTGGGAAACAACATGTATTGCTCTTTTCTTTAATGACCGCCTCTGTCCCCTCCCTCTCTCTCCATCCATTGCATGGGGGCAAACTTTGATCTGCGCTGCCATGAACAACGAGACAAAATTGGCTTAGGTAAAATCATAAAGCACATTAAGAGGGGAAGAGCATAAATACTGAGTTATGGAACACAGTGCTAATGAAGAAGCAAGCACACAATGTTTTAGCAAGCTCCATTAAATGACTTATGTGTAAACTTTCATAGCTCCACAGCTGGAATTTGTAGCTTATAACAAGCGGGTTAGTATTGAGCACATTGCCAGTACACAGTCTTGTGTTTTCAACATGGAAATCATGTCTGGTTCTTACTGATAAATTAAGCGAGAGGGTCTGTATGAAGCTCATCAGAGCCTGCAGTGCATGAATTATTAGCAAATATAATTTAATCTATTAGTCGTCTGTCCTGAGTATCCATCGCTAACATATCTGAGCTGAAAATGAATATTTTGTGTGAGAAAAAAGAGACTGGATGACAGTGGGGCTCTTTTTCTAAGGAGAATCTCTTTTTTTTTTCCTTTTTCAACCCACCCCTGCCCCCCAATCTGCCCCGCCCACAACACGTCCTCACCCGCCGGACTTATGACACGTCATTCCCGTGTGAAGTTGGGAGGAAGTGGATCCATTTCCCTGTCTAGGTTATCTGCCGCGAGGGCCCCGCACAGAGAGAATTAACGTTTGTAAGGGAGGAAAATAAAAATAAAAGGGAAAAAAGGAATGAAAATGAGGGTTATGCATATCAAAGCTCCCTCCTGTGCTCCCGACTAATCTCAGTCAGGGTCAGAGTTTTATCAGCACAGGAAAGAGAAAGCGGTTTTGGAGGAGGGGGGGATCCGGCGGCCTCCCTCTGTGCCATTGGCTGGTTTCGTGTCCCGCCTGCTCGTGCAGACTCTGCTGTGTGGACGCTAAACATCCAGGGATTATGGCAGCCTGGAACATACAGCAGGGGGAGAGTCGGCGGAAGCTGTGCTCACGGATACCACGCCACGCCCCGGGAGCTTGGCAATTACACATCAACCACGCGTGAATCGGAAAAAAAAAAGCCGCTTATGAATAAAAGAATAACTGTTTGCTTTATATTCAAACCTCAGAAACAAATGTCACGGTGTTCGTATGTTTTGATGAAGTGTACCTGCAAAGGTAAAAAGCTTTGCGGCTGTTAAGAGCATGATTCTGTGATGTAGCATGATTCTCGGTGCCGAGATCTCGGTGACCCATGAGCCCACACGTAGTGAAGGGCATCGTTTGCAGGTGCTTCTCTGAATACTGTGTGAATACATAACCGCCAGACAGAGGCCAGGAACGTCATGTTGGTACGGCCACACGGGAGGGTCCCCAACAAGCCGCCATCACACAGGGAGCTGGTGACAGCAGACGCGATCGCGTGTTGTTTGTGTTTTGCTTTGGCCCTGGGTGTAATCTTTCAAAAGGGAGGATGAGAAGTGCGGAGTGTGTGCGTGCGTGTGTGTGTGTGCTGGAGATGGGGAGGATGAGGAGTGGGGAGTGTGTGTGTGTGTGTGTGCTGGCGAAGGGGAGGTTGTTGAAAATGCAGCTAATGGCTGCTGCTCTCTCGTTTGGCCGTGCGGTGCTTGTTTTTGTGTGTGTTGCGTGGCGACCTGTGGTAGAGTGCGGGCTGTTCCTCCAGTGGAGGGGTTACCATGTTGCCTTCATTTCCTCCTGATTAGCTTGAAGCCTGTCAGCTTTGGGAGACGCTCGCCCACACCGCCCACGACCCCCTCTTGTGGACCCTTCTGCTCTTCCTCCTAATAGACGCGAAACACTCCAGTCAATAATGTTTTACTTGTCTTCCTCTGCTCTAGCCTCTTGTCTCTCTCTCTCTCTCTCTCCCTCTCTCTGTCTCCCTCTCTCTCTCTCTCTCTTTCTCTTTCTCTCACCGATCGGTTTGAGTGTGCAACAGTCAGATGGGAGGTTCACATCCGAAAGTTCAGCCAAATGTTATCATGCATGGGGATGTTTCAGAGGGAGAGGCCCTCTGGACCCCCTGTCTCTCTCTCTGTCTATCTCTCTCTCTGTCTCCCTCTCTCTCTCTCCCTCTCTTACTGTTACTCCACCCCCACCCCTTTTTACCCGCAGCCAATAACAGCCAAGTGTCTCTGATAACATCAACAGCTGTCAAAGACCGGGGCAACTGAGCTTGTCTCGTAAACCCAAACACCTGTATTCTCTCATTCCTTTGATTGTTATTCCTCACACACACACACACACACACACACACAAACACCCACCCACACACACACACACACACACACACAGTTTGGCACACTTTGAAAGACAGAGCTCAGGGCCTGCAGAGAGCATGTCACAGTTGACTGGTGTGTCCCCCCCTCTTCCTGCTTCATCTCCCATCCACCTCTTCCTGTGATAGTCTGTATCTATGCAGATGAATCTTTCTTACATAGCTATAAGTGTACGTGTGTGTATCAGCTGACATTGCCTAGATCCCCCCCACCCCCCATGCCACTGGCCACTGGCGCAGCTAGCGATCGACCTGCTCCCCACACCCCAGGCCCAGACCCACTTCTGTGGGCATGAGGACTTACGGAGGCTGGCTGTCTCTGCGTCCTGACCCCCCAGGGCCCGTCAGCGCCCGCCGTTCTGCGGCGCGGGATCCATCACTGGGTCAATGAGGAGTAATGGCTGAGGCGGCGTAGAACAACAGCGGCAGTCTGCCTGTGGCTTCCTGTTTGAGGGGAAACAAAGCAAGTTGCTATGAGACAGAACGCATGGAGGAAGGCCCAGAGGCCGTGACACACGTCGAACTGCTCGATCACACCCAGAGTCAACATGGCCAGGTGCGCACTACAAGTGGACAACTCCCCACCCCTGTTCCACTCCCAAACGGTAATTGGCTGATGTGAGTGTCAATCACCACACGTGATGAGGATATGAATATGGATGAGCGGAGGAGATAGGAGGGTGCAACGAGAGAAGGAACTGCAGCAGAGAGAGGAAGCTCTCAATCACAGACAAGAGGAAACATGTAGTGTACGTGTGTGTGGGTGTGTGCGAGAGAGCGCTAGAGAGAGAGAGAGAGAGAGAGAGAGTGAGGGGGGTTGAGGGAATGGATGTGTCATGTCTCTTCCTCCCTCAGTAGAGTAATGAGCGCATGTGTCTGGAGGGTTAGCTACTCGTCCGTCTCTCGTTAGTCTGATTTATGTGTGAGACACTTTAACAGCAAAATGGCATGCAGAAAATACACATACACACACAAGCACAGACACAGATAGAAAGAGGGAGAGAGAGAGAGACTGTCAGGGAAAGGGAAATAAGGTAGCCAGGTAAGAGGGCACCACCACTCAACAGTTCTCCTGGATCTTCCTCAATTACCGTGTGCAGGAGCACATGCGTGAGGCTCATCCCATCGCCTGTCTACCAAACCACTGGGGAAGGTTTACACGCAGCATAATGTGCCGGAGAGCGTTCGCCGCGTTCGGCGCTACGTTCAGGTGTGTTGCGTGGTGAGGCCAGTTGCATCTGCACTGCGTTCTGCCGAACGTTTTACATCAGCCAAGATTGAGTCTCACCCGGCTTGGCTCGGGAGGCGAATCGTAACATTTATCGAATGAAAGGACGTGGGTACATTGGAAGGCTTGGAGCTGTTTTCACCTGCAGTCACCTGAAAATGCTCACCAGGTCAATGTCCGCTGCCATAACTGACACCCCCAGCAGGGCTCGCTCCAATATCCAAGTGTTTTATTGCAATCAGTGGCCATGTCTGCTTACACTGGAGAAAACGTGGCAGAAATAATTATATAAAGGGTCTGAGGGTCTGGACTGAAGTGTTCCTCTAAGGATTCCAGTGGTGTAAGCAATTTATTTCTTAACACATAGTTCATATTGTTTAAGGAATGCCATATATCTGTCAACGATGACGCAAAATATGGCTTTAATACCTCATCACACAAAAGGGGCACGAAAGAAATACTTCTAGTGGCCCATCTGCTAAAAAAAAAGAAAGGAAAAGGGAAAAAACTAAAGGAAAAGCAGTTCTTTGTTATTATCTCTTAAAGAGGAAACAGCACATGGCTAGTTCACTGGCGGGTCCCACCGTTACACCTCCGTCTCTGCGCTTCTCTGATATGGTTGCCCAGAGCGAGCGTGTTGCTTTCAAACACGCATCATGCAAACACGAAAACAAACGTGCAAGCATTTAGGACAACCCACAGCCCTCCGCTCCACGCTGCCTTTGAAGCAGAAGACCTGGCTAAGCTAGCATTCCTCTCCTTCACAACAGTGCTGTGGTGTCACTTCACTTCTTTAAAAACAGGGCTTAGGTTATAAGCGTCTCGCCAGTTCAGAGGTACAGAGGTAAACAAATACTTCGTCAAATTGCTGTGTTGAACCACCATTTCCCGTCAAGAAATATCAAGACTTGATGTTGATAACCAAATGACTTATTAACGGCCAGCACAATGACATGTAATCTAATTGGAATGCTCATTATCGTTTTGGCACTGCTGTCTTATAACATCCCTGAACACTGAAACCGATACATCAGTAGGGATAATTCCGCTCTCATTTAAGTGTGGCAAAGTAAACCGAGGGTCCATGTCGCTTTGTCTGAGCAACCATGCATCACCTAGAGGAGTCTGGGTAAGAGGGAGAGCCACTGGCTGTGTAACGACAGTCTAACTGAGTCAGCCACTCACCAGTCCTCTCCTCCACTCTCTGGCTTCGGGCTCTCAGAACAAAGAAGAAAAGGTCTGACAGTTCCCCCCACTCTGTTGTAAAAGTCTCAGGTTGGTGCGCACGGCAGACGGACGCCCAGGGCTGGAGGGAGGAGAGGCGAACGGTAAACATTTGGTAATTAGGAGCTCAGAATATTCGCTATCATTGCACTTTTTTTTGTTCCACCGAGGAGTTCAGAGGAGGAGAAACAAGGACTAGTTCCCCTGCCTTTTCTCTCTCTCTCTTTTTTCTATCACTGTTTTTTTTTCCCAGGCATTAGCCTCTTTGCCGCCGCACTTGTGGAGCGGATGGTAGGCAGGCCTGATCTCCATTCCGAAGCTCCCGGCAGCAGTAATGTTAATTAATGGTGGTTGCTGAGCCCCATCCAAATTCAAACCATGCAGAAGGAGAGGAACTGCATGAGGGCGCCCCCCAGGGGTGGAAAGGCACATCCCCTCTTCTTCTTTTTTTATTAATTTTTTTTTGCTGTGCAGTTGATTTAAATCACATTGCCCCAAAACAGCCAACCCAAATAATGGGTAGGGGCTGCTGGCTGGTGATGTTATTTTCTTAAGAATTGTAACCATTCTTCTAATAATACAGAGAATCCAGCAGGTGCCTGTTATCTGTGCTATGGTTACTGAGGCCAAGCATCCAAACGTAGGTCGTGGGGAAGAGCAGGGCTCTGTAGATGGATGTATGATGCACAAACACTGCCAGCAGGCACAAAGATCTGTGCCAATCAAGCGCTGTTATGACCGAACCTCCAAAAGACGCAATCTGCATGTGGCGTGTGTTAGTATTTATGCATGTGTGTGTGTGTGTGTGTGCACGTGCATGCATGTGTGTGCACGTGTGCACACGTGTGTGTTTCCACAGGCAGTAGGTGGTGGCTGGTGGCAGCGGTGGTTGGTGTAAAACGCTGTGATTGTTTTAATGGCGGGGCGGTCCATGGGTGCCTGTAATTAGCTCACTGCAGGTTGCTAGGCCTGGCTCGTTTGTGTCAGGCAGCGGGTAATTGTGTTGTAAAGTATGGGGCGGCTGAGTGATGGAGCCGGCCAGCACCGACACTGATTTGTGGGGCTGCGGCCTCACTGTACGAATTACTAAAGCATCCTGATGTATTTATTTATGCCCCGCAAATATAAAAAGAAATCAAAAGCGGGGATGGCTCCCACTAAGATACTGGCAGCGTCTGGAAGTGGGGGTGGGGGTTAATTTGATCTCTGCCACTGTGTTCCTGTGCCTGATTATGGTACAGCATACATTGTGTCATGCGTGACAGTGTAGGTGCATTGTGGTGTGTATGGATATGTTTTTCCTGTGTGTGTGCATGCGTGTGTGTGTGTGTGTGTGTGTGTGTGTGTGTGTGTGTGTGCATGTGTAAGTGTGTATGTGAGTGTGTGTGAGTGCGTGTGAGTGTGTGTGTGTGTTTGCTGCAGGGTAGACTACTAGCTAGTGTGTTGGCTTTTCCCTGATGTTGGGAGCTGAGTAAGAGCAGGCGCCGCAGGCAACCCTCAGGGCCTTGGAGACAACAGGGAGACACTCACCTGCTGCAACACACACACACACACACATACACACTCACACGCAGACACACACACACACATACACATCCACGCACACACACACACACACACACACACACACACGCATACTCACACACACATACACACCCACGCATACTCACACACACACACACACACACACACACACACACATACACACAAACACAAATATGCATGCACCCCAGATAAGAATAAATATGGCATGCTGATTTCCAAAAAACAAATTTCAGTTATCACTTTTAGACAGTTAGACCACACACATGCCTAAGTGCTTACATTCTTCAGCACACACACACACACACACACACGCGCTCGCACACACAAATGCCTACTCATGTTATATCATATACCCTGCAGCACCTCTGTTTTCTCTCCCTCACTCTCTTTTATTCCCTCCCTCTCCCTGAAACCACTTGATTCCTCCACACCCCCCTCTGAAACACAGAGCGGTGCTTCAATCAAAGCTGGGAAGAGAACTGTAACGCTGCTTAAAACATACCTGGAGGAAAGCAATCCTGAAGTCAAGGCCAGACGCATATCGAGAGGTAGCTATTAACACCGCACAAACCTTTATTATAAGATATTGTAGGCAGTATCTAATTACATGATGAAGCCGGGTGGATTTCTCTCAGTTTGACACAGTTTTTGGGCGAAGGTGGTCATTATCGCAGTCGGGGGGGGGGCAGCACGGGTCCTGCTTTCATGCCGGAAGGTGTCATTAGAGCTGTCTGTGACAGCTGGATCCCTTCTGTATACCCCCAACAGCCTGGTCAGCTTTACGTAGGGGTTGTACTGTGTGTCTACATGTATGCCCATAACTATTTTATATATCTAGTACCATACAGCATAGTTTTAACTCCACTTAAACACCAGCTGTTTGATGATCATTTACTTAAAGGAACGGCATCTAGAAAATATAATTTCCCACTAATCTTAAATGTACGTGATCTGTCAAGATATACTTTGTATACCAATTTTTGTTTCAGTTTTTGAACGGGTAGAACAAGAGAATGTATCTTGCTAAGCATTCTGGAAGCTAATTAGCACCAGTTAGCACAAAAATAATGTGTATTAGCAGACATTTTGAGTTGACTTCAGCAAGTTCTGAATTTGGCTAGGATCTGGATAGACGATATGAGTCTCTCCTGCATTGCCAGTGCAAGCTAAAGGCTAAGGTTTGCGGCGTTCGTGAGCACCCGCGGACCTCTCTGTGACCCCAGGGCAGTTAGCTAAAAGAGACCGTTTGCCCTTTATTTGATTAGCCATCATAACAGTGATTTCCTCTGGTCAGCCTCTCCACAAACAGCCTATCCCTCTGCCACTAGTGGATTTAATGGACGCCCATGGAGAGGAGATATGTCCTCTGCCTCTCTGCTCCCTCCTCTGTCCGTCTCCTGTCCCCTTCGTTTCCTTCTCAGTTCATTTGTGTTTCGCTTCAGATGACCTCAGCCTGCTGCTTCGCCCTCCCTCGTGACTCCAGTGTTCCTCGTTCTCCCTCCTCACCTCTCAGCAGCTTTCCAGTACCGTGAGGGATTTCGGAGGTACAGTCCTCCATCTTGAAGTGGGGGAGAAAGAGTGCAGCATCGGTCTCTCACTTCATCCCTGCTGAAAGTTGTGCATTTTCCTCTTTCGTATGGCTCTCTGTGGGGGAGGAGGGTATGAGTAACCCCCCCCCCCCCCACCAACCCCTCCACCCTGTGCTCTCCACACACTCCCCACTCTACTCATGCCAACGACATGAGCAGATGATCAGCACCTGCAACTCCTTTTAACCTTGTCCATCACTGTACACTGTGTGCTTTTCTCCCTCACTCTCTCACTCTCTCTCTGCATCTCGGTCTGTCTTTCTCGGTCAACAGTCTGATGCACTGGAACAAATCAAGGACTCTTCCTCTCCATATGACTTGATTCCATGAGCAAGCAGTGTGCAATTAACAGTCAAACCGAGAGGAGTGGGTGTAAAACTGATTTATTGGTAGCAGCAGTCATTTTTACTGCTCTCCATAGCTCCGTCTCTAGCAGCACTCCTCTCTGCCTATTTCTCATCACTTGCCTACACACACACACACACACACACACACACACACAGGCCTCTTTACATTAGGAAAGGACCCTTTCCCCTCGACTATATGTGTTGGCACGGCTGGGGTGTAAAGGGGTGTGTAAGCAGCGCTGCATATGTCACCTGGTATCTGCTGACAGGGCCTGGGAGAGATACAGAGCTATTGGGCACCTCCCCCGCACCGCGAGGCCTCGCACGCCCGCTCACATACGCCCGCTCGTGAGCGCCCCGCGCTTATCTGCGCCCCGCGGCTGCAGTATTACCTGTCTGCAGACCACGGATCACTCTGGACAGTATCATTAAATGTCATGTCATTACCTGTTATGGAGTGATGCGCTCACCCCCAATGCCTCCTGGGACAGGAGAGGGAAGCTCTGGGAACGATGGGGTCTGCACTCTCCTCTGCGTGTGTGTGTGTGTGTACGTACGTACGTACGAACACGCCCGCGCTCGTGTGTGTGTGTGTGTGTGAGAATTCCCATGCCTGCACCGACAAGGTGGTCGAAGCCTCGCGCACAGTGGAAAGCGAAAGACAGGAGTGGCATTAAATTGTTGGAGAGGGCAGGATTGACTTTGACTGGAGCGGAGTGGGCTGTTAGCGGCGGAGGGGGGCGCGTGTTGTCGCTGGGGCCGCCGGCGATCCGGACAGGAGGAGCCAGCGGCTGAGTGGTGTGGACAGGTGAAGGCTCCCGGCGGGACGCGCCGGCCCGGCTCTGCTGAGCTGCGAGCAGGGAGAGGCTAAATGGAAGGTTTATTTATCCAATTCGCTGTCAAGGTCGGTGTGTCGGAGGAGCTGTCCTGCACGCGCTCAGCAAATGCCAAAAATCCCGACGAATTGTTAAGAGAAAGCAGAGGGCCCTGGAATCAATGACCTTTGAGGAAGCGCGTCAACATGCCAGACGCTCTTAAGACCACCCTTTAATGGCTATTACTGTTACCTTTCACAACACGAAAGGAGCAGGGAAGTTGCCGTCTGTTCCTGTGGTCAGCTGCAGAGAAGCCTCTACACGCGCACGCACACACGCACACACGCGTCCACCCATAGAGATAAGCAGCGCATGCTCATTTTAAACCCTACTGAACCAACGTGCACATGCTGGACAGCAGACCCATGTCATCGTGACTTACACTGGTTACAGGTGACAGCTCAGTGACTTGTTACAGTTGCTGAGGTTGTTACACTGCATTTCTTTTTTAGTTCATGAGGGGTTATTTATTGCAGGACAAATCATAGTGACATTTTCCATGTGACACTGGGCATATTTGCATACTTAATTACAAAGATTACAAATAAAAGAACAGGTTCATAATCATAATTCAGGGACATATATCCCTGAGATTCTACGCACGAGTAATAAAGATAATGTATGATGAAGTCAGGCGCTGCTGCTGAAAGTCCACAGTCTAGGTCCGTTTGCTAAATTAGTACCTGACATAATGAAAATGATGGACTGAGATATAGACGCTGCTACAGCCCTCAAAGTTCCCAAGTCTGAAGTGGGCGTGATGGTTTGATGTGTCGCACACACAGTGCTCGTTTCTCTCTCTTCATTTATTTTTATTTCCCGTGTCCAGCTGTGTAACCTCATCCTTGATCTTTAAGGACAAATACTATCATGGCAGCTCACAAAAGTAAAATAAAGTCCAAGAATCAGTTTTTAAAGGTTCTCGATAAAGATTCACTTTCTAATTCTGCCAGGCAAAGATATTCATATTTAAGAAATAATTATTTCGAGGCTGATATGTTAAATATGATCACTAGAAGTGTTTGGCGTGACTGAACTATTTATATGTTGCTTTGCAGTCTGTTGTGTATTTGTTTATTTAGAGCTACTGTGTCTGCAACGCTCTATGAAACCTTTTCTCACTTCATCCAATTCCACTAGTCAAATGCTGGGTTATGTTTTTTGTCAAGTTATTCTCGACTTCTCAGTTTTCTAATTACTGCGCATGATCGAGCTGACATGGGCTTGACAAGAAGCTTAATTCCGTTTTTAGCTGGGCAGACGGATGGAGGGCTCCTTCTGAGGGACCGCCTCGTCAAAGTTTCTGAGGGCCCTGTCAGCGTGAAAAGAACATGACCTTTAAGTAGAATCAGCATGTTTACTGGTGCATACAGGGCAGGAGAAAAGGTTTCTACCACATCACCATGAAAGAATATATATATATATATATATATATATATATATATATATATATATATATATATATGTGAATATGTGAATGCTGGAAGTTCCATGGATCAGTCTTAGTCCTTGGTCCTAGCCACAACCAGTACTAAACTAACGATCTTCACAGCATTTCTACAGACTCCATGGCCTGATCAGGCTTCCAGGTGAAGGACAACAGTTTAAAGGTGACAGCTGAGATAAATAAGCCTCAGCGTTCCTCAGCTGGCTGGCCAAAGCCCTTCTGGGTACGCCAGCCATGCGATCGGCATTTCTCACATATGACTCTGGAGTTGGGATGTTGGTAGGGAGTGTGTGTGTGTGTGTGTGTCTGTGTGTGAGGCGGGGAGGGGGTACAGCTTGACTGACACGGGCTCTCAATCATAGCCGACACGAGAATCCTGATAGAATCCTGAGCCACTGGGAGCAGACGAAGTGGAGCAGAGCAAGTGAAGAACATTTGCTGGCTTCACCTTTTGAAGTTTACTGTGAATTTTACATGGCCAGTATTGGCAGAGCAGCAACAACAGCAGGAAAGTTGGACTTTTTCTTTCTATCCCTCTTGTGGCAGGACCTGGTTATTCCAGAACTCATCACAAAACACAAAACTTTAAACACATTCTTTCTAAAGAAGACATGAAACCATAAAAGTCTATAGGCACTTTAATTTTAGTGCCATTATTAGCATATCCATTATCATAGCATATGGCGATGAGTCCTTGTTGAGTATGTGTAAGTAACCACCCAGCACAGTCCTATTTGCATTGTGTGGAGACATTAGCATACAATGCCCTGTAGTGTATCCCGTTCCTGTGGACCGAGGATTAGCACGCATTGCACTTTTATCAGCCGCTCAGTGGATTGTTCTCTTTTTCATCTTTTCTATTAGTAAACGTGCTGGGCAATGTAATGCAGATGATGACTGGTGGACTGCACCAGGAGACGCAGTATTCATTCATTCACCCACTCACTCATTCATTCACTAATTCACTCACTCACCCATACACTCATTCATTCACTCACCTATTCATTCATTCATTCATACATTCATTCATTCAGTCACTCTCTCATGCATCTACTCATTCATGCATTCATTCATTTATTCATTCATTCGGTCACTTATGCTTTCCAGCTTGCTAGCCACTGCACATTTCAGACATGCTCAGCCTTGGGATGTTCATTCTTGAACAAGCGCGGCTACATGTCGCAGTGTACTTAAGCCCAGCAGTGCTGGACAGCGCTAGGTAAATCACAATGGCTGTTTGCTTGGAGAAGGGGAAAAAAAATGCGACTTGAGGAAATGGGAACGGCTCTCGACATTTTACAGTTAAAAATAGCAAAACAAAGTGGCTTACGCAGCAGTTTGCAAAACAAGCTTCGGCTTTTGATACAGTAAAAAGAATGAAATGCATTCAATCATGCCTTAATCTCTGAGAGGCTTTGATAAGAACTAGTAGCCTGGGTGTGTGCAGATAGTTTGTTCTCTAAGCTATGCCTTGCACATTTACAGTGACATGACATGTACATGTGCGTGCAGACATGCACATACACCCCCAGCCCCCCCCCACACACACACAAACACAAACACACACACAGGCGCATATATCTGTGCATGGGGGAGGCCAGCAATGAGACAGAGACACTCAGCGGACACCGTGTGGGTGTTGAGTGATGACCAAACACAGGCAGAGAATCAACTTGCCATGAGACTCAATAAAGGAGCAAAGGGTTCGGAAATACAGGCCACCTGAACCCACACATGAACAAATGTGTGTGCGTGTGTGTGTGTGTGTGTACTTGTGTGTGTACTTTACGTGGGCCCTTATCACACACATAATACACTAGCAGTGCATGTACATCAATTGAAGAGCCATGAACTCTAGTCTTAAAATGACCCTGCACTTAAGGCTTGACATGTTAAATGCACCGTTAAGGGACCTCATAGGTGCAGCCTATCTTAGGAAATGAAGGCACAAGAAATGCTGTAAAATAAATACCCAGTGGAATTGGTATTTAACCAATGTTTTTCTATATATACATTGTCTAAACAACATGTTCAAAATCTAGCAGTTCTCTGTCGTAGACATGGGTATTTGTTTAACTCATAATCATCATAAGCCAGTGATGGCTGTCTGTCATTGTTTAAGAAATAATGCCCAAAGAAATCACACAACTGATTATGTGAAAATAACTCAAACAAGAACATGGATGCTCTGTGTTATTCATCCGAGGCTTTTAAAGACAACACATGTACATAAGGCTATGGAACCATCTGTTCGTAGCCTATTAGAATATCTAGAAGAGTCTAGAGTCATTTTCACTTACTGACAGACTCCTTAGTACAGAATTACATCCCTACTGTGGCTAAATTGCTAGATAAGGTAGCAGTACAAACACTTGCTAAAATGTCAACAGCAATAAACATCTTGTTCTTTATCAAGAGTGATCTTTGTGCTGCCATTAATTAATGAAATATAGGAAAGCAGTATATATATATATATATATATATATATATATATATATATATATATATATATATATATATATTTTTTTTTTTTTTTTAGCTAGTCTACAACTTAGCATGGGGATGCTCAGATGATGTTAATTATTTAAGAGTAAGAGCAACAATTTATTATAATTATTTATTATTATTTTATTTTTACTGTAGCTACCAAGGTATTCTGATTTGCTCAGTAAAAAGCATCAAAAGCTGCTCATGAACAGGTCTGCAAACATTAGCCTTCATTAAAAACCTAGACTTAGCTGTAAGTTTGACGCTACATAGCGAACCACCTAAGTAAGTGGTACACGCAAAATGCTTAGCTAACTCCTTGTTGCATGTGAAGACTTAATATTTTGTAATTATACAGGTGAATTTATTTGGATTACATCCAAGAATGGTTGTTTTTCTGCATTGCTAACCAGTGGCTTTGTTGAAGATGGCTTATTTGCGTAGACTTCTTGCATTGTAGCAGCAGGCTGTTTTCACATGACTTACTGCTTCCCCATTGTGAAGCATGCGCGCGGCGGAGATGGACGGCCCTGCATATGCGTCGTTTGTTATTAGCTCTGGCTGTTACAGTCACAAAGCATAAAGTGCACTAATATTTCAGCAACACAAGATAGGAGAAGAAAGGCGTGCAAGCTAGCAGTCCTCCGATACTCCAGGAATGTTCTTCAGTCATGAGATACCACAGCATCAGACGGTTATTTAGCAGGCGTGAATACATTTTAGGAATTTAGAAATTTATCTACGGTTGTGTGAAAAATGCAGCCCAGTCTATGGTAGTCCAGCAAAACTAGTCTCAGTTGTCTTTTATGTATGAACATGTTGTTGCTATATTTGCATTAGGGTAAATAATAAAACAAAAATTTGAAATACTGTCTCAATATTTTGAAGATAAACTGTTGATAGTCTCTTATGGAGGTCTCGTTAGTAACTCGTTAGTAAGTGTTAGTACGGTTTTATATGATTTTATATGGTTTGTGTTTATCGGTCAGATAAAGATCTTTTGTTTGTACAAGGACATGTTTCACAAAGTTTTGTTTTGAAATAATTTTTTTATTTTGAGGCAATATAATTTGCACAATATATAATTAGCTCTGCATAATCAATACATTTTTCAATGCACAATATCAAAAACCAACTCAAACCATGACCTTACAGCTGGAATAGTATTCGTTATTATATTCTTAACAGAAACACACCTGTCTTACAACTGTGCTCCATTCCATGATAAGGGTGGATGGACACACACGGAAAGCAGAGACAGTGTTATATTCAGGGAGCTGTATGAGCAGACTATGTCTATAGGTTTTTTAGCACTGGGCTGGTCTAATCACCTCTTTGACAGATGGTGTGTAAATCAGAGACCCAGCCATTCCTGGTGCCAGTGAATGTTTGATCTCATTCCAGGGCCTTGAAACAACTTGCTTATTTTCATCTCAGTTTTGGCTCTATGCTCAAATAAAACACAGAGAGATGAATGCACTGACAGGTCATTGTGTGTCAAGCTGTCACTCTGTAATGGCTACATCTTTCAGCTGGGGAGCCGTGGGCTACGAAGGAGGCAGGACAGGAGAGAGTGAGAGCTGGGAGGAGAAGAGACTGAGGTGGAGAGATAGGTGCGAGCAAACAAGAAAGGGAGAGAGAGAATGATAGAGAGAGAGAGAGAGAGAGGGAGATACATTACAGGAGAGCATGTAGGGAGAAAGACAGACACGGTGAGATAGCATGCAAGAGACAGTACAAAAAGGGAAAACAAAACAGCAAAAAAGAAAAACAGGAAAAAAGAAAAACAAGATTCTTCTTCTCTCAGTTCGTGGCGTATCTTCACTGCGACCAAACACTTGTCATGTTGAGGGAGAAGTTGAATAAATTTTTAATGATATTGGGTACAACTGGTGCTTTGAAAATCTGCTGTACTTTTTTTTTTTCTTCGTTAGCCAAGGCTCTCTAATGCATCAGAAACGCTAGCAGCGTGTCCTGAGGAAGAACGCCATAATTGTGTTGTTCTAATATCATGCCTCTCCTTAATGTTCTACTGGTAATCAAGGCTGGGTTATTTTTTTCTATTTAATATACAGTATCCTGTTATTGCATCATATCTCATACAAATCTTGTCAATTACAATTGCTTGTGCATGACAGCTCAAATAATAATGTACATTTTCTTGAATTTTCTTTGTGAGGTTGGTTAATCAACCTTCGGAAGACCGATTGCGCTGTTTATATAAATTCTGTCTGCTCACACTCAGATCTCTGGCGTCACTTTTCACCTCTTATTTTCCGAGCTAATCACCAAAGCAGGGCATTATGGCCCGGTCACATGTCTCTGATGCACACCAAATGAACGAGTGCATGCAGGAACCCAGCAAACAATGGCTGCTCATGCCGTGCTAATGCTGCCCGTCCTGTGTTTAACCATGTGAACTACGTTTCCCAGACAGGAGCCCCACCGAAATTGGAGTGACTGGATGGGAAAAAAACAAAAGCGACACAAGCAGTATTTTCATACATTATAAGTGTGAGTTTATGGTCCTTTGATTTGAATAAATGAATTGGATGCATTTGATGTGATTGAAAGGAGATTAGAATTCAAATGGGTGGCCTGGGGCCCTGGCACGCGCCGCTCACTCCAAATCTCTTTAATGGTGGAAAACCGCGGCAGTGCCGTATGCCACGTGCCGTTTGGGATGGCGAGAAAAACCGGGGGAGACTGCTGCAGCCGTGCCATGCATTATTTATTCAGTGATATTAACTACTTCAGCCCTGTTATTAAAACAAGAAGCCTCCGCTCCGAATGCCGGAGACGAATGTGAGCAGTTTGCGTGATTTAATCCAGCAGCTGTCTCTGTGTGTCGTGCGCTGGAATACGTACACGTTCCGTGCTTTGTTGTCGCCACGTGCTTGCTGTTGTGCTGCGGGATCCTTTTCCAGGCCTCACGCACCTCCGCACCTCCTAGTGCCCACGCACCTCCTAGTGCCCCTGCGCCTCCTAGCGCCCACGCGCCTCCTAGCGCCCCTGCGCCTCCTAGCGCCCCTGCGCCTCCTAGTGCCCCTGCGCCTTCTAGCACCCACGCACCTCCTAGTGCCCCTGCGCCTCCTAGCGCCCCTGCGCCTCCTAGCGCCCACGCGCCTCCCAGCGCCCCTGCACCTCCTAGCGCCCCTGCACCTCCTAGTGCCCCTGCACCTCCTAGTGCCCCTGCACCTCCTAGCGCCCACGCGCCTCCCAGCGCCCACGCACCTCCTAGCACCCACGCGCCTCCTAGCACCCACGCGCCTCCTAGAGCCCAAGCGCACGTGCTTGCTGTTGTGCTGCGGGATCCTTTTCCAGGCCTCACGCACCTCCGCACCTCCTAGTGCCCACGCACCTCCTAGTGCCCCTGCGCCTCCTAGCGCCCCTGCGCCTCCTAGCGCCCCTGCGCCTTCTAGCGCCCACGCACCTCCTAGTGCCCCTGCGCCTCCTAGCGCCCCTGCGCCTCCTAGCGCCCCTGCACCTCCTAGCGCCCCTGCACCTCCTAGCGCCCCTGCACCTCCTAGCGCCCACGCACCTCCTAGCACCCACGCGCCTCCTAGCACCCACGCGCCTCCTAGAGCCCAAGCGCCTCCACACCGCACTGCTGCTCAACGCTGGGCTGAGCTGATGCAGTAGCGGGTCTTGCTGTAATGCAATTTTTGCAACATAAAAATGTTGTAAACTAAGGCACAAACACTGGCCTACAAGTTGTCAGTTCAGGCAAAAGACATAGAAAACACACACAAACACACATACACATACCACACACGGAGAGAGAGAGAGAGAGAGAGAGAAAGAGAGAGAGAGAGAGAGAAAGAGAGAGAGCGAGACGGATGAAAAAAATCCTTTTAAGTGGTAATTGAGTTCATTTTGCTAAGTAAGCACAAGTGAGTGGGAGTGTTGCACGACCTGCAGAGACTCCTGTGGTGAAAATGAGCCACTCCTGACCCCAGGGTCGCCGGGGTCAGCCCCATTCCAAAATGCCTGAGATGTTAGCCACCCCAGCACCCTTTCATCCCTAACCTCCTGCCTGTCTAAAACAAGCCCAACACCAATCATGTCTGAGTAGGTGTGTGTGTGTGTGTGTGTGTGTTCGTGTGCGCGCGTGGTACGTGTGTGTATGCGTGTGTCCGTATGTGTGTTATGGGGGGAGGGGTGTAATCTTCAAGTTCTAGCCCCAGAGGTACGGAGGGGTGAGGTGGGGTTGGTGGGCGATTTGGCCGGGCCCGGTCCAGCCGCACTGCCCATAGAGAATGAATGGCTTTAGCGCCGCGCCCGGACAGAAAAATCAATGCCTCATAGGAGAAGGCTGCGGGGGTTAGGCTCCCATGTTCATGTCAACAAGGCTATTGGTTTTCTTAATACTCCGAAGCTGGCGTTTCCCTCGCTGGGAGGGCCGCGCCGCACTGACTTGTGTGGTCAAGGCTTAACAAAGGGATTGTGCCTCCAACCCGCAGCTGGAGCGCCCAGCCCGGCCCAGGATTAATTATGGGCTGCAGCAGAGCGCCATCCGTTTCAGTGGGCCTGCTGTCCCACGGCCCAGCGCCGGGGAGGGATGTGGGAGCCGCGCTAAATGCGCGTGTGCCAGGTCCTCTAAAAACCAGCCGCTCTGCTGGAAATGGTCGGTTAAGAGTGAGAGTAAGATAAGTGAGAATTTGCATATGAGGGTTTGCGCACAGCCTGTTAACAGCGGTTTATAGTGTCTCTAATACAGTTGTGCAAATGTGTTGTTGGGTGCAATATTTTTATTGCATTGGTCTGTTTTTTTTTTCACACAAGCAAAAATGTGAATTTAAAAGTGGTTTCTTTATAATCTATAAAATTTTTTTAATAAAATGTTTTTTTTCTCACATTCCTACTGAATGGTATCGTCAAAATTCTGCATATCGGGAACAGCACAGATCTGAGGAAGGCATAAATTGGAAAGTGTTTTGATGCAAACTACAGCTAGGCTCAAAACCAACAGGTGCTGTAAATAATTTACATATTCTAATTTGCATACTTCAGGCACGTGCATAAACATTAAAATTGCACTACAGGGTAGAGGTTGAACATCAATTTAAATGATCAACAACAACAACAGAACAATTTGACCAAACAAGGCCTGCATGGTGAGTTTTTTTTACTTCAGTAGGAAGTAATGTCTCAGGGTCTCAGTAGAAAAAGCCAGTAGGTGAATTATAAGAAAAAAATCATGCTCTCCTATACTCATACAAACACACACACACACACACACACACACAAATTACCCCAACGTCTGTAATTCTCTATTAAAAAAGCCCC
Source organism: Brachyhypopomus occidentalis (assembly GCA_020368025.1). Classification (NCBI taxonomy): domain Eukaryota; kingdom Metazoa; phylum Chordata; class Actinopteri; order Gymnotiformes; family Hypopomidae; genus Brachyhypopomus; species Brachyhypopomus occidentalis. The sequence goes on along the minus strand of JAGXOD010000007.1, from coordinate 1,864,978 downwards.
CCCAAAAAAGGAGAGCTAATTCCATTAGTGTTCTGAGGGTGTTTGATGCATCACTGATATATTTTCTAATAAAGCAAAGGGAAACTAGCCAGGTAATTACTGCTTTAGTCCCTTACTGTGCAGAAACGTGCACACTTGCAGGCACCAGCCCTGTGTCCTCCTGTCTCTCCCACGCCACATATGGAAGGTTCCACCACTCTGCCCCCTCACCACGCATGCGCCTGCTGCTCTATTGCAAATTTACGATTTTTGTTTCTCTTAAGCACCTTTCTTAACGCTTTCCCTCATAACCTCCCTCTGGTGGTGTACACACAGCCACACACACACACACACACACACACACACAGCTTCACCAACTACCCCGGCGCTGTTGTTAGCCACCCGGTGCTAGGGGCAGGAGCTCGGGCAGAGTGGGGGGTGGGGGCGGTGGCCTCCAACCAGAGTGGCTGGAGGAGAGAGGGGGAGTGAGCATTGCTCACTCGGAGCAATCGGATGAAAACGCAGTGCAGATGTAATTTGTTTTCAATGGCTGTTTCAAAAGAATAATTGTGGTGACACCGGCCGATCGATAGTATGGATTTTTGTTTTCGAGTGCACAGTGTGTGTGGTGCTAAGAGGAGGCAGGAAATACAACACTGCAGCCGGAATACAATAAAAATGGATGGCGGGGGTCCGTGGGTCTTTGTGGGGCTGCTTGCCATCACAGGGCCCGTAGACATCATTGGTGGGATTACTGAACGTGTCCTCTGGGCTCCCTGAGCTAGACCTGGATATGTGGCCAATGCTACAGCCCCCGCCCCCCACACCCCCACCCCCCTCCCGGCTCTCCTTCACTCTTCCTCCGTCTCTCTCTCTTTCTCTCACTCTGTCTGGTACTCCCCGCTATGCTTTCAGGGGGAAAAAACATTGCCTACACTTGAATAAACTCACTTAAGATGAAACACAGCAATGGCGGTGGTAGGAAGAGGGGGAGAGGAGTCTGAGCCCTGCACTACAGGAGAGGGGAGAGGGGCCCTGCGCGTGCTCCTCCACGTAACGCCGCATCCTTCTATCATGGCATCGATGCATATGGATGTGCGTGGCATGCATATGCATGGCATCCATGCAAATGAAAAACTCTGAACCATAGTTTTTCTGCCTCTTGTTCACAAAAGGGTGGAGGCAAAAAAAGATTAGAAACACTTAGTATGCTGCATGGCTGAAGTTCTGTTTTCTAATGTTTTAAACAAGCGATGTCTCTTGTATAGATCCATGCCCTTTGTTCAGCAGATCCATAAACTAATGAAGGTGAATATGCTGTACCAAATTAATTTAAGGAATAAATAATTCAGATAATTTTGTTCATTAAGGCAAATGCAAACACCCCAGGCAGTCTTTTAAAAATAGAAGTGGAGATTTTTCTTTTTCTTTCTTTCTTTCTTTCTTTCTTTCTTTCTTTTTCTTTTTCTTTCTTTCTTTCATTCATCATCCAAAACAAATCAGCAAGTGAATACATCATATTATAGTATTTTATATATTCCAAACAGTGCGATATTGAAATAAAACACCAAGCATGTACAAATAAGAAACCTCTCATGGTCCGACCCCACCATGCATCCTCTGATCAAATGAAGAGGTGACCAGGACGCTTTGCTCAGATGTGATCTGTTGATCATCACATGCATACGAGGTGCTCCAACAGGACATTGTCATGAGGGTGAATCAGAAATCAGAGTGTCTACAGATTTCTCAATTTCTCAACCTCCCCCTTTACTTTACTCTCTATGGTCCTGGTCATTCCCAAGTGGCCTCTATGTGCCAGATAATGGGCAGTTTGCACGTTGGAAAAATCAGACTTTGTTTTTGGTGCTGTATCTGTCCAGGCCACCTCTAATTTGTCTGGGAAAATGTGGGGGCACAGAGCTAGAAATATTAGTGTAGGGTCAGACATATTTGACTTCCTCTTCTGCTGTGTGTGTGTATGTGTGTGCCCATGTGTGTGCACGTGTGTGAAGCAGAGAGAGAGAAACATCATTCTTTCTAAGCCTCAACATGCATGATCTCTCTCTCTCCCCCTCCCTCTCTCTTTCTCTCTCTGTCTCTCTCTCCCTCATTCTCTCTCTCTATCCCTGACTCTTTCTCTCTGTCTCTCTCCCCTCCCTCTCCCCCCACCCCACCTCTCTCTCTCTCTCTCTCTCTCTGCAGTATTCCCATGTGGCCTGTGGCCACCAGGGGCTTGGGCTGATTTATTGGTATAGCCCCAGCTCCTGTCCTCTGCCTGACTGCCTCTGCAATGGAGAAATTTCCTCTTTTTTAAAACAGCAAACCTGGTTGAATAGGGCTACATCACGAGACGGCTGCCTAATACATGGCTTCACCCTCCTCCTGCAACAGCCACCTCACCCCTCTGTCTTCCTACAGGCTTCTGTGCCGTTATGGGTTCATTCCTGTTGAAATCCTCTATTTTCCAAGCAACTCATTTACCTCCCCTGACTGAATTAAAGGTGAGATGCGAGGGCTTACATGGGAGTGGCATTCACTGGGCTCCTCTGGCCAAAATGGGTGGGAATAATTCCGGCTTTGTGCATGCGAACGTATCGTATTCCCTCCAATGGTTTCTTACCCTTTAAATTGGTACCCTTTAAATTTGCTGCTTATTTATTTATTTATTTTACACGTTTGCGTTTCAGAATTTCAGGAGTGTTTTTTTCTTTCCCCCTGCTGCCTCTCTGCCAAGTCTGAGTGTGCGGTGTGTGTGCGTCTCGGCGTGAGAATGGATTCGTCTGTGGAGAAGACAGACACGGGACTGTTAATGCAGAACGTATAACTGAAAGACATGCGCTAGCGTGCTGTAGCCATTTTCCAATGAGGAGCCACCGGCATACGATCCAAATGCACGGGAGCAGCACAATCCCATTACTGTGGGTGCGAGGCACGTTACTGCTGCCCCGAACGCTGGCGTTAAAAAACACTGGAGGTGCAATAAAGGCTGCAGGATCATCATCATTACTGAATGGATGGGCTGGTCCACCTCTCAGGGCACTAGCCCGTTCCACCTTCGGTGTGTGTGTGTGTGTGTGTGTGTGTGTGAGAGTGTGTGGGAGAGAGAGAGAGAGAGAGAGAGAGAGATAGTTTGGGTATATGATTAAACAAATCTATAAAACAACAAGCTAAGGAAACTGGTAGACTCCAATGTAATATCCCGGAGCGTGTGGCCAAACCAGGCACAGAGTACAGATTCTACAGCACCACACAGAGACTCCTTAATTGCACTGCATAGTGAAATATCACTTGGGCATGATACTGAGGCCCTGAGGTTTTCTAGCTTAGTCTAGTTCTCTGCTTAACTTGACTGTATTTTAACATGTGTTGCATATCACTACGTTATCGCGCTCATTTCCAACCCTTAGCTTTGATCCGGCGGGTGGTCATGTGACGAGGCCGCCTGTTCCTTCTGCACATCTTCCCCTTTTAACATGGCCTTGTTTCACCTCAGCAAGCGCTGACGTTTCTGCACTGGAGCGGCAACATTGCGGAAATGTGTGCTAATGGATATCTGTGGCTCAGCAACACGATTTTCAAATATTTGTGTGTGTTTGTGTGTATGTGCGTCTGCGGGTATGAGTGTGTGGGGAAGCCATGTTCAAGATGGAGAAAAGGGGGCGAGCAGCTCTGCTTTCTGCCTCTGTAGACGGCTGTGTCTAATTGCGAAAAGGAATGAAATGATTCTGTGGTGGCTGACAGGTGAGAAACAGCTCTAGCGTGACCAGAGAGAAATTTCTCTAGTGGCCTTTTGGGGGCCTACACACACTAACACACACTAACACATATTTTGGACGATCAGAGTACTGGTCTCATGTACACACGCACAACACATTCGGAGTGAATACAGGTGTGCACACACACACACACACACACACACAAAGTGCATGTGTTACGTTACATTTCCATCAAAGGTGTTTCAAAGCACACGCCTCTTATCCTCCACCACACACACATATAAAAACACACATGCTGGGGCCACACCCCCCAAGGACCGTGCAATCACTTTGAAAAACAAGACGTATCTCCCAGCCTGCCTCTGTTTTGGGCTCCTTTCTTGGCCCCAGCCAGGGGGCCCAATTAGGGCTGCAGCCAATGTTCCCCGTCTCAGGCCCGGGGCCCGGGGCCGGCGGCACACGCCAGCATCTCTCCACCCTCTCCTCCATTCATCCTCCCCTCTCTCTCTCTCCGCCTGGTCTCTGGGCACTTCTCTGTAGTAAAACGCTGGCACATATAGTATTGATTTTCATTTAGATAACTTAATGTTCGCAGACAGTGCCCCCCCCCTCCCAACCACCCACCCCCTCTCCTCCCCACGACCCACCTCCCCACCAGCAAGGCTGGGTCTGAGCTTAGATCTACGAGCATGCCTCCCCGTAATCTACGGCCATTTCTCTTCGGCCCTGCTTTTTTGGATTCATTTTTCCTAAACTTAACCGATTCGGAATGGAACGGCGAGAGGGAAATAAATGAAAAGCGGAGCGTGCGTCGATCAATCACCCCGTGCGCAAACATCCCCCCTCTGGCCTTTTGCGCTGTTCTATTACCACTGGGTAGTTGGCCAGTCAAACGGGAATAAAAATTACATGGAAAACATCATAAGTTAGGCTTGATTTGTCGAGCGCGAAGCCTGACGATTGCGCAGGACTTGAACGCCTTGCCCTGCACTGGAAATCAGCCTTGTTATGGCTGGGGCACGTCAGTAAAGATCCCTCATTTCTTATAGAACAGCTACCTATGTAGGGGGCACAGGGAGAAAGAGTGATGAGAGGTGTAAATACAACGCGAAATCTATTAGTCTAGCCCAGCCTGCTGAGGCGTGGCTGGACCTAGCCTAGTGCCGCAGTCACAGGGCTGTGTGTGTGTGTGTGTGTGTGTGTTGGGGGGGTTAGCAACCAAAGTGATGGCCATCATCTCTCTGAATCAGATGAGATGAGATAACGCGCTGATGTGTGACCATTGGCACGGCGACCGCAGTGCCTACCCACGGCTGGTGTGGTAACAAGAGGGACGGAGCGGGCTGGGGCGGGGGGTGGGGGGGTATGATGGTGAGGGGGTTTCCGAGCAACGCAACACCCTCTTGGCCTCAGCACTAAGTGCTGACCGCCTCCCCCCTTGCCCTGCCCACCCCCCCCCCACGCCCGGCCTTCCCACCCTCATCTGTCCAGCCCTGAGCGCTTGCAGCTAATTATACAAGAGAGCAATTGCATGTTGCTCTGTGCTTTATTGTCCATTTACTCTCAGCACAAAAGCACAGAGACTCTCTAATGCACGCCTGGCCTGCTACATTGGAATGCAAAATCAATTTGTCAGGTCAGACTGATTATTGTCGTTCTGTAGAGAACATGACCCTTTGACCTCCCGGTGACCCCGTGCCGCGAGCCTGGATTTCAGCCACTGTGCGAACGCCCAAAATGATCGTAACTCATTTTTTCCCCCCAAGCCATTAAATTTAATGAAAATTCTGTAACACTGATGTACTATTACTGTACAATTTGAGGCTATTTTCAAAACATGACTCCTTTGTTGTTCAAAGACTTTAAAGCACAGAATCAATCAAAGAAATATCACATGCAACCAAAACTATAATGTAAGCTTAGGAAAAGCAATATTTCATAATTCTGTTTTCCTGTAACTAGCAGCTTTCACCGCAGTGTCTCAGAATCATTATCCGCTGTGTGTCTAATGTTATAACTGGCTACTGGCTTTATTACTGACAGTCTCCACATCATTCATAAAGAATCTTAAAGCCGTACATTTCCAGGAACACAACCAGGCAGAATGTTCTGGAAAGTCCTGGGTCCTTGGTGCCATCATCATGCAGCATACATTCCCCTCCCACTCCTACCTTGCACCTGCTCTCACCACTCTTGCGACGGCTGCCCACCTTACATATATGTATTTCAAAGGACTACACTCACAGACTGTAGTTCATCTGTTGCCATGCACCGTTACCACGCGTTTGCCAGCCACAGGTATACTCCGGTCATCGCTGGTCAGTTACTGACCACAGACCCACCGCTGTCTGGTTAGTGGGTGGGTGGCAGAACGTTGTTGGTAGCTCCTGAGTGGGTAGTGGTATGTTAATAGTGGGTATACTGAGCCTGTGTCTGTGATATTACATGTGTCTGTAATATTATATGAGTCTGTGTCTGTGATATCACGTGTCTGTGATATTACAAGAGTCTGTATCTGTGATATCACGTGTCTGTGATATTACATGAGTCTGTGTCTGTGATATTACATCTGTCTGTGATATCACTTGTCTGTGATATTACATGAGTCTGTGTCTGTGATATTACATCTGTCTGTGATATTATGTGTCTGTGATATTACATCTGTCTGTGAAATTATATGTGTCTGTGATATTACATCAGCCTGTGTCTGTGATATTACACATGTCTGTGTCTGTGGTTTCACATGTGTCTGTGATTTTACATGTCTGTGTCTCTGCTGGGTTGTGACTGGGTCCAGCACCTCTCATAACTGCCTTATTGAGATCCTGACCACTGATGTAATGTTGGAGGACACAGTGCACGTTGCCACACAAGTGTCTCTAAACGAACACCTACAAGATGCTTCTAATGAATGAGCATTTCTAATAAAGTGGGCGGTGTGTGTGCGTCATGCAGGCTCCCTGTGGTTACTGAGTGGTGTGTAATGCTGGAACTGGTCCCTCCCACTGTGAGATTTACACAGCAGCACAGACTAGGGCCTCTATTACACACCTTTAATTCCACACGGCCAGTCGGGTGTGACTATCATTATATGACAGTCATAAAAGCGCTGAGTTATAGTGCGTTCTGTCAGTTTCCCTGCGTTTAATGTGGATTTTAACACGCTTCCGTTGTGTCGCGCGGCCCGTGAGGAAGACATGATTCCTCTGTTTTTATATGAGCAATGGTCTAGACTGAAGAAATACAGTAGGGCTCTTGATTACAGGGAGAAATGCGGACATCATTGTTTATGTGGCGATGTGGCAATATGGGAACAGGGAATGATGATATAATGTGAGGGGGTTTCATCTCCAGATTATTGTACTATGAGGGTTCAGACATGGATGCTTCGGTCTGGATGAATGCTGATGGTTTCTGTTCATATACGGGTTTTCTTACTCTGTCTTCCAGTGCAGTTTCTGTGCAGACCTTCTGTATGGGCTTAAAAAAAAAACTCGTTTGTACAATTAAGTATCATTCCGTTCATCTATCCATCCATTCTTCTATCATCCATTTGCTTTCTTCATCCTTTCCTTTTCCTCTCCTCTTCTCAGGGTGACATCACTCCCGCTGTGGAACGGTGACCCAGGTGAGGTGGGAGGTGCATAGTGACTCCTCTTCCCAGACACCTCCAGCTGTTCCTGGACCCTTGTGCCGGACTGCGGCTGAACGCTCAGAGCCCACAGCCCTCTCCTCAGCTGCCTTGCCTCCCATGAACTGGGAGGAGTATCGGGTTATCCAAGAGCATGTAGGCGGGGTAACAAGTGGCCCGCCTCACCCCCCAACGGGGCAACGGGGCAACCTGGGGGGTGCGGAACTGTGCAGCGCTTAAAAACAGCTGATTTGATCTCCATCAGGATGCAGAGTGAGGAATCTGGTCACGATGCCATAAAGACGGTGGAGGGGGGTTGGTGGCTCGAGCGCTTAAGAGAACAGAATGTGGGGAAAAGAAAAAAAAAAAAACTAAACTGTCTTAATTAAGCTAAGCCTGGTCTCTGCTGGGCTGTTAGCCTCTGGATTCTGTCATGCTTGGACAGTCAGTGATGGAACGGGGAGGCATTTTGGGAGCTGTGGAAAGGGGATAGCGCAAGGAGTGCTTATGACTCGCAGGCATTGTGACATTAAAGTGAGAATATTAGGCTAGCTGAGCTGGATTTCACGAGCGCGTGTGCGAGAGTGTCGGTCCGTGAGAGCCCCGAGGGTCTCGCGGGGGCTGTTACCAGGGTTTCTTCTTTCTGTGTGACATCCGTTTGGATCGGCACAACCTGCAGGCACCGCCCCCCACTTGTCCAGCCCCCCCTTCGTCCACCCCCTTTCGCCCCCACGCTGCACCCTGTTCTTTCTCACAGTCAATAACAGCCCTGCTGCTCTCGTTGGAGGTCCACCCTACAGGGGACAGCTCTGTCCTGCAGGGACCATGGACCTCTGCGTTCAGAGCAGGAGGTAAATTAAGACAAATAATGGCTATAATCTCCTGCAGTAGAACCACGCGCCTCTTTGTCTACCTCCTCCACGCCTCCGCCGTCTACAAATCCAGGTCCACTCCTCCCCCAGACTCCCCTCCTCCCCTGTGGGCTCACTGCGCATCTCGAACAGTTAAAAGCTTCATGGAAAACCCTGTAGCTGACCGGCGGGGGCCCGGACAGGCCCGGGGGGACCTGAGGCAGCTTTTATCCTGCGTGTAGAGCGGCGAGCAGTTCCTGTACACACACCTCCTCTATTTACATATCCAGATGGGTTTTCATGCCCTGGGTAGGAGGGGGTGCGGCGGGGTGACGTGTTGCTGTTGAGAACACACTTTTGGCAGGAAATGTCAGGGCGGGGGAGGGGGGAGGGTGAGGGGGGGGCTTGATCTGGCATCCCACCGGGCAGAGCTTCCATCACCAGCAGTGACATTTATTCCTATTCTCCTGAGCTTATTAAGAGGTAGTTTAGGCTGGCAGGGAGGGTTGGACAAGCAGAGCGCCGCTCACGTGCAGTTCACCAGCCGCTCCAGGACATTCCTCTCAAGTCAAAACGATGTTTCTGTGCAGAGGAGAACAGACCAGCACTTCCCAACTCAGCTTTGAAATAAATGCCTCACACGGGCTCGTCTCAATTTCTTTTTTTTTTTTCCCCGCCGTTCTTCGTGTCCTAAATTCTCTATTAGTACATTTTTGTTACGCAGGTGATTTTTCGATTGTTAATAACATAATCCGAGTATGTAATCCATACAAGGAGTTGAATCATAAACACCGTGCTGCACAGCTACGATACAAACCTGCTTCATATGGGATGCCATGTATTGGTTTGTGAACGCGGTTTCCCCAATTAAGATTCTTCCCACTGATATAATTTCTCTATATGAGATGTTTACAAACATACTAAATGCCATGACAGAAAGGAGAAGAGAGGAAGGAGGAGGAGAGGAGGAGAGGAGAACAGAGAAACCAGCCTCTATTTTAGCATTCTGGCCACGCGGCAATTAAGACAGGCCGCTAGCAGATCCTCACAGTTTAAGCACATTACTCTTAGAAAGTGTTACACAACGCGCCGACGTCTCTGACAGGGCAACATTATCCTCCAAGTTACAATTAATTACCCCCATGTCCGCCTCTCCCATATCATTTCCATAACTTAAGGAGAGCAGGGACCTGCCAGTGGAAAAAACAGGTTAGTTAAGCATGCCAAATCGCCGGCCCGCTGAGGGAGCCCGGCGGAGACGCAACAGATAAAGAATAGGCATGAACACAGCACATTAGGCTGGAAGTTTAAACTCTGACAGCTACTTTTAGCCCGTTGATACGGCCTGCTCCTTTTGGGCACTCTTTCCTTGTTTATCTGGGCTGCAGCGGCGATGAAGGTTCTTTTTTTTTTCCTTTTTCCTTTCTTCTTCCTCCTTTCGGCGGTGGGGTTGGGGAGCGTTGGTGCTGCCCCCCCCCCACACACACACCCCCAACCACCTCCACCCCATGGCCATTATTTCCAGTCCCTGTTCCGCCATAGCCGCTCATTTATAATGCGCTGGGGAAGGGTGAGATAAAGCGTCCAGGCCGCGGAGACAGAGTGAGCGGTCACAGTCTGTGATGGTATCTGCTCCCCAGAACGCACTGGAAGTGGACGCATGACATGTTCTATACATCTTTGCAGAGGGCCACTCATTAAACAAATGCACCTTGATATATGGTGCTCAAGAAATGAATTTTTACCTCTGTGTGCAAAAGCAGCTCCTCCTGATCTCTGGGGCCTGTGAAAATGTACACGTGTTTGCATGTACACTGTGTATGTCACGCACACAAGCACGTGGACACACACACACACACACACTTCTGTTCCTTTATTTCTTTCTTTAGAGTGTAGTTTTCATGTCACTATACCATGATGATGATAAAAGATTACGTTTATCAAGAGATGAATAAACACGGCCCAAACCCATTGTTACCATTATTATTAACTGTAAGTATTATTATATTATTATTGTTCCTAAGAACAAGAGGAAGCTCTCAATGTATACCTAATGTATGCAAGGCTATTTGTATTATTTAGTATACATGGGAGAAATAAATGGACTTCTTACTATCATTACTTAGTATCTGCACATGTATCAACAGCATACACATTCTTCATTAGTGTGATATAGGGATATCTATATTACTTTTGCCATTTTCATTTGTTCGGATGTGGTAATTATCAGCATGGCTCTGTATTGAGAGGGTTTAATTAAAGTTATAATTTTGTCCCGTACAATCAATTGATATTTTAATGAGAACGTCTAAGAATATGCAATGAAGGAGAAGTTGGTTCTAATTTGCTATTTTGACGGCAGCCTTGTAAAGGTGCAGATCGATTGTTTTTATAAAAGAGAGCGTCTGAATGTTGTCCTTGTGCACATTCACTGGCTAATTTCAGAAACTAATTCAAACAAGCAGCCCGGGAGCGCCAGCATCCCACAGCCCAGATGTGGAGCGTCCAGCCTTAGTGATGCTGCTCACTGCTGATGACCTCAAACAGGCTCCCAATGCCGTCACAGCACACGGAGCTGCGTTTCCACGCGAGCTCACGTCCTGCCTTTGTTCCATCTCCAAATGCTCCGTAATGCATCGCGCCTTGGAAGCTTAGTGTCGTAAGTCGCACGCCTCTCTTGTTGGAGACACTGCTGAACATACATCAGACCAACCATACCATAAATCCCGTTATTCCAGTGCATTCACACACAAAATAGTCTCTCTCTCTCTGTCTCTTTCTCTCTCTCTGTTTTTCCCTTCTAACATTTAAGTGGGGACCATGTTCACATTTCCATACATCAGGGCATCTGATCCAAAGTGTACTTTTACAGCATAAAAGAGCACTGGAGTAAGTGGCCGTCCCTCGCCTTGTGCTCCATATGCATCTGTTAAATGACTTGCTGATCTCATTAAATAAAGCTAATGTACTTGTAAAACAGTCGGCGAGGGCAGTCCATCATTGTAAGTGTTGGAGTGGGTGGAGAAGGGTGGTGGTGGTGGTGGGGGGGGTTGGAGGGGGGGTTCACGGAGAGCAAGAGAGGAGAGAGGAGTAGAGTGGAATGGGGCGAGGTGGTTGCTGGTCAGTGGAGATGTCTCAAGCCCATAAATCTTGGCCTCTTCCTGCCTAGTTATTGTGTATTTCTTTTGGCCAGAGATTGATTGTAGCAGGGGGGAAGATGAATTTGCCCATAGACCTTCCTTTCTTCCTCTCTCTCTCTCTCTCTCTTTTTAAACTCCTGATGGTTGGCCAAGGTGATAATGCTCAGGGTTTTTTTTTCCTTCCTTTTTTTTTGTCACCCCCTTGTTCCTTCTCTTCCTCTCTCCAATCCCTCGCTCCCTCTCTGTCCCTCCCACCTTCACCCTCTTCTTTCCTGAGATCATTTGTTTTGGATTAGAAACAGAATGCTGAAAAGGAGGAGGAGGAAAAGGAGGAGGAGGAGGAGGAGGAGGAGGAGGAGGTGGAGGAGGTGCCTGCGTGTCCGGCGCTGACAGTGGGATGGAAGGGCCTGATGTGCAAGTGTCCCTGGTAGTGAGCACACGCATGCGCACATCAAGGCACAGCACGACAGACGTTCACACACACACACACACACACACACACACAAGCAGGCAGAGAGCTGACGACACACACGGTGTGGCATGTGCAAAAGCAAAGGCAACATGTAGAGTACACAACACTACCCCCCCTCCCCCATAGCACTCACACACATGGACACACCAAGAAACATATCTGCACACGTCCTAAATCAGCCCTGACTACAGTCTCCTTGCTGTGGGTGGATATGCCAGATTTGATCCTGTGGGACGCTTGCTGGACGCACAGGCCTGGATGCTCCAGGACATGCAGACACATCATAATTGAATGCTTGCTTTGTGCTCAGAGCCCGACAGTGACTCTGCCAGATTCACTGCACAGGGACCTCCTTACCTCTCTCTCCTTCTCCCACTCTGCGCATCTCTCTCTCTCTCTCTCTCTCTCTCCCTCCCTCTCTCTCTCTCCCCCTTTCTCTCCCTCTCTCTATCTCACTCTCTCCCTCTCACTCTGTACCTCTATCTCTCTCTCTCTCCCTCTCTTCCTCTCTCTCCCTCTCTCTCTCTCTCTCTCTCTCTCTCCCTCTCTCTCTCTGTCAGAGGAGGACTGGCTTTAACCTGAAACTATCAGAACATGCCCATACATGCACCCCAGGAAACAGGGCCCTGGCAGTGTGTCAGAACGTCATCACCCTGGCTGTGTGTGGGATTTGGTCCGAAGCCAGGCCTATCCTGGAGGAACACTGTAATCTGCAGTAAGACGAAATGCCCATCAGGGGGACACACCTACAGCCCTTTAGGGCATTACAGTTCAGTCTTCTCCTTGCGCTACCACACTCGATTCCCCATTTAAGGCCTTGGTACTCAGTCAACACATCGAATCGCAGTTGACAAGGCAGGGAGAGCCAGCTGTACAGAAATGCAGCCTTTCCTGGTCAATGTACTCAAAGATGTGCTATATATAGCTGGAAAATGAATGGGATCTGGGACTGTGATGTCAAATGGGCCACACACTACCACTATCAACGTGCTACGTGGGTAAAGCGCACCAGACTTGTAGACAAATTACCCTGTTTTTATCATGTCTTTTGTCCACTCCCACCGCCCACATGAACACACACATACACACACACACACACACACGCACGTGCGCACACACACACATCCAAGCGCCGATGGAGAAACTTTGAAAGTCACGCAATGCTCACTTTTTCCCTTCTTTCTCTCTCTCTCTCTCTCTCTCTCTCGCTCCCTGCCTCTCTCTCTCTCATTCCCTCTCTCCCTCTCTCCCTGGCGTTGACCTTTCTGCAACGTTGCCCCGTATTCACTGGTTGTCAGCACATGCTTTGTCCCGGGCCATCCGTCTCTGTCATCCGTCACTCCTTCCCTGAATCCCATCCGTCCCATTAGCTCAGGATGAGGAGGGAGGAGAGGCAAGCAGGGCGCTGGAGAGTCCTGTAGCCTGCGGGATCATTAAACCCCCCCCACCACCACATCACCACCTCCATCTCCCCTAGCAGAGTGTCGGTACAGCGGCTCACAGAGGAAGTCCAGGTGGCCTGTTGTTATGCCTGTTGTTATTTATAACAAAGGAAACAACACAGCAGAACCATCTGACACCAGGCCCGTGCGGACTGGCCACGCAGAACGTGTGTGTGTGTGAGTGTGTTAGAGGTGGAGGGGGTGTCATCACTGAAGGACAGCTAAAAGTGGACCTCCTCTTCTCCCTTTTACCCCCTGTTCCCGGCGGGCAGTGAGCTGGGGACTTATTGAACAGATGTTAGCTACACCGTCGCCAGGAAGATTGATTGTTTTAATTGCCAACACTTTGCTTTTTTGTAGCATCTGAATACTTAATGTCAGCTTTTGAAGGATGTTACACAGTCTGATCTCTTTCTCTCTCTCCCTCCCTCCCGTAATCTCTCCATCTCTCTTTCGGCTTTTCTCTCCCTCTCACCCTCCCTTTCTCTCTCTCTCTCTCTCTCTCTCTCTCTCTCTATGTGCAGCAGTAGACCTTCTCACTTCCACTCAATCGAACTTCCTCTTAAAGCACTAGGTGCCTTGCAGCTTTTGGGCCACATTTTAAATCCTGTGTGGCATTTGGCTAGCTGTCTAGCAAAGGTGCTCTGGGAATGTGTGTGTGTGTGTGTGTGTGTGTGTGTGTGCGCGTGTGTGTGTGTTTACATGCACGTGCACACACGTAGTGTGTGCCAGATTATACGTGGCGGCCCATCCTGACATCTGGGTTGTCTCTTTCCCAGTGGGCTTGTGTATATCCAGCCTGTTAGTGCCTGTCCTGTGTAATTAATTGTTAATGGCCATGCGCTGTCAGCTAGGAAGTTGATATAAACTGGGAGAAGGACCTCTTGGAGGACCTGCTCCACAGGCTGTGATAGATTTCCATAGAGAGAAGTGTTCTGCTAAATGCCCCATGGAAATAAACATGGGCATGGGTTTGACAGAACCACCCATCTCCTCATCCCCGTGTGGAATGCACACGGCGCTCGTGGGCGGGGCCTGCTCGCCGCCATGCATGCTGGAGGCCGCGGAGACGCCGTGTCCGGCCGCCGCCTGTCCCGAGCTGCAGAAACCACCCAAAGTCAGGCCGACCGGTTTAAGTGGTTTACCTGCCATGTCAAATTACATCTTCATATGCATGCGTGTGTGGGTATGTGTGTAATTTATGGGTCTTTTGGCTGTTATGGTTCATGTTGGATTTTGTGTGTGTGTGTGTGTGTGTGTGTGTGGGGGGGGTGGGGGGTGGGGTATAAAAGTCGTAATGCGTCTAGAGGGGAAAGGGCAGGTAGGTGGAGGATACTGAAATCTCACGGAGCCATCTGAGCTTAATCAAAGGAGGATGATCGATTGGAATGTCCGTTAGATTAAATGCACGTCACAACCTTTTGTGCATTGAACTACAAACAAATATCTTGCACGTGCTCTATGCAGTTTGAAAACTACAGCAGAAAGTGTCAAGATTTCTAACTCCTCCGTGAAGGTCTTCTTTATTCCGGAGCCGCTTTTAGCCCCATTCGATTTAAATCGCACATGGACCTTTAACAAAGGAGAGCCGCTTGCGGGGACACAGGCAGTTTCTCTCCTGGGCAACAGCGCTGTGTGGAAGAGCCCTGCATGTTGTCTGGGGAGGGCGGCTCCCCCCAGAGGCCTGTGCCAGTGGAGGGAGCCGTACCTGTACCTGTACCTGTACCTGGGGTCTCTGCCCAGGCTTAGAACTACAGCAGCATCCAGAGCCAAAACCAGTTCCATTTGTTCTCATGCGCTTGTTTATATTGAAAACATGCATCCCTTCATGATAAAGACAATACAGCAGCTCGATCATACCTGTATTTTTCATTTGTTTGATCGTGCCTATGACCAACAGTGTTTCATCTTCATCTTTATGCAGCACTAATGTTTAGAGATAATGTTACCTAGAGGGTAGAAAACACCCAGCTATTTTTTTGGTCTCTGCACAAAGGATTCTTGGTGAGGTTCTGTAATTCTGTAGGCAACCGCTTCAACATGAAAGCTTTTTTACCTTCTGAAGTTTGACTTAGTGTACTTGATATTTTAAGGATTTTGGAAGTGTTTGTACAGTTTGCAATAGTATAGTTTGTGACACTGTTGTAAGGTTTGATGTCAACATCCAAAGACATTACCTCTTAGGTCCAAATTCAGATGTCAGAGATAGTTTATGATATCCACTGATCTACCAATGTGTACTCTTCCTGGCCCTCTGTTTCTTCCTACAAGGTCAAGAAATTTTAGAACCTTACAGACAGGATAATAATCTCAAATTGTAACATCAAGCTGTCTCAAATTCCACTAGCTTTTCCCACTATTTTCAAAATGAATTTCACGGTAAATCACAGCAGCGGTTCCTCTGTCCGTTCTCCCTGTCAGGGTGAAGCGGGACCTCTTCCAGGTCACGGAAGCTCTTTTTACTTCCTGAGGGCAGCTCTGGCAGCACGGTGGCCACCGACGGCAATGTCTCACCCAGCCTTAAGGGCAGTCGAACCAGCAAGGGGGCGGCGGGTGTGTGTTGGGTGAGAGCAGCGAGGGGAAGGCCGTGAAGGCCGACGGCAGGAGCCCATGCACTCGACTCCCTCCCTCCTCCCCACATCAGTCACCAGGGAGGGAGTGAAGGAGGGAGCAGACAATTAATGGCAGGCCGGAGTAGCTGGGCCGAGCCGGCAAGCGGGAAAGAAGAGAGTGACGATAATAAAGTGGCCTTGGCCAGCATTAATCTCCCTCACACCGCGGGCCTGTCAGGGCAGCCAGCCTGTGACTAATACCACACTTTGCATACACTGGTCACAGCACACGGCGAGCATGCTAGCACAGCCGCCGCGGCGAGATGCACTCCGAGCTGCGCAAAAGCGCCCAGGGGCGGACGGAGAGGCACGGAGAGCGCGAGCAGAGGCGGGGTTCACCTGCACCGCAGCCGCCTCCCCCGAACCATCGACACCCGGCCAAGCACTGCTCTCTGGAAATATTCGCACACTTTCCACTAACTCACGACAGCCTTTCTTCCAGAGTGCTTTTAACGAACCCGGCCCTCGTTGACACTATACTTCTCGAATGTAGACGAGATTGCATTGTTTGGTCTGTTGCATAATTTCAAAAGGTTGTTGGCTTTTTTTTTTGGTTGTAACAGTGTCCTTTTAATGGAAATCATTCCATTATGGCCAAGATATTTAGCTAAAATTGCTATTAATGGAGTTTCTGAACTACGGTTAATCGCAATACTGTTATTAGAGATTTGGTAAATGAGTTTTGAAGGGGCGTGATTCATCAGGCGTCTGCATAAACAATCACCACAGTGCGTTCTGACTCAGGCCGTGACACAGCGTAGCACATGATTCACAGACACTGTAGACATCGGTCCTGTTTCTTTTGGCATAGCGGCACGGGAAATGAAATCATATCCAGCTCTGTGTGCAGATTAGCGCTTCATCCCCCAGCGTGTTTCTCTGTGACGTCTCTGTGTGTTTCTGTCCAGTTGCCATCGCGTTCAGGTCAGGGGCTCTGGCATGGCTGCTCCTGGCTTCTCCGCTCTCATCTTCCTACTTTATTGGGTGTGTGTGTCCTCTCTTCCTCCCACTCCATAATTAAACAGCGTGATGCAGCAGGAAAAAGCAGCAAGTTGCGGAGATGATCCAGCGAGCCACGCAGGTCAGCGTGGCCACACGGCAGCGCGGGGGGCCTGTCGATAAGCTGTCCTGATCAACGGTATTTTAGAGCTTTAACTGCTCCCATACATCCCACACTAATTGCATCTTCTGGCCCGGCTTCGGTCAATGGCCCGCTAACTGACATCCCTCCTCTCGCTGCCTCCTCGCTCAGCCCTGGGGGTGTAAATCAGCACGGGGAGAAACTTGAGGGCTCATGATGTGGGTGAGGACGAGAAGCAGGAGGAGTGGAGGAGGAGCCGGCCGTCTGCCTGGCTCAGCTGGACCGGGACGCTGCAGCTAGGGAACTGTGCAGGCCCGGACAAACACCCAGATGGGAGACAAGATGGCGGTCATAAAGGTAAGTGCGTATGATGTGTACACACCAACGCAGACAGAACAGCAGGCATCGCAGGCTTCTGGTTTGTGGTACTAGGCCTACTTATAAATGAAAGTGTGTTGAACCATTTCCAGCTTTCTCTGGACCTAATGATTTGTGTAATAGAGACATTTGTGCATGTTGTAATAGAACGCACATTTTCCCTTTAGAAGCAATAGCCTCAAAAGAAAAATCTTAAGCATCCAGAGTGACTACCAAACACCAATTATGCTAATGGAGAGGATGATAAACAGCAGTCTGTTTCGGACCTGACCTTAAACGAACAATAGCTGTGAGGCGAGGAACCCGATGACAAAACACAAAGAGAACCAGCACAGAACAGTCAGGGAAGAAAAGGCATTAGAGAACTGGGCCCGGGCGGGCGGGGGAGGGGGAACGCTGTGACACCGGTTCTTAATGACTGGGATGCAGAGGAGTGCAGAAAGGCCCCTTCCGTATCAAGTTGTGCAGTGTTACTGATTTGTTGCCAGGTACTGCTCCAATTAGCAGCACTTGTTATTATTTACATTTTGCACTATATATCACACTAATCGCCAGATCGATTTATCACTGCGGAGGGGAGCCTGGCCGCTGATTTATGGGCCTTCGCGATGAGAGTCCTACAGATGGGACTGATGGTGGGAGCCAACAAAGGCTTCTGGAGCGCTCTGGCTGTCTGTGCGTACCTGGGGGAAGACGAGCGGCAAGGAAAGGGTCTGCTCTTCTGCCCTCCGTTAGCTTTAGCCTCCCGCCATGGTTAGCGTTTACGCACACACCTGGCTGGAGGCGTGCAGCGTGAAGGGGAGGCCGCACGTTGGGTGAAATGAACCAAAGGTGTTCCTTGAAAGAAATGCAGAACAAAAGGAAGCGTATTAAAAAAGAAAGCGTTGGAGAGACGGTGAGGTCCCAGCACAATGGGGAAGAGGGCCTTTATACCCCTGACCAATTAGCAGGATGCATTTAGGTAAAAGCTAACACCTGCCAGCTTGACCCTGCCATGCAGAGAGAGACAGAGAGAGAAATAAAACATGGACCGGGTTTAGGCGGAGCCTTGATATGTACACTTCATACAGAATGCCTTCAAAGGACCTTTGGAAGGCACCAGAAGTAAGTTACGTACTTTAAAGTGCACAAGCTATTATCGATAACTTCATTAATAGCTGCAAAATCTGTAAATGTATAATTTATCAAAGTCAATGGTTAGTTTCTTATTTATCAGGGAATCCTTGTCTCGTGACTCTTCATCTTTTTTTTTGACACCAGCATCCACACACCGCACCTGCTGGCTATCAGACTGCGACCCCACCTTTTGAGGTTCTGAAACCACTACCTCCAGCAATCCTTGGAAAGCACAATCTAATAAAGAGGAGGACAGAGAGGGAGGTGGAGGAAGAGGGGAACTTAGGCCAACAAAGACAATCTCTCTAGCTCATTGTGAGCACAGGACAGGGCATCCACCATTACGCTGTCTACATGGGACTTGTGCCAAATCTGTTCACTACGGAGATGCAGGAAGACGAGCCAGAACAGTGAGGCAGGGAGGGTCAGAGGATCCGGGCTACAGCTCCACCCACATAACCTGAAGACATGGTCAGTGTCTAAGTCTGTGCATGCTTGGGTCATAAGCCAGCTACTGACATGGTCAAAACCTAGTCAAATAGTTCTACAAAGCTACACTGTGGTGCAATTACTGGTTGCTATAAGGGCCGATTATTCTGCTCCGATGAAACCAGCCCTGTGTGACAGTGGAGGCATCCTCTCCCAAACAGGAAGTCCGCAGGAGTGACACTCCCAGAGGGCCGTGCTTTTCAGCCACTGCCCTCATCGGCAGCTCCTCCGCTCCACAATCTGCCCAAACTCTCCGATCGCTCCGGATCGCCCCGCCAGTGGACAGTGTCAGAGGGACAAGGGCCGGGTGGAGAAAGCGCTGTCGCCTTAGTTTTATGAAGTTTTCCCTCCCTTCTGCAAGTGAACGGTGAGAAAGCAATATCCTCTAGCTCTTTTAATCATGTGACGGCGAGCCAGGCCCCTGCGCGGCTTCGCGGGGAGCCATTGATCAAAGCCAGTGGGTGCCGTGATGGGAGAGGGACATGGCGCCGCGGACACGGGGCGAAGTGATTCCCAGCAGCCTACTGCCGAGCCATTCGTCAAAGTTTTATCTGATTCCAAAGGTATTGGATCTATCAGTCACCACGTATGAAAGGGGAGATTGACCCCCAGGTGGACATTTTTCTATATCAGAGGCAGCCTGATGAGCGGCGACGGGTAAGAGGACTCTCGCTGGCTGACACATGTTCCCATCCAGCTCTCGTTAAGCTCGGTGCCTATGCGCTCGTTTAATTACGAGAGGGAGAGGAGAGATTTGACTGTTTTCCACATTAGAGTTCCGGTGTGAACTCCAAATGGCTCCTCTCCCCTGAGGTTTAAATTGCTTCTCCTCTGACAAAGCACCTGTCAGGGATTCATCAGCCGCTCCATCCATCTGTCCATCAGTGCCCGCCTCCGCTCTGCCATCAACAGGTAATGTCTAGCTGCTCTGACTGCATGCTAATGAGAGGCAGGGAAAACATCACACATGCTGTCACACATCATTATGTCACAAATGCATTCTACTCGGATGGAGCACCAGCGCATGTTTGTCGAGACCTCTTGACTAATGCGTTTAATACAGGAGCCTTTCATGACTCAGGACGCGCCATCCAGTTGAAAATCAGTGCAGAAAACGCTGCAATTACAGCACTGACATGCTATTGTGCATCCTTGTTTGGCTGGGTCTCGTGTTGGAGGAAGAAGTGCAAAATGATATTTCACTTCAGCTGAACTTTAATTACTACGACCAAACAAACACAAAAATAAGAGAGAAATAGTGTTTTCGCACACAACCTTCCACACATGCTAGCAAAAGTGACCTTTTTTAGTTTATTCAGGGGCAGTGGCGCTTAATTGGCAGTTAATTATTATTTTTACCAATGTACACAGCCTTACTTGGGACAGGTCTCTCATTAAGGAAAAAAGGGAAAGAAAAAGAAAAAAAACAACCCTTATTACTATCAAACAAGCAATAGTGAAATTGTAAACTTTTTAAACTTAATCACAAATATAAAAAACTCACACACACACACACAAAAAATCTATATATATATATATATATATATATATATATATATATATATATATATATATATATATATATATATACACACACATATATATAAATATATATATATATATATATATATATATATATATATATATATATATATATATATATATATTTGTGTGTGCGTGTGTGTGTATGTGAACCATTTTTTTATTTTTTAACCTATTTTTATTATTTTGAACCTATCTTTTATTATTACAATATATAGTT
The DNA here is from genome assembly GCA_020368025.1 of Brachyhypopomus occidentalis. Classification (NCBI taxonomy): domain Eukaryota; kingdom Metazoa; phylum Chordata; class Actinopteri; order Gymnotiformes; family Hypopomidae; genus Brachyhypopomus; species Brachyhypopomus occidentalis. Next base: position 1,844,306 of record JAGXOD010000007.1, on the reverse strand, counting down.
TTTGCATTATACTTCATATATTAAGATATTATTTACCCTTATGTAAAATCTGCAATTGTGCAATCATGTGTTGAACACTTGTGAAGCTGAGTCTGTGGCTGTACAGATAGGGGGTCCAAATCACAAGCCGAGTCTCTCTAAATGTTATCATTGACTGTAAGAACTCGAGGAGCTGCAGGTCAGCTGGTCAGCTCGGGCATTGACAGATCCTCTTCCTCATGCCCAACTATACTTTACATGTGCACCAGTACTTCACAGCTCAGTGGGGACCCTCCTATTAGAATGAAGGACCAGTGAGCTAAGTTCTTACTCTCTCAAATAGGGGCCTTCTGGCAAATATCAATATGCCCCCAAGTTTATACACACACTCTCTCTCTCTCTCTCTCTCTATCTCTCTCTCTCTGTCTAGTACAGACACACAGAAGTATTCACAGCTCTATGGGCAGACATTGATCTGGGATATCCCGCAGCCCGTGTCCAGTACTTTCGCATATATACCAGCTTTTCTGTTTAATTCCGACGCAAAGTTTTGGATCCTTGCGTGACAAAAATGTCCCAACAATGTGCAAGACGATGCAAAGGATTCATCCCTACTGGAATTAGCAAACCTATTTATATGCGACAGGCAATAAGCAAATCTGTACGTTGTAGATTCGTCTCTCCTCGTTTTACATGATACAGTTCAGACATCAGGCAGACGGCTAATACCACCCGGCAGTGGATCACAGCGCTCCGCGGTGTGATTTTGCTCGCTCTGATGGACCTTGCGCGAGTCGGACACGGGGCTATCGGAAGTGTGTCATAAGAATGAATGAGGCGCTCTCGCATTGGAGCTGCCAAGCTGTCAGGCGCTGGGCAGACTGCATGACTGACATGCTTTGATTGGTCGATTTAATACAGAGAGGGAGCGGCAGCGCCGGGGAGCCGAACGGGAAACTTCACACACTGCTCACACCGCGCCGATTTAGTGCGCTGTAAGTCTATTTGTAAAAGACGTGGAGCGCTAACTCTCTAGGTAGCCAGCTTGTTAAAGGTTTTTTTTGCCTCTCCCCTCTTTCCCCGCGCCCTCATCTTGAGGAATGTGCTAAAGATATTTGCTTTGATGTGGTTTTACCACAGCTGTGAAGACTGACAGAGCCACAGGCTGGCTTTTCTTCTGCTTCGAGCCACTGCTGGTCTATTTATCCCGCGGTTTATCGACTACGTGAGCACCCGCCCGTGGATAATCACGGGTCCAGCGATGCGCCCTCCGTTCGGGTCCCCAGTGTCGCCCGGGAGGGGAACCGGCTCACGTCGTGACTTTGAGTTTGCACTTCCTTTCCTATAAAAGGAAACAAAGTCTCACTTAAAGAACGTCTCCAGAGGAATAACTATAGAATTGCGCAGTAACGACAAGGCAAAGCAGAATTTAACACAGTTACCACTTGTAATTCCATGTTACTACAAATATAGCATTATTGTTTTTTCTCCACTCCAATTTAGAGGGAGATCAATATTCTGCTTTGTTTATCAAAGTGACGGGCTCTGGATATTGCTTTTTTATGTTGCCTTTATAAGGGGGCATTAAAATACAATATATCTGAGGCTTTTTATGGAGCTGACAGTTAGAGAGGGAGATAGTGTTAATGGCATAAAATGGTTGAAAAATGACACTGTGTCTTATTTATCTGGGCTTATTATGTACAAATATCCATCACAGAGCAACACTTTTCTGATGCACAATTATGAAGATGCACCTCAGGACAGACTCATCAATAATATGAGAGTGAATGTAAAGTGTGTGTGTGTGTGCGTGTTTGTATCTGTGTGTGTGTGTATTGGAGGGCTTCTTGCATGTATTTTCACAGCATGTCTTTCTGTTTGCTTTGTCCAGAATGATTCCAGTTTAAATGTTTTCTCAATTATTCCAATAAGTGTTAATGACGGATATTTTATGTAGAATTATTGTTGTTCTTTTTAAAGTTCCTTCATAAATTAATCATTAGCATAATTTGCATTCTTACCTATATTACAGCATATTTATATGTCAACAAACCATATAGTATCGGGGGAAAATGGAACATAAAGTATGCTTTTTAAAATTTTCAGATGCAAGCTGTGTTGAGAGTTCAGCATGACTCTTTACATATACTCTCTCTCTTTCTCTCTTTCATACACACAACAAACCAAACAACCAAACATACACACACACAACCACACACACTCACACATACATATACACATATATATTTACTTACACAGTGGAATCGTTGTTGCTGCAGGCACCTCGGTGCACTTATGTGCCATGGCTGGCCTTTACGTTTCCAAACTAGCTCTGATGCTTTGGCTATAGCTCATACATCTTGGATCTGTGTTAAAATCTTTGTCCCTCATTGTCTAAACGTTTTTTGTACATTGGTGAAAATAATAATTAACTGACAGTTAAGCACAACTGCCTCTGAATAAACTCTAAAAGGTCACGTTTTGTTAGTTGTTGTGTGTGGAAGGTTGCGTGCGAGGTTTTTTGGATTTTGGAAACACACCGGCCAAGAGTTTTAGGATGTGTGTGTCTCACAGAGGACTGCCAGAGATCCACATACAGTTCGTTGTAAGTCGCATGAGGAGTTTACTTAAAAAAGATACACAAACAATCCAAAAACACACTGAGAAGAGCTGAAAGCTGTAGACTAGCAATACAAAAGAAACGAGTGTTGTACGGCAAAACAAACCAATGAATCCAGATTTCAGACTACTTAGTCAAGATTCTGCAAAGACAGACAAAATGTTCTGTTCTATTTCTGCACAGTGCAGTTTGACAGTAAATTACAATGAGATGGTGATCAGTATTCCAGAGAGGTGGAGCAGGGTGGAGGGTGGTGGTGCTGATATTGACATAACAGTGTGTGCGTGTGTGTGTTAATATTTTGCTCTCTTTGAATGAAATATATCCATCTTGCAAAAAGCAGTAGGTTACAAATGCATATGAATTTCCAGCAATCTGATATGTACCAATGACAGTACATACTATGACTAAAATACGGCTAAAACAGTACACTGGGCCCATTTAGAAGTCAACAAAACTTCTAAAACCACAAGGACATGGTGTATCTTCCATCCTTTGCCTGCACCTGCCAGTCCAGTACACACACACACACACACACACACATACACTACTACACTCCCACAATCCTTAAATCATTTATGTCATCTGCTCCAACCAGGCAGCTGAGGACACGTTCTTGGTGGCCTGTGGGCGTTTTGGAGGACTTTTTTTGTCATAATCTTTTTTTCTTTTTTTCCTCTAAACCTCCCCAGAAAGCAGTGGTCTCTCAGGATTGTCCGAAGCAGATTGACAAATGTAACCCTGGGCAATGCTTCAGATTAGATAATAACTCACGGCTGGCACAGCCTCCCTGTCACCACTGACCATGGCTGCAGTACGAGTCTGTGTCTATACGTGTGTGTGTGTGTGTGTGTGTATGCCCTGGGCAGTAGGGAGTAATGAAGGGTACTATGATAGGCTCCACCCTACACAACATCAGTGCCAAAAATGGCTATCACATGGTTCATCTGTCATGGTGCCTAAATACACACAGCAAAGGCATGGGCACGCACGCACACACACACACACACACACACGGACAGATGGATGGTCAGACAGACAAACAGACAATCAGACAGACATACATGCATAAACAAAATAATACCCTCCCATATAAGAAGTGTTGCTATAACTCCATGTTTACAGCATCATGAACGCAAAGGTGCTGTTGCTCTTCATGATTAAAACATGATTCTTGAACAGATTAATGTGCAGAGATCCAAGCATCTAAACTAAATGTTCCCATCTTCTCACCTCTTCATCTGCCTGTCCCAGCCCCCCATCCAGCTGTCTGTTCAGACCAGTGCTGGCCTCTGCCTCCCTCTCCCAGCCAGTGTCCAACCTAACCAGATCCAAAGGGCCTGTGGCGGTGGGGCAGGCATGGAAGTGTGACGACCCTCTTCCCACACAGAGTGGGCAAGGTGTGGAGCACTTGTAGCAGCTGGCTGCCGTCCTGTTAGCTGTCCTCCGTGTGCAGCTGTGACTACATGCAAAATATACTGTGTATATATATATATATATATATATATATATATATATATATATATATATATATATATATATATATATATATGTATGTATGTATGTATGACAAAATAATGAAATGGGATTTTTTTATGGAAAATCACAGACACAGATGTGTGCACACACAGGCCCGCACAACCGCACATGAAACACAATCTGCTGACAACAGAAGAATATGGACAGCCCCAAATGAGCGCAGCAGTTTGTAATAGCCAATTAAAGGTGTGAAGATATGGTTGGAATGTATGTAATTACTGGGATTTTAATGAGTCAATGGGTAGTGCTTCGCTTTGAAAAGGTTCCTGGGCTTGTCAGTGTGCCACAGACGTGTCAGATACGTCCCTCTTCCTAATATTTCCTGCTTGATCCATTAGCCTTAAGACAACTCATTAATGACCTCCCAACAGCTCACTGATATAACAAGACAGCGTATGACAAAATAAGAGCTGGCAAATGACTAAAAGCGATTTTAAAATGTATACACTTATTTAAAAATTAATACAGAGATTTCTTTCTTTTTATTACACCCCTTTATAAGAGGAAAAACAGTAGCATTTAACCTCTTATACTAATGAAGATCTTAGCTTTATATTTGACTTTAAAAAATGGGTGGAAAAAGATAAATAAAAAATATCAGACATTCACACATTTTCCCTTCTCTCTCAGATCCTCTGTCCCTTAAGAGATGTTGGAGACTTCAGTGCCAAATCAGACAGGCAAAGTGAAGTAAATAGGTTAAAACGCACATCAGTGACACCCTCCTGAGTCACTTCCGTTTGGCATCTTTTCCTGTCTTAAGTGCAGATACTGACATGTGTATTTCACAGCCCCGTCGCACGGGGCCTGGGGCCCATTAAAAATGCATGAGGAACAAGTAATTAGACCGAATATTTTCTCTCTGAGAGATGAAGAAATCAAAACGGTGAGGGGCACGTTTGATTTTCCTGGCCTTAAAACAAGATGAAAGACGAATCTGGGACGCGGGGCTAAAACACGTGTCTGATCAGGGCATTTCCCTTTTGTTCATTAAAACCCTTCGCTAATTTGCCCCTTACCACCAGCTATATTGTGCTCTTATTGTGTATTCTTTTTTTAGTTAGGGTGCCCTCACATTTGAATTGCTAATTAAACTTATTTTAACATATTTATAAGACTCATCAAGGCAGCCCTGCATATCAAAGTGCCCAAAACTTGTATTGATGTGAGAAATCAAAGCAGTGATTACTTGTTAACATTGGAGGGTTTTAGTCCTTAATTGCAGTGCATGTCTGAGATATTTGCAGAGAAAGTGACTAGGCCAGACATTCTTACATCCAAGACATGGATGCAGGAGGAGGGAGAGTAAATGTATGTCTACTGATTTCGGTCTATAGTCTCGTCGTCACTATCGGCAAGTGCAGGACCTAGACCTGTCTCCAGAATGCTCGGTGGTCCACGCCTCGTCTGCTCCCGAAGACACTTTTCCACAACGCGCATCTGTTTATGTTTGTTCTGTCATGTTGAAATATCTTTGTTGATGAGAGGAGTGGCCCATAAACTCTCGTGATGTTTTTGTTGTGTGTGTGTGTTTGTGTGTGAGTTTTTTTTAAGGAAAAAGTTAAGTTAAGAAACAAAGCGATGAATAGGTGTAAGCATGTGCTTCATTAAGGAGGCGCGTGACGCACGCCTGCAGAACGCATTAGCAGGTGAGCGTATGTTAACAGCCAAACAAAAGAAAAGCAAGTGGTGTCTGTGAGTCATTAGTGCTACTTTACATTTTCCACGCCCCCAACCACACACGCCCCCCCCCTCTCTAATTAGGCCCACAAACAATAACATGGCCACAGACCCTATTATGAAGAAGAAATGGGGGGGTTAATGGAACAATCCGTGAGGAGTCTGAGTTTCCAGCCCTCCTTTGTGCTTGTGGAAATGATATGGCACTCTCCAACGTAGCATCATTAACTCCTCCTGCCACTTTCCAGGTCACTAATTTTTCAACTACGAGTTCATTCTGCTCAGACCGATATGCTGTCTTTTTAATGAGGTTATTTCTGGGTTATTACCTCGGTCCATGCTACGGCACCTTATGCGAGTGGCCTAATTGATGTAAATCAAATATGGTTAAGCAGGGACCAACCTCGCAGGCATTCAGTGTTTATTTCCAAGAAGACCTCTGTGGTGCGGAAAACCGCCGCCTCGACTCCCCCCCCCCTGCAAAACAACTTGGGGAGCAGTTGGGGGTTGGGGGAATGTTTCTCTGATGCATCTCTCTTTTTCGTTGATTCTTTTTTTTCAATTATCCCTCCGCAGAGTAGAGCAAGGGATGCGGAGACGGGGCCAATCCGGGGCGTAAATGTGAGCGCATGCTCACAGATGCAGAAGAGTGAGCCGCACGAGGGGCCGGACCGCAGTGGCATTTGACTCTTGCTGAATAAGCTGAAGGTGTGCATTCCACCAGGTTAGAGGGGTTACCAAGAGATAGAGAGAAAGAGAGAGAAATGAGAGAGAGAGGGATGAGGAAAGAGTAGGAGAGAGGAGGAGGAGCAGGGCGGGACGCTTCAGCAGTCCTTGTTCATTAGACTCGCTCCCGTTCAGAAGGGAAATGAACCCTGTGGAAGCTGGGTGTGATGGGGGATGATAGGGCATCATGGAGATGGGCTGGCCCCTCATTTATGGGGCCCTTAACAGAAGGACATGCACCTATGAACACCTATGCACACACACACACACACACACACACACATACAGCTAGTGAGGTCAGTGTTTGGTCATGAGGGACAGTGACTGCACTTCATCCTCTTAAAGCATGTTGGTGGAGAGCACCTTGGCCACTCTTAACACTTCCTATCCGCACTTGCCATTCCTGAGCCTCTCTCTCTCTCTCTCTCTCTCTCTCTGTCTGTCTGTCTCTCGGCCCCTGTCCAAAGTGTACAAGTGCACAGTATGTTTACTGAGCTCATGGACATGGACGTTGAGGCGGTGAGCGGGAGCGTGCTAGGATTACACGCCTCTGTGTAGACAGGGCGGCTGGTGATCAGAAGCAGGCCGTGACACTGAAGAGGGGCTGGAGCTCCAACGTCTTCTCCTTCACACGGCACTAATGCTTAACCCCCAGTGAGGTTTACAGGGCACCAGGCGCTCAGCCTCTCCCTCTCTCTGTCTGTCTGTCTCTCTCTGGGCAGCTGGGCCCCACATACGAATGCGTGTGATGCTCAGCTACTTTGTGTAAATCCACAGCTTTGTGTCATTCCCTCCTCAGGTCCTGCCCCCCTCCCCCCAAGAGCTCCACTCCGCCATGGTTGTTGGCGGGTATGGCGAGGACTGCGCGGCCCCTGATGGCGCTAAGCCGGATCAGCTCCTTCACCCTCCTGGCTCTAGCTCGCCCCCCGCTGGAACATAAGTGTGCTCGCTCGACGCTTCCTCGGAAACACGCCGGTGTCATCACCGTCGCCACCGCAAGCAACCGGCTTGTCGGTCAGTCAGGCGCATGCTAAGGCCACGCGAGTGGCGGCGAGGAAGTGGCGGAGCGACTCTAAGCAGCCGGCTCTGAGGCCCTGTGTCAGCACGTGAGGGGGCGGGGCGACAGCGGGGGCGGGCACACCGTCCCTCGCCAAGCCGGATTAGCCCGCCGAGCTGCCAGCTTCACGGCAGGAGGCGGAGCAGAGGAGCCCTGGAGACGGGTGGATGGAGAGATCTGACACCGACGCTCCTTCCATCACGAAAACAGGCAAGTTGCACAGTCAACAAAATGTAGTTTGGATATTAGTGATAGATGTTTAATGCTGCAATATACTCATATTTTAAGAGAGTAGATGTATGTAACAGTACTGCTACATAGCGATACTGTTACATACACATTACTGTATACCTTTGGAAGTCTGACGTGATGCTGGTGAAACTAGCATTCCTAGCAACTAAGACAAAAGCAGTCATACTCGGAATCACAGAGCTCGTGGCTACGTTCACACAGCGGCAACGATACACTTGTTTTTTTTGCCTCACCGAGTCTTTGCCACTAGCCCCCTTGGAGGAGGGCATCCGCGGTCATTAGCCACGCTCTCGGAAGTTGCATTATACAGCGGCATTATTGACCTCAGCTATCGTGTTGCAATTTGATGCATGTGCACAAAGACAAAGATCTGTAGCTACGGCGCATAACGACGAGCAGAGGAGGACCTGAAGCAGGACTCCAGAGACGCGGGCGGCTTCAGGGTACAGTCCCGCGGCGTACCGTCCCGCAGTCAAACACGCAGCTATGTCAGGGGCACGAACGCCACCGTTCGCGGTGTGCATCGCCCTGCGGCGGGTCCCCTCCTCTCGTTTGATTGGACAGCACTGGCTGGGGTGAAGGCGCTGATGCTCTCGCAGGGCCGGCATTATCCCAGTGGCTCCCTCAGTCTCCTCTTTAATTTAGTTGTTATAATTAGGCATTAACTGGTGTCAGTTTCTACGGCCACTAACAGCCCCACTCAGTTCTGCTTGTCTGCATTATCAGTTTGGGGAGGGGGACTTGTGGGGGGAGGGGGGAAAGTAAATTATAATGAAGGCCTATATAGTCCAATTACCGATAAAAGCAGCCAAGTGCGGTACCGTAATGAGGTGCCACTACCTCCCCACACCCCCTTTTTCCCCTTGGAAGGACACATCCATGGCAATACCTAATCGTGAGTTTTATTACTTTGAACCCCCTTTGCTTGGGGTGAAGCGGGGGTTGGAGTGGGGGGGGGGGGGGGGGAGTGGGTGTTAACCTGGTACCTTCAATCTGAGCGGGGCGTTCGAGACAAACAATTACAGCGTCCATCCCGCGTCTGCTAAACAAAGTTAGCGGAAGGAGCTGTGCTCAGTTGGGGGGCGGGGTGTTGAAAAAGAGATGGAGGCGATGGAGTGAAGACAAGGATAGGGAGGAGGAGGAGGAGAAGAATGAAAGAGGAAGTCCATCCTCATGTTCTCACTTTAATGGGTCAGTATTTAATTATTTGGGATGGCGTAGCTGTCTCTTGTAGCCGCCGATGTAGTTCCTTGCTGGAGCACTTACAAGGCAGGCAGGAAATTAAACTATAAGATCCACCGTTAGCCCTTTCTCTGCCTCTCTCTCTCTCTTTCTCTCTCTCCATCCCTCCCCTTGCATCCCCGCCTCTGTCAGGTGAGGCGCCATGCTTCGAGGAGCAGGCAGGATCCAGGGTGGAGAGAGAAAGAGAGAGAGAGAGAGAGCAGGAGCC